>OZ024918.1:7521993-7828928 GCA_964017125.1 Flabesymbios commensalis | reverse complement strand
CATTCGTGAATCACGCGCCAACTGTGCCAGCGCAGCTGGTGGGGAACAGTGGCATGCACTTTTTTTTTATTCATTTTCTCTCGATGCATTTTTGGGGCAAGAATATTTACATTAAAACTGGTCAGAATCTGCATAAAAATATGATAAAAATAAAACTACACTGTACTAAAATCAAGAATTATAAACTTAATACAGATATAGGGTTTAGTCTTTGTGAAATTAGGGACAAGTAGTAAAACTCGGGACATTTTTTGGGTACTTCAGGACTCTAGAAACATGGTGAAAAATCTCGACTGTCCCGCCAAATTCGGGATGGTTGGCAAGTATGTTGTATGTTCACAGTTTGGATGACCTGGCAAAAATGAGGTACGTGAGAGCTAGAAAGGTGAAGTGGGTGGTGTGAAGAGTTTTTTATCATTATTTAAATTGAAAAATTTAAAAACCCTTCTTTTTACACTAAAAATACCATCACTCTCAGTCTCACCCCATCAAAACCATGGCCCTCTTTAAAATCGTAACAAAAAGGGGGTAGGCCTACAATAGAAACTCTTTCCCGTCTACTTAATATAATTTCTCAAAATTTTCAGAGATAGGCCTATGGGCTATAGTGCTATACCCAAAGTCACATTAAAAGTGATCAACCAGGATCACATGTTTTTCGCTGATTTCTCGGTCAATTGTCAACCGATTTTCATGATATCTTGTAAGAATTATATTTCAGCAGAATCCTAATATCCCTGAAAATTTCGTAAAATTATATATCGTATTTTAACCCTTACTCTGGTATGAGAATATGCCATATGCATTGTGTCACTGGCAAGGGATTTTGTCCAAAAACATAGAAAAATGACATATTTAAACCAATAGCCAGCGATCCCATCAAAGCCGACGAAGCCAAAACCCATTACACATGGTGACATTGGTTGGGGTTGGGCTTCATGAGGATGCTACCCCTAGGTCATGACAAGGTCATCTCAAGGTCACAGCAAGGTCAAATCAGCTCAAATTGGGTAAAAATAGCTTATTTTTGTAGTTTTTGCTCCAATTATTTTCATTTGAGATATCTATGATGGTTGTAACCTACCTAGGCCCGAGCACTGAGGTACACCAAAAAACCCCAAGAGGTTATGGGGGTAATATAGGGGTTAGAGGGGTAATACCCCATCAAAAAACAACCTTATGTCACCTCTCTCTAAAATGGCAGAAATGGACCAAATAACAGGCAGAATGTCATTTTTGGACCAATGACCACCACTGCCAACAAAGTTGATGGAAGCCCAACCCTAGTACACATGGTGGCAAGGGTTGGGGTTGTGCTTTATGGGGTGCTTCCCCAAGGTCATGGCAAGGTCATCTCAAGGTCACAGCAAGGGCAAATCAGCTCAAATTGGGTAAAAATAGCTTATTTGTGTAGTTTTTGCTCCAATTATGTTTATTTGATATATCTATGATGGTTGTAACCTACCTAGGCCCGAGCACTGAGGTACACCAAAAAACCCCAAGAGGTTATGGGGGTAATATAGGGGTTGGAGGGGTAATACCCCATCAAAAACCAACCTTATTTCACCTCTCTCTAAAATGGCAGAAATGGACCAAATAACAGTCAGAATGTCATTTTTGGACCAATGACCACCACTGCCAACAAAGTTGATGAAGCCCAACCCTAGTACACATGGTGGCAAGGGTTGGGGTTGTGCTTTATGGAGTGCTACCCCAAGGTCATGGCAAGGTCATCTCAAGGTCACAGCAAGGTCAAATCAGCTCAAATTGGGTAAAATAGCTTATTTGTGTAGTTTTTGCTCCAATTATGTTTATTTGAGATGTCTATGATGGTTGTAACCCACCTGGACCCGAACACAGAGGTACACCAAAAAACCCCAAGAGGTTATGGGGCTAATATAGGGGTTAGAGGGGTAATACCCCATCACACCACCCTTATGTCACCCCTCTCCAATATGGCAGAAATGGACCAAATAACAGGCAGATTGTCATTTTTGGACCAATGTCCAGCACTGCCATTAAAGCTGATAAAGCCGAACCATAGTACACATTGTGACATGGGTTGGGGTTGTGCTTCATGGGGTGCTACCTCAAGGTCATGGCAAGGTCATCTCAAGGTCACAGCAAGGTCGAATCAGCTCAAATTGGCTAAAATAGCTTATTTTTGTAGTTTTTGCTATAATTATGTTCATTTGAGATGTATATGATGGTTGTAACCCACCTAGGCCCGCACGGAGAGGTACACCAAAAAAACCACAAGAAGTTATGGGGGTAATGTAGGGGTTGGAGGGGTAATACCCCATCACACCACCCCTATGTCACTCATCTCTAAAATGGCAGAAATGGACCAAATAACAGGCAGATTGTCATTTTTGGACCAATGACCAGCACTGCCATTAAAGCTGATAAAGCCCAAACCTTGTACACATGGTGACAAGGGTTGGGGTTGTGCTAAATGGTGTGCTACCCCAAGGTCATGAAAAGGTCATCTCAAGGTCACATCAAGGTCAAATCAGCTCAAATTGGGTAAAAATATCTTATGTTTGTAGTTTTTGCTCTAATTATGTTCATTTGAGATGTCTTTGATGGTTGTAACCCACCTAAGCCCGAACACTGAGGTAGACCAAAAAAAACCCAAGAGGTTATGGGGGTAATATAGGGGTTGGAAGGGTAATACCCCATCAAACCACCCTTATGTCACCCCTCTCTAATATGGCAGAAATGGACCAAATAACAGGCAGATGATCATTTTTGGACCAATGACCAGCACTGCCATTAAAGCTGATGAAGCCCAGCGCTAGTACACATGGTGACATGGGTTGGGCTTCATGGGAGTGTTACTCAAGGTCACAGCAAGTTCATTTCAAGGTCACATCTAGGTCAAATCAGCTCAAAGCACTGGTATTTCACCGCATCTGATATGCAAAGATGTAACAAATAACAGGTAGATTTTCATATCTGGACCAATCTGCTGGAGCCCAACGCAAATAGGCCTACACATCTATGCTGTTGTAACATGTGTAAGCCAATATCAGTACTGAGTACCTAACAATGGTCGCACAAACCAGGGCTATATTCATGATAATTGAAGCAGCTCTTCACCTAAGGTCACATCAAGGTCATTTCAAGGTAAAATACATGGAAAAACTGTACTTTCACAGTGGGAGACGAGTGATATACATTTATAACCTGAGTTGATTTCTCACACTAATATGTTGCTTCACTGGCAGCGATGTTACTAACTAATGAGAATACCACTTTTCTCATATGATTTATAACTACACAACTAATGTTGCCATTTAAACACAACATAACATGAGACAATATTTGTTACTTTGCATATTTATTGCTGATAGGTTACACTAGTGTCATATGAAGGTCATTTCAAAGTCAGATTTCACTAAAATATGTTAAAAATGACCTTTAGTGTTTTTTTTAAATTAATTTAAATACTATCTACATGTGTACATTTGTCGATCAATTCTCAACCAATTTTCATGGAATTGTTTCAGCACTATTTTTTATTACCTCAACAAATTCATAAAATAATCATAAAATTTATATTGCATATTGTAGAGGTTACTATAATACTATAATAAGCGTTTTATTATGACCCACCTCTACAGACCCTTCCTTAACTTTTATTCAAAGAATTACAATACTAGTCATGTCAAATGGTCTAATTTTTCTGAAATGTTCACTAAATTTCCGCTAAATTGTCATATAATACTGTTCTTGTCTTGCAAAATGTCATGAAAAAAAGAAAAAATTGGTTGAGAATTTGATAAAAAAATCAGCAAAACTAAGCGCTGCTAATAATATTGAGACTGACTACATGTAGACATAATAATGAACAAATTACATGACAAATGCCCAGCAACAGATCAGGTACTGTCCAATATAAGGTTCTGAAACATTGTCCAACACAAAGAGCTAGGCAGACAGTAGGTACACTCATAGGATGAACGCTTGCAGACTCTCTGTCAACTGTACTGTACACATTCGGGAAAACAGGCTGTAACTCTTTTCTTTTACAGTGGTTCACAATCATCCAAGACCCTAGCCCTGATAATACAAAATGCTTGTGTGAAAGGTGCTTGTCTACTTGAGAGTCAGCCTACAAATATAACAATACATTGATATTGGTAACCGTATTGTATATTATTTAAATTAATATTACCGGTACAAGGCAAAATATGGCAATGTTTTGGTTTAGGTTAGGCAGAGGTGAAGATAATATGTACATGTACTCAAAAAATGCTAACCCTTACAACGCTAAAATATTTTCATACAAACCATAGAGAGCAAATTTTTTTTTCAATTTTAAGTCATTATAAATGCCTTCGTTAATTCTTTCTGCTTTACTTGAATACCGCTTTTATGGTTCTACGGCCACTATAATTGTTTTTATTTTTAGGCCAGCATCAACGACAATGTCAGAATCTCAACCCTTTCAGTGCGGGGATCTACTTTAGACATCAGAATCTGATATCTACAGACGTCAGAGTCTGACGTCTAAAATGGGTTCCCGCGCTGAAAGGGTTAATTAGGTACCATACACATATCAGGTTTTCACACAGCCTAGTATCATAAATGTATTGTGTTAATACATTAAATACGTTAAATTAAATGTATTGTGATTTATGCTTTGAATATTTCCAATGTTTTACATTGATCTACAGTACCCTGTGAATTTTGAACAAACAATGCTTACTGATACATGTATGTACCTGACAGAAATATTACATGTATAAATACGATGGGGGCATAATCAGACAATTTGTGAGCTTTGCCAATTTAAATATACCTTATAATGATGTAACTTACATATATGCATTCAGCATTTCTACTATTTGACAGTTTTGCAGTCAATCAGCTGGATCGACAACATCCTTTCCACTAGTTAATCTAACATCTACAACTCCAGGTATCATTTCTGAAACATACATTGAACAAATCATTAAGTGGATAGTACATTTCATCTAACATAGCAGTTCCATATAATACAAATATGTTACATGATTTAATTTTGTAACCCCTAACACATCCACATAACATTCCGCGCACCCACACATGTATTGTCCTATAGGATATAACTACACAATTGGTACATTTAATTTCACTTTGCTTCACCAATCCATGCAATAACAATTTAAGTTGGAATAAAAACAAAATGGACATTTTAGCATAGACGTCACATAGCTACCTGAAACATTTATGATATAGGTCTATTATAATTTTAACCAGTATATATTATAAATAGACCATACATGGAGAGACAATAATTACATAGTCAGCTGTGACAGCAAAAAAATATATTTACAAATATATTTTAGCATGTTTGAGAATAATTTGTATATGACCGGCTGCAAATAATAATCCATGACACTGTGGTCCGGGTAAACGAGCCAAATAATGGAATGGCCAGCGCCGTCTCTACGTTTTTGTACCACATGATCCTATCATGTCGTAGTACCTCAGAAATAAATTAAGTAAACTTACATAGGAGGCCGAGCGTGTACGGGAAAACAGGTTGGGGCCTGAACTTGTAGGATATGGGGGAGGGTGCGAACCGCCACGGCCGAAAACATTTTTTACTGTGCCGACTATCACGGTTTTGCATTTGAAGAAAAATGAAATGTGTTTCGACAAATATTTCAAGAAATATTTGAATTTAGAAATAATATTAGCCATGCTAGCGGCACGAAGACACACAAAAAAATGTCAACCAGTTATCATATACAGGCTGGTGACATCTATGGCCTATAAAAAATACATGACCGGGTGCATAGGCCTACCAGGGAGCATTCATAAATAATAATTATAGGCGTTCAAAAATAATAAGGTGATGATTTACCGAATATCACTGTACAAAATGTAGCAAAAATGTAGCAAAAATGTAGAAAGTAGCGACTCTTTCTAAGATTGTGTAGGGCCTACATTTTCCTTAACCCATCCCCCCCCCCCCCCCCCACACCCAATTAAAAATGACCATCACTCGAAATAATTCATATCGCTGAGCTTCGCTTGTTAATTTTTCTGTTATTTCAATAACATTTCCCCACTTATAATTATTAATTATAATTCTATGAGGGGATTTATAAAAAAAAAAACATTTTACGCCCCCCCCCCTCTTCAGAATCCCCTCACTCCTCCCACCACCCACCACCTCCCCGGGAGGGCCCATGTCATGTAGTCTGTAGACTATACAATATTAATTTAAGCCTACCTGAAATGTTGTCACAGCCGCTCAGGCTCGCTTGGTTGCAGCAGCAGCTCACCCATTCTAAAATCATCGCCGACCCCAACTTGCGTTGACTTTTTGCATTATCGCCCACGCCGTGTCATGACGGCCCACATTTCACTCTATGAATCGGTTTCATCTGAACATATCTCGTCATTTTCACTATCAATCTCATCAGGGGTAAATATCGCTTTCCAAATCTTAACATTCTGTTCGTTGATTCGTGTCTGGTGAGCGTACACGCAACAAAATTTAAAAAAAAAACAGTCTCACATTTTGCCATTCAGCATGTTTACGCCGCCATTTTGAAAATCGCGTGTCACATGACACGGATTCGATTAGAAAGTACGTTTTTTTACGAATAAAAGTGTTTTTGAGGCAATAAATATAACTTGTATACAGTATTTCGTCATTTTTGAAGGTTTGCTTTAAAAAATGTATTCTTAGGACAAGCTAATGTACTAACATGTGCATGAAGTAATGGGAGCCGATATATCGGCTTTAGCCAGAATAGCCATGATCCGATATATCGGCTTTAACCAGAGTAAGGGTTAAAAGTTAGACCATTTGACATGTAATAAATTGAAATTACGACGTCCCTCTATAAACCCATTAAACTAATTCTAGAATTTTATTACATGTCAAATGGTCTAACTTTTGAAATATTAAATATAATTTTGCGAAATTTTTACCGCTGTTAGGATTTGAATAGAAAATAACCTTTGCAAAATTTCAAGAAAATCGGTTTAGAATTGACGGAGAAATCATCGAAAATCATGCGATCCTGGTTATTTTAACGGCGAGTATAGGCCTAGTATAGCATATATCAGTATATACGAAGCGGCTCTTTGGACGGCCCGCCAGCCAGGTAGAATGGGTTCTGCCTGGCCGGCGCGCTGGCTATCAAGTTTGCCCTAATGTGGGAGAGACTCCCTGTACGGACCGCCGTGACTTATCAAGCCGGCGCCCGTGATTTTTTTGTTCGTCCGGGATAGCTAGCTCTATCACAGGCTGCCCGGGCCTTCCGACTCTATTAGTGTTAGCCACCCGGAAGTGTCATCGATCCCGTGTTTTAGATTAAAAACAACGCATGTCTTTTTATTATTCAGCGTCGAACAGAGAGCCACTTCTTAGTATATAGCCTTGAAAAGGCTTACAGCCTCATACGCCCAATATCGCGCACCATGTTTTTTGCCATTTAAAAAATATTTTGTGACGAAATTTTATTTTTTTCAACTCATTTCAACTTGCCAAGTTATACGGCGCCTATTTCTGCCGTTTTTTCGACAAAAAATACTTTACATTGTCTGATCCTTTCTTTGTCATGTATGATGACAGGTTCAAGTCATTCATCATTAAAGCGGTGAGCGATATTAAGTGAAATTTGGAAAAAACGTACTTATACATTTAAACGTCTATAACAAAGAAAGGATTTCTCAAGTTAAAATAATTTTTAAACAAAAATTAGGCCTATAGGTCTACCTGGTCCTGGAGATCGCCGGGCATGTTGTTAGTGAGTTGAATAGAAGTAAAAAAAAAAAAAATTCAGCCAGTAGAGGTCTAAATATTTTTTAAATGGCGAAAAACGTGGTTCGCGATATTGGGCGTACGACCTAGGCTATAGGCCCTGCCTACAGGGATTCTGTTGAAAAATGATGTCACAGGGCATAGGCCTAGGTCTATCAATGAAATCATTATATTATCGCTCATCAGAACATATGATTATGAAGTTAAATTACAAAAAAAAAAGAGTAAATCTTTCTAATGTTCAGTCATCAGTCACAAAAGTGAAATAAATGATAATAGTTCATACAGGTGGTAGTCTAGCATAATTAAGTATAACTTGGTGCAATGAAAAACCTAACGTTACATGCTTTATTCAAAATAAGTCTCAAATTATATCAGTATAGTCCCCATAGCAACAGAATGGAAGTATTCGTTTAGTAAGCCGACCAGAAGGGTCGATCTTTATGTCAAAATCGACCGTATATTCTTCTTCTTCTTCTTTGCGTATTAGAGTATAACTTTCAGTTGGAACAATGGAAGCCTGGTTACTGTGAGTGTTGGTGTGCGCTTGCAAATTTTGTTTAAAAGTTTGGTACCCATAGGCTTGGTTGTAGATAGTTTGTCTGGTGTGAGTACTGCTGCATAAACGGTTTATGGGCAGAGCTACTAACAAAAATAAACAAAGGAGAAAGAGTAGCTTGCCAACAAGGTGCATGTTAAAAACAGTTTAAGTTAAAAAGATTGTGAGGGGAAACTGCAGACATATAGGCCTAATCTGGGCAGTATGATGCAACATCTCGATCAAAACGACTTGCTTAGTAATCAACAATACGGCTTCATATCTGGGCGATCCACAGGGCTACAACTACTTAATGTCATGGACGAGTGGACAAGTGTCTTAGCAGAAGGAGGGCAGTTAGATGTTGTCTAGGCCTATTTGCACTTCCAGAAGGCATTTGATACCGTGCCCCTGCCGTGCCTCATAGACGCCTACCAGGAAAACTGGAGAGCTATGGTATACGATCTAAGACTAAGAGAGGGATTGCATCATTCCTGGGAGATAGACGACAAAGAGTGATGGTAAATGAAACGGCATCAGAATGGAGACCAGTCACGAGCGGTATTCTACAGGGCAGTGTTCTGGGACCAGTGCTCTGTGACATCTCCAAAATTGCGAGTAGGGCTAATTCCACACTGGATTTGTTGAGGGGGAATTTAAAGGGATGTCCCTCAAAATTAAAAGAGACTGCATATTTTTCAATGGTTCGGTCACTTTTGGAATACTCTTGTCCTGTATGGGATCCATACAGGCAAGGTGACATCGATAAATTAAACAAAATTCAAAGAGCTGCTGCACGTTTCGCAACAAACAACCACCAGCGTAAATCAAGTGTGACAGCTCTTATCCAAGATCTAGGCTGAACTGACTTACAAACTAGAAAAAAGAACTTCAGGCTGACAAGCCTGTTTAAAATTTTAAACGGATTAATTGCTGTAGGCCTACCTGTCAGTGACCTTTTAACCTCGGCACATGAAAGAACACATCATTCAAACATATTAGAGCTAACACCACGCTGGGACAAATTTTTTGTACAAAACCATACCCGATTGGAATCATCTTCCACCAGCTGCTATTGAATCCAGATCAATAGCAGCTTTCAAGAGCCAACTGAGCGATTAGTCTGGTCGGCCGCTCAGCACCAACCCTTCACCTGATACTCCATTGAGGATGACTGCGAAGTCATATATTTAAAGCTCTTTAGAGATTAAAGGTCTCTTTGTGGTCTATATAAATGACCTCCCGAAAAATGTCACATCGGGGGTACGGCTATTTGGGTAAAACCAAAAATTGGGGAAACTTTACATAAAATTAGTGTCCCCAGGACTTAAAAGGTCCGCATTTTGATTTAAATATAATAATATTAAAAATAAATGGTGCAACTTCCCGTTTAGGCATTACTACCTAATAATGTTTGGATAATTTGTAAAAAAAATATATATATATATGGTTTTATAAGAGCTCTATGTCATGGAAACGTGGAAAATGGCATGTCCCCAGAGAAAATTCCACTATTTAAAACTTCACTGTAGGATACAAAATCACAATATAATTCTAACAATTACGTTTCATGGCTAGACATTGTTCACTTTAACTAATCAATGATCAAAATTCGACTTAAAATTGATATCGATATAAATAATTTTGATGAATATACATGTCCCCACATTTGCACTCTACTCCGTTACCATTATTGTAGCATGCCCCATCAAGTGAATAATCATGAACTAAAATTATAGCAAGTGTAGTTTGACACACTAAAGGGCCTTGTACGAGTTTTTCACCTTGAAAGAATTAATATTGTTGAGTGACAAGTTATTCGAAACAGGTATTACCAAAAAGTTAGAAAATATACTCTTGTTTTTACTACTCCGTTCCTAGCCTTGTGGGTATAAAAACGAGTTGGGTTTTATGATTGTATGCCTACAACAGTTGCTATGGGGACTATTTGCACCCGTATGATATATTTTTGAATTATTGCCCTGATCTTTTCATTAATCCCTAAAATACTTTTAATTTTACTACTCCGTTCCACTCTACTCCGTTACCAAGAAAAGGGAACGGAGTGGTGAATTGTCAAATTTTATGGGTTTTACAGTCATAATGATTGATGATATAGTCTTTTAAAACATGTCTCGTTGTCCCCATATTAATAGAGCACCCATTTGTGATCGATGTTATGATAAGAAAATATACAGTTTATATTTATGTCGAGCCAAACATTTGGTAACGGAGTTGAGTATTTTTTGGCTTGGTAACGGAGTTGAAATAAAGATTTTTGTTCATCCCATCAATTTTTTTAAAAAATTTTAGCAGTTTTGATGTACGATTGTTTAGCATTATGCTCCAATAAGGATATCACGTTTAAAAAGTGTGATGTCAAGCTAAACAAAGTAACATAATTTTTTAAATGGTTTGGATTTGGTAACGGAGTAGTAAGTGGAATGCTACAACTTTTTTAAAATGATTTTTTGAAGCAAAAAAAAAATTTCTAGCGCAGCCAGTGGCTTTTTCATGCTCTATTGGGATCAGTGCACCAAACCTATAAAGTAGTTTTCCTCCTCTTTGATGGTCACCTCACTGCCATTTTTGATGCTACAAAGTTACCCCAATTTTTGGTTTTACCCATTTGCTGATGATACCAAAGTATCCAGACAAATTAGGAAGGAAAATGATGCCAGAGAAGTGCAAGACGACTTACATAGCCTCCAGGGGTGGTCAGATATGTGGCTCCTAAAATTTCATCCTCAGAATTGTAAATTCATATCAATTGGAAGGAAAAAAAAATGACCACCGTTACTATAAGATGATTGATAATAAAAAGATTTATCTTGAGGAAACAACAGAGGAAAAAGATATAGGGGTAGTCTTCGACCCAAATCTAAATTTCATACCACATATAGAAGAAATATGCAAAAAAGCAAATATAATCATGGGAGTCATAAGGAGAACATAGGCCTACTCTTACTTGACAGAAAAAGAGTTGTGACTTCTATACAAATCTTTGGTTAAACCACACCTAGAAAGTACAGTAATAATGTTATATGGGCACCAAGATACAAAAAGGATGTCGAACTACTAGAACAGGGTCAAAGGAGAGCAACAAAACAAGTTCCAAGCCTTAGAGATATGGAATACTCTGACAGAATAAATCATTTGATGCTACCAACTCTAGTGTTCCGTAGAATACGTGGAGATATGATAGAAATACAAAATAATAAATGTCTATGATCCGAAGGTAGCATCCCAACTTATACAATTAAATAAAAATAAGAGCACTAGAGGACACTCGATCAAAATAAGGAGGGATCATGCTAACAGGGGCATACGATGAAATTATTTGATGCAGCGAGCAGCAACTATGTAGAATTATCTCCCGTAGGCCGTGGTAACTGCGAAAACAACAAACACATTTAAAAAATAGACTTGATAAGTAGGCCTGGGAAAATCATCCACTAAGGTGGGAATACACTGCAGACCATGACTATACTATTAAAAACATAACATATGATTGATTGATTGATTGATTGATTGATTGATTGATCGATTGATTGATTGATTGATTGATTGATTGATTGATTGATTGATTGATTGATTGATTGATTGATTGATTGATTGATTGATTGATTGATTGATTGATTGATTGATTGATTGATTGATTGATTGATTGATTGATTGATTGATTGATTGATTGATTGATTGATTGATTGATTGATTGATTGATTGATTGATTGATTAATTGATTGATTGATTGATTTTTTATTATTATTATTATTTTTTTTGATTGAGAGTTTATTTTTTTCATGACAATTACAGAAGTAATTCACATAACAAATATATGCCTATGAAACATCATGAAAAAAAAGGTGACAGCAGAAGCATAATGCTTATCCAGGTTGCCACCTGCACAAAATATCAAATATTAACTTGCTTTTGTAGTTTTGAAAAAAAAGATATTTAATTTTATTTCACACATTACCCTCTACACCAAATTAAGGTCTCTCACATAGTGCAAATAAAAGTATATAACAAGTCAGTAGCATGTGAAAGAGAAAAAGAGAATTAGGAGTACCTAATACTTCTAATTAAGCAAAGATCACAATAATAATAATTAACTCATTGAAACGTATCACCACAACTGCATGCTACATGAAAAATGGTCTCACTCATAATCTAGTGAACATGCCATCAACAAACCGGAACCGAAAGAGGAGTTCAAAGAAGAGCTGGTCTTTGAGGTGTGAGCCTGCGACCAGGTAAAGCCTGCCACTTCCTAAGGTAAAGCCTGCCACTTTAAGAATTATGTGACCACAGCGGTGTTCTCGTTTGTAGTGACCTCCACTTTTGTTTAACCAGTTCTATCATTGAATTCATGCATAGACCTTTCAGAAAATGTATAGTTACACAAAGCCTAGACAATAAAAATTGTGCTTTTGACCATTTTGGCATGTCGCCAGTTTAAATTTTTGTCTTACTTACTAAGACAGGTTACTGTTCATGCGTGGGTGCAGTTTTTCGAAGATAAATTGTTTGAATTTGACGAATATATAGTAGTCTAGAGATTGTATTTAAAAAAAAAATCTAAAAAGTAGCATATTGTCCCTCGCAAATTTGAATTAAAGTTCATGTCGCCACAAAATAACAAAATACGTTACATTTGAGTTAGTTATTTGTTTTTATCCGGCAAAAATTATAAGATTAACTAAAGTTTCTTGTTGTGTGATGAATATGTAATCTAAGGTAGGTATGTAAGAAGACATAAAAAATTATGTGATACTAACAGTACTAGGCTACTCTTGCA
Organism: Flabesymbios commensalis; assembly: GCA_964017125.1. NCBI lineage: Eukaryota > Metazoa > Annelida > Polychaeta > Terebellida > Flabelligeridae > Flabesymbios > Flabesymbios commensalis. Next base: position 7,815,818 of record OZ024918.1, on the reverse strand, counting down.
ATAATAAATGGAAACAAGCAGACGCTAGTTATTTTTTAAGAAAACAGAATACGTTACATGGACTGTGAAGATATAGTGATATGCACACTTAACAACAAATGGCTCTTTAGTTACTCACTAGGTATTTCTCCAAGCAGCAAGTAAAAAATTACCCTGGCCATTGAGCCCAGCTTTACAATTGTGCAAAAAAGAAAAAAATCCAGAATACGTTGCACAAAACACGTTACATATTGTAACGTATTTTGGAAACGTATTTTGGTCACGTATTTTGTTCTTCACTAAACAATGTTGTAATAGTGCATTCTGTTTCGTAACAAAAGTATAAAACACTCACACTTTGTATAGTACAACTATTTACTGAATATAGTGGCATTTAGTATCATTACTTTATCATAACATGAATTATGTTAGTTATGTAACGTAATTTAGTAACGTATTTTGCATTTTATTGGAAATATTAATCAACAGGCACGAAATGGCTACCAACGTAAATGATCGGGTACACAAATGCACCAGATGCATTTTAAAGCACCTTTAGTTAATATCACTAGTACACAACCTATGGAGCTAGTCTGCATGGACTACCTCTCCTTGGAAACTTCCAAAGGTGACTTTGAAAATATTTTGGTTGTGGTGGATCATTTCACCAAATACGCTCAGACTATCTCAACCAAAAACCAGACTGCCAAAACTACTGTGAATGCATTGTTTAACAACTATTTTATGCATTATGTCTACCCGTTCAGATTACACAGTGATCAAGATGCAAATTTTACTGACAGGGTAATTAGTGAACTGTGCAAAATGACTTGCATTGAAAGGTCTGTCACTAAACCATACCATACCATCAGTAATGGGGTAACTGAAAGGTTTACATTTGATCGGTACCTTGGATCCAAAAGAGAAACCTGACTGGAAATCCCATGTAGGACCGTTAGTACATGCCTACAATGCTATCAAGCATGACTCTACTAAACACTCACCATTCTTGCTGATGTTTGGGAGAGAGCCCAGGCTACCAGATTGTCAGGAGGGGAAGGGAGTGCATGCGAAATATCTCGATAACCTTAGAAATACTCTGACGGATTCTTACAAACCTGCCTCACAGGAAGCAGGAAAAGCTGCCACTCGACATTTATGATAGGCATGCTAGGGCTGGTGCTGTTAGGGTAGGGGATCGAGTACGTGTTTGTATTCTTGCATACGAGGGCAAGCACAAAATTGTGGATAAATGAGAACCTGAACCTTGTATTGTATTTGAACATATTAGTAGAGGAGGAAATCTGAAAATTGACGTTATTTAAGGAGTTAGTTGACACTTAAATTCCTAGAGACAAATAATATATCGCTGGAAAGGTATGAACGTCTAGTTTCATGTAGCGTGAACGGTTTTTGTGGCAAGTGGTCGAGTTTTTCATAAAACGTGCATTTGTGACGTCATGTCGTGATGGTTTTGACGTCACTTTTTCACCAATTTCTACTGGATATTTATAAAGGTGGATCATTTATGAGCTGCGATATACACATGTAGATGCCGTTCAACATCCAGCATTTGTATAAATTATAGAGAATTGGCCTAGGTAGTCACACAAAAATGACTTACATGCTTTGCACACATGACATCACTTGATTTTATGCAACAGTCTCGAGCTTTTGTTTTATATGGTCTAATATTTTTTTAATAAAATAGGTTCAACATTATTATATTCTTTTAATTTGTATTATTAAAGCATTTCTCTTTTTTCCCCAGAGATAAATAAAATATCATTGGAAATGTATAGTTCTGTAGTTTCACATTTTTACGACACGTGGACGAGTTGTGTAATAAACGTACACTTGTGACGTCACGTTTTCATGTACTACGTCATTTTGTCATTTTCTTTCAAATATTGTCAGCATGTGCACTATGAGAATATACAGGATGCCAGGTCATTTTTTATTTGGCACCGTAAAACGTGGGAAAGCCTAGTTTCATGTAGGCCTACGTTATGCACGTGATCCTATACCAATAAATATAGCGTAGGCCTACATCTGTATCACAACAGCATGGCCGCAACGTCACTTTTTCGTGAATTGAATAACAGAGACACGATAGCCCACAATATTGCAAATCTTGTATGTGGACATTTGATTTTTTATAATCAAGTAAGATAGGCCCTATACCGCTGGAAAAGTCACAAAAAATATATTTTCACACAATATGCAACCCGCCTTGTCGAGTTTGAAATAAAACGTGCTTTTAAAAAGTATGTATAGAATAGATGTTTCATAACTGCCCAGTGAACACAAAACATTTGTATAACATTTTGTACAACTTTGACATTTTTGCAACATTGTAGGCCTACAAATGTTATACAAAATGTTCTGTTTGTTGGGTGGGGCATATAGGCCTATGTAACACGCACACACAATAGTCTACCGGTATGAGTTGAATAAGACTAGTAGCTCAATACTGTTTCTTTTCAAGAATTTATATCTCATGCTCAACATCACTAAAATAACGATTTCCCACAGTCTAGTTTCAGTTTGTAATAAATTGTCACAAAAATTGGGGTTAATTGGTAGGCCACATAACAAGTACCGGTAGGCCTAACACAATATAACTGCACATAGCAGGACTGTGATCATGCGACTACAGAAACCATGCAACACGGCCATTATTGTTATTCATCATGGATGCAGTATATATACATGGTATACTCGAGGTAACATAATTATATTATACTCATGTTTCCAAGCAATATCATACCAAAAGGTGTGTTCAGCTTTGGAAACCCAAAATCACATGCTAAAAAAAAAATTATCGTTTCTCCCTTTCTCTATTTAACCCTTGAAGCGCTGGAATATTTATATTCAAAATGAGCGATCACGGAGATTTTCACTTTGAAACTATTTTAAATGTCTTAGTTTAGAGGTCTTTCCGCTTCATTTCAATACCTACGTTAAAGGGTCTACGGCCATTATACTTTTTTTTCAGTGCCGGGATAGACTTCAGACGTCAGACTTTGAAGCGTGGCACAACACTTATAGTATCAAGACGAACCGTGTCTGTAGAGCATGAAATGTTGATTCATCATCAGACACTCACTGGCAACTAAAGCCGAGTCCACACAGTAGGCCTACGATTTATCTTTAGGATTTTGTGCGGTACCGATTCAACATATTTATTAGGATTTCCAAATAGCAGTAGTAGGCCTATGTAGCAAGTTTATATGTTTCCGTGGTGTCGTCAATATGCCATTTCCCTACCAAAATTAACGCCAGCGACTATTCTGTCTTAGTGAAAGACTACAGTTCTACTATATATAAGCCTACTGTATATAAAGTAGGCCTTTATCCTTTGTATAATAATTTGTACATCTTGATGTAGAAATAAATAATTATTCTGAGACAACAGATTATTCCTGGATGTAAGCCCATAAATAATATTGTATCCGTCGCGTGATTTCATTCATTCTCCACACATAGATGTCGCTCAGGTCAACCCCGCTCTCTAATCTCTGAGGTCAGAATGGATTTCATTTTGCCGAAAATAACTAGGCCCCATACAGTTTCTGGCGTAAACATACCATTTAATAGGGCTATACAGATTTGGACAATAACACATCCTTTCTGAATAGACACAATGCTCGGGATAGCCAAAAAGTTTTAACAAACTATCTGTCACTGTCAAAAACACGAAAACCTTCTTTTTGCACAGCACACTAATCTAGGCCCAATGTTCGACACACAAAGCAGCCTTTGAATGAACACATAATACAGCTGTGATAATTTATTGACCCTTGAATATGCAGTACCTGTGATTTTCATACCCTTAGATATGCCACAATTGTCACCTCTTGAAAATACAGAAATCTGTACAGCACTAATACACCATGTACACCATATACACGGAAAGTTATCCTGGTCCAGTTTAGTCATAATTTATATGTGCAAAAAATGTCCGAATACCCCAATCATTCGTTCTCTTATTCGCCCATTTATCCCCCCCCCCCCCCCTCATGATATATATTATCAACGAATGTCTGAAATATTATTAAGTAATTACCATTTTTTATATATTACATAAACATTCTCTTCGGGTCCAGGTCGCTATTCCGACAGGTCGTTATTCCGACAGGTCGATAGTCCGACAGGTCGTTAATCCGACAGGTCGATATTCCGACAAACAGGTCGATATTCCGACAGGTCTATATTCCGACAGGTCGATATTCCGACAGGTCGTTATTCCGACAGGTCGTTACCCCGACATAAATTTAATAGCGAAAGAGATGGCCTGTCGTGGTGAATAACGATGAAGACGAGATACAGGTCTACCTATCTAAATAATGTTGTTTACCTGTTTTAAATGCTGCATCAATCTTTGACATTTATGCTTTATATGAAACTGGCATTGGTGACGCAAATGAATGTCCGGAAATACCCTCATGTTTAAAAACTGGATCTCCTATTCTGTGAAACTTAATGACCTTGACCTCCCTTGTTTTTACCGAGCTGGCTAATACAATGAAGTATGGTGGAGGGGATGTTAAATAACTTTTTTTTTTACCGAGTGACGTCATTGCGAATAGGCCTGATAATTTACAATCGGTGCATTATTCGAGATCTGAATGTATCTGCCCGCACCGAAAGGGTTAACTTTCTCCACCCCTTAATTCTTGGATCTATTTAGCGTATTTTTTTAAAGTAGTATACCTTATAAGCCCTATAGAGAAGACTTAACCTGCGCATTTGTTGACAACTATGATATATGGGGACGTTCAGACCAGTTGTTGGGCTTTAAGGGCTGGCGGGTTTAACGATGATTTCTACAGTGCAAGGGAAAAACGTTGGCGGCTCGAGAGGAGATGGCGCAAGAATCAACTGGAAATACACAGACAGCTGTATAGAGATCAGCACCATCTGGTTGTTCGTCTTATTCAGGATGATAAAAAGACTTATTGGGTAAAACCAAAAATTGGGGTAACTTTGTAGCATCAAAAATGGCAGTGAGGTGACCATCAAAGAGGAGGAAAACTACTTTATGGGTTTGGTGCGCTGATCCCAATAGAGCATAAAAAAGCCACTGGCTGCGCTAGAAAATTTTTTTTTGCTTCAAAAACGTCATTTTAAAAAAGTTGCAGCATTCCACTTACTACTCCGTTATCAAATCCAAACCATTTGAAAAATTATGTTACTTTTTTCAGCTTGACATCACACTTTTAAACGTGATATCCTTATTGAAGCATAATACTAAACAACCGTACCTCAAAACTGCTAATAATTTAAGAAAATTTGATGGAATAAACAAACATCTTTATTTCAACTCCGTTACCAACTAAAAAAATACTCCGTTACCAAATGTTTGGCTCGACATAAATATAAACTGTATATTTTCTCATCATAACATTGATCATAAATGGGTGCTCTATTTATATGGGGACAACGAGCCATGTTTTAAAAGACTATTTCATCAATCATTATGACTTTAAAACCCATAAAATTTGACAATTCACCACTCCGTTCCCTTTTCTTGGTAACGGAGTAGAGTGGAACGGAGTAGTAAAATTAAAAGTATTCTAGGGATTAATGAAAAGATTTGAGCAATAATTCAAAAATATATGATACGGGTGGAAATAGTCCCCATAGCAACTGTTGTAGGCATGCAAGCATAAAACCACACTCGTTTTTATACCCACAAGGCTAGGAACGGAGTAGTAAAAACAAAAGTATATTTATTAACTTTTTGGTAATACCTGTTTCGAATAACTTGTCACTCAACAATATTAATTTTTTCAAGGTGAAAAACTCGTATAAGGCCCTTCAGTGGGTCAAACTACACTTGATATAATTTTAGTTCATGATTATTCACTTGATGGGGCATGCTACAATGATGGTAACGGAGTAGAGTGCACATGTAGGGACATGTATATTCATCAAAAATATTTATATCGATATCAATTTTAAGTCGAATTTTGATCATTGATTAGTTAAAGTGAACAATGTCTAGCCATGAAATGTAATTGTTAGAATTATATTGTGATTTTGTATCCTACAGTGAAGTTTCAAATAGTGGAATTTTCTCTGGGGACATGCCATTTTCCACGGTTCCATGACATAGAGCTCTTATAAAACCATATATATATATTTTTTTTTACAAATAATCTAAACATTATTAAGTAGTAATGCCTAAACGTAAAGTTGCACCATTTATTTTTAATATTATTATATTTGAATCAAAATGCGGACCTTTTAAGTTCTGGGGACACTAATTCTATGTAAAATTACCCCAATTTTTGGTTTTACCCTATTATAGGCCTAACGACTTGGTTGATCAGCAGAGGTCAAACTCGAAACATCTATTTTAAGTGTCTAAACAGCACGTGCATCTCGACAAAAATCTTCGACTCCCTAAGTCTTTTTTCACTAAAGACTTAGCAGAAAATTTCAACAACTTCTTTATTTCCAAGATTGCGAAAATTCGACATGGATTTTCTGATTCTAATACTGATAGAATAAACCATAGCACTGGTGATAGTAAAGTGCTTATCAGCTTTCGACCTTGTAAAACATAGGAGATAAAGTTACGGAATTTCGTCTCTATATCTAGTCTAACTGGTGAATGCGGAGCAGAAAAATTAAAAAAAACTTTTGCAGTTCTAGTCTATGGACATGTTTACATCACATGGTCATATTAATTTGTATTATTTTATGCTAATTAGGAAAAGTTTTTGATTAATGCACGGCGCAGAATAATGTTTGTTTCGTGAGGAGAAAACGTGACTGATTAACGTGGTTAAAGGACGATTCCATAATAAACGGCTTAGCTAGCTTTTAGCACATGTTGTCTACATTTGCTTCTATGGGATGATTGCGTTTCCAAAAACGCAACATCATGAATCTCGTTATAAAAAAAAATTAATTATAGTAATATAAGCCCCAATGCCGGGTTAGTTTCGTTAAATTGAAGTCTGAGTAATATAATATGAAGAGATTAATCCTCATTACCTCATGTACCTGTCGGAATAGCGACCTGTAGGAATAACGACCTGTCAGAATAACGACCTGTCGGAATATCGACCTATCGGAATATCGACCTATCGGAATATCGACCTGTCGGAATATCGATCTGTCGGAACATAGACCTGTCGGAATAACGAACTGACCCCCCCTCCCTTCTCTTCAATGCAAGGAAATACCAAAGGCAGTTACTAACATTACATTCTGGCACAGAGTAAACTTCGGTTTGAAAAATAAATGTGTTTTTTTGATGACAATATATAACGATAGTGTGGAAGTTTAAAAAAATCTATGATTCAAACGTCAATATCACATTTTTGCACCTCCACTCGAGTCGGGACCTCAAACATGTCGAACATGAAGTTATATAATCATATTATTAAGAATGCTGCCACGAAAAAAAACACGTAAAGGTTACAATTTTGGTTTTAATTTTAGCAGTCAAAGAATGTAATATGACAAAACTTAATAAGCTGTTATGCTCACCACTTCTAAAACATGTAACTTGATTTATTTTATGTTTCTAGCATCATTATATACATGTGCATTGCATTCATTTATCTGACATAACAATACCAGTCAGAATTATTAATATATTGCTGCTTATTTTTTCGGAACTATCCTTTCTCAATTAAAAACAAAGTTTAGAGTGTTTCTGAGAGTGGTTCTCTGGCCCAACTGTTAAAAAAGGCTTCGACTTTGGATTCACGTTTCGCACACGTCTTGCCATTACATAAATAACTGCATCTCTATATCTATCTTGTATTATTTGTTAGTGTAATATTGAGGTATCATTGAATTAAATGTACCGATAAAAGTTTTCATAAGGTTATTAACATAACGTATATCACATAATTATATGACAAAAATAAATTGATGGATAACGACTTTACACAATCATGATAGCTATAATAGCTCTTTAGATAATAATTTTCTTTCATTTCAGCCTTATTTTCTTTCATTTCAGATTAACTCATTTAATTCTTACTCAAATTGTATAATGTACCGTACATTTATTTATTATGAAAATTATTCTGCAATAAATTCATATGATTTATCGTGGTAGGGCAGTAACTGTAAAGCTAAGTAACTCAAGGCCAGACCATACACGGTTAAGGTCATCTTAACTTCAAACACACGAAATGTTGAGTAAATTTTTCAGACATACGTGCCACAAGGATACATTAGGCCTGCTCTTAACTTACATTCCAGGAATTTAACAACAGCAATGCAAGATCTAGATGGTACTGCCGCCTTTTGACATCACCATAATATTATGACCAATGTTAGTTTCAACTCTCCCAAATTGGAAGATAAATATAGGCCTAGCTGCAAGAATGAATTGATGCTACAAATGAATAAAATATCTTTTGCGGAGGATAATTTAGATTCCATGACAACTAAATGCCAGGATTGCGTAATATTTGTTTTATGTACGAAGAACTATTATTGGACTTTGCAATGACCTTAGGTTGTCCTTGGTATGATATTTGCTTGTTACTGTAAAATATAGGCCTGCTCTTAACTTACATTCCAGGAATTTAACAACAGCAATGCAAGATCCAGATGGTACTGCCGACTTTTGCCATCACCATAATATTATGACCAATGTTAGTTTCAACTCTCCCAAATCGGAAGAAAAATATAGGCCTAGCTGCAAGAATGAATTGATGCTACAAATGAATAAAATATCTTTTGCGGGGGATAATTTAGATTCCATGACAACTAAATGCCAGGATTGCGTAATATTTGTTTTATGTACGAAGAACTATTATTGGATTTTGCAATGACCTTAGGTTGTCCTTGGTATGATATTTGCTTGTTACTGTAAAGGCCAAACCTGCAACCCGAACCGATATAAATCTTTATTTTCTTTAGCATACCCCTTTCCATTAATGTGTAAAACATTACATTTTTACGTCAAATTGTGCAAGTGCTTGAGGACGGGTGTGAAAACAGTATGATATGACCTTGTTCTTGACCTTTTGCTAATAATCTATATATAACACCGAGTTAATAATACCTATAGGCATATGTTGACCTGTGTAAATATCTAAATATGACAAATAGTTCAGATCAGTTATTCTTCTACTTTTCTACTTTAGTATGTAACACATGACATCATTTAGCATTTTTGGCCTCCAGAAGTGTTAGTTGTGCATTTGACGTCTTGCAATTCAGAATTATGCGCAGAATATACCATGTTTGGCATCATTAAATATCATTTTAATATCTGGATATGATAAGACATGACATGACAAGAAATGACATTTTTATGGCAGGATGTGGCATTATATTGTCATTATATGACATTATATGGCAGTTTATGGTCAGGGGACATTATTTGAATGTAAATATATGCAATTTTATTGTCACGATATCACATTTGACTGTCTAATAGACAGAGTCTATGATATTATAAAGTCAAGTATGTGGAATTATAATGTCAGGTTATATGGCCTCTTAACGTCTCGAAATGGCAATAATATTGCAGGAGATGGCACTATATAGTCAGATATGGCAATATAATATCAGGATATACCACTTTAATGTTATAATATAGCCTTATATCATTAGGTCATACCATTTTTGATATCATTTTATTACCAAGCTATGACATTGTATTTTCATAATGTGGTAGATCAGTATATAGCATTATAATAACAGTAGCTATGGTAGCCTAATTGCACAATATGGCCTCCTAATAGAAGGATGTGGCATTATAATATCACGATTTGGCATGTTAATGTGCCAATATAGCATTGTAATAATTATAAAGACATGGCAGTATGGCGTCATCATGTTGTATTTGTTGTCAAGAAATGACATTTTTATGTCAGGATGTGGTGCAGTGTATGGTCAGGGGACGAATTTTTTAAGTAAAGTAGTTTGTAGTAATGATATGACATTATAATGTCATGATTTTGCATTATAATGTAAAGATAGGCATGTTTGGCATCATTAAATATCATTTTAATATATAGATATGACACAATATGCACTAGTCAGAATATGCACTATAAAGTCAAGATATAACAGTTTAACGTCATTATTATATCACTGTGCATGGCACTATGACTATGTTGAGACAAGGATGTGTAATACATTGTCGGGATGCGGCAGTATGATGTAAGAATATGGCATTTTATTGTCAGAATATGGCGGTATATCGTTAGGACATGGTATTATGTGACTCATCACTTTAAAATGTGAGGAGTCAGGCTGTGCTGACAACAGTTTAAATTCGTAAAACACTGCAATTGGAATATTGATGCCTAGCGACCTATAACGACATGTTATATGTGTGTCACAGTACAACTTTCCCAATAGCAACACGCCACACAGTGACTAAAAACTGAACTATTTAGTTGGGAGTCCTGCTTATGCGCAAAATCGTGCAAACAGTGTATAACATGCATGATAACTCATTTTTACTAATAAATAACAATATTCTGGTTAGGGACCTCTACTGTGTCACAATAAATCGGTAGGATAAACTCAATATGTTAATTTACCCCATCCCATGTTAACGCATCCGCTTTAAGGCCTATTTCAAACGTATAACCATACTAATATCATGTTCTAAGGGAATGCTTGGACATTAATACTATTGGAAATACTGTACGGTTTCTGAATTTAATGGTATTTGTGAGCGAATCCACTCAAACTGATAATGTGAAAAAAATGACCTAGAATGGTGACCACATAACAAGCAAAACATGGTTTCCAGCCCTACCACCCATGTGGTTTTGTTTTCAGAGACATTACACGTGACAGAATAACTTTGCTAGAGCGTGTGGTTGATCCCCGCGTATCGATATCTTCAGCATCAATTTAATCAATACAAAATTGCAATTATACTTTAACCCTTTGTGCACTCTTGTCCAATTGGCTTTAATTCCAGGTCAATGACACAAATCGACGACATTTGTATTGCGCCTGCTATAATAGACCTATTTTATTTTATTATTTTTAATGTATTTTCGTATACAGGTCATTTTTATTATGTTACAATAACAGCATCTTTTTGTTACTTCCTCTGTGCAAATATTGAAAATGTAGCTAAATCTGTTTATGATTTCACCCATGTCACTCAAGTGATAATAAAATCGATATATATATGCGGTCATAATTATGTTGGCATTAATCGCTGCGTGTTTATTTATTTGAGGCAGGCTTTGCCGACGCAATTCCCGCATCAAATCAATGCAAAATATGCCTACTTTTTAAATTAGACGTGTTATAGTTTATAATTAATGGTTTACTAGAGATAAAATTATGTACATTTCATAAATCTCAATCAATATTTCTAGTGAAAAATCAGTTAAAAACGATCCAAAGCGTCACCCACAATGGTAGAATTAACTACAATGGCGACGATTTTGTAAATATTGATATTTATGTTGATAAATACAATATAATAACATATATACTTCATAGGCTTGAAAATAGTCCCAAAAAGACATTTAAGGTTCAAGAACGAAATAGTTACGGCATATTATTCATATCACTCAAACAATATGGCGATAATCTTGGATAAGTATTAAGGAAAAAACTGATATTATTCCTTCTCGTACCTCAAATCCTGAATAAACACACAATGAATTATTTTCAAATTATAAAAGTGATGAAGTGCATGAGGTGTACCAAAAATGGCGTTACCTTGATGGCGGCCATATTGAATTTAAAACAAACACAAGATAGGTTTTAAGGATTTTTAGACATTCGTATGGGGGGATGCCCCGGTATAATTCCAGAAAAAACAGCTTTTAGTATCCTCGGTTACGTAAATTAACCATTTCTTTCCATAAGTTTAATTTTTTGGTTTAATCTATCACAGAATCCATTGGTTTCATTTTGTCAACAAGATACTTGTCAGCAAATTTCAAATAACACGATTCAGCACATATTTTCCCCCACAACAGCGAGAGTGAGTATAGCAGCCGTTCTATCTATTACTTACATACACAAGTAATGAGATAATTTATTGTATGAAAGCCAATTGATTTTTTTTTATGTTTTTGTTGCCTTCAAATCGCATTATACATAACACTATCTTACACTAATTGACGGATCCAAGATTTGACTGACAGGAGGCGCCTATCATATATCAGACTCAGTCAGCCTCCTTTATTTACAGTCTAGAGGGGTCTGAGGCATGCTCTTCGAGAAATAGTTAAATTTAATTAAGACTTCACATGATGCATTCTAGAGCATATTTCGACCCAAATGTGGCCTTTTTGGTTATATTGGGGACACTGAACAGAGGGCATGGGTGACAGACCCAGCAAACAGGAGACGTTCAGCCAATGTTGCATTAACGTTGGCTCACCGTCTTTGTCGCTGGTCCAACATAAGGGCAACATTGGGTCAACGTGTTGTGTATACTGGGGTATGCTGAGCGAGTCGTGAAGATCCACCTAGTGATAAATAGTGGATAAATCAAAGGTAAGGTTGTTAAATACGAAAAACTATGACGTCATAAAAGAGCGCTGTATTCACCATATGATTATTTTGACGTTACTACCGCTAGCTCACGCAAATGTAGAGATTAATACCTTTCCAATGATGTATTACAAGGGTCTCCGTAATCAGAATTATAAAGATATAACACACAACTTTATTCTCAACAATATTTTGCGTGCATTATTTTTCTAAAACAATGTATTCGCTTGTATCAAAGACTTATGTAATTTTATGGTCATTAAATGTGAATTTACGACATAATGAATATATATAACTATTGCCAGGTATGCGTAGTATGTGCTGAAACATTAAGAATCGCCACCGCATCATACTAATACCAAGACCCCTGTTTCGTAGTTTATCTGGCCAATTTGGTTCAAAAAATGACTTCATTGCCATAGCGACATGACGTAACAAACGTACGTTTAAAAAAAAATCGACCACGTACGGCAAAAACGTTATACGCCACCATAAACTAGAGACTTAAACCTTTCCCTTGATATATATTTTATCTCTAGGAATTTAAGTGTCAACTCAACTCCAAAAATGGGTCCATTCCTCCTGTACTATATGTTTTGATCCAGATATCCCAGTTTATGTGGCTCAACCTGAAACTGGTAATTGCAGACGTAGGCCTCTGCATTGGAACCGATTGTTGCCAATAGGATCTCTACCCATAACCAATTCAGAGGACAACATGTCCATTAAGGAGCAGATTACTTGTAAGGAGATATATCTGGTGGTCCTAAGCAGTCCACAGCTTCAGGGTAGTATAAATGATCATGGTAGTATAGATCTAGAGGTTTTACAGCCAGAAATAGTAGATTCTGTGATTAATCCAAACATTCCTTACCAGACATGGACACTCACGACCATATAGCTAGAGATGCTCTGCCTATCGCTGGTGGTGAACCATCTGCCTTAGAGAACGAGCAAGACTTGCCTCAAGTAAATTTTACGAGGCACATATGAATGATCATACTGTTTTACCGCCAGTATTGCAAGAAGCAGACTTGGATCTCTCTAGACGATCAAAGCGTGATCGTAGACCGCCAGCTTGGTCGAGTGATTTTGTTCAGTCACTTAATTTTTATTCACCCATTCCGGACTGGCAACAGAAAGCTGATTATTTGACAACTTTAATGAAATAGTTTGGCCCATCCGAAAATGCATGCAGTACTCTGATGAACATTATATCTAAGGGCTAAGAAAGGACAATGACTAGTAATATTGTTTAACATGTCAAAGGTGGAGACGTCATTTTTGAATTGAGGGGAGTATGTGGCAGAGGCTTTTTCACCAGTGGTCATGGCTTCGGAAAGGCATGAGCAACATGTGGTGAATAGACTGTTGCAACTTCCTGTCAGTTATTTCTTATTTGCCCATCTGTTTGGGCAACAACTTTTGAGGTTTAATTTCTTTCACGTTTAACCTCTGACGAGTGATCATGTTAAAAGTATTCACTAGTTGTTACAGCGTCACGGGCGGAGTGGAATTCGGTATGTGTTCAGCATTACTATCTTATCGAAATTATAAGTTTTTATTTATAGCGATCTAGTCACTATTTTATTGTTATTAATTGTTAAATTGTAATATTGTTATCTGCAGATATTGTGGCTTGTATGACTGCTTGGCTGCAAGCAGCAACCGGACTCTGCCGATTCTAAAGTGGGGTGAGTTGAATTACCATCCATGTTTATAATTTAGGCCTAGTAAACAAATTATTTTAAATTAGACATTTAAATTCAAACTTGTACAGGTATTGTTACTGACATTAATTTTGCATTTGCAGGGTCTTGTTCTTTATTTGATTAGTTTTGTTATTCATGTGATCGAGCTTAATAAATGTTCATCTGACCAAGTGTGAAGATATATTCGTATGAGTTGTGTTTACACCCCGCTGCATAGCACCCACTGAAGATTTAATAGGGGTAACTGTCGTACAAACTAACCAGAGGACACCAACATCACCCCCTGGAGACATTCCCCTATGACACTGGTGAAGTGCTTAAAACTGCCTGATTGGAAAGTCAGAGATTGCGGGTTCGAGCCCTGTTCTGGCATTCAAGTTTAAAAAAAAAAAGTTTCTTCCCTGCTCAGTCGTAAGGATTAAATATCGTGGAGAGCCTCCATGACCGAGAAGTAGCAAGCTCGGCCTCAGACCGTCAGGGTTCAAATTTCGAAGTCTATGTCTGAAGGGAAGTGTCATCTCATTCATCTCACCATCCTCAGGATGTTGTCCTGACCCAGTTAAGCCTATATGTGCACAAAAGTGACCTAAAACCCCATTCATTTCATTTCATTTGGAGATGTTATATTCACAATTATTTGATATATCAATGATCTTGTTAAAAGTAGATTGGTACCGCTACTGTGGGTTAATTACTAATTACTATCAATGTGTGGTGGTGACAAATCAGTCATGAAAATCCACTCACAGTCTTTCAATTTTTTCTACAAATATATATAATCAGGATGTGACGGTTTTAGACCATCTAAATAAGATGTGATGATCTTAGTCAATCTAATGTATATGAGGAAGGTGTGACGGTCATAGACCATCTAAATGAATATGAGGAATATGTGACGTGCTTAGTCTATCTAAATATAGTAGTTATTGGCCTATATGAAAATTTGATGGACTTAGACCATCTAAATATATATAATCATGATGTCCAAGAGGTGATGGTCTTGGACCATCTAAATGAATATGTCCATATCGAGGTGACGGTCTAGACCATTTAAATGTATATGAGAAAGGTATGACGGTCTTAGACCATCTAAATGCATATGACGAAGATGTGATGGTCTTAGACCATCTAAATGTAAATGAGGAATATATGACGGTCTTATTTCATCTAAATGTAGGTCTATATCAGTATATGATGAAGATTTGATGGACTTAGACCATCTAAATATATATAATAAGGATGTCCACGAAGTGATGGTCTCAGACCATCTATATGAAAATGTCCAAGATGTATATGAGGAAGATGTGACGATCTTATACAATCTAAATGTATATAATTAGAATATGATGGTCTTAGAATATGTGAGTGTATATAAACAGAGTGTGGCGGTCTTAGACCATCTAAATGTATCCAATCAGAGTGTGAAGTCTTATTTAGATGTTTATTTTCAAAGATTATAATTATTATATAGGTAGTGAGATCTGAGCCCGTTTATAGTCTATAGCCACGTTCAATTATAGCTTGCTCCCGTTGCTCGCCGAATGCGAGCAGTGGAGCGGCTTAATGGTACACATGTGGAGAGTTCATCTTGGCACTCTCATAATATGTTAGGCTTAATTTTTTTAGTCCGTAACTTATTGGATGATGAATCGTGGGCGTGCACAACAGTTGCCATGTGCAATCCAAAGGTCTCACAAAACAATCTAGTCATCATATACTCTCAATCACAAATGCGTGATCAAAATTACATACAGGTAAGGCATTTATTTTCAAATTTTAACTGGTCATGCATTTACTGCATGCTTATGGTGTTGTAGTCCCGGATATTAAACTCAGACTGAATCTGTGACGTCATAGTCTCCCAACTGTATTTGTATTTTTACTGGTTTAATTCATCAGGGGAATTGATGAATGAAATAAGTTTAATGTATGACGTCATAATTTTCATCTGTAGACAAATAGGTAGTGATCCATTGTATATTTTTTAAATGAATGCGATACTAGCACTATTCTAGACTACTATACTGTATCATGCCTATGCCAGACTAAGGGGTATTATATATTTTTATATCATGTGGATGTGTTCTCAGAATATTCCGGTGCATATGAATATAATATAATTTGTATTATGGGAGCGAGCTCGATCCCTGGGCAGTGCGTATTCATATTATTACAATGAATCATTAGCTATAGTCGCCTAGTGTGTGATAATTCACGCTATAGAAAGTGATGGTCTGGGACCATCTGTGAACTGTTATTAAACGTTAACCAAAAGAATATATATAAAAGGATATATATGCTGGTTAAGACGTTCATCAACCTAGAAAATTTGATATTAATGACTGGATGAATTTGTATATAATAGTTATTCTTTTAAAGTTGTTTTGTAACATATCCTGGCACCTCGCAGAGCGGACCACGGAGTGTCTCTAAATTATTAAAATAAAGGAATTACTGCCATTAGCAGCAAATAGTGAGTTGTGCCTGTATAGTCAGACCAAGACGGATATCCAAGTCGTTTTCATCTTGGAGACCCAAATTAGGACCGTTCTATCTGGCATCCAGGTGACAGCTGACCGCTCTCAGTTTATTTGGTGCGTTTCTGAGAGCGGTCACGTGATAGACCAGTTATTTGCTATCACACACCTAGAAATCCCAACACTCTTCCATCTTTTAAATACCAAATACCAGTAATAACCGAGATGTAACTTAGGCCTCAGACTAGCCCTGAATACATAGACTAGCCTTGATGCCAGCTATAGTAGGCCTGTTAAGCGAAATCATATCCCCTGGGAAATCAGTTCCGTACACCGGTGGACACCGGAACTTGGTTCCATCCACAGGTGTTCTGCTGGGAAGTTAGATCTTCTTGACTTGAGATATATCCCATATAAGATCGATATTGATCACCATGCCAACGTTCCATTTTAATTTTGAAAAAAGAACTGATACTTTGAAGTTTGATAACGTCATTTCATGAGGTCAGATATATGCCAGAAGCTGCTAGGCCTAATTTGCTCATGGTAATAGTATCTAGGCCTATCGGCTTTGGCCAGAACACAACGATCCGATATAAGCCATGAGCAGAGTATTGTGTAGGTCTATTAGTTTGTAGTCTATTTAAATTCACGATAATGAACGAAATAATTTATTATAAAATTTTGTTAAGTATCCATTTTTTCTGGAAGAAACAATGAGAATTGAACTTAGGTGAGAACAGAACGGGAATATAATTTTCTGAATAAATGTGGCTTTGCTAGTCCAGGTGAGCAGTGAAGAGGGATATGATTTCCCGATGATGGAACATAGAATCTTCAGAACATAGAGCCTTCGGAACATAGAGCCTTCGGAACATACTGGGAACCGCTTTTGCCAGGCCAATGGGGATATGATTTCCCGATAGAAAACACATCTGATGTGGGATATGATTTTGCTTGGTGAACTTTCTGTGAACGGAACTGATTTCCCGATGGAATGTGATGAGATGATTTAGCTCTTTACTATAGGATATGATTTCGCTTGGTGAACTTCCTGTTAACGGAAATGATTTCCCGATGGGATATAGTCTAATTTTTCTTGACAGACTTCTGCCCTGTGCGCGCGTTTCTGTCTACATTGAGCCAGCGACTCGATCTGCTGTCGCTGCTCACTATACTCGTATACAGCTGAAACGTATGGGTGGTTTCAAGGCTATGCAGCTCGGGCGGAATAGCCTTGTATTCAGAGCTAGCCTCAGACCTGCTCGGTGTCGACCTTTTCCACCATTGCAAAAGTTGACGTAGCATTTACATCGATCTCGTCCTGAACTGTTCTAAGCTGCCATCCTCCATTTGTAACTTTTTACTTCAGGATATATTTTGATATACCGGGGTAATCCCCAATCATCGCCCACCAAAGTTTAAGATGCGTGGACACAAACATCAGTGTTGCCCGTCAATAAGCTGAAAAGCTGATTGAGTTTAAATCAAATCAAATCAAATCACAAATGAGCTGTAAATCAGTATAAACAGAATCTAATCATTATTGTAACATAAAGAAGAATACAAGCCTCGACAAAATTAGAAGTTGTTTTAGAAATGGCTAAGAATTTGTTTATAACATATATTTTGTGGCTTATTGGGGGATGGGTCGGTTTGCATCATTTTTATTTGAAGAGAGATCGCCATGCTTTTATATGGTGGGCCACGGCCGGTGGCATTTTTGGACTTGGTTGGTTCAGAGATCTATGGCGCATCCCTGAATATGTAGCTAATAGCAATGAAAATCCGGACTACATGGAAGAATTGACCTCTCGGATGAGACGCAGATCTGCTCCGGCTTTTTGTTTCACACGTTTTGCAGGACAGATTGCAGTCGGAATGTTGTTCGGGATGTTGTCATTGACTGCTATTCCAGAAGAATGGACAAAAATCATCAACTCCTTTAATTTATTTTTACCACTTGCAATTGCACTAGGTGAGTTTAATGACATCATGATATTTCCAATAACAGGCAGTTCCCAACAGGCAAATGACGCTGTTTCCACGTTGAAACAATGTCAGTCCTGATGTTGAAACAACGTTGAAAAAAGTTCATATGAGAGTTGTTTAAACATTACAATTTCAATGTGATTACAACGTAATTTCATTTAAACTTGATTTAAACAACCAGGGGTCGAAACTAACGCTCGCCTTTGGCGAGTGGAAATGTGGAAAGTGCTGGTAAGTATCAGGGGTCCACCAGCCCTGCTGGCAAGTGCTGATTTTAGTGGCTTCCCATAACTTACATTAGCCTACAATTTTTTTTATTATAGGACTTAAGAGTTGTTATCGGTCACTTCAGCTAGGCATATCACATGTTTGTTGATAAGATATAAATAAAAAAGCGAGGGATTTATCATATAGTTAACTACTCTAGGCCTAGAGTAGACATAGTTACTTTTTATCTAGTCAACTTTATCAAGCGCAAGCAATGACTATGTTTGTTTCTTTGCGATAGTTAGCCCTAGAAGCAGGCTGCCTGGCCAGTCGATTTAGCTTTCCAGATGCAGATTTTTACAATTAGCAGGTTAGGCCCCGCCGATTCGAGTTGCTGTTACTCATAAAAAACGCTTAGAAATTGGGAAGATTCCCATTACCAAAATTCGATAAAAAAGTCTTCTACTTAGACTATAAATAGACTATTGTTAAAACAAAATAACGAGAAATCGTCGATGACGCAAACAGCCATTTCAATGGACAAATTATTGATTATCCTACAGGTGCTTCCTAGAAGATCCGCCAATACAAAGATAATTTTATGTGCGGCGCATGTGCACCTGCACGCATGCGCACGTGCCGTTGTTCACTTTCCTTTGCTTGCAGTGTATGTATTCTCAGCAAACACGAGATATCGACACAATAATGATTTAATGCTGGACCGAAATCAGCGACGGCGGGCTGTCGGTAAACCAGCATCGGGTCGAAATCTCGTATTTACTGGGTTGTATCGTCCTGTCGCGCAATTTTTGACATTGAAATTATAATCCAATTGGAGTAGGCCCTATCAGGTTGGGGGAACGACAATGGACGGGTCTCTGGCTAAGTCCTTGGGGAACGATGTCTGTGCAAAACCAGGTATTTAGTGAGTGTGCATGAATGTTGCTTTGCAAGTTCTAAAGAGCAAACCTTCCCCTGTAATGTCAGCCAACACTGGGAATTATTCCCAGCTGTTTGGTAATTAATGTCATATCTTTACATAAATAGACTAAGATCTACAAAGTTCTACAGTGTGCTAGTGTTTTTAATTGATGAAATATATCAAAATAATAGAAGAAGTTGATTTTGCCATCTTAGTTAAGGCCTACTGAAAAAGCCAAAAAGAAGTGAATTTGTCTATGAATTTTAGTACCGGTAGTACAAATGCGTTTGTAAAACTTGTTGATCAGTTATCATACCATTCTGAGTACTGCCATTCTGGTGGTGAAAGAGTTGTTCGGTGTGTCTAGTTGTCACAATCTGAATCACAGTGCAAAGAACTTTTTAAAAGCCCCGGGCCGTGTTCTAAGATGGAAGAGAATTTGGCACCAAATAAAATAAATTCGCCACCTACCATGCAGTTGGTTAAAGTGACACAAAATAAAAATAAATTTCTTACCTACCCAATGGTTAAAATGACAACAAATCGGAAACAAACATATAATGTTTTTGCCTAAGCTCGAACGGCATGGTTGCTACCTATCAGATAATTATTGAATCGGTAAAAGCATGGGAGCAAAAATAAGGGCTGGTGAAAAGTTGTAAGGGCTGGTAACTTTTTCAAGTTAACAGCCCTGCGGGCTGGTGCTCAATCTCGGTTAGTTTCTATCCCTGACAACGATTCAAGTATGATGTCAATACGGTGTTGTGATGATGTTGCTTTTTCTAGTTAGAACAACATCGGAAATAGAACGTCGATGCGACGTTGTATTGAGGTTATCTGACGTTGCAACATGGCTTCTAGTCAACATTGTCAACCGGTCCCGCCCCCGGTTGACAAGCTGCCTATTGAAAAAACAGGCGAGGCACCAGTGTGATGTCCAAGGCTGGAAAGAAGGTTCAAAATGTTGGTTGTCCAGCAGACAACCAACATGAATATTTTGGTTGACTGCTACAATTTAAAGTTGTCTGCCCAAAAATGAGAACAGAAGTTAAAGTATAATTTTGATCACGACCACAATTTATTACCTATGTTTGACAGCCAAAAAAATGATGGTCAAAATTTGGTCGAGCATAGCCATAAGTATGATAAGCTAGACTAGTAGTAGTTACGGCTCACAGTCAGTGACTGTTCCCGTCACTGTTGGATGAAAATCTGTGGTTGTCCAGACGGACAACCATCGAAGCAATATTGGTTGTCCGTCTTATGATTTAGTTGTCTCGGAAAAACGGAACGCTCTTATTTCCAGCCCTGATGTCTGCACACCCTCATCTGACTGTCCAGTGGTGTACAATCAATTTGTGACGCTGAAAAAGTGTATGGCCGCCACCGCTAATAAGTTTTTAAGGTCGCGTCAGGGAAATATAAACAATTGTCTATGTCTTCAGCTGCAGAAAGGCACGGGCTGGGCGCATTCAATACAACTTAGGTTGGATTGATGTTGGGGAAGTGCCGTAAACAGTGGCCCAACATTAAACTGGCATTGTGTCAGCCTGTGGGTTCATTCTATTTTCCATTCTGCAAAGACCTAATTTTTTTTTACTATCCACTCATGCACGTCAGTGACACTGTTACACGTGTTTTGTACATACAGCAGCAAAAAGCGTTAGCACTGGTTAGCATTGTTAGTCTCTATTATATTCATAAAATTGTCTTTATCAGGCTCTAATTGCAGTGTTTACCTATATACTCATACAGTAATCAACATGATCAACGTTTTCAATTCTATATTTGTTATATTCATGGCATTTTCAGTGATCGACACTAATTGCTCTGAGGTAGTTGCCAAAAGGGCCTGTAGCTTCAGAAAATTACTGACCCTTAGCCATATCTGATAGTCCTTAATATACACTGTATCACAAAAAAAATTGATGTAACGGTATAGTACAAAATTTAAATCAACGTTTAATACTCAGCCACAGGCTCATTTGTAAATTTTGACTTGTTTTCATAACATAGCCATAAATAAAGGGGTGTTAAAATTAAATAAAGCGGCACACCTGGTATTTTTTTTTGGCCTCCAGGGCCAGTATCCCATGTGATTTACTGGCCCTTGCTGATTTCTACTGGCCTCGGGCCAACGGGCCAGTGTTAGTGTCAATCCCTGCATTTTTGTACAGACTGCAGTGTTTCAATTATGCCAGTGAGGCCTAGGCCTACTTTCTAGCTTTGCCCGTGCAAGCTAGTAACTGTATAAATGCTTTTAGCTCAAAATCACTAGAATTAATCAATATAAGTTTTTTTTAGTTATGTGGTTCGAAACGTTGTTTTTTTTGATAATTTAAAGTGTCCTAAGTCACCTCTCAAATGGGGTGACTTGTTAAAGTATAATAAATATTAAAAAAAACTTAATTTATTATTTATTGTTGAAATTAAAGTCTAACCCATGCTCTGTATTTAGAATTAATGATTAAAAAATCGACCAATTTTACAACGGTGATTTGACGTCATACCGCGTTTTATCAGAATGTTTTGTGTATATATATCCAGCACATATCTCAGCCAATCAGGCTGGGAATAACGTGACAGAAAGATATAACCCTAATCTTTTATAATACCACTCACAGTGGAAGTAGTTTATACATACTCCAGTATGTGACACTAGTGAAAAAAATAAACAACACATGGGGTGACTTGGGACACTCTTATGTTTTTTTCAAAAACAACAGCACCAACCAAAATAAAATATAACCGTTTAACTTAAATAAAAATGTGCATGGGCATACTTTAAACAACAATATAGCAATATAACGGAGACATATACCACAGCCAAATTATATGTTTACACAAAAATATATACCCTGTAAGATATGGGTGCCATATAATGATAACCACGTGAAATCTGTCCCACCTCACCCCACTTCAAAAATTGTATTTGTTGAAAATTCATGAATTGTGACTTTACAAGAAATTACTATTTTTGATATTATTTTTAGCATAACATTTTTTTAATCTTATGGCTATTTCATGTCCAAAATATAATTCAGGCATCGAATTATAAAGGTACACACCAGTGAAAAGTGGAAGTAACTACAGAAATGTCCAAAAAATTGCACTCACCTAAAATGCTCACTACCTGGAATTAACATCATTACCATGATTACAGTCAATTTTTAAAATAATATTTTGATTTGTCCCAAGTCACCTC
Organism: Flabesymbios commensalis; assembly: GCA_964017125.1. Classification (NCBI taxonomy): domain Eukaryota; kingdom Metazoa; phylum Annelida; class Polychaeta; order Terebellida; family Flabelligeridae; genus Flabesymbios; species Flabesymbios commensalis. The sequence continues at coordinate 7,792,859 of OZ024918.1, read as the reverse complement.
ATCGTCCCAAGTCACCCCATTTTACGGTATTACAGATCAATCCAGGTGTTCCCAGTTGAGTTCCAGTGTAATCATGGTAATGTGCGTGACACATTATCAGAGCCATAGCGTGCATAGTGTCAGCCTAGATCTGTCACAGCTATTTTTCACACCTGATGTCGGCACCTGGATTAAGTAGGCTCTACTAGACTGTACGATGAGTTGTCTCAAAATAACGGCAGCGTGCTAGTTTTGCTAAAAACAAAGGTAATGACTGCATGGTCATTACACTGACTCAGTGATCATGTCTTGAATCATGCAGTCTGGGAAGCGATATAAATCTTGCAAATCTCGTCTATTCTCAAGGCCTCATGAATATACTATATATATAGCCCACCCTCTCATTATACAGTCAATCAGTTTCAAGAATACACCTGATTTTTTGCAAGAAATAGAGCAGCATATTGGTATTACAACATCTACTCTAATCATGCATGCATTGTGGGATCCCATAGCGTGCACAGGGTATGTGTAGATCATTTATACCTTCCATTCTGAACTAACGTCGCATTTCAATCTGTTAACTACACGTCACATGGAGTAATTTTACGGAGCACACGATGTCATCATATCTCGCAAGTGTTAATACATTGTTATATCTATATAGATACATATAGTTTTATTGACCAAAGTAATACATATGTTATGAACATTGTAATATCTAGTACATGTACATAGGCCTACTAGCATAGCGACTACAGTGTTACATCATGGCGCAGCGCCATATTGCCTTTTGTGAGCGCCATGTTTCCTTTCATGAGGGCCATGTTGCCCTTCTTGTGTGTCATGTTGCCCTTGGCCTTCATATTCGCCATGTTGCTGTTCTAATATTCAGATAGTGAAATGCCTCTTTTGAGCTGTTGTTATGTCATATTCAACCCACCCACGCCATTTCGACTGTGAAAAACACCCCAGTCACTGGTGTCACACGTTCACACCTATGCCGCAATACCTGATAACGGTCTGTGTATATAGTGGTTGGTAATAACAGGCGATGTTTACATACTTAACTGGTTCTGCTTATCAGCTTATTCCCTTGGAAACGCCTTTAGACTGGGTGCCCGGCGTGCATGATAAGGTGCCCTAATGATAGGTGGCGCCATGCCCCTTTTGAATCCTAGATGAAACACTGGACTACCACCATCTGGTATAGCGAGGCCCAATGTATTGACCATTAGCGGCAAAACGGTCGTCCCGCTATAGTGCGATCCACTTAGAACGTGATCCCGTTTCTTGGACCCCAACTACAGCGTTATAACGAGATTCTACTGTATTATGAAATTAAAGGCGTGAGATGGCACAATTTTTTGTAATTAAGAGAAATAAAATGATGGGAACCCCCAAAAAAGTGTCATTTATTCTATTAATTCTACAATGATGGCTTCATTTCTACCAGTAATAGTGAGCAAAAAAACAAACAAACAGAGAAAAATATGCCTTTTATTGTGGTGTTTCCCAAATTTACATAAATCATGAAAAAACACAAAAAAACATCAAAATGACTTTGTGATGTACCTATAATCTATATTCTATTATTACATAATATTATATATATTATTCACTTGTATGAGGCAATTAAGGGCTTACTGGCATATAAGAATATATATATACTGTAGATCTGGTAATTTTCGCGTGTTGAAATTTCTGTGAATTTCTGATTTTGGGACTTTTCACGAAGTTTAGAATTCGCGAATTTTTATTTTTTCTTCAGTAGCACTATTATAATAATAATTTTCACGAGATTCTTGAATTTGCGAATTTCAAATCATGAAAAAACACAAAAAAACATCAAAATGACTTTGTGATGTACCTATAATCTATATTCTATTATTACATAATATTATATATATTATTCACTTGTATGAGGCAATTAAGGGCTTACTGGCATATAAGAATATATATATACTGTAGATCTGGTAATTTTCGCGTGTTGAAATTTCTGTGAATTTCTGATTTTGGGACTTTTCACGAAGTTTAGAATTCGCGAATTTTTATTTTTTCTTCAGTAGCACTATTATAATAATAATTTTCACGAGATTCTTGAATTTGCGAATTTGTCCACCTCGCTAAATTCGTGAAAATTTAAACCTCGCTAATATTACCAGATCTACAGATTATGTATTTTTAATTGGTGCATATCTGTCACTGCATCTCTGTCACTGCATCTCAGTCACTGCATCTACACAGAATCGTCAGCTCCTTTTCAAAGCATATAGATGCATGTTTTATTGACATCATAGGGTCCACATAAAATCTGTAGCTTAGGTGTGAATATAGCAAAAGAGACATATGAAGATGATAAAGCGAAGGAGTATCAATCATGATAAGAGGCTCTATGAACTTGCAGTTTATGAAAAAAATCGATAAGTAAAACTCATCTAATTTTTAGCTCATCCGGATGATGAGCTGAGCCATCGTTTTGCATAGCTGTAGTCTGTTCACAATTCACAAGAAATGTTTCTCCTCCTCAATTCTGTTGGGTTTGTTTGAAAGAGATTGTGCCTCTGCATTAAACCTCATCACGGATTTTAGAAATTTTAATTATTAATTAACTTATGACCTAATTGGGACCTAATTAGGGCACTCTGTCCGCCATTTACAAGAAATGCTTCTTCTACCTCAATTCTTATCCAATTGCAATTCTGTTTGATTTATTTGAAAGAGCTTGTGCCTGTGCATGAAACTGCCTTACGGATTTCATTTAATTTTTTTAATTATTAATTAACTTATGACCTAACTAATACCTAATTAGGGCACTCTGTCCACCATTGACAATAAATGTTTCTTCTCTCTCAATTCTTATCCGAATTCAATTCTGTTTGGTTTGTTTGAAAGAGCTTGTGCCTGTGCATTAAATTTCCTCACAGATTTCAGAAATTTTAATTAATAATTAACTTATGACCTAATTAGGACCTAATCAGGGCACTCTGTCCACAATTCACAATAAATGTTTTTCCTCCCTCAATTCTTATCCAATTTCAATTTTGTTTAGTAGAATCCCGTTATAACGCGAATCGTTACACCGCGATCCCGGGTATAACGCGGTCCGCGCATGGACCCCGTTTTTTCAGGTTAAATTTGACCTAATAACTGAAAGTGCCTGTATTTTCTAGTCTTGATCACGCGCGAGTCTGCGTTACAGCGCCCGTGCACGTTCACATGTGCTAACCAGTAACCAGTCATCCATGCATGCAGTGATCATTGCACACCTCCGTATTCTCGGCCACACTGTAGACAGGTGCGACTACTGACGACGCGTGGGATTAAACTTTTGACGCTACTGTTGAAAATGAAATAAAAAGTAACGATCCGCGGTATAGGCCCCATGATGATTCTGTTATACCATGCTATATGACGACCTTGTTATACAGCGCTAGGCTATTTCATGATCTTGGTATACCGCAGTATTATTGATTCTGCTATACAGCGTTATATAGGCCTATGACGATCATATTACACCGCGGTAGCTGTGACAGATCTAAGCTGACACTGTACACGCTATGGCTCTGACAATGTGTCACACACATTACACACCAACTCAACCCGAAACACCTGGATTAACCGTTGATACATTGCCAAATAAAAATTAAAAAACAAATGTCATGGATGTATTCTGATTGAAATAGTCAATGGCCAACACCAGGATTAAAGTTAAACAGACAACACGGACAACACAACGCACGCACTAACACAGACTTTAGCCTCACGTGTATACACTCTGAGGCACTGGAATACACGTGGCTGTGAATATGGTCGGCGCGAGACATCGGTGCAGTGTTGCTCTAATGCTGGGCCCCGCGTCATTGGCGGCATTGGTTTGGCGTCTCGTTGCCGTCTCGTGGCGGCGTGTGCCCCGTTCACGTTTATCCCCCTTGATGCCTCATTTCCAAAATCAATAACTTTGCGAGTTTAGGAGCTATCATTATCTTATTTATATCATTATTTTCAGTGTTGAATAAGCTTTCTGGTGATATTTAGTACATGTCCGTAGGACCATAATTGAAAGAGTAGAAATTTGTAGTGCGATGTTTATCACAGCTAGCTGACACCCTGACACGGCTGATGTCCCCTGCTAATTAGTGGTGTAATGCACCTTGTAAAGCCAAGGGTGCACTAGATGTTAACTGCACCGCATATAAAAAAATATATACATTGAAAACCCTATTCAAACATGGTTTTAATTTAATAACAGACAAAGCTAAAAAAGTATTTTAGATACAGTAAAAATAGTTATATCACTGGAAAGCATTTTTCAGCCACTATAATCTGAGTTATACATTTAGTCGGCTGGAAACACGAAAAACTCGCATCTTGTCAATGCAGGGCCGGCAGACATCGGCAGGAGTGACACAGTCTGTGAACAACTATTTTCAAAAAAGTTATATCTTTAGAAAGATATCGCTATCTGCTACGGTGATTTGAAGCTGCTAGTACACATCTGCACACAGCGTATTGACCAATGTTGTGTCCTTGCTGGCCCACTTCATACAACGCTGTACCAGCCTTAAGCAAATCTCATCGATTCTCAACGCCTCGTATACAAAGCCCACCCTCTCATTATACCTGTCAATCAGTTCAAAGAATACACCTAATTTTTGCACGAAATAGGGAAGCGTATTTCTTATAAAACGTCTACTTTAATCACGCCTTGTGTGATCCCATAGCGTGCACAGGGTCGGTGTAGATCATTTACATCTTCCATTCCGGCCTTACGTCGCACTTCAATCTGTTAACTACACATGGAGTGATTTCACGGAGCACAAGATGTCATCATATCTCGCGAGTGTTAATACATTGTTCTAACTATAGATATATAGATAGTTTTATTGACCAATGTAATACATGTATGTTATAAACATTGTAATATCTAGTACATAGGCCTACTAGCATAGCGACTACCATCGTCTGGTATAGGTGTTCAACTAGACCATATGTATTGACCATTAGCGGTAGAACCGTGGGCCCGCTATAGCGCGATCCACATATAACGCGGCCGTTTCTTGGACCCCAACTACCGCGTTATAACGGGATTCTACTGTATTTGTAAGAGCTGCTCTCGGATTTCAGAAATTTTAATTCGTAATCAACTTACCCTAATTAAGGATGAGCTTCCGTGTCATTGACACTCTGGTTTTATCATATAAGCCTTTTTGCATAATTTGTGTACAAATCTCTTTTGCTTCGAAAGTAGGGTTTAGAGACATGAACATTCACATATTCTCATATCTGTCGCTGCCGCATAGGCCTACATTTTAGACATTTGCTGATCAAATTTGAAACTGATTAGCGAAATATTTATATTTGAATCATAGGGATAAAATGGAAGTCAGACAGACATTAATATGATTAAAGAAGACATTTTTGCTGAATAATCAAGAAAAATATAAAATTTTCCGCATGAAGGCATGATATACAAGAAAAGCAACTTTAATTTCCAAGATATACAAGAAGTGACTGTGATTTCATACATATAATGAAAACGAATTATTTTTTATGCTGTTTCAGGTAGTTTTGATATATCAATTGGTGTTATACAGTGTTATATCTGTATATAGCATGGCGTTTATGCTTTTAGTAAGAAACTGCGGCCTATAGATAATATCTAATTTTATCTACACATTCTTGCCTCTCATTCCTCCCTCTCTTTATAAGTCTCCCTTGCCATAGACTTAGCCAAGAAATGATTAAAGGGAGTCTAAGTTGACTTATTGTTAGGCTAAGACGGGGTCTGGGGTTCTCCCATAATGCAATTTGGTGGAATCAGGCGATATTTTTTTACATCCAGGCTGAAAATAGGCCGCCCAAAAGACAGCTCGACGGTTCTCTGGCTAAGTCCTTGTCCCTTGCTTTTCATGTATCGACCCCATAAAAAATGCTAATTAATTATTCTAAATAATTGGAATTCAATGCATACAGTAGATTCATGACGGACATGAAGACATGCAGACAATTTACCTGGTAGACAGCCAGCATAGTGTCAGGAGTCCCTTGAAGTTGTGTCTTGCTACTGCAATAGACAACTTCCAAGTGACCCACAATCTATGGGATTTGTGAAATTTAAGTCCCAACATATGTCAGTGTCTCAAGATTGAAGGCATATTTTCCTTTTAACAGCTCTGGTTCTTGTGCTAATGCAAGCACAGAACTGTAGTCGAAGTCAGTACTGTGAAGGTTAAAGAATTAATTGATGTGATATGTTTTTAACAGGTGTGACTGCTGTGGGGAACATTGGAAATGAGCGGTGCAATTTCAAAGTAGCAGCAATTGGTGCGTATTTATCACTACCTCTCTACTACACAGAACCGTCAGCTCTATTTTATGGAGCATGTACTTCAGCAGTTGCTCTAAACTGGAAAGGGAAAGAATGGAGACGTGAATATTCCAATAACAAGCATGTATGTAAGCGCTTCTTGACTCTTGTATTTGCATGCTCTATCTACACAAGTCTGTGGACTTCAGCTTTATACCACAATGCCTATGTGACAATTGATCATGGTGACAAGGTGAAATTGAAGGAAGTGATTGGCAATTTTTTTAATTCTCCGGCCTGGGCTGAAATGAAACACACGATGTGGAAGTTATATGATGAGGTGAAGAGGAATGGCTGGGACAGCATGTGGGAACAGCTGGTACGAGAAATGGACCCTGAGGGGGAACTTAATGCATACAAGGTGAATATGGAAACCCATAAACTGATAAAGCACTGGAATAGTTTTATATGAACTAAGAGACAAAAGGTTTTTTGGCAATTTGAAATTAGCATATTAAATGTCTCATATTGAACTCTTGTCCTAATAAACTCTTGTTTCACAACGTTCGGGGCTGCTTCTCAATATGTACACAATTCATGCGATATCTTTTAAATTTATCAAAATCAATGATGGTGTAGAGCTATTTTGTAGGTATTTAGTACCTAATTTTTAAAATATTTATTTTTTCCAGGTTGTTTTAAACAAGACCAAAAGGGTTTTTTCAAGTTAAAATCAGCATAAATGACTTAGTTAGCTCTTTCCACTTCATTTTAAACAAGTGCAAAAGGAATTTTTTAGGTTGAAATCATCATAAATTACTTAGTTAGCTCTTTCCACTTCATTAGAATACCAGTCCTATGTTAAATATTTTAATTCTTTCAGCACAGGGATAGTCTTTATACGTCTTTATCTGACATAGACCTGTAGAAGTCAGATTCTGACGTATAAAGACTATCCCTGTGCTGAAAGAATTAAAATATTTAATGTTTGTAGTCCTGTAGCAAAAGTATTTAAATGAATAGGAAAGAGCTAACTACGACATAAGAATTAGAAAAAACCTTTTTGATTTGCATGGTTTATTTAAAAATATTTCAACATGTAAGGATTAAAGGGTGAATGTTTAGGTCATCTTAGCCACGCATTGAATTAACCCTTTAGGCCCTCACGATGCATTAAAGCATCATTTTACATCCCTGAAAACACACTTAATTTTCCTACAACAAAGGGTTTTAAAATGAATATTTCCATGGCACTGGCTTACCAATACATGGCATTTTTCTTTAACTTTTAAACCATATCAATTCATCTTCATCCACTACAAGTGGAGAATTGCGACAGCAATTCGCGACTTGTAGTAGATGAAGATGACAATGTAAAGTCAGGCTTGAAAGGGTTAAGATCAATTTTTCAATCTTCTCAGAATACTGCCTCATGTGAGAATATGTCCAGTAAACATGAGATGTTGAATCAATGTTGGTTTGATGTTGGGCCAGGGTCATAAATGATGGACCAACATTAAACCAACATTGGATCAATGCCTCGTGATTACTGGGCAATCAGTAACTGAAGTATATAATAAATTGAAAAAACAATTGAATATTTTTTGAATGCTGAATTTGTTTAGATTATTTTGTAATTCAATTGGTGAGAAATTAAATATGAATCTGTCTGGACCATGTTGATAAATATTTTTTTGTTTGTTGTTTAGGAATTGGGCGTGAAACAAGGATCATCTGAAAATGAAATACGCACAGCTTATAAAAAGCTGGCAAAGATCCACCATCCTGACAGAGAGAAAGATCCAGCGAAGAAAGACGCAGCGCAACAGAAATTCATGCAAATACAACAAGCATATGAGACACTATCTAATGTAATGTCTCGTAGACAGAGGAAATCAGAAAAACCTAAATTTGACTGATTCATCCCGATTACATGTACTTAGAGACCCACAACATGTTCAGCACCCAGCTGTAAACTGCTACTGCCAATGCGCATCTAAAAAAAAAAAGAGAATAAGAAATCCCTTATAAAATACATCAGCATGATACGTATAATACCAGGGGCAAATTCAAAATTTGAAAAAAAATCGGGAGGGGGGTCCAATTAAAAAAAATAGTGTCTTCTCAGCTAATAATGGGGGCTTGGCACTCAAAATTTACCATAGTAGTGCCTCAAAGTGAGGCACTACTCTAGTAAATTTTGAGTGTCAATTTCCACAGGCAATTTGATCGATGTTCAGGCAACTTAGTTTTGGGAAGGGGGCAGGTGGTCATGACCCTGACCCTCCTGCTGAAATCACCCATGAATATCTCGAATTAAAGCTCAGAACAGCTTTATTTGGATGCATAAGACCGCTCCCTATTTCAGGGATTTTCTTCACCCTTTATTTTCAAAAATATGCATCTTTTGAACTTGAATTTTTCTTAGTCTAATCAAGGAGGCTATATGGACCTCCTTGGTCTAATATATGACAGCCTAATATATGACAGCCTAATATATGACAGCCTAATATATGACAGCCTGGTATATGACAGCCTAATATATGACAGCCTGGTATGTAACAGCCTAATTATATGATGTCCCAATATATAAAAGCCTAATATATGACAGCCTAATATATGATGGCCTAATATATAAAAGCCCAATATATAAAAGCCTAATATATGAAAGCTTAATACATCAACGCCTAATGTATGACAGCCTATTAAATGACAGATTCCACAGCATGCCTATGGTCAGTCTAAGAAAACACATTGTAAGGAAAAACTTTGTTTTCAGTGCGATTAAAAATGGAATATTTCAGCTTTAAAAAAGCTATTAACCCTTGAGCTGCTGAATTGTTTGCTTTTATTTTACATTTGGTTTTAACCCTTTCAAGCTTTACCATTGTCATCTTCATCCACTACAAGCCGCGAATTGCTGTCGCAATTCTCGACTTGTAGTGGATGAAAATGATTTGATGTCAGTGAAAAATTGAAGAAAATTGCCATGTATTAGTAAACCAGTTTCATGGAAATTTCTTTCTAAAAGCCTTGGTAGTAGGAAAATTTAATCTGTTTTCAGGGATGTAAAATGATGCTTTAATGCATCGTGAGGGCTTAAAGGGTTAAACAAACCTGAATTGTATATAACGGGTTTATCAGTACAACTAACTATTAACCCTTGTGCTGCTGGAACTATATATATACGGTCCCAGGCATGTTGTAGATCAATATAAATAACACTAAATAATAAATTTGATAAATAGTTTTTTGTAGATGCTTAGTTAATCCAATAATTCAATATTGAATTAATTCAAAATTGAATACATCTACATGTTTATTTTTCCATAACTGTAAGTATTTTTCCTCATTTGAAACTGGAGATTGAATTAGCAATTCTAGCTTCAATGATGTAAAATACTGCATTAGCAATTCTAGCTTCAATGATGTAAAATACAATTAAAACAATTCAGCAGGACAAGAGTTAAAGGGTTGCTTAATATTCTGTCCACATTTCAACGGATGTCACAATCAATTGATGTATTTCAGATAATCAGCTTACCGTTTTGCATTGGTCACTGTCACTAAAGCTTATGAATACTCACTATTTGTGCTGCTTGTAAATGTATGTTATAGATAAAAATCATCACTTAACCGTGCGGGGATCGACTTTAGACGTCAGAATCTGATGTTTGTAGACGTCAGATTATGACGACTAAAGTCGATCCCTGCACTGTGGGAGTAAAAATATTTCTAATGGTCGTAGACCCATAACATAGGTATTCAATTGAATCAGAAAGAGTTTAAACTAAGACATTTATGCTGATTTCAAATTGAAAAAACCTTTGGTTGCGATGTTTTTTACAAATTAATTCAGCGCTTTAAGGGTTAAACATCAAGTGCTAATCACGTCTATACAGGATTCGCACAGGCCTTGAAAAAACTTGAATAGCCTTGATTTAAAAATAACTTTTCAAGGCCTTGAAAAGCCTTGAATTTGAAAAAAATATCTTGAAAAGCCTTGAAAAGTTATGTTTGGATTTCAGTTGTTCATTGTTAAAATATATTGTTGCTTCTTTTTGTCAGTCTTAACAAAATTGATAAAAGTATCCAGTTGTTATTACTATTTTTCTCCCAAGGTATAATGTAGATGAAAATCGTATAAAAAATTAATTTTTGACTAAAAATTGTGACTGTTTTTGTCATGATTCCCTACTTCATGCTCGTGAAAGGGCCTTGAAAATGGCAATATTAGGCCTTGAAAAGCCTTGAATTCCATCAGCTTTTGTTTGTATGAACCATGCTATAGGTGTTCTCAGCCTTTTTATTTTGACCAAACAATACAATTTGCAGGAGAAATGAGCATGGAATTTGCTAGATTTGTCAGACTGTTTTGATTCAAATTTTACATGTGTGAGTAATTTTCACCCAGTTTAATGTGTGGGTCGCGGTAGCGAGATACCACTTCAAGTGGGTGAAGTCTGAAGCCTGGACAAATTTGGAGCCTGGACAAAATTCCTAAACATTAAGTGTCATTCACTTGAAGCTGTGTCTCGCTTGTGTGACCAATATTTTAAGTTATCACCATTTTTTTGAAACGACTCAATCAGGCAAAAAAATTTATTTTGGCTCCTTTATAATTATGTTCTGTCCATAGACTAGAATTGTATAAGTGTTTTAAATTTGTGGTCGCGCAATTACCAGTTAAAAGAGAAAAAAGAATGAGATTAAATTGTATACATCGATGTCCAAAATAAGAAAAACGGGAATAACATTTAGTCTCCTTTTTAGCTTTTTTTTAACTGTTAAATGCGCAACCAGAGGTTATCTAATTAACATTTCCACCGACTTCTAGTCGTTTCTTGCCACAGTGGCACAAAAAAAATCATATTTGTAAAAAAATATTTGTAAATTTTGATGTTTGTTTTTAATCACTCATTTCATTCCTAATAACTCTGATTTAGCTTGCTGATAAAACAGATTTAAAACCAACGCTAGTCGTGATTCACACTGGAGTAAACAAATGTGGAGAAGCAAATCACACAAGGTACTATTATTGTCAATTTTAAAAGCCATACTTTTTAAACAAAAGGACATGTTTCATTCATTTAAGCTTATTAACTGTGTGACATAAGTATTACATAGTTGTATCTGCCACTTTGTATCTGCCAAGTGGCAGATACAACTCTTTAGTACTGTACTTAATAGATGATGAATGCCACTTCAAAAAAATGACAAATGTGACTGGCTAATGCAGCAGTCAATAAGGGCTAGTAGTAACCTTTACAAAGCTGAAATATTTTTGTATAAACCATGGAGACCAAAGGGTTTTCTCATTTTGATGTCATCATAAATGTCTTAGTTAGCTCTCTTTATTTGAATATCAGTGTTATTGTTCTAAAATTTTTATTCTTTCAGTGCGGGCATCAACTTTTGATGTCAGAATCTGACGTAGGTAGACGGTCCCCGCGCTGGTAATAAAAGATTTAGAAACTGTTTGTCATGCTTGGCACTTAGTTGGCCTTCAATGTGTAAATATAATTGTCCCGGCATCTGTCCAACTTTAAGCTGACATTTGTCCAATATCCTATGTTGGCAGCGTCACTTGTTTATTCCGAAAAGTGACATTAACATCACTTTGTTTAATTATTTTTATATTTCCTCAAAGGACGAATCACTTTTTATGTAAAAAAAATAATGACTAATACCTGGTACATTATTTTTATTGTGTATTATGTTTTATGATTATTTATGGATTTAAAATCCCTTTATCAATATGTATATTGTTAATACCAAAGTGACTCATTAGCTTTATACATGTATATAATACTTATTTATTTTACTCAAGAACATGTTTTTAAGCATTTATTTACAAAATGAGCTTATTTCTTGTAATAACTAAGTAGTTAATGTTGACACTGGCAATCACTGTCTGATTGATCTCATGTGAGTGGATCTAATTTTCTACCCAGTTGAAACCAGATTAACCTTCTACCCACCAAATTATGATTTAAACTTCACCCACTTGATTTGTTTGTCCCGCTATCATGGGTCACAACTTCAAGTGGGTGAGAATTACTTGTATTTGTTCAAATTGAGATCATACATTTGTAAATCTTGATGTTTAAACACTCATTTCATTTCTAGTAACAGTCATTTGATCTGCTAATCAAAAAAATTAAAACGATCAAAGTCGTTACTAGCAGTGAAAAGGGTAAATTTTACAATTTGGAATATTTTTGGTCACTATATTCCAGTATAGACACAGTTTCAATTGGGTTTTTAAAACAATTTTTCAATTTTTATAGCCCAAGAGGTCAAAGGGTTAGCCCTTTTAGCATACATGTTTACATTCACATTGTTGCAATTCAGATCTCAATGTAAATGAAATTTACTAAATATTATTACAAGTGTACAGTAATACATACCGGGGGTATATGTATTTCAATTTATAACGTCCTTGTTACGATGGATTCTAAATGGTTAGATATGAAATATAATCAACCCTTACAACGCTGGAATATTTTTGTATAAAATATGAGGGTCAAAGGTTGTTTTTCAATTTGCTGCGGGTCGATATCTGATATCGATATCTGTTTGAAATTAACCCTTGGATGATGAACATTTTTGAAATAAAACGATCAGGACCAGAGGGTTCTTTTCATTTGAAATCATCATAAATGTCTTAGCTAGCTCTTTCTGCTTCATTTGAATATTATGTTAAGGGTCTATGGTCATTATAAATTGTTTAATTCGTTCAGTGCGGTGATCGACTTTAGACGTCAGAATCTGACGTCTATAGATGTTCCTGCACTGAAAGGGTTAATGATTAACTTCAATTTATTGTCGTTCGCTTCTAAGTATTTTAAAAGAACAAACAATTGATAACAGTAAAATATTTGTATCACGGCTGATAAGTGAAGGCAGTTAGATAAAAAAAATGTGTAGTTATTTTTCTGAAGACCAAAAAGCAATGCTATATATAGACCTACATGATATATGGCAGTGACTGAAAGAGGTGATGATGACAAGAAACAATTCCAAATTTTTTTCATGTCTTACTAATAAAGAGATATCTCCTTAGCTAATTAGATTTACCAAATCTACAAGTGAAATGTTTTATTAAGGTTGGTAAATTGACGTTATATTTTACCCCTATGCTTTTTTTACAGCTAAGCTATAATTTATTCAGGCTGTCATGCAATAACTTGTAATATTTGTAAATGTGTACCTGTGTACAAAATCAGTTGCATCGCAGATTATTAGGAAAATCTGACAATGCTATATTATGAATGATAACTAATAAGGCAACTTTACAATAATACTTTTTTTGACACAGCATATCATGTTGATAGATCTGTCATAGCACATCATAAAAATACACTGAATGTATAATGTATCATTCTGTTATTAATAATGATACATTTGCCATAAAATGAAATATAAAATATGTATAGTCTACCTGTCGCACCAACTACTTATTCACTGAGAAAATCATTCTTAACTCCAATCAATGTTCCTTTTTTTTGTTCGAATTGTTCCTTGAGGAGCCGTCTCATGGTCCTTTAACCCTTACAGCGCTGAAATATTCTTGTACAAACCATGGACACCAAACACAATTTCCAGCTTTAAATGAATCAAAAATGATCTTGCTTATGAAGAATAGATATATCCCAAATTGAATTATTTGATTAACTGATCATCTACCACAAGATATGTTGCAAATTTCTGTGGCATTTTTTTTACTCAGTCAGAAATTTGTTTGAAAAGTATACATGTATATATGGTCTTAGCAGCACAAGGGTTAATCGACTCATCAGTAAAATGTACCAACCAAGATATATATATTTATTATATATTTATATATATGTTATCAGTTTAAAATGCTCTTTCTGTTTGTAGTACAGAATATATTTTTGAAACATAAATCAGGTGAATTTTGTGATGACATCTTGACCCCAGCAAACACGAGGCATTACCATAATGTTGATCTAATGTTGGTTCAGCATTGTTGACGATAGGCCAATATTAAACTAGCATCGTTTGAATGTCTGCTGGGACATTCTAATGAGTAATTGTTGTGACGGTTTTTGTAACAACTTATTGTGATCCTTGTTGGTAATAATAAGAATATATGTTTGTTTGAATAATAAAGTTTCTAACTGGTTCTTATTGTTGTTCATTTCTAGTCGTCTTCCGCTGAAATATCTTGTATAAACCATGGAGACCAATGGTCTCTATTATTATATGACGTGGGTGTCAGGTGCAACTAAAACATTTTCTTGTTTGAACAATAATTTTTTCAGGTTTTTCATATAACCTGCTGATATTGGTTCTGCATTCTTGAACAAGTTCTATAATGGTAAAAAAAAATTCAAAATGACACACCTTCACGATTCTACGTCTTCAATTGCATGTATTCTGATTCATTTCTTTCTGCTTGTTAATTTGACAGGATTCAGCAATCTCAAAAATGTTTAAAATAAATCACTTGAAGTTGTGTCTTGCTACCACGACCCACAACATCTAGCGTACTTGTATAATTTAAATCTAAATGTAGGCCAATCTAGCAAATGTAGTACTCATTTATCTTACATTTGTTTTGAAACAAAAGCACCCAGACTAAAAACGGCTATTTAGACGTGATTGTGCTTTACCCTTTCAGCGTGGGGACAGTCTTCGTCTTTTCGGACATCTAAAGATAATCCCCGCAAGGAGAGAATTTAAAAGTTGTAATGGCCGCAGTTCCATGACATAGATATTCAAATGAAGCGGGAAGAGCTACATGTAGCTGTGACATCTATGATAGTACAGGAGGAATGGACCCATTTTTGGAGTTGAGTTGACACTTAAATTCCTAGAGATAAAAAATATATCAAGTGAAAGGTTTAAGTCTCTAGTTTATGGTGGCGTATATCGTTTTTGCCGTACGTGGTCGATTTTTTTTTAAACGTACGTTTGTGTCGTCATGTCGCTATGGCAATGAAGTCATTTTATGAACCAAATTGGCCAGATAAACTACGAAACAGGGGTTTTGTTCAAGCCACTGCTCGGTATTAGTATGATGCGGTGGCGATTCTTAATGTTTCAGCACATACTACGCATACCTGGCAATAGGTATATATATTCATTATGTCGTAAATTCACATTTAATGACCATAAAATTACATAAGTCTTTTATACAAGCGAATACATTGTTTTAGAAAAATAATGCACGCGAAATATTGTTGAGAATAAAGTTGTGTGTTATATCTTTATAATTCTCATTACGGAGACCCTTGTAATACATCATTGGAAAGGTATTAATCTCTACATTTGGGTGAGCTAGCGGTAGTAACGTCAAAATAACATATGGTGAATACAGCGCTCTTTTATGACGTCATAGTTTTTCGTATTTAACAACCTTACCTTTGATTTATCCACTATTTATCACTAGGTGGATCTTCACGACTCGCTCAGCATACCCCAGTATACACAACAAATTGACCCGATGTTGCCCTTATGTTGGACCAGCATCAAGTCTTAATTAAATTGAACAATTTCTCGAAGCGCAGGCCTCAGACCCCTCTAGACTGTAAATAAAAGAAGCTGACCTTGTCTGATATATGATAGGCGCCTCCTGTCAGTCAAATCTTGGATCCGTCAATTAATGTAAGATAGTGTTATGGATAACACGATTTGAAGGCAACAAAAACATCAATTTATTTTCAAGTGGCTTTTATACGATAAATTATCTCATTACTTGTGTATATATAAGTAGTAGATAGAACGGCTGCTATAGGCCTACTCAGTCTTTTTTTGCTGTTGTGGGGGGAAATATGTGCTGAATCGTGTTATTTGAAATTTGCTGACAAGGATCTTGTTGACAAAAGAAACCAATGGATTCTGTGATAGATTAAACCAAAAAATTAAACTTAAGGAAAGAAATGGTTAATTTACGTAACCGAGGATACTGAAAGCTGTTTTTTCAGGAATTATACCGGGGCATCCACCCATACGAATGTCTAAAAATCCTTAAAACCTACCTTGTGTTTGTTTTAAATTCAATATGGCCGCCATCACGGTAACGCCATTTTTGGTACACCCCATGCACTTCATCACTTTTATAATTTGAAAATAAATCATTGTGTGTTTATCCATGATTTGAGGTACGAGAAGGAATAATATCAGTTTTTCCCTTAATACTTATCCAAGATTATCGCCATATTGTTGAGTGTCAGAATAATATGCCGTAACCATCTCGTTCTTGAACCTAAAATGTCTTTTTGGGACTATGTTCAAGCCTATAAAGTATATATGTTATTAAATTGTATTTATCAACATAAATATCAATATTTACGTCGCCATTGTAGTTAATTCTACCATTGTGGGTGACGCTTTGGATCGTTTTTAACTGATTTTTTTTTAACTAGAAATATTGATTGAGATTTATGAAATGTACATAATTTTATCTCTAGCAAACCATTAATTATAAACTATAACACGTCTAATTTAAAAAGTAGGCATATTTTGCATTGATTTGAAGCGGGAATTGTGTCGGCAAAGCCTGCCTCAAATAAATAAACACGCAGCGATTAATGCCAACATAATTATGACCGCATATATATATCGATTTTAATATAACTTGAGTGAAATGGGTGAAATCATAAACAGATTTTGTTACATTTTCAATATTTGCACAGAGGAAGTAACAAAAAGATGCTATTATTGTAACATAATAAAAATTGTATATTGTAACATAATAAAAATGACCTATACTCGAAAATACATTAAAAATAATAAAATAAATAGGTCAATTATAGCAGGCGCAATACAAATGTCGTCGATTTGTGTCATTCACCTGGAATTAAAGCCAATTGGACAATAGTGCACAAAGGGTTAAAGTATAATTGAAATTTTGTACAGATTAGATTGATGCTGAAGATATCGATACGCGGGGATCAACCACACGCTTTAACAAAGTTATTCTGTCACGTGTGATGTCTCTGAAAACAAAACCACATGGTTGGTAGGGCTGGAAACCATGTGTTGCTTGTTATGTGGTCACCATTCTAGTTCATTTTTTTCACATTATCAGTTGGAGTGGATTCTCTCACAAATACCATTAAATTCAGAAACCGTACAGTATTTCCAATAGTATTAATGTTCAAGCATTCCCTTAGAACATGATATTAGTATGGTTATACGTTTGAAATAGGCCTTAAAGGGGATGCATTAACATGGGATGGGGTAAATTAACATATTGTATTTATCCTACCGATTTATTGTGACACAGTAGAGGTCCCTAACCAGAATATTGTTATTTATTAGTAAAAATGAGTTATCATGCATGTTATACACTGTTTGCACGATTTTGCGCAAAAGCAGGACTCCCAGCTGTTGTTAGCACAGCCTGACTCCTCACATTTTAAAGTGAAGAATCACATAATACCATGTCCTAACGATATACCGCCATATTCTGACAATAAAATGCCATATTCTTACATTATACTGCCGCATCCCGACATTGTAATTCACATCCTGGTCTCAACATAGGCATAGTGCCATGCACAGTGATATAATAATGACGGTAAACTGTTATATCTTGACTTTATAGTGCATATTCTGACTAGTGCATATTGTGTCATATCCAGATATTAAAATGACATTTAATGATGCCAAACATGCCTATCTTCACATTATAATGCAAAATCATGACATTATAATGTCACATCATTAATACAAATTACTTTACTTTAAAAATTCGACCCCTGACTAGTATGGGCCTACACTGCACCACATCCTGACATAAAAATGTCATTTCTTGACAACAAATGCCACATGATGACGCCATACTGCCATGTCCTTATCATCATTACAATGCTATATTGGCACATTAACATGCCAGATCGTGATATTAAAATGCCACATCCTTCTATTATGAGGCCATATTGTGCAATTAAGCCACCATAGCTACTGATATTATAATGCTATATACTGATCTACCACATTATGAAAATACAATGTCTTAGCTTGGTAATAAAATGATATAAAAAATGGTATGACCTAATGATATAAAGCTATATTATAACATTAAAGTGGTATATCCTGATATTATAATGCCATATCTGATTATATAGTGCCATCTCCTGCAATATTATTGCCATATCGAGACGTTAAAAGGCCATATAACCTGACATTATAATTCCACATACTTGACTTTATAATATCATAGACACTGTCTATTAGACAGTCAACTGTGATATCGTGACATTAAAATTGCATATAATTCCATTCAAATGATGTCCCCTGACCATAAACTGCCATATAATGTCATATGATGACAATATAATGTCACATCCTGACATAAAACTGTAATTTCTTGACAAAAAAACGCCACAGAGTGATGTTATACTGCCATATCCTGATCTAACAATACTATATTCTCACATTAATATGCTAAATCGTGATATTATAACATCCTTTTATTATGAGGCCATATTGTGCATAAAACTACCATGTACCATGCTACTGATATTATAATGCTATATACTGACATTATAATACCACATTATGACAATAATTATTATAATGTCATAGCTTGGTATAAAACTGATATAAAAATTGTATAATCTAATGATATAAGGCTATATTATGATATAAAGTGGCATATCCTGATAGTATAATGCCATATCCTGACTATATAGTGCAATCTCATGAGATATTATTGCCATATCGAGCCGTTAAAGGGCCATAACCTGACATTATAATTCCACATATTGTTTATAATATCATATCCTGACAAATGTGATATCATAACATTTAAATGTCATATCTTGACATTAAAATGTCATATCCTGACATTAAAATTTCATATCCTGGCATTTCATTGTAATATCATACCATTTTAGTACAATATCTTGACCATAAAAGGACATATCGTGACATGTTAAAGTGACACAAGCAAGCCAAAAATCATCCAAAAGCCAACATTTTATTTTCGCTTCATATGTCCATAATAATATGTGAACATTTATTAAAATTGTGGAGATTTTTTAATTTTTTGGTTTGCTGTGGCAACCTAGCTAGTGTGCCGAAAGCCACAGTTATCACTTATTTTCGTATTTCTTATTTTGGACATGCAAGTCCGAAATTAAATCTCGTCCTTATTTCTCGAGCAATACAAAATGTAAAAGACTTATGCAATTCTAGTCTATGGACATGTTGACATATTATGGACATATCGAGGCCAAAATAAAAATGATGATTTTGTCCTGATTGTGTTGCTTTAAAGTCATAATGTAACGTAGTCCGCGTTTGACACAAGGTTCGCATGGGTTAGTTTCAGAGCTGGAGAGCCTAGCAAAAGCTTATACATGCTGGTAGCCAGTGTACGCACTGAGATCAACAATTTCATGAAAAATGCCAGGGTAACCCTGTTCAAAGGATAAATTCAGTGATAAAGACTGGCGTCTAAATACCCACGTAAAGGCATTATTCGAATCAGATGTAAATATGTCATTCTAAAATAAAAATCATCGATCAAACAATGACGCCTGAATTCATTGCGCAATCGATCGTTCGCGCACCGGATTTTTGGGGCACAACTTTACGAATGGCAATGATTACAGACTCTGTTTTGCACACAGCATCTGTTATTACGGACTAAATGTGAAGTTAAACTGTTATGAAATGACATTTTGTGAGTCAACATTGAATTCCATATGACATTTGCACTCTCAGAAACAATATCGTGGATTTTAATATTATGCTTCAGGCAGTCGAGCGCTGATTTCTCCTGATTATATTAGGTCTACCGTAGTATTAAAAATATCAATATGGAACTCACATAACTTAGGTATCCTGCTTGTAACAAGACGCTTTGTTAATAGTATAATTCATTCTGAAACTATGTTTTGGTCACTGATCACGTTTTGACATCGTCTGCAAGTGTTACATTTTGACAAACATCACTTTTCCATATCTCGGGATACTATAGGCCTACACTAATTAACTACAAAAGAAAGATTTGATAACTAGTATCTTGCCGGGTATTTATTGTGAAGATGTGTGGCTCCCTGACATTAATCCTTCAAAAAGGCAACTTGTTCGTGTTTCAGGTGATATTTCTCGATTAAAAACGGGGTGAATATGAATGCATTGCTGGGGCGCACCACCAAGATACTGCGCCACTACAAACCGGTCCGTTGAAACAATGCATAACAAATCGGCGCAGTTACATTTTAAAGCCTTGTTAGCAGCTTCCATTCTTTCTGCTGTTCGTTACTAGTCACCCCACCGTTCCTATTCATCCTATTCTATTTTATTATGAAGATTCCATATTTTTGTGGGAAATGTTCAGTTGTTTGTTTTAAATATACTTGTTGGTTTCTGTTCACCCCATGTTTGGGTTATGCCCATAAGGGACTGCGGTAGACAAAATGTTAATGTTCCCATTTACCCCGTTTTGGGGATGATTGGAACATCGCAGTCGTTTTTTCTAAAATACCACCATAAGACACCCCATGTGTATGGGCATAAATCTCCCGTGAAATATTTCGAGGAAAATAGTTAAAACTATTTTTCCCCACAAAGACATACCCCTGGAACATGAGTTTATTTAACAAAAATCGTAATGTAATATTTCAAGTAGACCCTCATAAGCAACCATTAGAAGCGGCTTCATAAAACTTGGCACATAGCTGTATAACCCTTAGAGTTTTAATGTGGCATAGATGTAAGATGACACCAAGGTCATTTCAATGTCATTTCAAGTCAAATAAATTTATTTTTTAATGCTTTGAGAACATGGCCGGCTAAATTCTCATATCTGAATTATGCTTAAAACAAACGTTCCTATAGTGTAGGCTCATATGTCACATAATAACACTTTCGTGAAATTCGTCTGTTAAAATTGATTTTTCACTTGATTCTGACTCAAAATATCATGAAAATCAAGAAAAAAAGGGATTGCATTTTTTTATAGGTCGATAAAAGGTCTCAAATGGCGAAATCAAAGATGACCGCCAAAGTATATAAAATTAAACATATTTACGAATAATTTTGCAACTTCATACGCTAGAGACATAAATAATATGTCTATTCTTATGTTTTCAGGTATGAGAAAGCCAATTCTTTCATTAGTTTTTAGAAAAAAATATTGTAAAGTCTATATTTATGCAAATATGAACAAAAACAAGCGGATATCGCAGTGAAAGTGCGGCTAACATTGTTTTGGCTGATAGTTTTTTTCCTGTTTTGATTATGCTTGGCAGGTTCCCCTATGGAGATATAGGGGCGGATGTGGAGCTCTTATCCTTGTGGATGTTTTTTTGTAAAACATGAAATTCAAAATGGCTGCCATGAAATCACTGAAGTCATATTTTCAATAATATTTTTTATCAGGAACTACAAAAAAACAAATCCTACCATCATTCGACGTCATTACATTGCCTAAAATGCTACGATAAGCTTTATTATATATATTCCCAAGTAAATTACATACCGGCACATCTATTCATTATATGCGTGTAGTAAGCCTACACATCACCCATAAACATAACTAACTGCATGATAGGTGAGAATATGAACCAAGCGTCATTGTTCAGATACACTGAGGGTCCCTTTCCCGATGGGTGCTTTATATTGTCATTTCAATTCCAAATCAAAATAAATCTTAAGAAATTAATCCCAATCTGGTATATTCTGCGCATAATTCTGAATTGCAAGACGTCAAATGCGCAACTAACACTTCTGGAGGCCAAAAATGCTAAATGATGTCATGTGTTACATACTAAATTAGAAAAGTAGAAGAATAACTGATCTGAACTATTTGTCATATTTAGATATTTACACAGGTCAACATATGCCTATAGGTATTAATAACTCGGTGTTATATATAGATTATTAGCAAAAGGTCAAGAACAAGGTCATATCATACTGTTTTCACACCCGTCCTCAAGCACTTGCACAATTTGACGTAAAAACACATTAATGGAAAGGGGTATGCTAAAGAAAATAAAGATTTATATCGGTTCGGGTTGCAGGTTTGGCCTTTACAGTAACAAACAAAAATCTCATACCAAGGACAACCTAAGGTCATTGCAAAGTTCAATAATAGTTATTCGTACATAAAACAAATATTACGCAATCCTGGCATTTAGTTCTCATGGAATCTAAATTATCCTCCGCAAAAGATATTTCATTCATTTGTAGCATCAATTCATTCTTGCAGCTAGGCCTATATTTTTCTCCCAATTTGGGAGAGTTGAAACTAACATTGGTCATAATATTATGGTGATGGCAAAAGGCGGCAGTACCATCTGGATCTTGCATTGCTGTTGTTAAATTCCTGGAATGTAAGTTAAGAGCAGGCCTAATGCATCCTTGTGGTACGTATGTCTGAAAAATTTACTCAACATTTAGTGTGTTTGAAGTTAAGATGACCTTAACCGTGTATGGTCTGGCCTTGAGTTACTTAGCGTTAGAGTTACTGCCCTACTACGATAAATCATAATAATTTATTGCAGAATAATTTTCATAATAAATAAATGTACGGTACATTATACAATTTGAATGAGAATTAAATGAGGTAATCTGAAATAAAAGAAAATTAGGCTGAAATGAAAGAAAATTATTATCTAAAGAGCTATTATAGCTATCATGATTGTGTAAAGTCGTTATCCATCAATTTATTTTTGTCATATAATTATGTGATATACGTTATGTTAATAACCTTATGAAAACTGTTATCGGTACATTTAATTCAATGATACCTCATTATTACACTAACAAATAATACAAGATAGATATAGAGATGCAGTTATTTATGTAATGGCAAAACGTGTGTGAAACGTGAATCCAAAGTCGAAGCCTTTTTTAACAATTGGGCCAGAGAACCACTCTCAGAAACACTCTAAACTTTGTTTTTAATTGACTTCTTTTTCGATATATATTTAGAGAAAGGATAGTTCCGAAAATATAAGCAGCAATATATTAATAATTCTGACTGGTATTGTTATATCAGATAAATGAATGCAATGCACATGTATATAATGATGGTAGTAACATAAAATAAATCAAGTTACATGTTTTAGAAGTGGTGAGCATAACAGTTTAATAAGTTTTGTCATATTACATTCTTTGACTGCTAAAATTAAGACCAAAATTGTAACCTTTACGTGTTTTTTTTGTGGCAGCATTCTTAATAATATGATTATATAACTTCATGCTCGACATGTTTGAGGTCCCGACTCGAGTGGAGGTTCAAAAATGTGATATTGACGTTTGAATCACGGATTTTTTTAAACTTCCACACTATCGTTATATATTGTCATCAAAAAACACATTTATTTTGCAAACCGAAATTTACTCTGTGCCAGAATGTAATTTTAGTAACTGCCTTTGGTATTTTCTTGCATTGAAGAGAATGTTTATGTAATATTAAAAAAATGGTAATTACTTAATAATATTTCAGACATTCGTTGATAATATATATCATCAGGGGGGGGGGGGATAAATGGGCGAATAAGAGAACGAATGGGGTATTCGGACACTTTTTTGCACATATAAATTATGACTAAACTGGACCAGGATAGCTTTCCGTGTACATGGTGTACATGGTGTATTAGTGCTGTACAGATTTCTGTATTTTCAAGAGGTGACAATTGTGGCATATCTAAGGGTATGAAAAACACACGTACTGCATATTCAAGGATCAATAAAATTACCCAGCTGTATTATGTGTTCATTCAAAGGCTGCTTTGTGTGTCGAACATTGGGCCTAGATTAGTGTGCTGTGCAAAAAGAAGGTTTTCGTGTTTTTGACAGTGACAGATAGTTTGTTAAAACTTTTTGGCTATCTCGAGCATTGTGTCTATTCAGAAAGGATGTGTTATTGTCCAAATCTGTATAGCCCTATTAAATGGTATGTTTACGCCAGAAACTGTATGGGGCCTAGTTATTTTCGGCAAAATAAAATCACGCGACGGATAAAATATTATTTATGGGCTTACATCCAGGAATAATCTGTTGTTTCAGAATAATTATTTATTTCTACATCAAAATGTACAAATTATTATACAAAGGATATACTTTATATACAGTAGGCCTATATATAGTAGAACAGTAGGCTTTCACTAAGACAGGATAGTCGCTGGCGTTGATTTTGGTAGGGAAATGGCATATTGACGACACCACGGAAACATATAAACTTGCTACATAGGCCTACTACTGCTATTTGGAAATCCTAATAAATATGTTGAATCGGTACCGCACAAAATCCTAAAGATAAATCGTAGGCCTACTGTGTGGACTCGGCGTTAGTTGCCAGTGAGTGTCTGATGATGAATCAACATTTCATGCTCTACAGACACGGCTCGTCTTGATACCATAAGTGTTGTGCCACGCCTCAAATTCTGACGTCTGAAGTCTATCCCGGCACTGAAAAAAAATAAAAAGTATAATTGCCGTAGACCCTTTAACGTAGGTATTGAAATGAAGCGGAAAGACCTCTAAACTAAGACATTTAAAATAGTTTCAAAGTGAAAATCCCCGTGATCTCTTATTTTGAATATAAATATTCCAGCGCTTCAAGGGTTAAATAGAGAAAGGGAGAAACGATAATTTATTTTAGCATGTGATTTTAGGTTTCCAGAGCTGAACACACCTTTTGGTATGATATTGCTTGGAAACATGAGTATAATATAATTATGTTACCTCGAGTATACCATGTATATACTGCATCCATGATGAATAACAATAATGGCCGTGTTGCATGGTTTCTGTAGTCGCATGATCACAGTCTTGCTATGTGCAGTTATATTGTGTTAGGCCTACCGGTACTTGTTATGTGCCCTACTAATTAACACCCAATTTTTGTGACAATTTATTACAAACTGAAACTAGACTGTGGGAAATCGTTATTTTAGTGATGTTGAGCATGAGATATAAATTATTGAAAAGAAACAGTATTCAGCTACTAGTCTTATTCGACTCATACCGGTAGACTATTATGTGTGCGTGTTACATAGGCCTATATGCCCCACCCAACAAACAGAACATTTTGTATTTAACATTTGTAGGTCTACAATGTTGCACACATGTCAAAGTTGTACAAATGTTATACAAATGTTTTGTGACAAGGCCGGTTGCTATCGTGTCTCTGTTATTCAATTCACGAAAAAGTGACGTTGCGGCCATGCTGTTGTGATACAGATGTAGGCCTACGTTATATTTATTGGTATAGGATCACGTGCATATCCGATAATCGTACATGAAACTAGGCTTTCCCACGTTTTACGGTGCCAAATAAAAAATGACCTGGCATCCTGTATATTCTCATAGTGCACATGCTGACAATAATTGAAAGAAAATGACAAAATGACGTAGTACATGAAAACGTGACGTCACAAATGTACGTTTATTGCACAACTCGACCACGTGTCGTAAAAATGTAATATATGACGTGAAACTACAGAACTATACATTTTCAATGATATATTATTTATCTCCGGGGAAAAAAGAGAAATGTTTTAATAATACAAATTAAAAGAAATATAATAATGTTGAACCTATTTTATTAAAAAAATATTAAAACATATAAAACAAAAGCTCACGACTGTTGCACAAAATCAAGTGATGTCATGTGAGCATGTATGTCATTTTTGTGTGACTACCTAGGCCAATTCTCTATAATTTTTACAAATGCTGGATATTGAACGGCATCTACATTTGTATATCGCAGCTCATAAATAATCCACCTTTATAAATATCCAGTAGAAATTGGTGAAAAAGTGACGTCAAAACCATCACGACATGACGTCACAAATGCACGTGTTATGAAAAATTCGACCACTTGCCACAAAAACCGCTCACGCTACGTGAAACTAGACGTTCATACCTTTCCAGCGATATATTATTTGTCTCTAGGAATTTAAGTGTCAACTAACTCCTTAAATAACGTCAATTTTCAGATTTCTTCCTCTACTATGATGATTTCAAATTGAAAGAAACCCTTTGGTCGCCATGGTTTGTAGTTTTACAAAAATATTAGGGCGTTGAAAGGGTTAGTGATTAAATTAGCACCTCGAGGAGAATGAAAATGGCCTTAGGCCTATTTATAAAGTATGATTCAAGTGTAATATTTCAAATAATTATATCATAACGTCCTCATTCATTCTGTGAATTCCGTTCAAATATTATACCGCGTGGTGCATGAACATGATTAATGCAATAGTGCTATAATAAATGACAACAGGGACGTAGGCCTTCTATGCGTTCGAGCTTTCCATTGAGATATATTAATATAATTTAATTATTTTGTATTCACCTGGAGAATGATCAAGATGGATCTATAGGCCTATAAACGTTATAGGTCTATGAACACATAGATGAGTGCAAGCCCGGCACACATGAGACGAGAAAACACAATGCTAATATTGTAATGTTAGCCCACCGTCTGCGACGCTGGCCCAATAATAAAACAACATTCGTCTTGTGTTTTCTGGGAGGATGAATCACACACCTTGATGTGATAGATCACCTGGAGACTAAAGGGTTACAGCTAAATCCCGAGCAAACACGAGACGTTGATCCGATGCTGGATTATAGTAGAAATCACATATTACACCTGCCCCAGCAGACACAAGACGTCGAATCAATGTTGCTTTATTGTTGGTCCAGCGTCGTAGACAGCTGGGCGCGTTGCATGTCAGTTGAATCAGTGTATCAAAAGACCATTTGATATATGTAACGGGTAGTAGTGGGTGTAATAAGCTAAAAATAGTTTAAAATGGTGATAAAGCTCTGAAATTTTGACACAGTATAGGTATGATGATGTTATATCAGTTTAAGATGGGAGCCCACGAGGAAAATTTTTTGCGATTTTTAAATTTCATGTTTAATGTTTTTGTTTTTTTAATTTATACAAAATACCACAATCGACTTTAAATGTAAATTGTAACGATTTTTTTTTTAATTATCGGACTCATTAAGAGGAAGCCAACTTATTGCGTTCTGGAATAAAAAATAAAATAATCTTGATTTAAATTTAAAAAAGTGTCTACCGTCCCCCTTTTTTCAGTTAAAATTACAGCTATGTCCCTTCCCTTGCAATTCTACATGTGGACTCAACTTGCATGAGAAAATAAAATATTGTGTCAATTAAACTTGTTTTCGTCATTTTTATTGACACAATAGGCGCCAAAACTAAAATATCAGCAAAAAAATATATAATACAATTCATAGAATTGTGCTGCAATGACAAAATTGACGTTTATAATAAAACGCTTTAACCATATTATTCGGTTATTTGAGGCCTACATGTATTATGTTTATATCAACAGATTAGAAGGAATACATATGTCTTTTATATGTCTAAAAATCAAATATTTGGACCAAATTAGAGCCATGTTGACAGTTCCCTTTATGCAGTCAAAATCAGCCTTCGCATCCTTGACCGTCCTGGAACCGCCTTGGCTTTTTAATCTGGCACAGAAAAAACCATTTGTAGTAATATTGTTATATACGGACACAATTATCAAACAATATAAAAAAAACAATTTAAATCATACAATAAACCATCTTCTGTTCTTGTCTAATTATGAGCAAAATCTAGTCAAAGTGGGATTAGTAAGCTGAAATAGTTCAAAGTATGACACATTTAAATTATAGTTTATATGGCCAATATAAAGGGAACTTTAACAAATAATAAAATACTCACTTATCATATATACGGATCATTCTATGAGCATGATGGGTTGTCAAATCTCGCTATGTGTATACGCCTGTCTAAAGCAACAAAACTATGCCAAATCCCTATGTCAATGATTCTAATCCCCAAAAAGAAGATGCGTACTGAGGTGAAAATGCTTTGACAATACCTCTTCAGTACGTTGTCATTGTCACGGTTTACAGTGAACCAGCTATTGGCAATATGTCGATTTTATTGTTTGAAAAAACACATAATATTTTTTTTTAAATGATATGCTCAATAAATACAAATATTTAACTCAAAATGTTAACAATGATCCAAGGCATTTGAGAATCACCACAAAAAAATGCAAACGCATCGCTGACTTATCATTATTCTAAAACTGAAATATACTATAAATTGCAATAATAAATCTCGATGTATCATAATGTCAAGTATAAAGTAATCATACTTGACATGTTCAGCAGCGCGTACTGGATATGTCACTTTGTTATTATCATGTAAACTCATGTAAACTGATATCAATGCTTCCAGACGCTTTTCTTAATCCCAGTTAGAACTACAGAGTGACATTTTATTTGTGGTTTAGTTTTAATATATATGTTATATCACTTTCCAATAAATATCAATCAATAAAAATTGTGTCATATCGTGTCAATGGGGTAACACATATTAAAATAATTATTTACTAACAGTAATACCATATCAAAATTCTTTTTCTAATTATCTAAAATTAATGTTAATATTTTAAAAAAATTGTCTGTATGGGCAACCATGCAACAACATTAGAAACACAAGTATATATTTATTCCCGTTATATATATCAGCTGTAAAAATAGAAGAAAAATTATGTTGGAAAATACAGAGCACAATGTTAATAATATATCATTTATCATTAGCAAATTAAATTGGACACACATAGCAGGTGGATTATTGGCTCGTACCGAACCGCTTTTAGTGCAAGAAAAATATTTCATCCGCTTTGTACAAGCTTTACTTTATTTAGGTGGTTTTCGAACGGAATCATGTAAAAATGTACACATCACTAACTAAAGGCTTCCAGCATGTTCTCAACTTTAATTAACAAATCAAAAGCCTATTGTTACATAAATCAGACCAAGTCATATTACATAAACTGCACAGGATAAAACTTTTATTTCATACAAGATACATTTAGCTATGCATAGACGACATAATTAGCAGCCTACATATAAAGACACTTTTAAATTTTAGGTATTATTTATTTTTTTAATTCAATGATTTATTCAATCCTCTATAATATCCAGATTAGTTGGTATAAACATATTTTTATTAACCAATTACAACAGTACAAAAACAAGATTGAAGTCCAATTTTCCTCAGCGGACTTCTCTATCCCGTTTTCTCTGCCACATACATGGTATTGTTTGATACATTTTTGTATTATGTATGTTTATCTGTATTAGTGAGGCGCACAACGGGACCAAATATGTAAAAACTTTGATCACTAGGGCCTAAGTCTGAACGATTGACCTTCTTAAGCATAAAAATATTACAAATGTGTCTAATCAGTGTAATAATAATATCAAACTCTTGACAAAATAAGCGATAAATAAATAAATAAATCTAAAAAAAAAATCTAAATGATCTATTCGCTGAATATAATGCAGCTTACAAACCCTATTTCGTATAGCCCAAAACTAAAGGTTTGAGCCACTGATTGCGACGGTACAAATAAGTGTAGTAATTCATATGAGCGCTCACACCACAGTTTATCAAGTCAAAAATAGCTTTGTTAGAATCAGTAACATTTCACCTATATTTAGCAATTTTAAGCTTGTCACTAACTACGTCACTAACATTTTGTGGAGATGTTTGCAAAATTTATGTGTAGATCGCTCTCACGCATTGCCATGATTACAAACATTGATTTCCCTGTTCAAACAAATTTCACAATCCACGTCCACATCTTCGCGGTGTACAGCTGTCCACAATTACACTTCATAGACCCCATCAATATAAACAGAGCAAAACATTTTTTTCACATTTTTTTTCAAAGGGCTCCCATCTTAATATTAAAGAGGATATATTGAAGTACATGTCCCCGAATTTTGACAGCTTTATCATTTTTTTAAACTATCAGGTCTAAATGTCGAGCTTATTACATATACTAGTAGTCACTTTTCGAGATTTAAACTGAATGAAATTAATGTGTTTATAGAGGAGCTTTATAGCCTAAGTTCGAATATTTTTTCATGAAATGTTTGGGGTAGTTGCCGAGAGACTGGAAAATATGGCTTGATATCGGGTGATAATTGCCTGAGATTTTATGTTACTTCTGCTATAATGTTGGACCACTGTCTGCAACACTGTCCCTACATTAGTTCAACGTGCAGTGTTTGCTGGTATCTGGCCCCGTACTGCTGGGTACAAGTGAAATACAAAAAAGCCCAAGAAACACAAAACATTAACCCACTGCCGGCTCAATGTTGGCCCAACGTCTGCGACGCTGGACTAACATTGAGCCAGCACTGATTAAACTGAAAGTGTGGTGGTTGCTGGGCACGCCTGACTGGAGCCATGGTGATTGGTCACAAACATCAAATACTACGTTGTTCAATCAACGGCAACTCGTTGACCTTGAGATCAATGAATTACGAATAAAGTCGGTCGTTAAACACGCTTTTGTATCGACTTGTTCCTTGCTTTGTTTCCCTTTTTGATGTTGACTACTTTGTTTATAAATCATCGCACGTAGGCCCCTATGGTTCTTACTCTGACTAACATTCTCACACTTATAATGCTAATTGGGTTTCGCTATGATACATAGTGTCGGTATCAGCCCATATCGCACACCTGCTGTAGGTTGAACAGCAATGTACGACAGAGAGTTGTCATGTGTGTCTTGATCGTGTGATAAAACACAAACATTGTTCATTTTTGTGCAATTTGAGAAACCACAGCACCAGTCCAATAGATAAGGTGGCTGACATCTGATTGAATCATTTAATTTAATTGAACGAGTGCTGTGTGATCCCATGATGATAGGCCAATCACACTCGAATGATATACACCGTTTTCTTATCTTATTCGCTGTACGGCCTATATATTGTTGATCCGATGATGGTTTAATGCCAGGGCGAAATCACAGTTGTCCCGTTGAACCCGTATGTAGAACTCTTATGTGGGCGGTTGTGGTCTGACCACCCCAAATAAGCGAAGATTGAAAGGTGGGTAAGCGAAAATTGAAGGGTGGGTGGCTACTGACCGAAGAGTCCGTCATAAATTACTGCTTTTTAAGGTTGTTTCCGCTCCTGGTGAATTAAAAAAAATACAGTAATGTTGAATTTTTGTGGATAAATTGTAAGCACACATTGTTTTCTTTGTGTGTGATATGAGGTATAACTGTGTTGTGAGATGTTTGGATGGACATAGGCCTAGTGGGTGAAAAGGATTTGTGTCTTTTCTGGCAATGCTCGTAAGAATATTTAGTGAATTTCCGGCGATTAGTAGGGGCCTACCTTTTCATTCACCAGGGGGCGTAGCTGAAAATGGTACTTGTTAGCATACCATTTTCGGACCTGTTTTCGAAGAAGGTGCATATTATATTTATGTATAAATTTGTAAATAAAACGCTTCCCGAATTATTTTCGTCTATGTTCAAAACAAACAGTCAAATACATACATATCCTACACGAACATCTTCAAACCTACATACACCGATTAGAAATTTTAAAATGGTTTATTTGATATTCGCGGGAGTTAAGATTTGGAATAATATCAAATCCAAAATTAATATTTCATCTAATTTTCTCCATTATAAATTTCAAATTACAACACTACCTTTTGGCTCTTAGTGATAATACATTTTTATTTTTTCTCAAAATACAGTGAACCAATGTTTGTTTAATGTTGGCCCTTCGTCTTCGACACTGGCCCAACATTAAGCCAACATTGACACTGCCACAACATATGCCACAATCAATTGATGTATTTCGAATAATCAGCTTACCGTATTTCATTAGTCACTGTCACTGAAGCTTATAAATACTCACTATTTGTGCTGCTTGTAAATGTATGTTATTAAAGGGACGCAATCAGGCTAAAATCATCAAAAAATCAGTGATTTTATTTTGGCTTTTTAATATGACCATATGATGTAAACATGTCCATAGACTAGAACTGCAAAAGTTTTTAAATTTTTGTGCTGCTCATTTACCAGTTAGGCTAGATATAGAGACAAAATTCCCGATTTCTTATTTCAGACATGCATGTCCCAAATAAAAAATGTCATTCACTTGAAGTTGTGTCTCGCTTGTGTGACCAATATTTTAAGTGATCATCATTTTTTTGAAGCGACTCAATCAGGCAAAAAAATTTTTTTTCATTTTGGCTTCTTTACATGTTCTGTCCATAAACCAGAATTGTATACGTGTTTTAAATTTAGGGTCGCGCAATTACCAGTTAAAAGAGAAAAAAGAATGAGATAATTTTTTATACATCGATGTCCTAAATAAGAAAAACAGGAATAACATTTAGTCTCATTTTTAGCTTTTTTAACTGTTAAATGCGCAACCATATGTTATCTAATTAACATTTCCACCGACTTCAAGTCGTTTCTTGCCACAGTGGCACACAAGAAATCGCTCATACTTAATTTGAGAACAAATATTTGCAAAATTTGATGTTTGTTTTTAATAACTCATTTCATTCACAATAACTCTGATTTAGCTTGCTGATCAAACAGATTTAAAAACGACGTTAGTCGTGATTCACACTGGAGTAAATAAATGTGGGAAGCAAATCACATAAGATACTATTATTGTCAATTTTAAAAGCCATACTTTTTAAACAAAAGGACATGTTTGATTCATTTAAGGCCATTAACAGAGTAACTGTGTGACATAAGTATTACATAGTTGTATCTGCCACTTTGTATCTGCCAAGTGGCAGATACAACTCTTTAATACTGTACTTAAGAGATTAAGAATGCCACTTCAAATAAATGACAAATGTGACTGGCTAATGCAGCAGTCAATAAGGGCTGGTAGTAACCTTTACAAAGCTGAAATATTTTTGTATAAACCATGGAGACCAAAGGGTTTTCTCATTTTGATGTCATCATAAATGTCTTAGTTAGCTCTCTTTATTTGAATATCAGTGTTATTGATTTAAAAAAAATTATTCTTTCAGTGCGGGCATCAACTTTTGATGTCAGAATCTGACGAAGGTAGACGGTCCCCGCGATGTTAATAAAATATTTAGAGACTGTTTGTCATGCTTGGCACTTAAAGTGTTACTATACAATCAGTTGCCCTTCAATGTGTAAATATAATTGTCCCGGCATCTGCCCAACTTTAAGTTGACATTTGTCCAATTTCCTATGTTGGGAGCGTCACTTGTTTATTCCGAAAAGTGACATTAACATCACTTTGTTTAATTATTTTTATATTTCCTCAAAGGACGAATCACTTTTTATGTAAACAAAATAATGACTAATACCTGGTACATTATTTTTATTGTGTATTATGTTTTATGATTATTTATGGATTTAAAATCCCTTGATCAATATGTATATTGTTAATACTAAAGTGACTCATTAGCTTTATACATGTATATAATACGTATTTATTTTACTCAAGAACATGTTTTTAAACATTTATTTTACAAAATGAACTTATTTCTTGTCATAACTAAGTAGTTAATGTTGACACTGGCAATCACTGTCTGGTTGGTCTCATGTGAGTGGATCTAATTTTCTACCCAGTTGAAACCGGATTAACCTTCTACCCACCAAGTTATGATTTAAACTTCACCCACTTGATTTGTTTATCCCGCTATCACGGGTCACAACTTCAAGTGGGTGAAAATTACTTGTATTTGTTTAAATTGAGATCATACATTTGTAAATCTTGATGTTTAAACACTCATATCATTTCTAGTAACAGTTATTTGATCTTCTAATAAAAAAAAACGATCAAAGTCGTTACTAGCAGTGAAAATGTTAAATTTTACAATTCGGAATATTTTTGGTCATTACATCCCAGTATAGACACAGTTTTACATGGGTAATTAAAACACAATTTTTCAATATTTATAGCCCAATAGGTCAAAGGGTTAGCCCTTTTAGCATACATGTTTACATTCACATTGTTGCAATTCAGATCTCAATGTAAATGAAATTGACCAAATATTAATAAAAATACAAGTGTACAGTAATACATACCGGGGGTATATGTATTTCAACTTATAACGTCCTTGTTACGATGGATTCTAAATAGTTAGATATGGAATATAATCAACCCTCACAACGCTGGAATATTTTTGTATAAAATATGAGTGTCAAAGGTTGTTTTTCAATTTGCTGCGGGTCGATATCTGATATCGATATCTGTTTGTAATTAACCCCCAGATGATGAACATTTTTGAAATAAAACGATCAGGACCAGAGGGTTCTTTTCATTTGAAATCATCATAAATGTCTCAGCTAGCTCTTTCTGCAATATTTCAATATTATGTTAAGGGTCTATGGTCATTATAAATTGTTTAATTCGTTTAGTGCGGTGATCGACTTTAGACGTCAGAATCTGACGTATATAAATGTTCCTGCACTGAAAGGGTTAATGATTGACTTCAATTTATTGTCGTTCGTTTCTAAGTATTTTAAAAGAACAAACAATTGATAACAGTAAAATATTTGTATCACAGCTGATAAGTGAAGGCAGTTAGATAAAAAAAATGTGTAGTTATTTTTCTGAAGACCAAAAAGCAATGCTATATATAGACCTACATGATATATGTCAGTGACTGAAAGAGGTTTTGATGACAAGAAACAATTCCAAATTGTTTTCATGTTTTACAAATAAAGAGATATATCCTTAGCTAATTAGATTTACCAAATCTACAAGTGAAATGTTTTATTAAGGTTGGTAAACCGACGTTATATTTTACCCTTATGCTTTTATACAGCTAAGCTATAATTTATTCAGGCTGTCATGCAATAACTTGTAATGCTTGTAAATGTGTACCTGTGTAGAAAATCAGTTGCATCGCAGATTATTAGGAAAATCTGACAATGCTATATTATGAATGATAACTAATAAGGCAATTTTACAATAATACTTTTATTGACACAGCATATCATGTTGATACATCTGTCATAGCACATCATAAAAATACACTGAATGTATAATGTATCATTCTGTTAATAATAATGATACATTTGCCATAAAATGAAATATAAAATATGTATAGTCTACCTGTCGCACCAACTACTTATTCACTGAGAAAATCATTCTTAACTCCAATCAATGTTCCTTTTTTTTGTTCGAATTGTTCCTTGAGGAGCCGTCTCATGGTCCTTTAACCCTTACAGCGCTGAAATATTCTTGTACAAACCATGGACACCAAACAAAATTTCCAGCTTTAAATGAATCAAAAAATGATCTTGCTTATGAAGAATAGATATATCCCAAATTGAATTATTTGATTAACTGATCATCTACCACAAGATATGTTGCAAATTTCTGTGGCATTTTTTTTACTCAGTCAAAAATTTGTTTGAAAAGTATACATGTATATATGGTCTTAGCAGCACAAGGGTTAATCGACTCATCAGTAAAATGTACCAACCAAGATATATATATTTATTATATATTTATATATATTTTATCAGTTTAAAATGCTCTTTCTGTTTGTAGTACAGAATATATTTTCGAAACATAAATCAGGTGAATTTTGTGATGACAACTTGACCCCAGCAAACACGAGGCATTACCATAATGTTGATCTAATGTTGTTTCAGCATTGTAGACGATAGGCCAACATTAAACTAGCATTGTTTCAATGTCTGCTGGGACATTCTAATGAGTAATTGTTGTGTTGTTGTGACGGTTTTTGTAACAACTTATTGTGATCTTTGTTGGTAATAATAAGAATATATGTTTGTTTGAATAATAAAGTTTTTAACTGGTTCTTATTGTTGTTCATTTCTAGTCGTCTTCCGCTGAAATATCTTGTATAAACCATGGAGACCAATGGTCTCTATTATTATATGACGTGGGTGTCAGGTGCAACTAAAACATTTTCTTGTTTGAACAATAACTTTTTCAAGTTTTTCATATAACCTGCTGATATTGGTTCTGCATTCTTGAACAAGTTCTATAATGGTAAAAAAAATTGAAAATGACGACCTTCACGATTCTACGTCTTCAATTTCATGTATTCTGATTCATTTCTTTCTGCTTGTTAATTTGACAGGATTCAGCAAGCACAAAGATGTTTAAAATAAATCACTTAAAGTTGTGACTTTCTAGCACGACCCACAGTATCTAGTGTACTTGTATAATTTAAATCTAAATGTAGGCCAATCTAGCAAATGTAGTACTCATTTCTCTTACATTTGTTTTGAACCAAAAGCACCCAGACTAAAAATGGCTATTTAGACGTGATTGTGCTTTAACCCTTTCAGCGTGGGGACAGTCTTCGTCTTTTCAGACGTCTAAAGACAATCCCCGCAAGGAGAAAATTTAAAAGTTGTAATGGCCGCAGTCGCATGATATAGGTATTCAAATGAAACGGGAAGAGCTACACGTAGCTGTGACATCTATGATGATTTCAAATTGAAAGAAACCCTTCGGTCGCCATGGTTTGTAGTTTTACAAAAATATTTAGGCGTTGAAAGGGTTAGTGATTAAATTAGCACCTCGAGGAGAATGAAAATGGCCTTAGGCCTATTTATAAAGTACGATTCAAGTGTAATATTTCAAATAATTATATCATAACGTTGTCATTCATTCTGTGAATTCCGCTCAAATATTATACCGCGTGGTGCATTACCATGATGAATGCAATAGTGCTATAATAAATGACAACAGGGACGTAGGCCTACTATGCGTTCGAGCTTTCCATTCAGATATATTAATATAATTTAATTATTTTGTATTCACCTGGAGAATGATCAAGATGGATCTATAGGCCTATAAACATTATAGGTCTATGAACACATAGATGAGTGCAAGTCCGGCAAACATGAGACGAGAAAACACAATGATAATATTGTAATGTTAGCCCACCGTCTGCGACGCTGGCCCAATAATAAAACAACATTCGTCTTGTGTTTTCTGGGAGGATGAATCACACACCTTGATGTGATAGATCACCTGGAGACTAAAGTTTTACAGCTAAATCCCGAGCAAACACGAGACGTTGATCTGATGCTGGATTATAGTAGAAATCACATATTACACCTGCCCCAGCAGACACATGACGTCGAATCAATGTTGCTTTATTGTTGGTCCAGCGTCGTAGACAGCTGGGCGCGTTGCATGTCAGTTGAATCAGTGTATCAAAAGACCATTTGATATATGTAACGGGTAGTAGTGGGTGTAATAAGCTAAAAATAGTTTAAAATGGTGATAAAGCTCTGAAATTTTGACACAGTATAGGTATGATGATGTTATATCAGTTTAAGATGGGAGCCCACGAGGAAAATTTTTTGCGATTTTTAAATTTTATGTTTAATGTTTTTGTTTTTTTAATTTATACAAAATACCACAATCGACTTTAAATGTAAATTGTAACGTTTTTTTTTTTGTTAATTATCGGACTTATTAAGAGGAAGCCAACTTATTGCGTTCTGGAATAAAAAATAAAATATTCTTGATTTTAATTTAAAAAAGTGTCTACCGCCCCCCTTTTTTCAGTTAAAATTACAGCTATGTCCCTTCCCTTGCAAATTCTACATGTGGACTCAACTTGCATGAGAAAATAAAATATTGTGTCAATTAAACTTGTTTTCGTTTTTTTTATTGGCATAATAGGCGCCAAAACTAAAATATCAGCAAAAAAATATATAATACAATTCATAGAATTGTGCTGCAATGACAAAATTGGCGTTCATAATAAAACGCTTTAACCATATTATTCGGTTATTTGAGGCCTACATGTATTATGTTTATATCAACAGATTAGAAGGAATACATATGTCTTTTATATGTCTAAAAATCAAATATTTGGACCAAATTAGAGCCATGTTGACAGTTCCCTTTATTCAGTCAAAATCAGCCTTCGCATCCTTGACCGTCCTGGGACCGCCTTGGCTTTTCAATCTGGCACAGAAAAAACCATTTGTAGTAATATTGTTATATACGGACACAATTAGCATACAATAAACCATCTTCTGTTCTTGTCTAATTATGAGCAAAATCTAGTCAAAGTGGGATTAGTAAGCTGAAATAGTTCAAAGTATGACACATTTAAATTATAGTTTATATGGCCAATATAAAGGGAAATTTAACAAATAATAAAATACTCACTTATCATATATATACGGATCATTCTATGAGCATGATGGGTTGTCAAATATCGCTATGTGTATACGCCTGTCTAAAGCAACAGAACTATGCCAAATCCCTATGTCAATGATTCTAATCCCCAAAAAGAAGATGCGTACTGAGGTGGAAATGCTTTGACAATACCTCTTCAGTACGTCGTCATTGTCACGGTTTACAGTGAACCAGCTACTGGCAATATGTCGATTTTATTGTTTGAAAAAACACATAATATTTTTTTTTAAATGATATGCTCAATAAATACAAATATTTAACTCAAAATGTTAACAATGATCCAAGGCATTTGAGAATCATCACAAAAAAATGCAAACGCATCGCTGACTTATCATTATTCTAAAACTGAAATATACTATAAATTGCAATAATGAATCTCGATGTATCATCATGTCAAGTATAAAGTAACCATACTTGACATGTTCAGCAGCGCATACTGGATATGTCACCTTGTTATTATCAT
Source organism: Flabesymbios commensalis (assembly GCA_964017125.1). Taxonomy (NCBI): domain Eukaryota; kingdom Metazoa; phylum Annelida; class Polychaeta; order Terebellida; family Flabelligeridae; genus Flabesymbios; species Flabesymbios commensalis. Next base: position 7,754,109 of record OZ024918.1, on the reverse strand, counting down.
GTAAACTCATGTAAACTGATATCAATGCTTCCAGACGCTTTTCTTAATCCCAGTTAGAACTACAGAGTGACATTTTATTTGTGGTTTAGTTTTAATATATATGTTATATCACTTTCCAATAAATATCAATCAATGAAAATTGTGTCATTTCGTGTCAATGGGGTAACACATATTAAAATAATTATTTACTAACAGTAATACCATATCAAAATTCTTTTTCTAATTATCTAAAATTAATGTTAATATTTAAAAAAAATTGTCTGTATGGGCAACCATGCAACAACATTAGAAACACAAGTATATATTTATTCCCGTTATATATATCAGCTGTAAAAATAGAAGGAAAATTATGTTGGAAATACAGAGCACAATGTTAATAATATATCATTTATCATTAGCAAATTAAATTGGACACACATAGCAGGTGGATTATTGGCTCGTACCGAACCGCTTTTAGTGCAAGAAAAATATTTCATCCGCTTTGTACAAGCTTTACTTTATTTAGGTGGTTTTCGAACGGAATCATGTAAAAATGTACACATCATTAACTGAAGGCTTCCAGCATGTTCTCAGCTTTAATTAACAAATCAAAAGCCTATTGTTACATAAATCAGACCAAGTCATATTACATAAACTGCACAGGATAAAACTTTTATTTCATACAAGATACATTTAGCTATGCATAGACGACATAATTAGCAGCCTACATATAAAGACACTTTTAAATTTTAAGTATTATTTATTTTTTTAATTCAGTGATTTATTCAATCCTCTATAATATCCAGATTAGTTGGTATAAACATATTTTTATTAACCAATTACAACAGTACAAAAACAAGATTGAAGTCCAATTTTCCTCAGCGGACTTCTCTATCCCGTTTTCTCTGCCACATACATGGTATTGTTTGATACATGTTTATATTATCAGATTATGTATGTTTATCTGTATTAGTGAGGCGCACAACGGGACCAAATATGTAAAAACTTTGATCAATAGGGCCTAAGTCTGAACGATTGACCTTCTTAAGCATAAAAATATTACAAATGTGTCTAATCAGTGTAATAATAATATCAAACTCTTGACAAAATAAGCGATAAATAAATAAATGAATCTAAAAATAAAAATCTAAATGATCTATTCGCTGAATATAATGCAGCTTACAAACCCTATTTCGTTTAGCCCAAACTGTCCAGAACTAAAGGTTTGAGCCACTGATTGCGACGGTACAAATAGGTGTAGTAATTCATATGAGCGCTCACGCCACAGTCTATCAAGTCAAAAATAGCTTTGTTAAAATCAGTAACATTTCACCTATATTTAGCTATTTTAAGCTTGTCACTAACTACGTCACTAACATTTTGTGGGGATGTTTGCAAAATTTATGTGTAGATCGCTCTCACGCATTGCCATGATTACAAACATTGATTTCCCTGTTCAAACAAATTTCACAATCCACGTCCACAATTACACTTCATAGACCCCATCAATATAAACAGAGCAAAACATTTTTTTCACATTTTTTTTCAGAGGGCTCCCATCTTAATATTAAAGAGGATATATTGAAGTACATGTCCCCGAATTTTGACAGCTTTATCATTTTTTTAAACTATCACGTCTAAATGTCGAGCTTATTACATATACTAGTAGTCACTTTTCGAGATTTAAACTGAATGAAATTAATGTGTTTATAGAGGAGCTTTATAGCCTAAGTTCGAATATTTTTTCATGAAATGTTTGGGGTAGTTGCCGAGAGACTGGAAAATATGGCTTGATATCGGGTGATAATCGCCTGAGATTTTATGTTACTTCTGCTATAATGTTGGACCACTGTCTGCAACGCTGTCCCTACATTAGTTCAACGTGCAGTGTTTGCTGGTATCTGGCCCCGTACTGCTGGGTACAAGTGAAATACAAAAAAGCCCAAGAAACACAAAACATTAACCCACTGCCGGCTCATTGTTGGCCCAACGTCTGCGACGCTGGACTAACATTGAGCCAGCACTGATTAAACTGAAAGTGTGGTGGTTGCTGGGCACGCCTGACTGGAGATTGGTGATTGGTCACAAACATCAAATACTACGTTGTTCAATCAACGGCAACTCGTTGACCTTGAGATCAATGAATTACGAATGAAGTCGGTCGTTAAACACGCTTTTGTATCGACTTGTTCCTTGCTTTGTTTCCCTTTTTGATGTTGACTACTTTGTTTATAAATCGCAGGCCCCTATGGTTCTTACTCTGACTAACATTCTCACACTTATGCTAATTGGGTTTCGCTATGATACATAGTGTCGGTATCAGCCCATATCGCACACCTGCTGTAGGTTGAACAGCAATGTACGACAGAGAGTTGTCATGTGTGTCTTGATCGTGTGATAAAACACAAACATTGTTCATTTTTGTGCAATTTGAGAAACCCCAGCACCAGTCCAATAGATAAGGTGGCTGACATCTGATTGAATCATTTAATTTAATTGAACGAGTGCTGTGTGATCCCATGATGATAGGCCAATCACACTCAAATGATATACACCGTTTTCTTATCTTATTCGCTGTACGGCCTATATATTGTTGATCCGATGATGGTTTATTGCCAGGGCGAAATCACAGTTGTCCCGTTGAACCCGTATGTAGAACTCTTATGTGGGCGGTTGTGGTCTGACCACCCCAAATAAGGAAGATTGAAAGGTGGGTAAGCGAAAATTGAAGGGTGGGTGGTTACTGACCGAAGAGTCCGTCATAAATTACTGCTTTATAAGGTTGTTTCCGCTCCTGGTGAATTAAAAAAAATACAGTAATGTTGAATTTTTGTGGATAAATTGTAAGCACACATTGTTTTCTTTGTGTGTGATATAAGGTACAACTGTGTTGTGAGATGTTTGGATGGACATAGGCCTAATGGGTGAAAAGGATTTGTGTCTTTTCTGGCAATGCTCGTAAGAATATTTAGTGAATTATCGGCGATTAGTACCTTTTCATTCACCAGGGGGCGTAGCTGAAAATGGTACTTGTTAGCATACCATTTTCGGACCTGTTTTCGAAGAAGGTGCATATTATATTTATGTATAAATTTGTAAATAAAACGCTTCCCGAATTATTTTCGTCTATGTTCAAAACAAACAGTCAAATACATACATATCCTACACGAACATCTTCAAACCTACATACACCGATTAGAAATTTTAAAATGGTTTGTTTGATATTCGCGGGAGTTAAGATTTGGAATAATATCAAATCCAAAATTAATATTTCATCTAATTTTCTCCATTATAAATTTCAAATTACAACACTACCTTTTGGCTCTTAGTGATAATACATTTTTATTTTTTCTCAAAATACAGTGAACCAATGTTTGTTTAATGTTGGCCCATCGTCTTCGACACTGGCCCAACATTAAGCCAACATTGACACTGCCACAACATATGCCACAATCAATTGATGTATTTCGAATAATCAGCTTACCGTATCCATTGGTAACTGTCACTGAAGCTTATAAATACTCACTATTTGTGCTGCTTGTAAATGTATGTTATTAAAGGGACGCAATCAGGCTAAAATCATCAAAAAATCAGTGATTTTATTTTGGCTTTTTAATATGACCATATGATGTAAACATGTCCATAGACTAGAACTGCAAAAGTTTTTAAATTTTTGTGCTGCTTATTTACCAGTTAGGCTAGATATAGAGACAAAATTCCCGATTTCTTATTTCAGACATGCATGTCCCAAATAAAAAATGTCATTCACTTGAAGTTGTGTCTCGCTTGTGTGACCAATATTTCAAGTGATCATCATTTTTTTGAAGCGACTCAATCAGGCAAAAAATATTTTTTTCATTTTGGCTCCCTTACATGTTCTGTCCATTAACTAGAATTGTATACGTGTTTTAAATTTGGGGTCGCGCAATTACCAGTTAAAAGAGAAAAAAGAATGAGATAAATTTTTATACATTGATGTCCTAAATAAGAAAAACAGGAATAACATTTAGTCTCATTTTTAGCTTTTTTAACTGTTAAATGCGCAACCATAAGTTATCTAATTAACATTTCCACCGACTTCAAGTCGTTTCTTGCCACAGTGGCACACAAGAAATCGCTCATACTTAATTTGAGAACAAATATTTGCAAAATTTGATGTTTGTTTTTAATAACTCATTTCATTCACAATAACTCTGATTTAGCTTGCTGATCAAACAGATTTAAAAACGACGTTAGTCGTGATTCACACTGGAGAAAACAAATGTGGGAAGCAAATCACGTAAGATACTATTATTGTCAATTTTAAAAGCCATACTTTTTAAACAAAAGGACATGTTTGATTCATTTAAGGCCATTAACAGAGTAACTGTGTGACATAAGTATTACATAGTTGTATCTGCCAAGTGGCAGATACAACTCTTTAGTACTGTACTTAATAGATGATGAATGCCACTTCAAATAAATGACAAATGTGACTGGCTAATGCAGCAGTCAATAAGGGCTAGTAGTAACCTTTACAAAGCTGAAATATTTTTGTATAAACCATGGAGACCAAAGGGTTTTCTCATTTTGATGTCATCATAAATGTCTTAGTTAGCTCTCTTTCTTTGAATATCAGTGTTATTGATTTAAAAAAAATTATTCTTTCAGTGCGGGCATCAACTTTTGATGTCAGAATCTGACGTAGGTAGACGGTCCCCGCGATGTTAATAAAATATTTAGAAACTGTTTGTCATGCTTGGCACTTAAAGTGTTACTAGACAATCAGTTGGCCTTCAATGTGTAAATATAATTGTCCCGGCATCTGCCCAACTTTAAGTTGACATTTGTCCAATTTCCCATGTTGGGAGCGTCACTTGTTTATTCCGAAAAGTGACATTAACATCACTTTGTTTAATTATTTTTATATTTCCTCAAAGGACGAATCACTTTTTATGTAAAGAAAATAATGACTAATACCTGGTACATTATTTTTATTGTGTATTATGTTTTATGATTATTTATGGATTTAAAATCCCTTGATCAATATGTATATTGTTAATACTAAAGTGACTCATTAGCTTTATACATGTATATAATACGTATTTATTTTACTCAAGAACATGTTTCTAAACATTTATTTTACAAAATGAACTTATTTCTTGTCATAACTAAGTAGTTAATGTTGACACTGGCAATCACTGTCTGGTTGGTCTCATGTGAGTGGATCTAATTTTCTACCCAGTTGAAACCGGATTAACCTTCTACCCACCAAGTTATGATTTAAACTTCACCCACTTGATTTGTTTGTCCCGCTATCACGGGTCACAACTTCAAGTGGGTGAAAATTACTTGTATTTGTTAAAATTGAGATCATACATTTGTAAATCTTGATGTTTAAACACTCATTTCATTTCTAGTAACAGTCATTTGATCTGCTAATCAAAAAAATTAAAACGATCAAAGTCGTTACTAGCAGTGAAAAGGTTAAATTTTACAATTCGGAATATTTTTGGTCATTACATCCCAGTATAGACACAGTTTTACATGGGTAATTAAAACACAATTTTTCAATATTTATAGCCCAATAGGTCAAAGGGTTAGCCCTTTTAGCATACATGTTTACATTCACATTGTTGCAATTCAGATCTCAATGTAAATGAAATTGACCAAATATTAATAAAAATACAAGTGTACAGTAATACATACCGGGGGTATATGTATTTCAACTTATAGCGTCCTTGTTACGATGGATTCTAAATAGTTAGATATGGAATATAATCAACCCTCACAACGCTGGAATATTTTTGTATGAAATATGAGGGTCAAAGGTTGTTTTTCAATTTGCTGCGGGTCGATATCTGATATCGATATCTGTTTGTAATTAACCCTCAGATGATGAACATTTTTGAAATAAAACGATCAGGACCAGAGGGTTCTTTTCATTTGAAATCATCATAAATGTCTCAGCTAGCTCTTTCTGCCTTATTTGAATATTATGTTAAGGGTCTATGGTCATTATAAATTGTTTATTTCGTTCAGTGCGGTGATCGACTTTAGACGTCAGAATCTGACGTCTATAGATGTTCCTGCACTGAAAGGGTTAATGATTGAGATCAATTTATTGTCGTTCGTTTCTAAGTATTTTAAAAGAACAAACAATTGATAACAGTAAAATCACGGCTGATAAGTGAAGGCAGTTAGATAAAAAAAAGCAATGCTATATATAGACCTACATGATATATGTCAGTGACTGAAAGAGGTGATGATGACAAGGAACAATTCCAAATTTTTTTCATGTTTTACTAATAAAGAGATATCTCCTTAGCTAATTAGATTTACCAAATCTACAAGTGAAATGTTTTATTAAGGTTGGTGAACTAACGTTATATTTTACCCTTATGCTTTTATACAGCTAAGCTATAATTTATTCAGGCTGTCATGCAATAACTTGTAATGTTTGTAAATGTGTACCTGTGTACAAAATCAGTTGCATCGCAGATTATTAGGAAAATCTGACAATGCTATATTATGAATGATAACTAATAAGGCAACTTTACAATAATACTTTTATTGACACAGCATATCATGTTGATACATCTGTCATAGCACATCATAAAAATACACTGAATGTATAATGTATCATTCTGTTATTAATAATGATACATTTGCCATAAAATGAAATATAAAATATGTATAGTCTACCTGTCGCACCAACTACTTATTCACTGAGAAAATCATTCTTAACTCCAATCAATGTTCCTTTTTTTTTTGTTCGAATTGTTCCTTGAGGAGCCGTCTCATGGTCTTTTAACCCTTACAGCGCTGAAATATTCTTGTACAAACCATGGACACCAAACACAACTTCCAGCTTTAAATGAATCAAAAATGATCTTGCTTATGAAGAATAGATATATCCCAAATTGAATTATTTGATTAACTGATCATCTACCACAAGATATGTTGCAAATTTCTGTGGCATTTTTTTTACTCAGTCAAAAATTTGTTTGAAAAGTATACATGTATATATGGTCTTAGCAGCACAAGGGTTAATCGACTCATCAGTAAAATGTACCAACCAAGATATATATATTTATTATATATTTATATATATTTTATCAGTTTAAAATGCTCTTTCTGTTTGTAGTACAGGATATATTTTCGAAACATAAATCAGGTGAATTTTGTGATGACAACTTGACCCCAGCAAACACGAGGCATTACCATAATGTTGATCTAATGTTGTTTCAGCATTGTAGACGATAGGCCAACATTAAACTAGCATTGTTTCAATGTCTGCTGGGACATTCTAATGAGTAATTGTTGTGTTGTTGTGACGGTTTTTGTAACAACTTATTGTGATCTTTGTTGGTAATAATAAGAATATATGTTTGTTTGAATAATAAAGTTTCTAACTGGTTCTTATTGTTGTTCATTTCTAGTCGTCTTCCGCTGAAATATCTTGTATAAACCATGGAGACCAATGGTCTCTATTATTATATGACGTGGGTGTCAGGTGCAACTAAAACATTTTCTTGTTTGAACAATAACTTTTTCAAGTTTTTCATATAACCTGCTGATATTGGTTCTGCATTCTTGAACAAGTTCTATAATGGTAAAAAAAATTGAAAATGACGACCTTCACGATTCTACGTCTTCAATTTCATGTATTCTGATTCATTTCTTTCTGCTTGTTAATTTGACAGGATTCAGCAAGCACAAAGATGTTTAAAATAAATCACTTAAAGTTGTGACTTTCTAGCACGACCCACAGTATCTAGTGTACTTGTATAATTTAAATCTAAATGTAGGCCAATCTAGCAAATGTAGTACTCATTTCTCTTACATTTGTTTTGAACCAAAAGCACCCAGACTAAAAATGGCTATTTAGACGTGATTGTGCTTTAACCCTTTCAGCGTGGGGACAGTCTTCGTCTTTTCAGACGTCTAAAGACAATCCCCGCAAGGAGAAAATTTAAAAGTTGTAATGGCCGCAGTCGCATGATATAGGTATTCAAATGAAACGGGAAGAGCTACACGTAGCTGTGACATCTATGATGATTTCAAATTGAAAGAAACCCTTCGGTCGCCATGGTTTGTAGTTTTACAAAAATATTTAGGCGTTGAAAGGGTTAGTGATTAAATTAGCACCTCGAGGAGAATGAAAATGGCCTTAGGCCTATTTATAAAGTACGATTCAAGTGTAATATTTCAAATAATTATATCATAACGTTGTCATTCATTCTGTGAATTCCGCTCAAATATTATACCGCGTGGTGCATTACCATGATGAATGCAATAGTGCTATAATAAATGACAACAGGGACGTAGGCCTACTATGCGTTCGAGCTTTCCATTCAGATATATTAATATAATTTAATTATTTTGTATTCACCTGGAGAATGATCAAGATGGATCTATAGGCCTATAAACATTATAGGTCTATGAACACATAGATGAGTGCAAGCCCGGCAAACATGAGACGAGAAAACACAATGCTAATATTGTAATGTTAGCCCACCGTCTGCGACGCTGGCCCAATAATAAAACAACATTCGTCTTGTGTTTTCTGGGAGGATGAATCACACACCTTGATGTGATAGATCACCTGGAGACTAAAGTTTTACAGCTAAATCCCGAGCAAACACGAGACGTTGATCTGATGCTGGATTATAGTAGAAATCACATATTACACCTGCCCCAGCAGACACATGACGTCGAATCAATGTTGCTTTATTGTTGGTCCAGCGTCGTAGACAGCTGGGCGCGTTGCATGTCAGTTGAATCAGTGTATCAAAAGACCATTTGATATATGTAACGGGTAGTAGTGGGTGTAATAAGCTAAAAATAGTTTAAAATGGTGATAAAGCTCTGAAATTTTGACACAGCATAGGTATGATGATGTTATATCAGTTTAAGATGGGAGCCCACGAGGAAATTTTTTTGCGATTTTTAAATTTCATGTTTAATGTTTTTGTTTTTTTAATTTATACAAAATACCACAATCGACTTTAAATGTAAATTGTAACGTTTTTTTTTTGTTAATTATCGGACTTATTAAGAGGAAGCCAACTTATTGCGTTCTGGAATAAAAAATAAAATATTCTTGATTTAAATTTAAAAAAGTGTCTACCGCCCCCCTTTTTTCAGTTAAAATTACAGCTATGTCCCTTCCCTTGCAAATTCTACATGTGGACTCAACTTGCATGAGAAAATAAAATATTGTGTCAATTAAACTTGTTTTCGTTTTTTTTATTGGCATAATAGGCGCCAAAACTAAAATATCAGCAAAAAAATATATAATACAATTCATAGAATTGTGCTGCAATGACAAAATTGGCGTTCATAATAAAACGCTTTAACCATATTATTCGGTTATTTGAGGCCTACATGTATTATGTTTATATCAACAGATTAGAAGGAATACATATGTCTTTTATATGTCTAAAAATCAAATATTTGGACCAAATTAGAGCCATGTTGACAGTTCCCTTTATTCAGTCAAAATCAGCCTTCGCATCCTTGACCGTCCTGGGACCGCCTTGGCTTTTCAATCTGGCACAGAAAAAACCATTTGTAGTAATATTGTTATATACGGACACAATTAGCATACAATAAACCATCTTCTGTTCTTGTCTAACTATGAGCAAAATCTAGTCAAAGTGGGATTAGTAAGCTGAAATAGTTCAAAGTATGACACATTTAAATTATAGTTTATATGGCCAATATAAAGGGAAATTTAACAAATAATAAAATACTCACTTATCATATATATACGGATCATTCTATGAGCATGATGGGTTGTCAAATCTCGCTATGTGTATACGCCTGTCTAAAGCAACAGAACTATGCCAAATCCCTATGTCAATGATTCTAATCCCCAAAAAGAAGATGCGTACTGAGGTGAAAATGCTTTGACAATACCTCTTCAGTACGTCGTCATTGTCACGGTTTACAGTGAACCAGCTACTGGCAATATGTCGATTTTATTGTTTGAAAAAACACATAATATTTTTTTTTAAATGATATGCTCAATAAATACAAATATTTAACTCAAAATGTTAACAATGATCCAAGGCATTTGAGAATCATCACAAAAAAATGCAAACGCATCGCTGACTTATCATTATTCTAAAACTGAAATATACTATAAATTGCAATAATGAATCTCGTTGTATCATCATGTCAAGTATAAAGTAATCATACTTGACATGTTCAGCAGCGCATACTGGATATGTCACCTTGTTATTATCATGTAAACTCATGTAAACTGATATCAATGCTTCCAGACGCTTTTCTTAATCCCAGTTAGAACTACAGAGTGACATTTTATTTGTGGTTTAGTTTTAATATATATGTTATATCACTTTCCAATAAATATCAATCAATGAAAATTGTGTCATTTCGTGTCAATGGGGTAACACATATTAAAATAATTATTTACTAACAGTAATACCATATCAAAATTCTTTTTCTAATTATCTAAAATTAATGTTAATATTTAAAAAAAATTGTCTGTATGGGCAACCATGCAACAACATTAGAAACACAAGTATATATTTATTCCCGTTATATATATCAGCTGTAAAAATAGAAGGAAAATTATGTTGGAAATACAGAGCACAATGTTAATAATATATCATTTATCATTAGCAAATTAAATTGGACACACATAGCAGGTGGATTATTGGCTCGTACCGAACCGCTTTTAGTGCAAGAAAAATATTTCATCCGCTTTGTACAAGCTTTACTTTATTTAGGTGGTTTTCGAACGGAATCATGTGAAAATGTACACATCATTAACTGAAGGCTTCCAGCATGTTCTCAGCTTTAATTAACAAATCAAAAGCCTATTGTTACATAAATCAGACCAAGTCATATTACATAAACTGCACAGGATAAAACTTTTATTTCATACAAGATACATTTAGCTATGCATAGACGACATAATTAGCAGCCTACATATAAAGACACTTTTAAATTTTAAGTATTATTTATTTTTTTAATTCAGTGATTTATTCAATCCTCTATAATATCCAGATTAGTTGGTATAAACATATTTTTATTAACCAATTACAACAGTACAAAAACAAGATTGAAGTCCAATTTTCCTCAGCGGACTTCTCTATCCCGTTTTCTCTGCCACATACATGGTATTGTTTGATACATGTTTATATTATCAGATTATGTATGTTTATCTGTATTAGTGAGGCGCACAACGGGACCAAATATGTAAAAACTTTGATCAATAGGGCCTAAGTCTGAACGATTGACCTTCTTAAGCATAAAAATATTACAAATGTGTCTAATCAGTGTAATAATAATATCAAACTCTTGACAAAATAAGCGATAAATAAATAAATGAATCTAAAAATAAAAATCTAAATGATCTATTCGCTGAATATAATGCAGCTTACAAACCCTATTTCGTTTAGCCCAAACTGTCCAGAACTAAAGGTTTGAGCCACTGATTGCGACGGTACAAATAGGTGTAGTAATTCATATGAGCGCTCACGCCACAGTCTATCAAGTCAAAAATAGCTTTGTTAATATCAGTAACATTTCACCTATATTTAGCTATTTTAAGCTTGTCACTAACTACGTCACTAACATTTTGTGGGGATGTTTGCAAAATTTATGTGTAGATCGCTCTCACGCATTGCCATGATTACAAACATTGATTTCCCTGTTCAAACAAATTTCACAATCCACGTCCACAATTACACTTCATAGACCCCATCAATATAAACAGATCAAAACATTTTTTTCACATTTTTTTCAGAGGGCTCCCATCTTAATATTAAAGAGGATATATTGAAGTACATGTCCCCGAATTTTGACAGCTTTATCATTTTTTTAAACTATCACGTCTAAATGTCGAGCTTATTACATATACTAGTAGTCACTTTTCGAGATTTAAACTGAATGAAATTAATGTGTTTATAGAGGAGCTTTATAGCCTAAGTTCGAATATTTTTTCATGAAATGTTTGGGGTAGTTGCCGAGAGACTGGAAAATATGGCTTGATATCGGGTGATAATCGCCTGAGATTTTATGTTACTTCTGCTATAATGTTGGACCACTGTCTGCAACGCTGTCCCTACATTAGTTCAACGTGCAGTGTTTGCTGGTATCTGGCCCCGTACTGCTGGGTACAAGTGAAATACAAAAAAGCCCAAGAAACACAAAACATTAACCCACTGCCGGCTCATTGTTGGCCCAACGTCTGCGACGCTGGACTAACATTGAGCCAGCACTGATTAAACTGAAAGTGTGGTGGTTGCTGGGCACGCCTGACTGGAGATTGGTGATTGGTCACAAACATCAAATACTACGTTGTTCAATCAACGGCAACTCGTTGACCTTGAGATCAATGAATTACGAATGAAGTCGGTCGTTAAACACGCTTTTGTATCGACTTGTTCCTTGCTTTGTTTCCCTTTTTGATGTTGACTACTTTGTTTATAAATCGCAGGCCCCTATGGTTCTTACTCTGACTAACATTCTCACACTTATGCTAATTGGGTTTCGCTATGATACATAGTGTCGGTATCAGCCCATATCGCACACCTGCTGTAGGTTGAACAGCAATGTACGACAGAGAGTTGTCATGTGTGTCTTGATCGTGTGATAAAACACAAACATTGTTCATTTTTGTGCAATTTGAGAAACCCCAGCACCAGTCCAATAGATAAGGTGGCTGACATCTGATTGAATCATTTAATTTAATTGAACGAGTGCTGTGTGATCCCATGATGATAGGCCAATCACACTCAAATGATATACACCGTTTTCTTATCTTATTCGCTGTACGGCCTATATATTGTTGATCCGATGATGGTTTATTGCCAGGGCGAAATCACAGTTGTCCCGTTGAACCCGTATGTAGAACTCTTATGTGGGCGGTTGTGGTCTGACCACCCCAAATAAGGAAGATTGAAAGGTGGGTAAGCGAAAATTGAAGGGTGGGTGGTTACTGACCGAAGAGTCCGTCATAAATTACTGCTTTATAAGGTTGTTTCCGCTCCTGGTGAATTAAAAAAAATACAGTAATGTTGAATTTTTGTGGATAAATTGTAAGCACACATTGTTTTCTTTGTGTGTGATATAAGGTACAACTGTGTTGTGAGATGTTTGGATGGACATAGGCCTAATGGGTGAAAAGGATTTGTGTCTTTTCTGGCAATGCTCGTAAGAATATTTAGTGAATTATCGGCGATTAGTACCTTTTCATTCACCAGGGGGCGTAGCTGAAAATGGTACTTGTTAGCATACCATTTTCGGACCTGTTTTCGAAGAAGGTGCATATTATATTTATGTATAAATTTGTAAATAAAACGCTTCCCGAATTATTTTCGTCTATGTTCAAAACAAACAGTCAAATACATACATATCCTACACGAACATCTTCAAACCTACATACACCGATTAGAAATTTTAAAATGGTTTGTTTGATATTCGCGGGAGTTAAGATTTGGAATAATATCAAATCCAAAATTAATATTTCATCTAATTTTCTCCATTATAAATTTCAAATTACAACACTACCTTTTGGCTCTTAGTGATAATACATTTTTATTTTTTCTCAAAATACAGTGAACCAATGTTTGTTTAATGTTGGCCCATCGTCTTCGACACTGGCCCAACATTAAGCCAACATTGACACTGCCACAACATATGCCACAATCAATTGATGTATTTCGAATAATCAGCTTACCGTATCCATTGGTAACTGTCACTGAAGCTTATAAATACTCACTATTTGTGCTGCTTGTAAATGTATGTTATTAAAGGGACGCAATCAGGCTAAAATCATCAAAAAATCAGTGATTTTATTTTGGCTTTTTAATATGACCATATGATGTAAACATGTCCATAGACTAGAACTGCAAAAGTTTTTAAATTTTTGTGCTGCTTATTTACCAGTTAGGCTAGATATAGAGACAAAATTCCCGATTTCTTATTTCAGACATGCATGTCCCAAATAAAAAATGTCATTCACTTGAAGTTGTGTCTCGCTTGTGTGACCAATATTTCAAGTGATCATCATTTTTTTGAAGCGACTCAATCAGGCAAAAAATATTTTTTTCATTTTGGCTCCCTTACATGTTCTGTCCATCAACTAGAATTGTATACGTGTTTTAAATTTGGGGTCGCGCAATTACCAGTTAAAAGAGAAAAAAGAATGAGATAAATTTTTATACATTGATGTCCTAAATAAGAAAAACAGGAATAACATTTAGTCTCATTTTTAGCTTTTTTAACTGTTAAATGCGCAACCATAAGTTATCTAATTAACATTTCCACCGACTTCAAGTCGTTTCTTGCCACAGTGGCACACAAGAAATCGCTCATACTTAATTTGAGAACAAATATTTGCAAAATTTGATGTTTGTTTTTAATAACTCATTTCATTCACAATAACTCTGATTTAGCTTGCTGATCAAACAGATTTAAAAACGACGTTAGTCGTGATTCACACTGGAGAAAACAAATGTGGGAAGCAAATCACATAAGATACTATTATTGTCAATTTTAAAAGCCATACTTTTTAAACAAAAGGACATGTTTGATTCATTTAAGGCCATTAACAGAGTAACTGTGTGACATAAGTATTACATAGTTGTATCTGCCAAGTGGCAGATACAACTCTTTAGTACTGTACTTAATAGATGATGAATGCCACTTCAAATAAATGACAAATGTGACTGGCTAATGCAGCAGTCAATAAGGGCTAGTAGTAACCTTTACAAAGCTGAAATATTTTTGTATAAACCATGGAGACCAAAGGGTTTTCTCATTTTGATGTCATCATAAATGTCTTAGTTAGCTCTCTTTCTTTGAATATCAGTGTTATTGATTTAAAAAAAATTATTCTTTCAGTGCGGGCATCAACTTTTGATGTCAGAATCTGACGTAGGTAGACGGTCCCCGCGATGTTAATAAAATATTTAGAAACTGTTTGTCATGCTTGGCACTTAAAGTGTTACTAGACAATCAGTTGGCCTTCAATGTGTAAATATAATTGTCCCGGCATCTGCCCAACTTTAAGTTGACATTTGTCCAATTTCCCATGTTGGGAGCGTCACTTGTTTATTCCGAAAAGTGACATTAACATCACTTTGTTTAATTATTTTTATATTTCCTCAAAGGACGAATCACTTTTTATGTAAAGAAAATAATGACTAATACCTGGTACATTATTTTTATTGTGTATTATGTTTTATGATTATTTATGGATTTAAAATCCCTTGATCAATATGTATATTGTTAATACTAAAGTGACTCATTAGCTTTATACATGTATATAATACGTATTTATTTTACTCAAGAACATGTTTCTAAACATTTATTTTACAAAATGAACTTATTTCTTGTCATAACTAAGTAGTTAATGTTGACACTGGCAATCACTGTCTGGTTGGTCTCATGTGAGTGGATCTAATTTTCTACCCAGTTGAAACCGGATTAACCTTCTACCCACCAAGTTATGATTTAAACTTCACCCACTTGATTTGTTTGTCCCGCTATCACGGGTCACAACTTCAAGTGGGTGAAAATTACTTGTATTTGTTAAAATTGAGATCATACATTTGTAAATCTTGATGTTTAAACACTCATTTCATTTCTAGTAACAGTCATTTGATCTGCTAATCAAAAAAATTAAAACGATCAAAGTCGTTACTAGCAGTGAAAAGGTTAAATTTTACAATTCGGAATATTTTTGGTCATTACATCCCAGTATAGACACAGTTTTACATGGGTAATTAAAACACAATTTTTCAATATTTATAGCCCAATAGGTCAAAGGGTTAGCCCTTTTAGCATACATGTTTACATTCACATTGTTGCAATTCAGATCTCAATGTAAATGAAATTGACCAAATATTAATAAAAATACAAGTGTACAGTAATACATACCGGGGGTATATGTATTTCAACTTATAGCGTCCTTGTTACGATGGATTCTAAATAGTTAGATATGGAATATAATCAACCCTCACAACGCTGGAATATTTTTGTATGAAATATGAGGGTCAAAGGTTGTTTTTCAATTTGCTGCGGGTCGATATCTGATATCGATATCTGTTTGTAATTAACCCTCAGATGATGAACATTTTTGAAATAAAACGATCAGGACCAGAGGGTTCTTTTCATTTGAAATCATCATAAATGTCTCAGCTAGCTCTTTCTGCCTTATTTGAATATTATGTTAAGGGTCTATGGTCATTATAAATTGTTTATTTCGTTCAGTGCGGTGATCGACTTTAGACGTCAAAATCTGACGTCTATAAATGTTCCTGCACTGAAAGGGTTAATGATTGAGATCAATTTATTGTCGTTCGTTTCTAAGTATTTTAAAAGAACAAACAATTGATAACAGTAAAATCACGGCTGATAAGTGAAGGCAGTTAGATAAAAAAAGCAATGCTATATATAGACCTACATGATATATGTCAGTGACTGAAAGAGGTGATGATGACAAGAAACAATTCCAAATTTTTTTCATGTTTTACTAATAAAGAGATATCTCCTTAGCTAATTAGATTTACCAAATCTACAAGTGAAATG
Source organism: Flabesymbios commensalis (assembly GCA_964017125.1). Lineage (NCBI taxonomy): Eukaryota > Metazoa > Annelida > Polychaeta > Terebellida > Flabelligeridae > Flabesymbios > Flabesymbios commensalis. The sequence goes on along the minus strand of OZ024918.1, from coordinate 7,737,579 downwards.
TTTTATTAAGGTTGGTAAACTGACGTTATATCTTACCCCTATGCTTTTTTTACAGCTAAGCTATAATTTATTCAGGCTGTCATGCAATAACTTGTAATGTTTGTAAATGTGTACCTGTGTACAAAATCAGTTGCATCGCAGATTATTAGGAAAATCTGACAATGCTATATTATGAATGATAACTAATAAGGCAACTTTACAATAATACTTTTATTGACACAGCATATCATGTTGATACATCTGTCATAGCACATCATAAAAATACACTGAATGTATAATGTATCATTCTGTTATTAATAATGATACATTTGCCATAAAATGAAATATAAAATATGTATAGTCTACCTGTCGCACCAACTACTTATTCACTGAGAAAATCATTCTTAACTCCAATCAATGTTCCTTTTTTTTTTGTTCGAATTGTTCCTTGAGGAGCCGTCTCATGGTCTTTTAACCCTTACAGCGCTGAAATATTCTTGTACAAACCATGGACACCAAACACAACTTCCAGCTTTAAATGAATCAAAAATGATCTTGCTTATGAAGAATAGATATATCCCAAATTGAATTATTTGATTAACTGATCATCTACCACAAGATATGTTGCAAATTTCTGTGGCATTTTTTTTACTCAGTCAAAAATTTGTTTGAAAAGTATACATGTATATATGGTCTTAGCAGCACAAGGGTTAATCGACTCATCAGTAAAATGTACCAACAAAGATATATATATTTATTATATATTTATATATATTTTATCAGTTTAAAATGCTCTTTCTGTTTGTAGTACAGAATATATTTTCGAAACATAAATCAGGTGAATTTTGTGATGACAACTTGACCCCAGCAAACACGAGGCATCACCATAATGTTGATCTAATGTTGTTTCAGCATTGTAGACGATAGGCCAACATTAAACTAGCATTGTTTCAATGTCTGCTGGGACATTCTAATGAGTAATTGTTGTGTTGTTGTGACGGTTTTTGTAACAACTTATTGTGATCTTTGTTGGTAATAATAAGAATATATGTTTGTTTGAATAATAAAGTTTTTAACTGGTTCTTATTGTTGTTCATTTCTAGTCGTCTTCCGCTGAAATATCTTGTATAAACCATGGAGACCAATGGTCTCTATTATTATATGACGTGGGTGTCAGGTGCAACTAAAACATTTTCTTGTTTGAACAATAACTTTTTCAAGTTTTTCATATAACCTGCTGATATTGGTTCTGCATTCTTGAACAAGTTCTATAATGGTAAAAAAAATTGAAAATGACGACCTTCACGATTCTACGTCTTCAATTTCATGTATTCTGATTCATTTCTTTCTGCTTGTTAATTTGACAGGATTCAGCAAGCACAAAGATGTTTAAAATAAATCACTTAAAGTTGTGACTTTCTAGCACGACCCACAGTATCTAGTGTACTTGTATAATTTAAATCTAAATGTAGGCCAATCTAGCAAATGTAGTACTCATTTCTCTTACATTTGTTTTGAACCAAAAGCACCCAGACTAAAAATGGCTATTTAGACGTGATTGTGCTTTAACCCTTTCAGCGTGGGGACAGTCTTCGTTTTTTTCAGACGTCTAAAGACAATCCCCGCAAGGAGAAAATTTAAAAGTTGTAATGGCCGCAGTCGCATGATATAGGTATTCAAATGAAACGGGAAGAGCTACACGTAGCTGTGACATCTATGATGATTTCAAATTGAAAGAAACCCTTCGGTCGCCATGGTTTGTAGTTTTACAAAAATATTTAGGCGTTGAAAGGGTTAGTGATTAAATTAGCACCTCGAGGAGAATGAAAATGGCCTTAGGCCTATTTATAAAGTACGATTCAAGTGTAATATTTCAAATAATTATATCATAACGTTGTCATTCATTCTGTGAATTCCGCTCAAATATTATACCGCGTGGTGCATTACCATGATGAATGCAATAGTGCTATAATAAATGACAACAGGGACGTAGGCCTACTATGCGTTCGAGCTTTCCATTCAGATATATTAATATAATTTAATTATTTTGTATTCACCTGGAGAATGATCAAGATGGATCTATAGGCCTATAAACATTATAGGTCTATGAACACATAGATGAGTGCAAGTCCGGCAAACATGAGACGAGAAAACACAATGCTAATATTGTAATGTTAGCCCACCGTCTGCGACGCTGGCCCAATAATAAAACAACATTCGTCTTGTGTTTTCTGGGAGGATGAATCACACACCTTGATGTGATAGATCACCTGGAGACTAAAGTTTTACAGCTAAATCCCGAGCAAACACGAGACGTTGATCTGATGCTGGATTATAGTAGAAATCACATATTACACCTGCCCCAGCAGACACATGACGTCGAATCAATGTTGCTTTATTGTTGGTCCAGCGTCGTAGACAGCTGGGCGCGTTGCATGTCAGTTGAATCAGTGTATCAAAAGACCATTTGATATATGTAACGGGTAGTAGTGGGTGTAATAAGCTAAAAATAGTTTAAAATGGTGATAAAGCTCTGAAATTTTGACACAGTATAGGTATGATGATGTTATATCAGTTTAAGATGGGAGCCCACGAGGAAAATTTTTTGCGATTTTTAAATTTCATGTTTAATGTTTTTGTTTTTTTAATTTATACAAAATACCACAATCGACTTTAAATGTAAATTGTAACGTTTTTTTTTTTGTTAATTATCGGACTTATTAAGAGGAAGCCAACTTATTGCGTTCTGGAATAAAAAATAAAATATTCTTGATTTTAATTTAAAAAAGTGTCTACCGCCCCCCTTTTTTCAGTTAAAATTACAGCTATGTCCCTTCCCTTGCAAATTCTACATGTGGACTCAACTTGCATGAGAAAATAAAATATTGTGTCAATTAAACTTGTTTTCGTTTTTTTTATTGGCATAATAGGCGCCAAAACTAAAATATCAGCAAAAAAATATATAATACAATTCATAGAATTGTGCTGCAATGACAAAATTGGCGTTCATAATAAAACGCTTTAACCATATTATTCGGTTATTTGAGGCCTACATGTATTATGTTTATATCAACAGATTAGAAGGAATACATATGTCTTTTATATGTCTAAAAATCAAATATTTGGACCAAATTAGAGCCATGTTGACAGTTCCCTTTATTCAGTCAAAATCAGCCTTCGCATCCTTGACCGTCCTGGGACCGCCTTGGCTTTTCAATCTGGCACAGAAAAAACCATTTGTAGTAATATTGTTATATACGGACACAATTAGCATACAATAAACCATCTTCTGTTCTTGTCTAATTATGAGCAAAATCTAGTCAAAGTGGGATTAGTAAGCTGAAATAGTTCAAAGTATGACACATTTAAATTATAGTTTATATGGCCAATATAAAGGGAAATTTAACAAATAATAAAATACTCACTTATCATATATATACGGATCATTCTATGAGCATGATGGGTTGTCAAATATCGCTATGTGTATACGCCTGTCTAAAGCAACAGAACTATGCCAAATCCCTATGTCAATGATTCTAATCCCCAAAAAGAAGATGCGTACTGAGGTGAAAATGCTTTGACAATACCTCTTCAGTACGTCGTCATTGTCACGGTTTACAGTGAACCAGCTACTGGCAATATGTCGATTTTATTGTTTGAAAAAACACATAATATTTTTTTTTAAATGATATGCTCAATAAATACAAATATTTAACTCAAAATGTTAACAATGATCCAAGGCATTTGAGAATCATCACAAAAAAATGCAAACGCATCGCTGACTTATCATTATTCTAAAACTGAAATATACTATAAATTGCAATAATGAATCTCGATGTATCATCATGTCAAGTATAAAGTAACCATACTTGACATGTTCAGCAGCGCATACTGGATATGTCACCTTGTTATTATCATGTAAACTCATGTAAACTGATATCAATGCTTCCAGACGCTTTTCTTAATCCCAGTTAGAACTACAGAGTGACATTTTATTTGTGGTTTAGTTTTAATATATATGTTATATCACTTTCCAATAAATATCAATCAATGAAAATTGTGTCATTTCGTGTCAATGGGGTAACACATATTAAAATAATTATTTACTAACAGTAATACCATATCAAAATTCTTTTTCTAATTATCTAAAATTAATGTTAATATTTAAAAAAAATTGTCTGTATGGGCAACCATGCAACAACATTAGAAACACAAGTATATATTTATTCCCGTTATATATATCAGCTGTAAAAATAGAAGGAAAATTATGTTGGAAATACAGAGCACAATGTTAATAATATATCATTTATCATTAGCAAATTAAATTGGACACACATAGCAGGTGGATTATTGGCTCGTACCGAACCGCTTTTAGTGCAAGAAAAATATTTCATCCGCTTTGTACAAGCTTTACTTTATTTAGGTGGTTTTCGAACGGAATCATGTAAAAATGTACACATCATTAACTGAAGGCTTCCAGCATGTTCTCAGCTTTAATTAACAAATCAAAAGCCTATTGTTACATAAATCAGACCAAGTCATATTACATAAACTGCACAGGATAAAACTTTTATTTCATACAAGATACATTTAGCTATGCATAGACGACATAATTAGCAGCCTACATATAAAGACACTTTTAAATTTTAAGTATTATTTATTTTTTTAATTCAGTGATTTATTCAATCCTCTATAATATCCAGATTAGTTGGTATAAACATATTTTTATTAACCAATTACAACAGTACAAAAACAAGATTGAAGTCCAATTTTCCTCAGCGGACTTCTCTATCCCGTTTTCTCTGCCACATACATGGTATTGTTTGATACATGTTTATATTATCAGATTATGTATGTTTATCTGTATTAGTGAGGCGCACAACGGGACCAAATATGTAAAAACTTTGATCAATAGGGCCTAAGTCTGAACGATTGACCTTCTTAAGCATAAAAATATTACAAATGTGTCTAATCAGTGTAATAATAATATCAAACTCTTGACAAAATAAGCGATAAATAAATAAATGAATCTAAAAATAAAAATCTAAATGATCTATTCGCTGAATATAATGCAGCTTACAAACCCTATTTCGTTTAGCCCAAACTGTCCAGAACTAAAGGTTTGAGCCACTGATTGCGACGGTACAAATAGGTGTAGTAATTCATATGAGCGCTCACGCCACAGTCTATCAAGTCAAAAATAGCTTTGTTAAAATCAGTAACATTTCACCTATATTTAGCTATTTTAAGCTTGTCACTAACTACGTCACTAACATTTTGTGGGGATGTTTGCAAAATTTATGTGTAGATCGCTCTCACGCATTGCCATGATTACAAACATTGATTTCCCTGTTCAAACAAATTTCACAATCCACGTCCACAATTACACTTCATAGACCCCATCAATATAAACAGAGCAAAACATTTTTTTCACATTTTTTTTCAGAGGGCTCCCATCTTAATATTAAAGAGGATATATTGAAGTACATGTCCCCGAATTTTGACAGCTTTATCATTTTTTTAAACTATCACGTCTAAATGTCGAGCTTATTACATATACTAGTAGTCACTTTTCGAGATTTAAACTGAATGAAATTAATGTGTTTATAGAGGAGCTTTATAGCCTAAGTTCGAATATTTTTTCATGAAATGTTTGGGGTAGTTGCCGAGAGACTGGAAAATATGGCTTGATATCGGGTGATAATCGCCTGAGATTTTATGTTACTTCTGCTATAATGTTGGACCACTGTCTGCAACGCTGTCCCTACATTAGTTCAACGTGCAGTGTTTGCTGGTATCTGGCCCCGTACTGCTGGGTACAAGTGAAATACAAAAAAGCCCAAGAAACACAAAACATTAACCCACTGCCGGCTCATTGTTGGCCCAACGTCTGCGACGCTGGACTAACATTGAGCCAGCACTGATTAAACTGAAAGTGTGGTGGTTGCTGGGCACGCCTGACTGGAGATTGGTGATTGGTCACAAACATCAAATACTACGTTGTTCAATCAACGGCAACTCGTTGACCTTGAGATCAATGAATTACGAATGAAGTCGGTCGTTAAACACGCTTTTGTATCGACTTGTTCCTTGCTTTGTTTCCCTTTTTGATGTTGACTACTTTGTTTATAAATCGCAGGCCCCTATGGTTCTTACTCTGACTAACATTCTCACACTTATGCTAATTGGGTTTCGCTATGATACATAGTGTCGGTATCAGCCCATATCGCACACCTGCTGTAGGTTGAACAGCAATGTACGACAGAGAGTTGTCATGTGTGTCTTGATCGTGTGATAAAACACAAACATTGTTCATTTTTGTGCAATTTGAGAAACCCCAGCACCAGTCCAATAGATAAGGTGGCTGACATCTGATTGAATCATTTAATTTAATTGAACGAGTGCTGTGTGATCCCATGATGATAGGCCAATCACACTCAAATGATATACACCGTTTTCTTATCTTATTCGCTGTACGGCCTATATATTGTTGATCCGATGATGGTTTATTGCCAGGGCGAAATCACAGTTGTCCCGTTGAACCCGTATGTAGAACTCTTATGTGGGCGGTTGTGGTCTGACCACCCCAAATAAGGAAGATTGAAAGGTGGGTAAGCGAAAATTGAAGGGTGGGTGGTTACTGACCGAAGAGTCCGTCATAAATTACTGCTTTATAAGGTTGTTTCCGCTCCTGGTGAATTAAAAAAAATACAGTAATGTTGAATTTTTGTGGATAAATTGTAAGCACACATTGTTTTCTTTGTGTGTGATATAAGGTACAACTGTGTTGTGAGATGTTTGGATGGACATAGGCCTAATGGGTGAAAAGGATTTGTGTCTTTTCTGGCAATGCTCGTAAGAATATTTAGTGAATTATCGGCGATTAGTACCTTTTCATTCACCAGGGGGCGTAGCTGAAAATGGTACTTGTTAGCATACCATTTTCGGACCTGTTTTCGAAGAAGGTGCATATTATATTTATGTATAAATTTGTAAATAAAACGCTTCCCGAATTATTTTCGTCTATGTTCAAAACAAACAGTCAAATACATACATATCCTACACGAACATCTTCAAACCTACATACACCGATTAGAAATTTTAAAATGGTTTGTTTGATATTCGCGGGAGTTAAGATTTGGAATAATATCAAATCCAAAATTAATATTTCATCTAATTTTCTCCATTATAAATTTCAAATTACAACACTACCTTTTGGCTCTTAGTGATAATACATTTTTATTTTTTCTCAAAATACAGTGAACCAATGTTTGTTTAATGTTGGCCCATCGTCTTCGACACTGGCCCAACATTAAGCCAACATTGACACTGCCACAACATATGCCACAATCAATTGATGTATTTCGAATAATCAGCTTACCGTATCCATTGGTAACTGTCACTGAAGCTTATAAATACTCACTATTTGTGCTGCTTGTAAATGTATGTTATTAAAGGGACGCAATCAGGCTAAAATCATCAAAAAATCAGTGATTTTATTTTGGCTTTTTAATATGACCATATGATGTAAACATGTCCATAGACTAGAACTGCAAAAGTTTTTAAATTTTTGTGCTGCTTATTTACCAGTTAGGCTAGATATAGAGACAAAATTCCCGATTTCTTATTTCAGACATGCATGTCCCAAATAAAAAATGTCATTCACTTGAAGTTGTGTCTCGCTTGTGTGACCAATATTTCAAGTGATCATCATTTTTTTGAAGCGACTCAATCAGGCAAAAAATATTTTTTTCATTTTGGCTCCCTTACATGTTCTGTCCATTAACTAGAATTGTATACGTGTTTTAAATTTGGGGTCGCGCAATTACCAGTTAAAAGAGAAAAAAGAATGAGATAAATTTTTATACATTGATGTCCTAAATAAGAAAAACAGGAATAACATTTAGTCTCATTTTTAGCTTTTTTAACTGTTAAATGCGCAACCATAAGTTATCTAATTAACATTTCCACCGACTTCAAGTCGTTTCTTGCCACAGTGGCACACAAGAAATCGCTCATACTTAATTTGAGAACAAATATTTGCAAAATTTGATGTTTGTTTTTAATAACTCATTTCATTCACAATAACTCTGATTTAGCTTGCTGATCAAACAGATTTAAAAACGACGTTATTCGTGATTCACACTGGAGAAAACAAATGTGGGAAGCAAATCACATAAGATACTATTATTGTCAATTTTAAAAGCCATACTTTTTAAACAAAAGGACATGTTTGATTCATTTAAGGCCATTAACAGAGTAACTGTGTGACATAAGTATTACATAGTTGTATCTGCCAAGTGGCAGATACAACTCTTCAGTACTGTACTTAATAGATGATGAATGCCACTTCAAATAAATGACAAATGTGACTGGCTAATGCAGCAGTCAATAAGGGCTAGTAGTAACCTTTACAAAGCTGAAATATTTTTGTATAAACCATGGAGACCAAAGGGTTTTCTCATTTTGATGTCATCATAAATGTCTTAGTTAGCTCTCTTTCTTTGAATATCAGTGTTATTGATTTAAAAAAAATTATTCTTTCAGTGCGGGCATCAACTTTTGATGTCAGAATCTGACGTAGGTAGACGGTCCCCGCGATGTTAATAAAATATTTAGAAACTGTTTGTCATGCTTGGCACTTAAAGTGTTACTAGACAATCAGTTGGCCTTCAATGTGTAAATATAATTGTCCCGGCATCTGCCCAACTTTAAGTTGACATTTGTCCAATTTCCCATGTTGGGAGCGTCACTTGTTTATTCCGAAAAGTGACATTAACATCACTTTGTTTAATTATTTTTATATTTCCTCAAAGGACGAATCACTTTTTATGTAAAGAAAATAATGACTAATACCTGGTACATTATTTTTATTGTGTATTATGTTTTATGATTATTTATGGATTTAAAATCCCTTGATCAATATGTATATTGTTAATACTAAAGTGACTCATTAGCTTTATACATGTATATAATACGTATTTATTTTACTCAAGAACATGTTTCTAAACATTTATTTTACAAAATGAACTTATTTCTTGTCATAACTAAGTAGTTAATGTTGACACTGGCAATCACTGTCTGGTTGGTCTCATGTGAGTGGATCTAATTTTCTACCCAGTTGAAACCGGATTAACCTTCTACCCACCAAGTTATGATTTAAACTTCACCCACTTGATTTGTTTGTCCCGCTATCACGGGTCACAACTTCAAGTGGGTGAAAATTACTTGTATTTGTTAAAATTGAGATCATACATTTGTAAATCTTGATGTTTAAACACTCATTTCATTTCTAGTAACAGTCATTTGATCTGCTAATCAAAAAAATTAAAACGATCAAAGTCGTTACTAGCAGTGAAAAGGTTAAATTTTACAATTCGGAATATTTTTGGTCATTACATCCCAGTATAGACACAGTTTTACATGGGTAATTAAAACACAATTTTTCAATATTTATAGCCCAATAGGTCAAAGGGTTAGCCCTTTTAGCATACATGTTTACATTCACATTGTTGCAATTCAGATCTGAATGTAAATGAAATTGACCAAATATTAATAAAAATACAAGTGTACAGTAATACATACCGGGGGTATATGTATTTCAACTTATAGCGTCCTTGTTACGATGGATTCTAAATAGTTAGATATGGAATATAATCAACCCTCACAACGCTGGAATATTTTTGTATGAAATATGAGGGTCAAAGGTTGTTTTTCAATTTGCTGCGGGTCGATATCTGATATCGATATCTGTTTGTAATTAACCCTCAGATGATGAACATTTTTGAAATAAAACGATCAGGACCAGAGGGTTCTTTTCATTTGAAATCATCATAAATGTCTCGGCTAGCTCTTTCTGCCTTATTTGAATATTATGTTAAGGGTCTATGGTCATTATAAATTGTTTATTTCGTTCAGTGCGGTGATCGACTTTAGACGTCAGAATCTGACGTCTATAGATGTTCCTGCACTGAAAGGGTTAATGATTGAGATCAATTTATTGTCGTTCGTTTCTAAGTATTTTAAAAGAACAAACAATTGATAACAGTAAAATCACGGCTGATAAGTGAAGGCAGTTAGATAAAAAAAGCAATGCTATATATAGACCTACATGATATATGTCAGTGACTGAAAGAGGTGATGATGACAAGAAACAATTCCAAATTTTTTTCATGTTTTACTAATAAAGAGATATCTCCTTAGCTAATTAGATTTACCAAATCTACAAGTGAAATGTTTTATTAAGGTTGGTGAACTAACGTTATATTTTACCCTTATGCTTTTATACAGCTAAGCTATAATTTATTCAGGCTGTCATGCAATAACTTGTAATGTTTGTAAATGTGTACCTGTGTACAAAATCAGTTGCATCGCAGATTATTAGGAAAATCTGACAATGCTATATTATGAATGATAACTAATAAGGCAACTTTACAATAATACTTTTATTGACACAGCATATCATGTTGATACATCTGTCATAGCACATCATAAAAATACACTGAATGTATAATGTATCATTCTGTTATTAATAATGATACATTTGCCATAAAATGAAATATAAAATATGTATAGTCTACCTGTCGCACCAACTACTTATTCACTGAGAAAATCATTCTTAACTCCAATCAATGTTCCTTTTTTTTGTTCGAATTGTTCCTTGAGGAGCCGTCTCATGGTCCTTTAACCCTTACAGCGCTGAAATATTCTTGTACAAACCATGGACACCAAACACAATTTCCAGCTTTAAATGAATCAAAAATGATCTTGCTTATGAAGAATAGATATATCCCAAATTGAATTATTTGATTAACTGATCATCTACCACAAGATATGTTGCAAATTTCTGTGGCATTTTTTTTACTCAGTCAGAAATTTGTTTGAAAAGTATACATGTATATATGGTCTTAGCAGCACAAGGGTTAATCGACTCATCAGTAAAATGTACCAACCAAGATATATATATTTATTATATATTTATATATATTTTATCAGTTTAAAATGCTCTTTCTGTTTGTAGTACAGAATATATTTTTGAAACATAAATCAGGTGAATTTTGTGATGACATCTTGACCCCAGCAAACACGAGGCATTACCATAATGTTGATCTAATGTTGGTTCAGCATTGTAGACGATAGGCCAACATTAAACTAGCATCGTTTGAATGTCTGCTGGGACATTCTAATGAGTAATTGTTGTGACGGTTTTGTAACAACTTATTGTGATCTTTGTTGGTAATAATAAGAATATATGTTTGTTTGAATAATAAAGTTTCTAACTGGTTCTTATTGTTGTTCATTTCTAGTCGTCTTCCGCTGAAATATCTTGTATAAACCATGGAGACCAATGGTCTCTTTTATTATATGACGTGGGTGTCAGGTGCAACTAAAACATTTTCTTGATTGAACAATAATTTTTTCAAGTTTTTCATATAACCTGCTGATATTGGTTCTGCATTCTTGAACAAGTTCTATAATGGTAAAACAAAATTCAAAATGACACACCTTCACGATTCTACGTCTTCAATTGCATGTATTCTGATTCATTTCTTTCTGCTTGTTAATTTGACAGGATTCAGCAATCTCAAAAATGTTTAAAATAAATCGCTTGAAGTTGTGTCTTGCCACCACGACCCACAACATCTAGCGTACTTGTATAATTTAAATCTAAATGTAGGCCAATCTAGCAAATGTAGTACTCATTTCTCTTACATTTGTTTTGAACCAAAAGCACCCAGACTAAAAACGGCTATTTAGACGTGATTGTGCTTTAACCCTTTCAGCGTGGGGACAGTCTTCGTCTTTTCGGACATCTAAAGATAATCCCCGCAAGGAGAGAATTTAAAAGCTGTAATGGCCGCAGTCCCATGACATAGGTATTCAAATGAAGCGGGAAGAGATACATGTAGCTGTGACATCTATGATAGTACAGGAGGAATGGACCCATTTTTGGAGTTGAGTTGACACTTAAATTCCTAGAGATAAAAAATATATCAAGTTAAAGGTTTAAGTCTCTAGTTTATGGTGGCGTATATCGTTTTTGCCGTACGTGGTCGATTTTTTTTTAAACGTACGTTTGTGACGTCATGTCACTATGGCAATGAAGTCATTTTATGAACCAAATTGGCCAGATAAACTACGAAACAGGGGTCTTGTTCAAGCCACTGCTCGGTATTAGTATGATGCGGTGGCGATTCTTAATGTTTCAGCACATACTACGCATACCTGGCAATATTTATATATATTCATTATGTCGTAAATTCACATTTAATGACCATAAAATTACATAAGTCTTTTATACAAGCGAATACATTGTTTTAGAAAAATAATGCACGCGAAATATTGTTGAGAATAAAGTTGTGTGTTATATCCTTATAATTCTGATTACGGAGACCCTTGTAATACATCATTGGAAAGGTATTAATCTCTACATTTGGGTCTCACGACTCGCTCAGCATACCCCAGTATACACAACAAATTGACCCAATGTTGCCCTTATGTTGGACCAGCATTAAGTCTTAATTAAATTGAACAATTTCTCGAAGCGCAGGCCTCAGACCCCTCTAGACTGTAAATAAAAGAGGCTGACCTTGTCTGATATATGATAGGCGCCTCCTGTCAGTCAAGTCTTGGATCCGTCAATTAATGTAAGATAGTGTTATGTATAACACGATTTGAAGGCAACAAAAACATCAATTTATTTTCAATTGGCTTTTATACGATAAATTATCTCATTACTTGTGTATATATAAGTAGTAGATAGAACGGCTGCTATAGGCCTACTCAGTCTTTTTTTGCTGTTGTGGGGGAAAATATGTGCTGAATCGTGTTCTTTGAAATTTGCTGACAAGGATCTTGTTGACAAAAGAAACCAATGGATTATGTGATAGATTAAACCAAAAAATTAAACTTAAGGAAAGAAATGGTTAATTTACGTAACCGAGGATACTAAAAGCTGTTTTTTTCAGGAATTATACCGGGGCATCCACCCATACGAATGTCTAAAAATCCTTAAAACCTACCTTGTGTTTGTTTTAAATTCAATATGGCCGCCATCACGGTAACGTCACTTTTGGTACACCCCATGCACTTCATCACTTTTATAATTTGAAAATAATTCATTGTGTGTTTATCCAGGATTTGAGGTACGAAAAGGAATAATATCAGTTTTTCCCTTAATACTTATCCAAGATTATCGCCATATTGTTTGAGTGTCAGAATAATATGCCGTAACCATCTCGTTCTTGAACCTAAAATGTCTTGTTGGGACTATTTTCAAGCCTATTAAGTATATATCTTATTAAATTGTATTTATCAACATAAATATCAATATTTACGTCGCCATTGTAGTTAATTCTACCATTGTGGGTGACGCTTTGGATCGTTTTTAACTGATTTTTCACTAGAAATATTGATTGAGATTTATGAAATGTACATAATTTTATCTCTAGTAAACCATTAATTATAAACTATAACACGTCTAATTTAAAAAGTAGGCATATTTTGCATTGATTTGAAGCGGGAATTGTGTCGGCAAAGCCTGCCTCAAATAAATAAACACGCAGCGATTAATGCCAACATAATTATGACCGCATATATATATCGATTTTAATATAACTTGAGTGAAATGGGTGAAATCATAAACAGATTTAGTTACATTTTTTAATATTTGCACAGTAACAGAAAGATGCTATTATTGTAACATAATAAAAATTGTATATTGTAACATAATAAAAATGACCTATACTCGAAAATACATTAAAAATAATAAAATGAAATAGGTCAATTATAGCAGGCGCAATACAAATGTCGTCGATTTGTGTCATTCACCTGGAATTAAAGCCAATTGGACAATAGTGCACAAAGGGTTAAAGTATAATTGAAATTTTGTACAGATTAGATTGATGCTGAAGATATCGATACGCGGGGATCAACCACACGCTTTAACAAAGTTATTCTGTCACGTGTGATGTCTCTGAAAACAAAACCACATGAGTGGTAGGACTGGAAACCATGTGTTGCTTGTTATGTGGTCACCATTCTAGGTCATTTTTTCACATTATCAGTTTGAGTGGATTCGCTCACAAATACCATTAAATTCAGAAACCGTACTGTATTTCCAATAGTATTAATGTCCAAGCATTCCCTTAGAACATGATATTAGTATGGTTATACGTTTGAAATAGGCCTTAAAGGGGATGCATTAACATGGGATGGGGTAAATTAACATATTGTATTTATCCTACCGATTTATTGTGACACAGTAGAGGGCCCTAACCAGGATATTGTTATTTATTAGTAAAAATGAGTTATCATGCATGTTATACACTGTTTGCACGATTTTGCGCAAAGGCAGGACTCCCAACTGTTGTTAGCACAGCCTGACTCCTCACATTTTAAAGTGAAGAATCACATAATACCATGTCCTAACGATATACCGCTATATTCTGACAATAAAATGCCATATTCTTACATTATACTGCCGCATCCCGACATTGTAATTCACATCCTGGTCTCAACATAGGCATAGTGCCATGCACAGTGATATAATAATGACGGTAAACTGTTATATCTTGACTTTATAGTGCATATTCTGACTAGTGCATATTGTGTCATATCCAGATATTAAAATGACATTTAATGATGCCAAACATGCCTATCTTCACATTATAATGCAAAATCATGACATTATAATGTCATATCATTACTACAAATTACTTTACCTAAAAAATTCGACCCCTGACTAGTATAGGCCTACACTGCACCACATCCTGACATAAAAATGTCATTTCTTTACAACAAATGCCACATGATGACGCCATACTGCCATGTCCCTATAATCATTACAATGCTATATTGGCACATTAACATGCCAGATCGTGATATTATAATGCCACATCCTTCTATTATGAGGCCATATTGTGCAATTAAGCTACCATAGCTACTGATATTATAATGCTATATACTGATCTACCACATTATGAAAATACAATGTCTTAGCTTGATAATAAAATGATGTAAAAAATGGTATGACCTAATGATATAAAGCTATATTATAACATTAAAGTGGTATATCCTGATATTATAATGCCATATCTGATTATATAGTGCCATCTCCTGAAATATTATTGCAATATCGAGACGTTAAAAGGCCATATAACCTGACATTATAATTCCACATACTTGACTTTATAATATCATAGACACTGTCTATTAGACAGTCAACTGTGATATCGTGACTTTAAAATTGCATATAATTACATTCAAATGATGTCCCCTGACCATAAACTGCCATATAATGTCATATGATGACAATATAATGTCACATCCTGACATAAAAATGTAATTTCTTGACAAAAAACGCCACAGAGTGATGTTATACTGCCATATCCTGATCTAACAATGCTATATTCTCACATTAATATGCTAAATCGTGATATTATAACATCCTTTTATTATGAGGCCATATTGTGCATAAAGCTACCATGTACCATGCTACTGATATTATAATGCTATATACTGACATTATAATACCACATTATGACAATAATTATTATAATGTCATAGCTTGGTATAAAACTGATATAAAATTGTATAATCTAATGATATAAGGCTATATTATGATATAAAGTGGCATATCCTGATAGTATAAAGCCATATCCTGACTATATAGTGCAATCTCGTGAGATATTATTGCCATATCGAGCCGTTAAAGGGCCATAACCTGACATTATAATTCCACATATTGACTTTATAATATCATATCCTGACAAATGTGATATCATAACATTTAAATGTCATATCTTGACATTAAAATGTCATATCCTGACATTAAAATTTCATATCCTGGCATTTCATTGTAATATCATACCATTTTAGTACAATATCTTGACCATAAAAGGACATATCGTGCCATGTTAAAGTGACACAAGCAAGCCAAAAATCATCCAAAAGCCAACATTTTATTTTCGCTTTATATGTCCATAATATTATGTGAACATTTATTAAAATTGTGGAGATTTTTTATTTTTTTGGTTTGCCGTGGCAACCTAGCTAGTGTGCCGAAAGCCACAGTTATCACTTATTTTCGTATTTCTTATTTTGGACATGCAAGTCCGAAATTAAATCTCGTCCTTATTTCTCGAGCAATACAAAATGTAAAAAACTTATGCAATTCTAGTCTATGGACATGTTGACATATTATGGCCATATCGAAGCCAAAATAAAAATGATGATTTTGTCCTGATTGTGTTGCTTTGAAGTCATAATGTAACGTAGTCCGCGTTTGACGCAAGGTTCGCATGGGTTAGTTTTTAGAGCTGGAGAGCCTAGCAAAAGCTTATACATGCTGGTAGCCAGTGTACGCACTGAGATCAACAATTTCATGAAAAATGCCAGGGTAACCCTGTTAAAAGGATAAATTCAGTGATAAAGACTGGCGTCTAAATACCCACGTAAAGGCATTATTCGAATCAGATGTAAATATGTCATTCTAAAATAAAAATCATCGATCAAACAATGACGCCTGAATTCATTGCGCAATCGATCGTTCGCGCACCGGATTTTTGGGGCACAACTTTACGAATGGCAATGATTACAGACTCTGTTTTGCACACAGCATCTGTTATTACGGACTAAATGTGAAGTTAAACTGTTATGAAATGACATTTTGTGAGTCAACATTGAATTCCATATGACATTTGCACTCTCAGAAACAATGTCGTGGATTTTAATATTATGCTTCAGGCAGTCGAGCGCTGATTTCTCCTGATTATATTAGGCCTACCGTAGTATTAAAAATATCAATATGGAACTCACATAACTTAGGTATCCTGCTTGTAACAAGACGCTTTGTTAATAGTATAATTCATTCTGAAACTATGTTTTGGTCACTGATCACGTTTTGACATCGTCTGCAAGTGTTACATTTTGACAAACATCACTTTTCCATATCTCGGGATACTATAGGCCTACACTAAGTAACTACAAAAGAAAGATTTGATAACTAGTATCTTGCCGGGTATTTATTGTGAAAATGTGTGGCTCCCTGACATTAATCCTTCAAAAAGGCAACTTGTTTGTGTTTCAGGTGATATTTTTCGATGAAAAACGGGGTGAATATGAATGCATTGCTCTGGCGCACCACCCAGATACTGCGCCACTACAAACCGGTCCGTTGAAACAATGCATAACAAATCGGCGCAGTTACATTTTAAAGCCTTGTTAGCAGCTTCCATTCTTTCTGCTGTTCGTTTCTAGTCACCCCACCGTTCCTATTCATCCTATTCTATTTTATTATGAAGATTCCGTATTTTTGTGGGAAATGTTCAGTTGTTTGTTTTAAATATACTTGTTGGTTTCTGTTCACCCCATGTTTGGGTTATGCCCATAAGGGACTGCGGTAGACAAAATGTTAATGTTCCTATTTACCCCGTTTTGGGGATGACTCGGAACATCGCAGTCGTTTTTTCTAAAATACCACCATAAGACACCCCATGTGTATGGGCATAAATCTCCCGTGAAATATTTCGAGGAAAATAGTTAAAACTCTTTTTCCCCACAAAGACATACCCCTGGAACATGAGTTTATTTAACAAAAATCGTAATTTAATATTTCAAGTAGACCCTCATAAGCAACCATTAGAAGCGGCTTCATAAAACTTGGCACATAGCTGTATAACCCTCAGAGTTTTAATGTGGCATAGATGTAAGATGACACCAAGGTCATTTCGATGTCATTTCAAGTCAAATAAACTTATTTTTTAATGCTTTGAGAACATGGCCGGCTAAATTCTCATATCTGAATTATGCTTAAAACAAACGTTCCTATAGTGTAGGCTCATATGTCACATATAACACTTTCGTGCAATTCGTCTGTTAAAATTGATTTTTCACTTGATTCTGACTCAAAATATCATGAAAATCCAGAAAAAAGGGATTGCATTTTTTTATAGGTCGATAAAAGGTCTCAAATGGCGAAATCAAAGATGGCCGCCAAAGTATATAAAATTAAACATATTTACGAATAATTTTGCAACTACATACGCTAGAGACATAAATAATATGTCTATTCTTATGTTTTCAGGTATGAGAAAGCCAATTCTTTCATTAGTTTTTAGAAAAAAATATTGTAAAGTCTATATTTATGCAAATATGAACAAAAACAAGCGGATATCGCAGTGAAAGTGCGGCTAACATTGTTTTGGCTGATAGTTTTTTTCCTGTTTTGATTATGCTTGGCTGGTTCTCCTATGGAGATATATAGGCGGATGTGGAGCTCTTATCCTTGTGGATGTTTTTTTGTAAAACATGAAATTCAAAATGGCTGCCATGAAATCACTGAAGTCATATTTTCCATAATATTTTTTATCAGGAACTACAATAAAACAAATCCTACCATCATTCGACATCATTATATTGCCTAAAATGCTACGATAAGCTTTATTATATATATTCCCAAGTAAATTACATACCGGCACATCTATTCATTATATGCGTGTAGTAAGCCTACACATCACCCATAAACATAACTAACTGCATGATAGGTGAGAATATGAACCAAGCGTAATTGTTCAGATACACTGAGGGTCCCTTTCCCGATGGGTGCTTTATAATGTCATTTCAATTCCAAATCAAAAGAAATCTTAAGAAATTAATTCCAATCTGGTATATTCTGCGCATAATTCTGAATTGCAAGACGTCAAATGCGCAAATAACACTTCTGGAGGCCAAAAATGCTAAATGATGTCATGTGTTACATACTAAATTAGAAAAGTAGAAGAATAACTGATCTGAACTATTTGTCATATTTAGATATTTACACAGATCAACATATGCCTATAGGTATTAATAACTCGGTGTTATATATAGATTATTAGCAAAAGGTCAAGAACAAGGTCATATCATACTGTTTTCACACCCGTCCTCAAGCACTTGCACAATTTGACGTAAAACACATTAATGGAAAGGGGTATGCTAAAGAAAATAAAGATTTATATCGGTTCGGGTTGCAGGTTTGGCATTTACAGTAACAAACAAAAATCTCATACCAAGGACAACCTAAGGTCATTGCAAAGTCCAATAATAGTTATTCGTACATAAAACAAATATTACGCAATCCTGGCATTTAGTTGTCATGGAATCTAAATTATCCTCCCCAAAAGATATTTCATTCATTTGTAGCATCAATTCATTCTTGCAGCTAGGCCTATATTTTTCTCCCAATTTGGGAGAGTTGAAACTAACATTGGTCATAATATTATGGTGATGGCAAAAGGCGGCAGTACCATCTGGATCTTGCATTGCTGTTGTTAAATTCCTGGAATGTAAGTTAAGAGCAGGCCTAATGTATCCTTGTGGTACGTATGTCTGAAAAATTTACTCAACATTTAGTGTGTTTGAAGTTAAGATGACCTTAACCGTGTATGGTCTGGCCTTGAGTTACTTAGCGTTAGAGTTACTGCCCTACTACGATAAATCATAATAATTTATTGCAGAATAATTTTCATAATAAATAAATGTACGGTACATTATACAATTTGAATGAGAATTAAATGAGTTAATCTGAAATGAAAGAAAATTGAGCTGAAATGAAAGAAAATTATTATCTAAAGAGCTATTATAGCTATCATGATTGTGTAAAGTCGTTATCCATCAATTTATTTTTGTCATATAATTATGTGATATACGTTATGTTAATAACCTTATGAAAACTGTTATCGGTACATTTAATTCAATGATACCTCATTATTACACTAACAAATAATACAAGATAGATATAGAGATGCAGTTATTTATGTAATGGCAAAACGTGTGTGAAACGTGAATCCAAAGTCGAAGCCTTTTTTAACAATTGGGCCAGAGAACCACTCTCAGAAACACTCTAAACTTTGTTTTTAATTGACTTCTTTTTTGATATATATTTAGAGAAAGGATAGTTCCAAAAATATAAGCAGCAATATATTAATAATTCTGACTGGTATTGTTATATCAGATAAATGAATGCAATGCACATGTATATAATGATGGTAGTAACATAAAATAAATCAAGTTACATGTTCTAGAAGTGGTGAGCATAACAGTTTAATAAGTTTTGTCATATTACATTCTTTGACTGCTAAAATTAAAACCAAAATTGTAACCTTTACGTGTTTTTTTTGTGGCAGCGTTCTTAATAATATGATTATATAACTTCATGCTCGACATGTTTGAGGTCCCGACTCGAGTGGAGGTTCAAAAATGTGATATTGACGTTTAAATCACGGATTTTTTTATACTTCCACACTATCGTTATATATTGTCATCAAAAAACACATTTATTTTGCAAACCGAAATTTACTCTGTGCCAGAATGTAATTTTAGTAACTGCCTTTGGTATTTTCTTGCATTGAAGAGAATGTTTATGTAATATTAAAAAAATGGTAATTACTTAATAATATTTCAGTCATTCGTTGATATTATATATCATCAGGGGGGGGGGATAAATGGGCGAATAAGAGAACGAATGATTGGGGTATTCGGACACTTTTTTGCACATATAAATTATGACTAAACTGGACCAGGATAACTTTCCGTGTACATGGTGTACATGGTGTATTAGTGCTGTACAGATTTCTGTATTTTCAAGAGGTGACAATTGTGGCATATCTAAGGGTATGAAAATCACACGTACTGCATATTCAAGGATCAATAAAATTACCCAGCTGTATTATGTGTTCATTCAAAGGCTGCTTTGTGTGTCGAACATTGGGCCTAGATTAGTGTGCTGTGCAAAAAGAAGGTTTTCGTGTTTTTGACAGTCACAGATAGTTTGTTAAAACTTTTTGGCTATCTCGAGCATTGTGTCTATTCAGAAAGGATGTGCTATTGTCCAAATCTGTATAGCCCTATTAAATGGTATGTTTACGCCAGAAACTGTATGGGGCCTAGTTATTTTCGGCAAAATGAAATCACGCGACGGATAAAATATTATTTATGGGCTTACATCCAGGAATAATCTGTTGTCTCAGAATAATTATTTATTTCTACATCAAAATGTACAAATTATTATACAAAGGATATACTTTATATACAGTAGGCCTATATATAGTAGAACAGTAGGCTTTCACTAAGACAGAATAGTCGCTGGCGTTGATTTTGGTAGGGAAACGGCATATTGACGACACCACGGAAACATATATAAACTTGCTACATAGGCCTACTACTGCTATTTGGAAATCCTAATAAATATGTTGAATCGGTACCGCACAAAATCCTAAAGATGAATCGTAGGCCTACTGTGTGGACTCGGCGTTAGTTGCCAGTGAGTGTCTGATGATGAATCAACATTTCATGCTCTACAGACACGGTTCGTCTTGATACCATAAGTGTTGTGTCACGCCTCAAATTCTGACGTCTGAAGTCTATCCCGGCACTGAAAAAAAATAAAAAGTATAATTGCCGTAGACCCTTTAACGTAGGTATTGAAATGAAGCGAAAAGACCTCTAAACTAAGACATTTAAAATAGTTTCAAAGTGAAAATCCCCGTGATCTCTTATTTTGAATATAAATATTCCAGCGCTTCAAGGGTTAAATAGAGAAAGGGAGAAACGATAATTTATTTTAGCATGTGATTTTAGGTTTCCAGAGCTAAACACACCTTTTGGTATGATATTGCTTGGAAACATGAGTATAATATAATTATGTTACCTCGAGTATACCATGTATATATACTGCATCCATGATGAATAACAATAATGGCCGTGTTGCATGGTTTCTGTAGTCGCATGATCACAGTCTTGCTATGTGCCGTTATATTGTGTTAGGCCTACCGGTACTTGTTATGTGGCCTACTAATTAACCCCAATTTTTGTGACAATTTATTACAAACTGAAACTAGACTGTGGGAAATCGTTATTTTAGTGATGTTGAGCATGAGATATAAATTATTGAAAAGAAACAGTATTCAGCTACTAGTCTTATTCAACTCATACCGGTAGACTATTATGTGTGCGTGTTACATAGGCCTATATGCCCCACCCAACAAACAGAACATTTTGTATAACATGTGTAGGCTTACAATGTTGCACAAATGTCAAAGTTGTACAAATGTTATACAAATGTTTTGTGTTCACTGGGCAGTTATGAAACATCTATTCTATACATATTTTTTAAAAGCACGTTTTATTTCAAACTCGACAAGGCGGGTTGCTATCGTGTCTCTGTTATTCAATTCACGAAAAAGTGACGTTGCGGACATGCTGTTGTGATACAGATGTAGGCCTACGTTATATTTATTGGTATAGGATCACGTGCATATCGTAGGCCTACATGAAACTAGGCTTTCCCACGTTTTACGGTGCCAAATAAAAAATGACCTGGCATCCTGTATATTCTCATAGTGCACATGCTGACAATATTTGAAAGAAAATGACAAAATGACGTAGTACATGAAAACGTGACGTCACAAATGTACGTTTATTGCACAACTCGACCACGTGTCGTAAAAATGTAATATATGACGTGAAACTACAGAACTATACATTTCCAATGATATATTATTTATCTCTGGGGAAAAAAGAGAAATGCTTTAATAATACAAAAAAAAAAAAAAATATATAATAATGTTGAACCTATGTTATTAAAAAAATATTAGAACATATAAAACAAAAGCTCACGACTGTTGCATAAAATCAAGTGATGTCATGTGAGCATCTATGTCATTTTTGTGTGACTACCTAGGCCAATTCTCTATAATTTTTACAAATGCTGGATATTGAACGGCATCTACATGTGTATATCGCAGCTCATAAATGATCCACCTTTATAAATATCCAGTAGAAATTGGTGAAAAAGTGACGTCAAAACCATCACGACATGACGTCACAAATGCACGTTTTATGAAAAATTCGACCACTTGCCACAAAAACCGCTCACGCTACGTGAAAATAGACGTTCATACCTTTCCAGCGATATATTATTTGTCTCTAGGAATTTAAGTGTCAACTAACTCCTTAAATAACGTCAATTTTCAGATTTCCTCCTCTACTATGATGATTTCAAATTGAAAGAAACCCTTTGGTCGCCATGGTTTGTAGTTTTACAAAAATATTAGGGCGTTGAAAGGGTTAGTGATTAAATTAGCACCTCGAGGAGAATGAAAATGGCCTTTTGATATATGTAACGGGTAGTAGTGGGTGTAATAAGCTAAAAATAGTTTAAAATGGTGATAAAGCTCTGAAATTTTGACACAGTATAGGTATGATGATGTTATATCAGTTTAAGATGGGAGCCCACGAGGAAAATTTTTTGCGATTTTTAAATTTCATGTTTAATGTTTTTGTTTTTTTAATTTATGCAAAATACCACAATCGACTTTAAATGTAAATTGTAACGATTTTTTTTTTAATTATCGGACTTATTAAGAGAAAGCCAACTTATTGCGTTCTGGAATAAAAAATAAAATAATCTTGATTCAAATTTAAAAAAGTGTATACCGCCCCCCTTTTTTCAGTTAAAATTACGGCTATGTCCCTTCCCTTGCAAATTCTACATGTGGACTCAACTTGCATGAGAAAATAAAATATTGTGTCAATTAAACTTGTTTTCGTCATTTTTATTGACACAATAGGCGCCAAAACTAAAATATCAGCAAAAAAATATATAATACAATCCATAGAATTGTGCTGCAATGACAAAATTGACGTTCATAATAAAACGCTTTAACCATATTATTCGGTTATTTGAGGCCTACATGTATTATGTTTATATCAACAGATTAGAAGGAATACATATGTCTTTTATATGTCTAAAAATCAAATATTTGGACCAAATTAGAGCCATGTTGACAGTTCCCTTTATTCAGTCAAAATCAGCCTTCGCATCCTTGACCGTCCTGGAACCGCCTTGGCTTTTCAATCTGGCACAGAAAAAACCATTTGTAGTAATGTTGTTATATACGGACACAATTATCAAACAATATAAAAAAAACAATTTAAATCATACAATAAACCATCTTCTGCTCTTGTCTAATTATGAGCAAAATCTAGTCAAAGTGGGATTAGTAAGCTGAAATAGTTCAAAGTATGACACATTTAAATTATAGTTTATATGGCCAATATAAAGGGAAATTTAACAAATAATAAAATACTCACTTATCATATATACGGATCATTCTATGAGCATGATGGGTTGTCAAATCTCGCTATGTGTATACACCTGTCTAAAGCAACAGAACTATGCCAAATTCTAATCCCCAAAAAGAAGATGCGTACTGAGGTGAAAATGCTTTGACAATACCTCTTCAGTATGTCGTCATTGTCACGGTTTACAGTGAACCAGCTATTGGCAATATGTCGTTTTTATTGTTTGAAAAAACACATAATATTTGTTTTTAAATGATATGCTCAATAAATACAAATATTTAACTCAAAATGTTAACAATGATCCAAGGCATTTGAGAATCATCACAAAAAAATGCAAACGCATCGCTGACTTATCATTATTCTAAAACTGAAATATACTATAAATTGCAATAATAAATCTCGATGTATCATAATGTCAAGTATAAAGTAATCATACTTGACATGTTCAGCAGCGCGTACTGGATATGTCACTTTGTTATTATCATGTAAACTCATGTAAACTTCCAGACGCTTTTCTTAATCCCTGTTAGAACTACAGAGTGACATTTTATTTGTGGTTTAGTTTAAAATTAATGTTGATATTTAAAAAAAATTGTCTGTATGGGCAACCATGCAACAACATTAGAAACACAAGTATATATTTATTCCCGTTATATATATCAGCTGTAAAAATAGAAGGAAAATTATGTTGGAAAATACAGAGCACAATGTTAATAATATATCATTTATCATTAGCAAATTAAATTGGACACACATAGCAGGTGGATTATTGGCTCGTACCGAACCGCTTTTAGTGCAAGAAAAATATTTCATCCGCTTTGTACAAGCTTTACTTTATTTAGGTGGTTTTCGAACGGAATCATGTAAAAATGTACACATCATTAACTGAAGGCTTCCAGCATGTTCTCAACTTTAATTAACAAATCAAAAGCCTATTGTTACATAAATCAGACCAAGTCATATTACATAAACTGCACAGGATAAAACTTTTATTTCATACAAGATACATTTAGCTATGCATAGACGACATAATTAGCAGCCTACATATAAAGACACTTTTAAATTTGAAGTATTATTTATTTTTTTAATTCAGTGATTTATTTAATCCTCTATAATATCTAGATTAGTTGGTATAAACATATTTTTATTAACCAATTACAACAGTACAAAAACAAGATTGAAGTCCAATTTTCCTCAGCGGACTTCTCTATCCCGTTTTCTCTGCCACATACATGGTATTGTTTGATACATGTTTGTATTATGTATGTTTATCTGTATTAGTGAGGCGCACAACGGGACCAAATATGTAAAAACTTTGATCAATAGGGCCTAAGTCTGAACGATTGACCTTCTTAAGCATAAAAATATTACAAATGTGTCTAATCAGTGTAATAATAATATCAAACTCTTGACAAAATAAGCGATAAATAAATAAAAAAATCTAAAAAAAAAAATCTAAATGATCTATTCGCTGAATATAATGCAGCTTACAAACCCTATTTCGTATAGCCCAAACTGTCCAAAACTAAAGGTTTGAGCCACTGATTGCGACGGTACAAATAGGTGTAGTAATTCATATGAGCGCTCACGCCACAGTTTATCAAGTCAAAAATAGCTTTGTTAGAATCAGTAACATTTCACCTATATTTAGCAATTTTAAGCTTGTCACTAACTACGTCACTAACATTTTGTGGGGATGTTTGCAAAATTTATGTGTAGATCGCTCTCACGCATTGCCATGATTACAAACATTGATTTCCCTGTTCAAACAAATTTCACAATCCACGTCCACATTTTCGCGGTGTACAGCTGTCCACAATTACACTTCATAGACTCCATCAATATAAACAGAGCAAAACATTTTTTTCCCATTTTTTTTTCAGAGGGCTCCCATCTTAATATTAAAGAGGATATATTGAAGTACATGTCCCCGAATTTTGACAGCTTTATAATTTTTTTAAACTATCAGGTCTAAATGTCGAGCTTATTACATATACTAGTAGTCACTTTTCGAGATTTAAACTGAATGAAATTAATGTGTTTATAGAGGAGTTTTATAGCCTAAGTTCGAATATTTTTTCATGAAATGTTTGGGGTAGTTGCCGAGAGACTGGAAAATATGGCTTGATATCGGGTGATAATTGCCTGAGATTTTATGTTACTTCTGCTAAAATGTTGGACCACTGTCTGCAACGCTGTCCCTACATTAGTTCAACGTGCAGTGTTTGTTGGTATCTGGCCCCGTACTGCTGGATACAAGTGAAATACAAAAAAGCCCAAGAAACACAAAACATTAACCCACTGCCAGCTCAATGTTGGCCCAACGTCTGCGACGCTGGACTAACATTGAGCCAGCACTGATTAAACTGAAAGTGTGGTGGTTGCTGGGCACGCCTGACTGGAGCCATGGTGATTGGTCACAAACATCAAATACTACGTTGTTCAATCAACGGCAACTCGTTGACCTTGAGATCAATGAATTACGAATGAAGTCGGTCGTTAAACACGCTTTTGTATCGACTTGTTCCTTGCTTTCTTTCCCTTTTTGATGTTGACTACTTTGTTTATAAATCATCGCACGTAGGCCCCTATGGTTCTTACTCTGACTAACATTCTGACACTTATGCTAATTGGGTTTCGCTATGATACATAGTGTCGGTATCAGCCCATATCGCACACCTGCTGTAGGTTGAACAGCAATGTACGACAGAGAGTTGTCATGTGTGTCTTGATCGTGTGATAAAACACAAACATTGTTCATTTTTGTGCAATTTGAGAAACCACAGCACCAGTCCAATAGATAAGGTGGCTGACATCTGATTGAATCATTTAATTTAATTGAACGAGTGCTGTGTGATCCCATGATGATAGGCCAATCACACTCAAATGATATACACCGTTTTCTTATCTTATTCGCTGTACGGCCTATATATTGTTGATCCGATGATGGTTTAATGCCAGGGCGAAATCACAGTTGTCCCGTTGAACCCGTATGTAGAACTCTTATGTGGGCGGTTGTGGTCTGACCACCCCAAATAAGCGAAGATTGAAAGGTGGGTAAGCGAAAATTGAAGGGTGGGTGGCTACTGACCGAAAAGTCCGTCATAAATTACTGCTTTATAAGGTTGTTTCCGCTCCTGGTGAATTAAAAAAAATACAGTAATGTTGAATTTTTGTGGATAAATTGTAAGCACACATTGTTTTCTTTGTGTGTGATATGAGGTATAACTGTGTTGTGAGATGTTTGGATGGACATAGGCCTAGTGGGTGAAAAGGATTTGTGTCTTTTCTGGCAATGCTCGTAGGAATATTTAGTGAATTTCCGGCGATTAGTACCTTTTCATTCACCAGGGGGCGTAGCTGAAAATGGTACTTGTTAGCATACCTGTTTTCGAAGAAGGTGCATATTATATTTATGTATAAATTTGTAAATAAAACGCTTCCCGAATTATTTTCGTCTATGTTCAAAACAAGCAGTCAAATACATACATATCCTACACGAACATCTTCAAACCTACATACACCGATTAGAAATTTTAAAATGGTTTATTTGATATTCGCGGGAGTTAAGATTTGGAATAATATCAAATCCAAAATTAATATTTCATCTAATTTTCTCCATTATAAATTTCAAATTACAACACTACCTTTTGGCTCTTAGTGATAATACATTTTTATTTTTTCTCAAAATACAGTGAACCAATGTTTGTTTAATGTTGGCCCATCGTCTTCGACACTGGCCCAACATTAAGCCAACATTGACACTGCCACAACATATGCCACAATCAATTGATGTATTTCGAATAATCAGCTTACCGTATTTCATTGGTCACTGTCACTGAAGCTTATAAATACTCACTATTTGTGCTGCTTGTAAATGTATGTTATTAAAGGGACGCAATCAGGCTAAAATCATCAAAAAATCAGTGATTTTATTTTGGCTTTTTAATATGACCATATGATGTAAACATGTCCATAGACTAGAACTGCAAAAGTTTTTAAATTTTTGTGCTGCTCATTTACCAGTTAGGCTAGATATAGAGACAAAATTCCCGATTTCTTATTTCAGACATGCATGTCCCAAATAAAAAATGTCATTCACTTGAAGTTGTGTCTCGCTTGTGTGACCAATATTTTAAGTGATCATCATTTTTTGAAGCGACTCAATCAGGCAAAAATATTTTTTTCATTTTGGCTCCTTTACATGTTCTGTCCATAAACTAGAATTGTATACGTGTTTTAAATTTGGGGTCGCGCAATTACCAGTTAAAAGAGAAAAAAGAATGAGATAAATTTTTATACATCGATGTCCTAAATAAGAAAAACAGGAATAACATTTAGTCTCATTTTTAGCTTTTTTAACTGTTAAATGCGCAACCATAAGTTATCTAATTAACATTTCCACCGACTTCAAGTCGTTTCTTGCCACAGTGGCACACAAGAAATCGCTCATACTTAATTAAGTACATGAAAACGTGACGTCACAAATGTACGTTTATTGCACAACTCGACCACGTGTCGTAAAAATGTAATATATGGCGTGAAACTACAGAACTATACATTTCCAATGATACATTATTTATCTCTGGGGAAAAAAGAGAAATGCTTTAATAATACAAATTAAAAAAATATAATAATGTTGAACCTATTTTATTAAAAAAATATTAGAACATATAAAACAAAAGCTCACGACTGTTGCATAAAATCAAGTGATGTCATGTGAGCATGTATGTCATTTTTGTGTGACTACCTAGGCCAATTCTCTATAATTTTTTACAAATGCTGGATATTGAACGGCATCTACATGTGTATATCGCAGCTCATAAATGATCCACCTTTATAAATATCCAGTAGAAATTGGTGAAAAAGTGACGTCAAAACCATCACGACATGACGTCACAAATGCACGTTTTATGAAAAATTCGACCACTTGCCACAAAAACCGCTCACGCTACGTGAAACTAGACGTTCATACCTTTCCAGCGATATATTATTTGTCTCTAGGAATTTAAGTGTCAACTAACTCCTTAAATAACGTCAATTTTCAGATTTCCTCCTCTACTATGATGATTTCAAATTGAAAGAAACCCTTCGGTCGCCATGGTTTGTAGTTTTACAAAAATATTAGGGCGTTGAAAGGGTTAGTGATTAAATTAGCACCTCGAGGAGAATGAAAATGGCCTTAGGCCTATTTATAAAGTATGATTCAAGTGTAATATTTCAAATAATTATATCATAACGTCCTCATTCATTCTGTGAATTCCGTTCAAATATTATACCGCGTGGTGCATGAACATGATTAATGCAATAGTGCTATAATAAATGACAACAGGGACGTAGGCCTTCTATGCGTTCGAGCTTTCCATTGAGATATATTAATATAATTTAATTATATTGTATTCACCTGGAGAATGATCAAGATGGATATATAGGCCTATAAACGTTATAGGTCTATGAACACATAGATGAGTGCAAGCCCGGCACACATGAGACGAGAAAACACAATGCTAATATTGTAATGTTAGCCCACCGTCTGCGACGCTGGCCCAATAATAAAACAACATTCGTCTTGTGTTTTCTGGGAGGATGAATCACACACCTTGATGTGATAGATCACCTGGAGAATAAAGGGTTACAGCTAAATCCCGAGCAAACACGAGACGTTGATCCGATGCTGGATTATAGTAGAAATCACATATCAGACGAGACGTCGAATCAATGTTGCTTTATTGTTGGTCCAGCGTCGTAGACAGCTGGGCGCGTTGCATGTCAGTTGAATCAGTGTATCAAAAGACCATTTGATATATGTAACGGGTAGTAGTGGGTGTAATAAGCTAAAAATAGTTTAAAATGGTGATAAAGCTCTGAAATTTTGACACAGTATAGGTATGATGATGTTATATCAGTTTAAGATGGGAGCCCACGAGGAAATTTTTTTGCGATTTTTAAATTTCATGTTTAATGTTTTTGTTTTTTTAATTTATACAAAATACCACAATCGACTTTAAATGTAAATTGTAACGATTTTTTTTTTTAATTATCGGACTTATTAAGAGGAAGCCAACTTATTGCGTTCTGGAATAAAAAATAAAATATTCTTGATTTAAATTTAAGAAAGTGTCTACCGCCCCCCTTTTTTCAGTTAAAATTACAGCTATGTCCCTTCCCTTGCAAATTCTACATGTGGACTCAACTTGCATGAGAAAATAAAATATTGTGTCAATTAAACTTGTTTTCGTTATTTTTATTGACATAATAGGCGCCAAAACTAAAATATCAGCAAAAAAATATATAATACAATTCATAGAATTGTGCTGCAAAGACAAAATTGACGTTCATAATAAAACGCTTTAACCATATTATTCGGTTATTTGAGGCCTACATGTATTATGTTTATATCAACAGATTAGAAGGAATACATATGTCTTTTATATGTCTAAAAATCTAATATTTGGACCAAATTAGAGCCATGTTGACAGTTCCCTTTATTCAGTCAAAATCAGCCTTCGCATCCTTGACCGTCCTGGGACCGCCTTGGCTTTTCAATCTGGCACAGAAAAAACCATTTGTAGTAATGTTGTTATATACGGACACAATTATCAAACAATATAAAAAAAACAATTTAAATCATACAATAAACCATCTTCTGTTCTTGTCTAATTATGAGCAAAATCTAGTCAAAGTGGGATTAGTAAGCTGAAAGAGTTCAAAGTATGACACATTTAAATTATAGTTTATATGGCCAATATAAAAGGAAATTTAACAAATAATAAAATACTCACTTACCATATATACGGATCATTCTATGAGCATGATGGGTTGTCAAATCTCGCTATGTGTATACACCTGTCTAAAGCAACAGAACTATGCCAAATCCCTATGTCAATGATTCTAATCCCCAAAAAGAAGATGCGTACTGAGGGGAAAATGCTTTGACAATACTTCTTCAGTACTTCGTCATTGTCACGGTTTACAGCGAACCAGCTATTGGCAATATGTCGATTTTATTGTTTGAAAAAACACATAATATTTTTTTTAAAATGATATGCTCAATAAATACAAATATTTAACTCAAAATGTTAACAATGATCCAAGGCATTTGAGAATCATCACAAAAAAATGCAAACGCATCGCTGACTTATCATTATTCTAAAACTGAAATATACATGTACTATAAATTGCAATAATGAATCTCGATGTATCATCATGTCAAGTATAAAGTAATCATACTTGACATGTTCAGCAGCGCATACTGGATATGTCACTTTGTTATTATCATGTAAACGCATGTAAACTGATATCAATGCTTCCAGACGCTTTTCTTAATCCCAGTTAGAACTACAGGGTGACATTTTATTTGTGGTTTAGTTTTAATATATATGTTATTTCACTTTCCAATAAATATCAATCAATGAAAATTGTGTCATTTCGTGTCAATTGGGTAACACATATTAAAATAATTATTTACTAACAGTAATACCATATCAAAATTCTTTTTCTAATTATCTAAAATTAATGTTAATATTAAAAAAAAATTGTCTGTATGGGCAACCATGCAACAACATTAGAAACACAAGTATATATTTATTCCCGTTATATATCAGCTGTAAAAATAGAAGGAAAATTATGTTGGAAAATACAGAGCATGTTAATAATATATCATTTATCATTAGCAAATTAAATTGGACACACATAGCAGGTGGATTATTGGCTCGTACCGAACCGCTTTTAGTGCAAGAAAAATATTTCATCCGCTTTGTACAAGCTTTACTTTATTTAGGTGGTTTTCGAACGGAATCATGTAAAAATGTACACATCATTAACTGAAGGCTTCCAGCATGTTCTCAACTTTAATTAACAAATCAAAAGCCTATTGTTACATAAATCAGACCAAGTCATATTACATAAACTGCACAGGATAAAACTTTTATTTCATACAAGATACATTTAGCTATGCATAGACGACATAATTAGCAGCCTACATATAAAGACACTTTTAAATTTGAAGTATTATTTATTTTTTTAATTCAGTGATTTATTTAATCCTCTATAATATCTAGATTAGTTGGTATAAACATATTTTTATTAACCAATTACAACAGTACAAAAACAAGATTGAAGTCCATTTTTCCTCAGCGGACTTCTCTATCCCGTTTTCTCTGCCACATACATGGTATTGTTTGATACATGTTTGTATTATGTATGTTTATCTGTATTAGTGAGGCGCACAACGGGACCAAATATGTAAAAACTTTGATCAATAGGGCCTAAGTCTGAACGATTGACCTTCTTAAGCATAAAAATATTACAAATGTGTCTAATCAGTGTAATAATAATATCAAACTCTTGACAAAATAAGCGATAAATAAATAAATGAATCTAAAAAAAAAAATCTAAATGATCTATTCGCTGAATATAATGCAGCTTACAAACCCTATTTAGTATAGCCCAAACTGTCCAAAACTAAAGGTTTGAGCCACTGATTGCGACGGTACAAATAAGTGTAGTAATTCATATGAGCGCTCACGCCACAGTTTATCAAGTCAAAAATAGCTTTGTTAGAATCAGTAACATTTCACCTATATTTAGCAATTTTAAGCTTGTCACTAACTACGTCACTAACATTTTGTGGGGATGTTTGCAAAATTTATGTGTAGATCGCTCTCACGCATTGCCATGATTACAAACATTGATTTCCCTGTTCAAACAAATTTCACAATCCACGTCCACATCTTCGCGGTGTACAGCTGTCCACAATTACACTTCATAGACCCCATCAATATAAACAGAGCAAAACATTTTTTTCACATTTTTTTTCAGAGGGCTCCCATCTTAATATTAAAGAGGATATATTGAAGTACATGTCCCCGAATTTTGACAGCTTTATCATTTTTTTAAACTATCAGGTCTAAATGTCGAGCTTATTACATATACTAGTAGTCACTTTTCGAGATTTAAACTGAATGAAAATAATGTGTTTATAGAGGAGCTTTATAGCCTAAGTTCGAATATTTTTTCATGAAATGTTTGGGGTAGTTGCCGAGAGACTGGAAAATATGGCTTGATATCGGGTGATAATTGCCTGAGATTTTATGTTACTTCTGCTATAATGTTGGACCACTGTCTGCAACGCTGTCCCTACATTAGTTCAACGTGCAGTGTTTGCTGGTATCTGGCCCCGTACTGCTGGATACAAGTGAAATACAAAAAAGCCCAAGAAACACAAAACATTAACCCACTGCCGGCTCAATGTTGGCCCAACGTCTGCGACGCTGGACTAACATTGAGCCAGCACTGATTAAACTGAAAGTGTGGTGGTTGCTGGGCACGCCTGACTGGAGCCATGGTGATTGGTCACAAACATCAAATACTACGTTGTTCAATCAACGGCAACTCGTTGACCTTGAGATCAATGAATTACGAATGAAGTCGGTCGTTAAACACGCTTTTGTATCGACTTGTTCCTTGCTTTCTTTCCCTTTTTTATGTTGACTACTTTGTTTATAAATCATCGCACGTAGGCCCCTATGGTTCTTACTCTGACTAACATTCTCACACTTATGCTAATTGGGTTTCGCTATGATACATAGTGTCGGTATCAGCCCATATCGCACACCTGCTGTAGGTTGAACAGCAATGTACGACAGAGAGTTGTCATGTGTGTCTTGATCGTGTGATAAAACACAAACATTGTTCATTTTTGTGCAATTTGAGAAACCACAGCACCAGTCCAATAGATAAGGTGGCTGACATCTGATTGAATCATTTAATTTAATTGAACGAGTGCTGTGTGATCCCATGATGATAGGCCAATCACACTCAAATGATATACACCGTTTTCTTATCTTATTCGCTGTACGGCCTATATATTGTTGATCCGATGATGGTTTAATGCCAGGGCGAAATCACAGTTGTCCCGTTGAACCCGTATGTAGAACTCTTATGTGGGCGGTTGTGGTCTGACCACCCCAAATAAGCGAAGATTGAAAGGTGGGTAAGCGAAAATTGAAGGGTAGGTGGCTACTGACCGAAAAGTCCGTCATAAATTACTGCTTTATAAGGTTGTTTCCGCTCCTGGTGAATTAAAAAAAATACAGTAATGTTGAATTTTTGTGGATAAATTGTAAGCACACATTGTTTTCTTTGTGTGTGATATGAGGTATAACTGTGTTGTGAGATGTTTGGATGGACATAGGCCTAGTGGGTGAAAAGGATTTGTGTCTTTTCTGGCAATGCTCGTAAGAATATTTAGTGAATTTCCGGCGATTAGTACCTTTTCATTCACCAGGGGGCGTAGCTGAAAATGGTACTTGTTAGCATACCATTTTCGGACCTGTTTTCGAAGAAGGTGCATATTATATTGATGTATAAATTTGTAAATAAAACGCTTCCCGAATTATTTTCGTCTATGTTCAAAACAAACAGTCAAATACATACATATCCTACACGAACATCTTCAAACCTACATACACCGATTAGAAATTTTAAAATGGTTTGTTTGATATTCGCGGGAGTTAAGATTTGGAATAATATCAAATCCAAAATTTATATTTCATCTAATTTTCTCCATTATAAATTTCAAATTACAACACTACCTTTTGGCTCTTAGTGATAATACATTTTTATTTTTTCTCAAAATACAGTGAACCAATGTTTGTTTAATGTTGGCCCATCGTCTTCGACACTGGCCCAACATTAAGCCAACATTGACACTGCCACAACATATGCCACAATCAATTGATGTATTTCGAATAATCAGCTTACCGTATCCATTGGTCACTGTCACTGAAGCTTATAAATACTCACTATTTGTGCTGCTTGTAAATGTATGTTATTAAAGGGACGCAATCAGGCTAAAATCATCAAAAAATCAGTGATTTTATTTTGGCTTTTTAATATGACCATATGATGTAAACATGTCCATAGACTAGAACTGCAAAAGTTTTTAAATTTTTGTGCTGCTCATTTACCAGTTAGGCTAGATATAGAGACAAAATTCCCGATTTCTTATTTCAGACATGCATGTCCCAAATAAAAAATGTCATTCACTTGAAGTTGTGTCTCGCTTGTGTGACCAATATTTCAAGTGATCATCATTTTTTTGAAGCGACTCAATCAGGCAAAAAATATTTTTTTCATTTTGGCTCCCTTACATGTTCTGTCCATAAACTAGAATTGTATACGTGTTTTAAATTTGGGGTCGCGCAATTACCAGTTAAAAAAGAAAAAAGAATGAGATAAATTTTTATACATCGATGTCCTAAATAAGAAAAACAGGAATAACATTTAGTCTCATTTTTAGCTTTTTAACTGTTAAATGCGCAACCATAAGTTATCTAATTAACATTTCCACCGACTTCAAGTCGTTTCTTGCCACAGTGGCACACAAGAAATCGCTCATACTTAATTTGAGAACAAATATTTGCAAAATTTGATGTTTGTTTTTAATAACTCATTTCATTCACAATAACTCTGATTTAGCTTGCTGATCAAACAGATTTAAAAACGACGTTAGTCGTGATTCACACTGGAGAAAACAAACGTGGGAAGCAAATCACATAAGATACTATTATTGTCAATTTTAAAAGCCATACTTTTTAAACAAAAGGACATGTTTGATTCATTAAAGGCCATTAACAGAGTAACTGTGTGACATAAGTATTACATAGTTGTATCTGCCAAGTGGCAGATACAACTCTTTAGTACTGTACTTAATAGATGATGAATGCCACCTCAAATAAATGACAAATGTGACTGGCTAATGCAGCAGTCAATAAGGGCTGGTAGTAACCTTTACAAAGCTGAAATATTTTTGTATAAACCATGGAGACCAAAGGGTTTTCTCATTTTGATGTCATCATAAATGTCTTAGTTAGCTCTCTTTATTTGAATATCAGTGTTATTGATTTTAAAAAAATTATTCTTTCAGTGCGGGCATCAACTTTTGATGTCAGAGTCTGACGTAGGTAGACGGTCCCCGCGATGTTAATAAAATATTTAGAAACTGTTTGTCATGCTTGGCACTTAAAGTGTTACTAGACAATCAGTTGGCCTTCAATGTGTAAATATAATTGTCCCGGCATCTGCCCAACTTTAAGTTGACATTTGTCCAATTTCCCATGTTGGGAGCGTCACTTGTTTATTCCGAAAAGTGACATTAACATCACTTTGTTTAATTATTTTTATATTTCCTCAAAGGACGAATCACTTTTTATGTAAACAAAATAATGACTAATACCTGGTACATTATTTTTATTGTGTATTATGTTTTATGATTATTTATGGATTTAAAATCCCTTGATCAATATGTATATTGTTAATACTTAAGTGACTCATTAGCTTTATACATGTATATAATACGTATTTATTTTACTCAAGAACATGTTTCTAAACATTTATTTTACAAAATGAACTTATTCCTTGTCATAACTAAGTAGTTAATGTTGACACTGGCAATCACTGTCTGATTGATCTCATGTGAGTGGATCTAATTTTCTACCCAGTTGAAACCGGATTAACATTCTACCCACCAAATTATGATTTAAACTTCACCCACTTGATTTGTTTGTCCCGCTATCACGGGTCACAACTTCAAGTGGGCGAAAATTACTTGTATTTGTTTAAATTGAGATCATACATTTGTAAATCTTGATGGTTAAACACTCATTTCATTTCTAGTAACAGTCATTTGATCTGCTAATCAAAAAAATTAAAACGATCAAAGTCGTTACTAGCAGTGAAAAGGTTAAATTTTACAATTCGGAATATTTTTGGTCATTACATCCCAGTATAGACACAGTTTTACATGGGTAATTAAAACACAATTTTTCAATTTTTATAGCCCAATAGGTCAAAGGGTTAGCCCTTTTAGCATACATGTTTCCATTCACATTGTTGCAATTCAGATCTCAATGTAAATGAAATTGACCAAATATTAATAAAAATACAAGTGTACAGTAATACATACCGGGGGTATATGTATTTCAACTTATAGCGTCCTTGTTACGATGGATTCTAAATAGTTAGATATGGAATATAATCAACCCTCACAACGCTGGAATATTTTTGTATAAAATATGAGGGTCAAAGGTTGTTTTTCAATTTGCTGCGGGTCGATATCTGATATCGATATCTGTTTGTAATTAACCCTCAGATGATGAACATTTTTGAAATAAAACGATCAGGACCAGAGGGTTCTTTTCATTTGAAATCATCATAAATGTCTCAGCTAGCTCTTTCTGCCTTATTTGAATATTATGTTAAGGGTCTATGGTCATTATAAATTGTTTAATTCGTTCAGTGCGGTGATCGACTTTAGACGTCAGAATCTGACGTCTATAAATGTTCCTGCACTGAAAGGGTTAATGATTGAGATCAATTTATTGTCGTTCGTTTCTAAGTATTTTAAAAGAACAAACAATTGATAACAGTAAAATATTTGTATCACGGCTGATAAGTGAAGGCAGTTAGATAAAAAAATGTGTAGTTATTTTTCTGAAGACCAAAAAGCAATGCTATATATAGACCTACATGATATATGTCAGTGACTGAAAGAGGTGATGATGACAAAAAACAATTCCAAATTTTTTTCATGTTTTACTAATAAAGAGATATCTCCTTAGCTAATTAGATTTACCAAATCTACAAGTGAAATGTTTTATTAAGGTTGGTAAACTGACGTTATATTTTACCCCTATGCTTTTATACAGCTAAGCTATATTTTTTTCAGGCTGTCATGCAATAACTTGTAATGTTTGTAAATGTGTACCTGTGTAGAAAATCAGTTGCTTCGCAGATTATTAGGAAAATCTGACAATGCTATATTATGAATGATAACTAATAAGGCAACTTTACAATAATACTTTTATTGACACAGCATATCATGTTGATACATCTGTCATAACACATCATAAAAATACACTGAATGTATAATGTATCATTCTGTTATTAATAATGATACATTTGCCATAAAATGAAATATAAAATATGTATAGTCTACCTGTCGCACCAACTACTTATTCACTGAGAAAATCATTCTTAACTCCAATCAATGTTCCTTTTTTTTGTTCGAATTGTTCCTTGAGGAGCCGTCTCATGGTCCTTTAACCCTTACAGCGCTGAAATATTCTTGTACAAACCATGGACACCAAACACAATTTACAGCTTTAAATGAATCAAAAATGCTTATGAAGAATAGATATATCCCAAATTGAATTATTTGATTAACTGATCATCTACCACAAGATATGTTGCAAATTTCTGTGGCATTTTTTTTACTCAGTCAAAAATTTGTTTGAAAAGTATACATGTATATATGGTCTTAGCAGCACAAGGGTTAATCGACTCATCAGTAAAATATACCAACCAAGATATATATATTTATTATATATTTATATATATTTTATCAGTTTAAAATGCTCTTTCTGTTTGTAGTACAGAATATATTTTCGAAACATAAATCAGGTGAATTTTGTGATGACAACTTGACCCCAGCAAACACGAGGCATTACCATAATGTTGAACTAATGTTGTTTCAGCATTGTAGACGATAGGCCAACATTAAACTAGCATTGTTTCAATGTCTGCTGGGACATTCTAATGAGTAATTGTTGTGTTGTTGTGACGGTTTTTGTAACAACTTATTGTGATCTTTGTTGGTAATAATAAGAATATATGTTTGTTTGAATAATAAAGTTTCTGACTGGTTCTTATTGTTGTTCATTTCTAGTCGTCTTCCGCTGAAATATCTTGTATAAACCATGGAGACCAATGGTCTCTATTATTATATGACGTGGGTGTCAGGTGCAACTAAAACATTTTCTTGTTTGAACAATAACTTTTTTAAGTTTTTCATATAACCTGCTGGTTCTGCATTCTTGAACAAGTTCTATAATGGTAAAAAAAAAATTAAAATGACACACCTTCACGATTCTACGTCTTCAATTGCATGTATTCTGATTCATTTCTTTCTGCTTGTTAATTTGACAGAATTAAGCAATCTCAAAAATGTTTAAAATAAATCACTTGAAGTTGTGTCTTGCTACCACGACCCACAATATCTAGTGTACTTGTATAATTTAAATCTAAATGTAGGCCAATCTAGCAAATGTAGTACTCATTTCTCTTACATTTGTTTTGAACCAAAAGCACCCAGACTAAAAACGGCTATTAGATGTGATTGTGCTTTAACCCTTTCAGCGTGGGGACAGTCTTCGTCTTTTCAGACGTCTAAAGACAATCCCCGCAAGGAGAAAATTTAAAAGCTGTAATGGCCGCAGTCGCATGATATAGGTATTCAAATGAAACGGGAAGAGCTACACGTAGCTGTCACATCTATGATGATTTCAAATTGAAAGAAAGCCTTCGGTCGCCATGGTTTGTAGTTTTACAAAAATATTCAAGCGTTGAAAGGGTTAGTGATTAAATTAGCACCTCCAGGAGAATGAAAATGGCCTTAGGCCTATTTATAAAGTACGATTCAAGTGTAATATTTCAAATAATTATATCATAACGTTGTCATTCATTCTGTGAATTCCGTTCAAATATTATACCGCGTGGTGCATGAACATGATGAATGCAATAGTGCTATAATAAATGACAACAGGGACGTAGGCCTACTATGCGTTCGAGCTTTCCATTCAGATATATTAATATAATGTAATTATTTTGTATTCACCTGTAGAATGATCAAGATGGATCTATAGGCCTATAAACTCATAAATGAGTGCAAGCCCGGCAAACATGAGACGATAAAACAGAATGCTCTTGTAATGATTTAAACTGAATGAAATTAATGTGTTTATAGGGGAGCTTTTAAGCTAAAATATTTGTTCATGAAATTTTTGGGATAGGCCTAGTTGCCTTGAGACTAAAAAATATGGATTGCAATCGGGTGATACTTGCCTGAGAAATCAGCGGAAAACATGCACCACAGATGTGACTTCTAGTATAATGTTAGGACACCGTCTGCGACGCTGGCCCAACAGTAGTCCAGCATCTAGTGTTTGCTGGTAGGCCTACCCGGCCCTGCTGGGTGTGCGTGAAATAAAAAAAGCCCAGCATAAAGCATTAAACCAATTTCCACGCCTGCATGACTGGAGCCATGGTGATTGGTCTCAAGCATCAAATACGTTGTCCAATCAACGACCACTCGTTGACCTTGAGATCAATGAAATACAAATGAAGTCGGTCGTTAAACACGCTTTTGTATCGACTGGTTACTTTCTTTGTTTCGCTTTTTGATGTTGACTCCTTTGTTTATAAATCATCGCACGTATGGTTTTTACTTTGACTAACATTTGCACAGTCTATACACAGTGGGTTTTGCTATGAGACATAGGCAATGTCGGTATCAGCCCATATCGCACACCTGGTGTAGTTTGAACAACAATGTACGACGGACAGTTGTCATGTGTGTCTTGGTCGTCTGATGAAACACACATTTTGTTCATTTTTGTGCCATTTGAAATATATATAGGGGTCCTAAGGTGACTCACACCTTATATTCATTTAATTTAATTGAACCCAACGAGTGGTGTGTGATCCCATCATGATATCACACTCAAATGATACACCGTTTGCATTTCTTATTCGCAGTATTGCTTATAGAACCTTCCCAGAAAACACGAGACTTTGGGAAAATGCTGGCTTAATGTTGAGCCAATGTTTGTGATGTTGGCCGCACATTATGCCAGAATTGGTCCAATATCTCAATTGCATAATCACCGTAGGTTATATATATTGTAGCGCTCGCCCAGGGCCGTTGTTTACTCGGCTATATATATTGTTGACCCGATGCTGGTTTAATGCTAGGGCGAAATTACAATTGTCCCGTTGAACCCGTATGTGGAACCCGTATGTAGAGACCATATATTTCAAATGTCACTGAAAATGATAAATATTCAGTTCATCAAATTATTTAATTTGAAAATAAACTAATAAACTAAATAAACTTTTTTTTTCGTCATTCAAAACTGGAAATTGCGTTAGCTATTTCAGCTTTAAATGACGGATAGAGACTAACACTTTAGCAGCATTTAATGGTTAAATTTTCAATGTTTCTAAGCTTTAATGGTCTTGATACATTGCAGTATACGAGATATAAAGGTTTTTCAAAATAGTAGTGTATTTTATTTTAGTTTCTTCCTGATAAGAACAGTAGTGTGTACATGCTCAATACCCTTTCAATATTGTTTAAAATCAACCTAGGTAATACAATAAATTGTGCTTGTCATTGTCACCAGACTAATTGTATCTACTATTTCACTATACTTCACTAGGCACAAAAT
Organism: Flabesymbios commensalis; assembly: GCA_964017125.1. Lineage (NCBI taxonomy): Eukaryota > Metazoa > Annelida > Polychaeta > Terebellida > Flabelligeridae > Flabesymbios > Flabesymbios commensalis. The sequence goes on along the minus strand of OZ024918.1, from coordinate 7,696,189 downwards.
CATTATCAGAATAAAAAGTAACGTATTCTGCATTTGTGTGTATAATGGACGTTATTACACACTGCCACATTGAATAATCTAGGTGTTTTTTGTCAAAGCACATTTTTGATTATTTCTATAACGATATATGAGGGATTCTATAATTTTAGGCACCAGTGATGATATTTTCCTTGATATATGAGATTGTCTGGATATTGTCAAAAATTTAAACACATGTCAACTTAGCTTTGTTTATTGACATAGCGTTGTCAGCAGAGCTTAATTTCACTTTTAAATGATTATTTTTATCAATTTAATTTTTTCTTGCCGTTATGGAGAGACTAATTTACCGTTATGGAGAGACCAATTTATGTTACGGAGTAATCTTCAAACCTAAATTTCTCAGTGACCCTTCTACAAAAGTATACAATATTTAACAAGTAGTTGAACATGGTTATTATAATGTTGATCACTTAATTTAGAAAGAATCACTTTATGACAATAACCCTTAAATAATGGAATAAGAATTTCTCTCCGTTACGATTATTGTCGTTATGGAGAGTAATAATAACGAACATTGTCTCTCCATAACGACAATTATTTCTGTTATGGAGTGACAATAAACAAATACTAAATATCAATGCTAACACAATTTGAAAGACAAAAATAAAAGTTACTATTTCAACAAGTGTCACTTGTTGGGTAAAATACCGAATTCATAAAGGTTTATAGCTATTTTTAAATGAGTAAAAGGGTAATTTGTGACTACTTTTTCTCTCCATAACGTTTTTATTTTTGTTATGGAGAGACAGAAAATACGCGTTATGGAGAGACGTTTTTTTTACTAAATCGTGCATAGCATCTATGTATTATGCTATACTATGATTATTTTTGTTTTTTTCAAATGAGGTTGTAGTTAGCTTGGAGGTTGTAGGGTGCTTAAAAGTTTAATTGCAGTATTTATGTGTAAAAAATCGCGTTACGGAGAGACGTTGAGTTAAAATACTCACCCAAAGACTTGCACAAACCTTACATTATTTCTAAACAAAAACACAATTATTATACGTTTTTTTCACGATTCACTGCATGAAGGTCTCGCGCAACTCTTTGGCACCAGACAAGTGATATTTTAGTCAGAAAAAGTATAGAAATTACCTGAAAACTATAAGCGTTACGGAGAGTTGCTGCAGCGTGGGACAGACATAAATTGCATAAAAAGTGGTAAAATAATAAAATTATTTTAAAAAATTTGTATATAATCTTATAGATAGTGTTGTGCACTAACATTATATCAGGAACAAATATAATATATAATACAGGAAGTCAAGAATAAATCGCCTGTTTATGTGGAATTTAGAATGTGGGACAAGGCTTTTTGGCTAAAATTGGCTAAATTTACACAATATTTCTTTCAAAAAACACATTTATGTTAGAATTTTTTGAGTTGTAATATTGCTATATTGTAAAATAAAGGTCATTCATTGCATTTATGTAATCAAATTAAATCAAAATATTCAATAATAAATATTACAAGGTGCGGACAGTGCTGGTGCTTAAAATTATAGAATCCCTCATATACTGAGCTTCTGTCATTTCGTGCCTGTTGATTAACATTTCCAATAAAAATGCAAAATACGTTACAAAAATACGTTACATAACTAGCATAATGCATGTTATGATAAAGTAATGATACTAAATGTCACTATATTTAGTAAATAGGTGTATCATATAAAGTGTGGCTGTTTTGTACTTTTGTTGCGAAACAGAATGCACTATTACAACATTGTTTGGTGAAGAGCAAAATACGTTACCAAAATACGTTACAAAAATACGTTACAAAATGTAACGTATTTTGTGTAACGTATTCTGGATTTTTTTTCTTTTTGCACAATTGTAAAGCTGGGTTCACTGGCCAGGCTAATTTTTTACTTGCTGCGTTGAGACATACCTAGTGAGTAACTAAAGGGCCATTGTTGTTAAGTGTGCATATCACTATATCTTCAGAGTCCATGCAACGTATTCTGTTTCCTTAAAAAATAAATAGCGTCTGCTTGGTTCTATTGATTATTGCAAGAGTAGTACTTACATACCTACCTTAGATTACATATTCATCAGACAGCAAGGAACTTTAGTTGATCTTAAAATTTTTGGCAGATAAAAACAACTAACTTACTCAAATGTAACGTATTCAGTTATTTTGTGGCGACATGAACATTAATTCAATTTTGCAAGGGACAATATACTACTTTTGGGATTTTTTTATTAATACAATTACTACTATATGTTCGTCAAATTCAAACAATTTATCTTCCAAAAACTGGACCTACTCATGGACAGTGACCTGTCTAAGACAAAAATTTACGCTGGCGACATGCCAAAAATGTCATTTTTATGGCATTCCATTGGTCAAAATCACATTTTTTCTTGTCTATGCTATGTATAACTATACATTTTTTGAAAGGTCTATGCATGAATTCAATGATAAAACTGGTTAGACATAAGTGGAGGTCGCTACAAACGGGGACACTGCTGGGGTCACATGATTATTGAAGTGGGGGCTTTGCCCATATACAGTCCGCATATCTATGTAGTGTCCATATATAGTTTAAATATTTATACACACGTACATGAAACAGACTATATATCACATCCTGATATTTTGCAGCGGTAGGCTCCACTAGTAGGCCTACTCTACTTGGAACCTACCCCTGTTACTGTCAGCTTAGGCCACTATATTTAATTTCTATGTTTAAGATCAGAAAAAATCCAAAATCTAGTTTAAGAAAAAAAAAACATTGAACATTTTATGGAAAAGTTAATGAGGGCGACGAAATAAAAAAAACATTGGACAATTTTCTAGAAAAGTTACTGGGGGCGACGAAATAAAACAAGCAAAAAGAAACATAGCTGGAAAATGTGTTTTTATCTCCCGAAATTAACTGGTTTTTTTCGAAAATCGGCAACAATCCAATGCACGCGCTGGGCAGAAAAAAACACATGTTTTTTTTGGTAATGCGCTGCCTTAATCTAATGCGCGCGCTCATCTAAAACAGAGAAAAAAACATAGTGGCCTTACGCCTATGGTTTAGCTATTTATGCACAGATGTCAAAAAACTATATTCCATCCTGATATGTTACAGAGGTAGGGTCCACTCCACGTGGAACCTACCTCTGCTACTGTCATGATGCTATTCGTGATCTGAGGTACTTCAAAAGCTCTGTGCACAAACATCAAATATCATGAAATGATTGGCTGTATGATCATGATGATGCCTGACCTGCATCAACCAATAGCAAGACGCCTCGACAAATCAAAGGTAGGCCCCTATATATAAATTCGGGTTGTAACTGAATGGCTACTCCCTCAAGATGACTCCTTTAGTGGTCTGTCTATTCTTCTCTGTTATATCCATCTCATCAGGTCAGTGTAAAAGGCATCACTCACTCACTCACTCACTCACTCACTCACTCACTCACTCACTCACTCACTCACTCACTCACTCACTCACTCACTCACTCACTCACTCACTCACTCACTCACTCACTCACTCACTCACTCACTCACTCACTCACTCACTCACTCACTCACTCACTCACTCACTCACTCACTCACTCACTCACTCACTCACTCACTCACTCACTCACTCACTCACTCACTCACTCACTCACTCACTCACTCACTCACTCACTCACTCACTCACTCACTCGCTCGCTCGCTCGCTCGCTCGCTCGCTCGCTCGCCCGCCCGCCCGCCCGCCCGCCCACCCACCCACTCACTCACTCACTCACTCACTCACTCACTCACTCACTCACTCACTCACTCACCTTTCTATTTCCAGGCTTACAGTGTTACAGCTGTTCCTGGTTGTACACTCAGGTTGAGGACTTTGACAGCAGTATGGCCAGGCTGTACAGTGGAACGTCTCACTGTAATAATAACGCCAGTCACCTGATCACCACGGAGTGTGACTCACAAGAAGTATGCTACAGTGGAAAATTCACAGGAAAATTAACCTCAGTGGGAAGCTGTAAGTTGACTAACGTTATTTATATTTGTTTGCTTTTTTCATAAGCCTATAGGCCTACTTATAATAAGCGGGTAACTAAATATATAAGAAGTCATTTGTAAGGACGGCCCTAAGCTTCTAGGCTTCTAGGGGGTGTGGAACATTCTCCCCTTGGAAAATTTAAAGAAATTAAATTGCTGCCATTTCAACTATTTGTGTTGATGCAATTGTCTTAGCATGCAGCCATATTGGTTGAAGGTCGTTTGTTATTGTAAAAAGTGGTCAGTGTCCCGAATAGTTGGGGGGGGTGTAGTTTACTGTAGGCCCTACTTCCAATCCCTTTTGACGTAATAAAACGTAATAGGCCTGTAACTGATTGACAGTAGGCCCTATTCATTAACTCTTTCGCCTCCCATTTCCTGACATTTTATTATCAGATACACCACATTTCAAACATTTAAACTTCTTACACACCACCTTCCTGGAGGTATTCCAAAAATGGGACAAATACATGAAGAGGCTTTGATCTCTACTAGACTACCAATTATAATGTCATGTGATTTTATTTAAGCAGATATCCCCATAAATTTCATCTTTTCATTATAAGACCTCTAGACTGTAATATTATGGTGAAATGGTCATGCTTCCCTGTATACAGGGAATTGGTGGTGAAAGAGTTTCAGATTATTACAAATGTGGTCGGATATATATATATCATTAAGGACCAGTTTCAGATTATTATTTGTGAGCTTATAACAATAAACAAACACGAGTTTGCGTCACTATAGTTGCTAATAAAGCAGACCACAGGTCTTTGCTCAAAACCACCTCAATGTCAATTGCGTTTGTGTCCCAGAAAAAAACTGTTGTTCATGTCATACCTTGCAGCACCAATCCTACTTGTTCGTTTTATTTGGTTTATTTCATCATGTTTGTTGCAGCACGTTTGAAGGTGGGGTACACATTCCACATGAGAGGATGTATGACTCACCCAGGGGACGAAAACATCACATGTCACGACTCAATGCCATCGGAGACTGAGATCCGGGAATCTATGCACCCTACACTGAATGATCTTATTACCAGCATGGGGGGTGTGGTCTGTTATTGTAACAGCGATTACTGTAACGACCAACGCTCAGAATACATCAAGTTACAGTGTACGGCTGGATGTGCCTTTCAACAGACTGCACCCCTACTCATTATTTTTCTCATAATCTTGTCTGAATATATATTTATATAAATTATTTTTTGCTGGAAGCCACCTGCTTAGTCAGCCTCATCTTCTCCAGGTAAGCTGTCACACCTGTGAGCTCGGGTGTCACACCTTATCTATAGGCCCTACAGCTGTAGGGGAGATGAATCAGCCTCTGATCAATATCAGATTAGCATCATTATATTATAATATTAGGCCCTATCACTTAATTGGCGGTGCTGGTAGAATATTCGTACTTGTGTACTTTTATACGGAACATTCACCCAATGCTGTTTCATTGTTTTAAGAAGACGTTCGGCCAGCATTGAAACAGCACCGGGTGAATATGCCCGGTGTTTGCTGGGTGATATCGCTATGAAGGTAATATATGATCCCACATAAATAACAAAAAGCGCCTTGCTTCCTTTATTGAACATGCAAACATTCACTGAACACTGATAGAGCATTTTATGTTTCGAGTTTAATATATTTATTATTAAAGCGACACAATATCAGGCTAAAATCATCAAAAAATCAGTATTTTTATTTCGGCTCCCTAATATGGCCATAAGATGTAAACATGTCCATAGACTAGAACTGCAGATGTCTTTTAAATTTTGGGCTGCTTTGGCAACGTAGCAAGTGTGCTAAAAGCCCCATTTGTTATTCCCGTACGTAGGCCTATTTCTTAATTTCGGACATGAATTTCGTCCTTATTTCTCGCTTAACTGGCAAATGGGCAACACAAAATTTTAAAAACGCAATTCTAGTCTATGGACATGTTGACATATTATGAAGATATCAAGGATTCAAAATAATACTACTGATTTTTTTTTATTTTAGCCTGATTGTGTCGCTATAGTCCATCTCACAATCCGGGTCCATATTTTAAACATCATATTTTTTCAGTTACACAAATACAAATGTAAATGTATCACGATCACAAGGTGTCACTGAAATGCTTGAATTTGGAATGACGTGACATCTATGTGTGACCTCTCTGTGTGACCTCTCTGTGTGACCTCTATGTGTGACCTCTATGTGTGACCTCTAGGCCTATGTGTCTATGTGTGATCTCTATGTGTGATCTCTATGTGTGCCCTCTATGTGTGACCTCTATGTGTGATCTCTATGTGTGACCTCTATGTGTGACCTCTATGTGTCTATAACTGACCTCTGTGTGTGACCTCTATGTGTGACCTCTATGTCTGACATCTATGTGTAAACCTCTATGTGTGACCATTATGTGTGACCTCTATGTGCCACCTCTGTGTGTGACCTCTATGTGTGACCTCTATGTGTGACCTATATCTTGGCTTGTGACGTATGTGTGAATTGAGGACGTATATCACTATGTGGTTTCCGCCTCTAATTGACCGTTATACGACCCATGCACGAGCATTAAAAGACACATGAGCATTAAAAGACTGTATATGCTACATTTGTGACATTATATCAATGCTACTCCATACAACAGCTTTTTTTTTTATCTATAGTGTTTTGCCTAATCTATTGAAATCATTAGCGTTGCATATTCTTCACAAAATCTCGATATTGTTGCCATATCATATTATATATGGCGCAATTTCAATTCGAACTGTTTAATTTCAGGTGATCTTATCGAGATCTTTGAATAAAAAAATACAATTTAAACAAGAGGCCCAGGGGCCTTGACGCTTGTCAACTGCATTGCAAAATATCAGCTACAGATGTGTCAGAGAATGTATATCTATGCTCTAAAATGCATTATCATGAAAATAAAATATGTATAGGCCGGTAGTATATATTTATATCTTATCCATCATTGAAATTTATATTATATGCTCGATTCTCATCATACATTTTGCTGATTTTACACACATTCTGAAGTAGGCCTACTGCAAATAAAGAAAAATGCTTGACAAAAATTCATTTTTATTCTTCAATTTCAATTCCTCTGCCTCAAATAGGCCTAACAAAATCGTCACAGAGTTGTAAAATATCAACTTTTAATGTTTGTTACTCAGCCGTGAAATCTACATCAGCCCAATCCATCATTATCACATTTAGACATAGTGCACTTTTACTACACCCTCTCACGTAATGCAAATCACGAAAATCATAATACACACAGTAGATCGACCCAAGGATAAAGACCCATGAAGGCTTTCTCAACTCACACGATCTTTGCTGAAATGTTACTGTAATGTAATCAGGCAAACATCGAGTCAGGTGTTAGTTGGTTGTATCAAATGTAATGAAATGAAATGAATGGGGTTTTACGCCAAATTTGTGCACATATAGGCTAAACTGGACAAAAAGAACCTCTTGAGGATGGTGATATGAAGAGGTGACACTGCCCTCCAGACACAGAATTCGAAATTGAACCCTGTTGGTCTGCGGCCAAGCTCGTTAACTCTTGGTCATGGAGGCTGCCTACGATATTAAATATTCTTTACGATAGAACAGGGAGCAAACATTTTGTTCTTTGAAACTTGAATGCCAGAGCAGGAGACGAACCTGCGACTTTTCAAGCAGGCACCAGGGCCTTGTTTGGTATTGTTGTTACATATATACAAACTCATTACCTGATTACTGATATCAAGATGATGTGCTATGTATTCATGCTGGTTTCTACAAGCTGATCAGAAAAACGGTTCCAATTATTGATTTTTATGACGTTGATGATGTACTATATAACTTTTTTATAGTTTTCATATGTGTCGTTAAAACTCACTTAACCCGTTTGTGACGAGCCCCGGAGATCTCCGTAATTTAGGGAGATCATTCAGATACGAGCCCCGGAGATCTCCGGGTCTGATTGCATGAGATAACTATGACGTCATAAAATAATCTCGTTTCATAAAGAGTGCAGTAGCATAATAATCTCGTGTTTAACGGGTTAAAACTCACTTAAACTCACCTAAAACTTACTGTTGGTGGGCCAACAGTAAGCCAACGTTGGGCCAACGTCTCATATTTGCTGGGTAGAATACTATATCTGGATATTCCAGGGTCATGTTACTGCTTATAATAGAAGATTAAATACAATGTAATTTCGAATCTCATAAACAATCACTAAGAGGTCGACATCAAGATTTGCTTTCACACAGAAACAATTGACAATGTAGGACTATGTAATGATGTGGTCATTCGTTCATATGATCCAGATGTTTTAGTTATTGGAGGATAAATATGTTATATAATCAAGTGAATAGACAGACAGCTCAAGTGACGATAATTTATTATTTGGCTAATTTAAAACATAAAAATATGATTTAATTTGTATAGTTGTCTTAAACTCAATATTATATATAGCTGACATCTTGGATACTTTATGCTTTGGCACAGGATAACGTCCAGAGAACTTTGATTTAAGCTTAATATACCCACGTTATGTTTTCGGAATAAGATAAAACCGAATGATATGTGTTGTTTTTCAATGTGTTGTACTTCGTGCATATAGTACAGATGTTTTAGTTATTAGAGGATGACAATGTTATTTCATCAAGTGATGAGACAGACAGTACAAGTGACGATAATTTATTATTTCACTAATTTGAAACATCAAAATATGATTTAATTTTTATGGTTGTCTTAAAATCAATATTATATATAGCTGACATATTGGCTACTTTATGCTTTGCCACAGGATAACGTCACAAGAACTTAAATTGAAGCTTAAGATACCTATGTTATGTTTCGGAATATGATAAAACCGAATGACATGTGTTTATTTCTGACCAAATGTTTTACATATATAATACATTGTTTTCAATGTGTTGTACTTCCACTATAGGGCACATACCGAGATAGTAGAAATAGTGGAAATAGTTTCACCCTTCCATCCATTCCTCCCAACCTCACATCATAAAACATAATTAATGTCATCAACGGTTTGCACCGTTTTTAACATATTACAGTCACTTAATTTATCATTAATTTTGCAGAAATTTAACAAACTATTATTTAACCCCAATCTTTAAAGGGTTCTTAAATAAGTTTTGTACAGGCTTTGGCATTTAGGAATTGTTTATCCTGACGCACTATATATCCGAGGATATCATGCCATTGAGATTTTTTACGCACAGATTATGCTAATTAAATCTCTTTAAAGCACAATAAGTACAGGATTTAACACTTGAGAACGATGAATTTGGGTTCCACCACCAACCTCCTTGTCTTTGCCATAGTTTTTGTGCGTGTACTCGGTATGTTAATTATTCACTAATTTGGGCCCTAATTAAGGGGCTATATCATTAATTGGTACATGCTGCGGCACTTAAGAATTGCCTTGTTGGGATCCTGACGGTCTGTTCTACACATGATATAGTACTTCAAACTGTTTGTATTCGCAATGCTAAATAACACCTTCTGGGCTCCTGGACTATGAGGCCGATCAGCACTAGATTAACGTGTGAAGTTAGCTGAAAATGTCATGCTCAATCGGATGTTGAAATATTTATAACACGCTTTTTCTGAAAAAATGAAAAAAAAATTGGGGAATCCATCGTTGCATTGTGTTTTATCCGATTCGTGTGGTAATGATTTGTGCAATAGCAGATAATTACTGACACTTTATTTACTTTATTCAAACACACATTTTAGCGCTGAAATGGTTTAACATGAATTCAGCGTTTGTAAGTAGGCCCAATCGACTTCGCGTCATCACTCACGCACGTGAGTTAATGTCACGTGTTGTGTCAACACCCTTATGAGTGTTATCGGAGTCGATCACATAGCTTGAGTGCTACTCATTGTCTTCCTCGGGTTCTGTCGGATCTCTTCTTGGGGCAGTGTCATCACCTTCCTGAGTTGTTGTCGCTAGGCCTACACCTAATTAACTGATCACCTTAGTGGACTCGCTTTAATCTGTTTTAATAGCCGTTTAAACATCAAGATTTGTAAATTGCTTAGTCTTAAATTACAAATTAAACAAATACGAGTAGTTTTATCTCACTTAAAGTTGTGGGTCAAGTAGTGAGACACAACTCCAAGTGTGTGAAAATTTAAATTATTTAATTCAGCGGTTTAAGGGTTAATATTATATTTGTCACCATGAACAAATTTTCTACAATATTTGCTGTACAAAATAAATTTGTAGGCCTATTAATATTCGTCATATATTTGTACATTTTTTGTTAATTGTTTGCTGTTCATTTCAATGGCACATAGTCTAAGTCTATATAGACATCTACACCATGCAGGTTCAAGGTAGAGATTACCCTTTTAAAATACATTGATAAATCAGATATAAACAGGTGTAGCGAAGTTGTGGCGAGGTTACTTAGCCCCCTGTGGCGAGGTTACCAAAGCTGTGGCGAGGCTACTTAGCCTTCTGTGGCTAGGTTACCAAATCTGTGGCGAAATTACCTGTGGCATGGTTACCTTGTGGCGAGGTTACCTGCTACCATAACAGGAATAGGCCTACCCTAACAATATTGCGAGACATTGGCAATGGTACTAAATCATTCCACCGATTTATCAGGTGACAGTCCAATATTTCGTTGGAATCAGCAACATTTCAACTATATGGTTTCAGTAGCTCGTTTTCTGCCATACTTCATTTAAATTGTACTGGTAAGCAATAGGCCTATATGTTTTAGATCATGGGATGGCGAACATTGACTCTGTTCTAACAACGCTGAATACTAATATTGAAACTAATGCAGCTCACAATTTGACAGTGTGGGCCGTAATGGGCATTTATTGGCGGCTCCACCAGCAGTATACACCGCCGTATAAATATTTTTCCTGCTTGGAAAGATAGACGTCTTACATTGGGAACTGAAATTTAAAAAGAATCACTGGTAATGACTTGATAGTTAATTCCACAGAAAATATATCATATATATTTGATATGGTTAATTCAGCAGGCACTCTGTGATTATTTAGGCGGGGCCTAGAACTTGTCTTGAAAAATCTTATGGCCCACTAGAATTAACTTGTTGCGTCAAAAACAAAGACATTGCGTAAAGTGTGGCGCACAGATAAAATGATGTCGGGCCAGTTTTATTTTTTTTGTGGGAATCACGCAAGTACTCTTTATAAGTCAGGCACTGCGTATTCTTTACATGTAATTAAGTAGCTAAGCGTGTGTTTTGACAGAGTGTGTCAATGCTCAAAAGATTGTGTCGGCCGGCACGATGAGACATTTTCAATTTTGTCAATTTTGAAAATTTAATTTATATGAAGCTATATAGCCTACTGATCTTAACTAAAGACACAAAAAAGTATAAAAAAAAAAATTTTAAGCACCAAAAAAGAGTGAAATAGTTTTATTTCCAGGTCGTATATTGCAATGTAAACAAAACAAGTTAGCAATATACAGCACTTTACATCACATATTCCCACGTCTTAGACGATAGGATCAAAGCAGTCGCCGCTAATTGGTGTCTTATAGTCAGGACACGGGGATATACACCTGCAGCACTGATTGTCTACCCAACGCTGGGCCGATACCCTCAGCATGTGGCCCAATGCTATGAAAACTTTCAATCGTCCTTAAGCTATACAAATAGTTTGTTTGGGTTACTTTTGGATTCATATAAATGTTGATGAATTTTTTTTTTTAAATATGAAATTCTGAAAAAAATAAAAACATGATCTGTGGGATACAGTACTTCATTACGGAATTAAAAACAAAAATTGATGTCATCCCAAGGATCTGCTTTAAGTGATTTTTGCTTGTTGCCAAGATCGCATAGTCCTATTTCACCTGGAGGGCTGAAAATTCAAAATGGCCACCGCAAGATCATGAAAATGTACTTTTGCGCATATAGGGGAGCGGCAGATATTGAAAAAGGGCCCTTACCTGAATAACGAGTTTAATCCGACCATTCTGCAGAAAGGTACAACATATCATCAAAATATTCCTCAGAACCTTGCTGATCGATTTTGGCCTGTCCTACAAATATTAGCTTGTGCGGCTGCCATGATAAAGACCTTTGAAGAGCGGCACCTTTTTTGGCGTGTAGTTTTGACACAATACACACAATTGAGTTTGTCATTTCCACGCTTAGCCCTGTGACTGTTTACTATTTTATATATCTTTGGCATATTCAACTGTATTTAATTTGCAGTATTCGGCTGTCTAGGGGGAGGGGGGGGGGATTTCACAGGCCTTCTCAAAACTCTCATAAGCTGGGTCAGTGAATGAGACTCTTCAGTGTACATACATGCTCAATTAAAACCCACCAGCATATCATTGCACCTCTATTAATGTATGACAAGTATTGCTACAATCATGTAGATCATTTTATTCAATGCCGTGACAGATAGATCTACAATCAAACGGATTTGTAAATAGTGGGGAACCATATAGTCTCACTGAATATATGAATTCTAGATACCAGCAAAACTAGTCAAAATGGGATAATACATCATAGCGAGTAGGCCTATATGTTAATGTTATATAAATTTCATATCTTTTAATTTAGTATTTGAATAATGTCTCTGATAATTGTTTAAGACATGTTTTAAATAGCCGAGCAAAGGTCATATAGGCCTAGTGGTGTAATTTTCTATGACAACTTCCCAGCAAACACCAGGCGTTGGCGCATATTTGGGCTAATGTTGGCCCATCGTCTTCGACGCTGGCTTAACATCATTCCAACATTGGGCCAACGCTTCATGTTTGTTGGATTGGTACACAGTTGTAATTACTGGGGTACTTTATGAATGTATTAAACTTTTTTTCAACGATTTCAACGCAATGTTAACATTTACCTAGTGTCATTATTGTATACCTAATCTACAAGCTTAATAAAGAAGATAAAAACTAGTTATAGATCGATCGTAGGGCATATATATCATGATTTAAAATGTAATTATTGTCATTGCAGAAGTCTAAAAAAGGATCCTCGAGACATCATAGAAATCGAAAAGGCACAGATTCCAGCTGAGGAAAATTATATTTTCTGTATAAATAAAATAAATTAAATGTAAAAATGATTGCGTTTTGTGCATTTTATTTGCAGGGGTATATATGAAATGCTTTACAGAGGCTGTATGGAGGTTGCTTAAATGCTAACCCACCGTTTGCAACACCGGACCGTCAATAAAACAACATATTGTATAAACGTCCCGTAATAGCTGGGTTGAGTAATTATTGGAAAATTTGAGATGTTGTAAAAAGGTTGTGGAAAGGTTACAGTTAAACTTTACTTTTCAACGTACTGATAACGTTATCGTAAACCAACCAGTTGAAAAATCATAATGTTTTCTCGACATTGTTAGAAAAAACAGAGGTTATATGGAGGTTGGCGAAACTTTGTAGCGAGGTTGTAGAAACGTTGTGACAATGTTACAATATAACGTTATTTTTAACGTTGTGACAAAGTTATGTGAACCAAAAAAATGTAATTTAAATATGTTTTTTTCGCTTATTATAAGATGGTAATAAAGTTGTATAAACGTTGGAGAAACGTTGTACTAACGTTTTTATAAACTTTGTGACAACGTGATCACAACGACACAAATTTCCGTTGGGACATTGTCACAACGACACTACGTTGTCACAACGTCGTTTTGTAAGCTGGGAACGCTCTGATGATAATGTTGGAGAGAAGTTTTGGTGAAAACATTATAAAAAAATTCTAGTGGAAACAATAAAACAACGTTGTTGAAATGTTAAATTTCAACGTTATTTCAACGATGAAATCTGACGTTAAAACAGCGTTAAAATTTGATGATATAATAATATCTGATTATATCAGCCTCCTCCCACCTATTTTATTTTATTATTTTTGTTGATTGACTATTTTTATTTTGGACCTGTGCGGATTTGAACTCGGTACGCCACGGTTACTGGTACAACCACTATACCCATTACACCAACGAGATGCCTGACTAATAGGCATATCTTTCAGTCACATGAATAAAAATGGCGAAACCTGGTTATCGTTTTAAAATTAATTATAAATTATTGTAGTAGGCCTAATATAAATATAAATATATCGAACATAGTATAAAAATTTCCATAATATGTGTTAATTATATAAAAATGTGATATAATACACAATTATATATATTATAATATCATTATATATAATATATATTTTTGTATTGTTTTTAAGAAATAATATAAAATATACATTTATTAATTCTTAGGCCTACTGATAAAATCACTAATTTTTTTTATGAATTTAGCGTGGGCATGTCCCTTTAAGTAATTTGAGGGCTTAAAACTTTCCAGGGGTTGAAACTCTTTCTGTGTCTACTCTGTCTACTCACAGCTCACTGCAGTGGCAGCGTAGAGGCCACCACGTGGGCCTTATGGTTACCATGCGTGATCAGTGGGTGATCTAGTTCAAAAGGTCGATCAGTACATAAGTAAAGATAATTTTCGCAGGCTTAACATGAAACTTCCCCTTTAAACCATGGAGGCTAAAAAATACCTGTTTATATTTGTCACTGCGCATGCCCAGCATCTGGGGCAAACTGAAATGGTAATGATGTCAAATTCTCATGTCAACATTCATGACATTGAGGTCTTACAGCACAAATGCCTACAGTTATAGTAAAAGCTACACACCACTGCCATCTAGGCCTACTGTGCAGCATTATATAGTCCTAGCAGGTCAATCAATAATGCCAATATGCCACATTGCTATGTAAATCATATTCCAGACTACAGTTCACTGTACACTCTAGACTATCATGACATTGACAATTGACGTAGATCTAGTCTAGGTCTATTATTAATCCAAGCTCTGTCTGGGGACACTGCCAACCCTCAGTGCCGTGGCTTGTGAAGTTGTTGGATGTCACATTCTTTGCAAGTCACTGAGTCAGCGTTCACCCAACGTTGGTTAAATGTTGCGACGCTGGCCCAACATTGAATTGGGTGACTGAGCGTCTCGTGTTTGCTGGGAAGCCCAGGCGCTGTCAGTCCCCAGTAAACAACGGCTCTGAGCGGATGGACGTCCCGAACTTGTAAGTCTCAAGTGTTCATTGGCATTGTTATATGGTATGGGGGATGTTGTTTTATAAGCAATAGACCCTAGGCCCAGTAGGTCAAGCAAGGGGTCTATGCATTAATTTTTTAGACCATAAACTTAGATTTAGCCTATTTGAGAAGTTAAAAATAGATGCCCTGCAAACACTGTACGTAATATAACCTTCGTTAAGGTCCCATTTTTGTCATTCATGAATGAACGTAACAAGGACGGGCTAGGGACGTAGTCATAATAACCCTAACGTACGTCCCCCGAACGTCCCGATAACGTTATAAGGACGTAAATGGGAGTTCACAGAATTACGTCCTAAGTACGAATACTGTTTTACGTCATAACGTCCCCACAATGTACAGCATTTCGTACTTAGGACGTAACTCTGTGAACTCCCATTAACGTCCTTAGAACGTAAATCATAAATGTAACGTTATTGGGACGTTCTGGTGACGTTAGGGCTATTATGACTACGTCCTTAGCACGTCCTCGTTACGTTCATCCATGAATGACGAAAATGGGACCTTAACGAACGTTATATCACGTCAGGCCCCTTTTGACCCTCTCCCTGTGCACACCCCTGTATAGTCTACATCAGGTAGAATATTGATTATTGAAATTTGACCTATAAAAAACATAAAGACTAATCTTATAGTTAGGCCCCCTATCCATCAATTCAAATATTCATATGTAGCCTACCATGAACTATAGGCCTATATTATAAAGTAAGTTAATTTAAACTATTCTCTCAACAGAAAGTAGGCCTACACTATAAACTAGGCCAAATAGGCCTAACAATAGATATGTCACAAATTTTAATATGTCTGGTAGTCTAGATCTAATAATTATTATTTTGCAAACACAAAAATTGTTCTCCGTTATAGACGCCCCCCCCCCCCCTATATATACAGTGATACATCTACACTGTGCATTGATAGCCAACTGTAGGGTAGATCTACGGTAACCTTGTTGTGGTTGATAATTTCTCTCTTTTGATCATGCATCTCTAGCATGCCTATCTAGGCAGATGCGGGCTTCTCACCTTGACGGATTTTATAATATCTTTTTTAATATTTGTGATAGTGACTTGATTTTTTTTACCAAACCACCTATATGTTTTTGGTATTAAGAAATTCAATAAAACACACCAAAACTTTACATCATTATCATTCAATGTTAAAAATGGCCGACATTAAATCATATTAAAGTTATCATATCTTCCCCAATATTTGAGATAGATCTATAGGCTATTGGCCTACTTTTTTACCAAAGCCAATGTTTCGATATCAAGGAATATAATCAAACACATGAGAACATTGTTGACATCACTAGGCCTACCATGCAAAATCAGAATGGCCGCCATGAAATCTTCATCAATAAACAATTATTGAGATATATAGGGACAAGATCAACTTTGTAGACAGGATTTTTTTTAGGAAAGCGAAATAAATATTTTGCTTGAGGCAGAGTGTGAAATAAATAAAGTAGGCCTATCCCAATGTTGTTTTAATGTTGGCACACCGTCTTCGACGCTGGCCCAACATTAAACCAACATTTAAAAAAAAAAATTAAGACGGGAATTTGAAGTAAAATAGGCCTACATAATTTGTCGAGTTAAAAAACTCCAGTCCCCCCCCTCCCTAGTAATTGAATGATGCCCTAATTAATTTGGGCGTCGGCTCTCTGGACAGTGTCTATTTCAAATTACTATATGTGATACGAAAACGACCGACGATGCTGTGCAGTATTCCTTTTCTTATTTATCCTAGCTCATCATATATTTAGTGTTTATCTGTTAAAAAAAATCTAGACCAATCGGGATCGAAGATACTGATCACGTGGCAAAATAGCCGGGAAAATTTAGACTTTGTTTTTGCTGTCAAGAAAAAAAACATTGATAACAACTCACCGGCTTATAACATGATGTTTAGTAATTAATTTTATGTCCTCGTCAAATGGAAAAATGGAAACCACGATAGAAAACTTTCAGAAAGTAGAGAAAATAGGAGAAGGAACTTATGGCGTGGTGTACAAAGCTATCGACAAATCCACCGGGTCGATGGTTGCACTAAAAAAAATTCGTCTTGAAACGTGAGAAACTCAGTCTCAGAAAGTAGACTCTAGGCCTACTAGAAGATCTAGGCCTACAAGGCTACATTCATCACTGTTCATTGTTAAGACAGCTGCGGAATTAGCTCGCAGCGAGTCGATAAGATTCTATTCTAAGTGAAACTCAAACTGTTTTCGGAAAGACATGAAAGAGTTTCTTTTGCAGGCCTACCCCCCCCCCCCCCACTAACGTGTTAGGCCTACTGCCGTAGAGCAAAGTGCCCTAAATCCGACCCCCTAAGCATTAGCCACATGTACATAAGATAAAAAACTGAATATTTATCGTTAATGTTATTCAGGCTGGGGGTTGACCTTTTTACTAAAATTATCGAGTGAATCGAATGAACATGTGATTAATTGTAAAAGGGAGCATACATTTTCTAAAAACTTACATTTATTCCCAAATCCGACCCCTTGTCCTAAATCCGACCCCCCCTTTTTTCCTAATTCCGACCCTGTGCCTAAACCCGACCCCCCTAGTTTTTGCCAAATTCCTACCCTATGTTCAAATTTGACCCTTTGGCCTTATTGGGGCTGAAGAATAGGCCTAGGATATACATAATATATATTCATAACTGATGATCGAGGCATATAGGTCTGGGACAGTGAAAGTCACATTAACTTGTTGTAGGGCATGTTTTTCGCCGATTTCACAGTGAATTCTCAACCAATTTTCATGAAATTTTGCAAGGACTATTTTCATTTACCCCGCCAAATACCGTAACATTTTCATTAAAAAATATTGTAAATTTCAAACGTTAGACCATTTGATACGTCGAAAATTGTAAGTTATGACGTCCCTCTATAAACCCATTAAACTGGTTAAAATTAAAATCTGTTTTAAACCTAGAATTGCATTACCGTACATGCCTAATGGTCTAACTTGAAAAATACTCGCTAGAATTTCACGAAATTTTCAGGTTAGCTGGCGGATGAGTAGGAAGTAGTGCTTGTAAAATTTCAAGAAAATCTATTCGGAATTGACTGAGATATCGGCAAAAACATGCTCTACAATTAATGTGACTTCCACTCAAGCTATTGCTCGAGGGGGGGGGGGGGGTAAGTATTTTCAGCTTCTGAATTCAATTGGTAGTGAGTCAATTCAATCATGTGCCCACTGGGTAGATACATTATTATTTTAGTTCAAATAAATTGCTGTATCATTTTTGATTGGTCTGTATTGATTGCAAAACAATAAAAAGTTCAACTGAATCTATGTCTAAGGTTATACAAACTTTGCTTACAAAACAACAGTGCTGTCACAGTGTGATGTCATAGATACACAAGATGACCACATTATCATGAGCAGTGTTCAACACAGACAAGAAATAGGTGGGGACATATGTCTCACTACCCTGAAAACAAAGGAGACATTTGTTCTCTAAGTGCGTAATTGACGCCTTAGTGTTCAGCACAGACAAGAAATAGGGGGGTAATTTGTCTCACTACCCTGTGAAAATGGAGACATTTGACCTCTAAGTGCGTAATTGTCTCGATATCGCGGCCTGTGCTGAACACTGCATGAGGTGACAATGTTGTCACAGAACAATGTTCACCATGGGAGATCATTATAAATAATGCCCTTATGATATCAAAATTATTACATCTGATCACATGTGTGAGATGTTTGTGAGGTCACAGTGATACTAGTTAACAGCATCACCATGAGGTCACAGTGTTGCCACAGTATGATGTCGCACATGCACAAGATGACCACATCACCTTGAGGTCGCAGTGTTGGCACAGTGTGATGTCACAGGTACTGGAGATGACCACAGCATCATGAAGTCACAGTGTTGTCACAAGACAATGCTCCCCATGTGAGGGTCATTATGATGTCCCTATGCTTTCGAAATTATGACATCACGTCACAGTGATACAAGTTGACCGCATCACCATGAGCTCACATGCAGTGTTGTCAGAGGATTATGCTCACCATGTGAGGTCATTTTGATGTCCCTATGATATCAAAATTATGACATCACATGTGTGAGTTGTTTGTGAGGTCATGTTGATACAAGCTGACTGCATCACCATAAGGTCACAGTGTTGTCACAGGATGATGCCCACCATGTGAGGCCATTTTGATGTCACTATGATATCGAAATTATGACATCACATATGTGAGTTGTTTGTGAGGTCATGGTGATACAAGTTGACCGCATCACCATGAGGTCAAAGTTTTGTCACAGGATGATGCTCACCATGTGAGGTTATTTTGATGTCCCTAAGATATCAAAATTATGACATCAAATGTGTGAGTTGTTTGTAAGGTCATGGTGATACAAGTTGACTATGCAGGGTCAAAGTGTTGTCACAGGATGATATCGAAATTATGACATCACATATGTGAGTTGTTTGTGAGGTCATGTTGATACAAGCTGACTGCATCACCATGAGGTCACATGATGATGCTCACCATGTTAGGTCATTTTGATGTCACTATGATATCGAAATTATGACATCACATATGTGAGTTGTTTGTGAGGTCATGTTGATACAAGCTGACTGCATCACCATGAGGTCTCAGGATGATGCTCACCATGTCAGGTCATTTTGATGACCCTAAGATATCAAAATTATGACATCACATATGTGAGTTGTTTGTGAGGTCATGTTAATACAAGCTGACTGCATCACCATGAGGTCACAGGATGATGCTCACCATGTTAGGTCATTTTGATGTCCCTATGATATCAAAATTATGACATCAAATGTGTGAGTTGTTTGTGAGGTCATGTTGATACAAGCTGACTGCATCACCATGAGGTCACAGGATGATGCTCGCCATGTTAGGTCATTTTGGTGTCCCTATGATATCGAAATTATGACATCACATATGTGAGTTGTTTGTGAGGTCACAGTGATTGACCACAAATTGACCACATCACCATGATGTAGTAGTGTTGTCACAATATGATATCTCAGATACACAAGATGACCACATCACTATGAGGGGGTCACAGTGTTGTCACAGTGTGATGTCACAGATACATGGAGATGACCACATCACCATGAGGTCACAGTGTTGTCACAGTGTGATGTCACAGATGAATAGAGATGACCACATCACCATGAGCTCACAGTGTTGTCACAGGATGATGCTCACCATGTGAGGTCATTATGATATCCCTGTGATATCGATTTTATGACATCACATGTGTGAGTGTTTTGTGAGGTCACAGTGATACAAGTTGAGCACATCACATTGATGTCACAGTGTTGTCACAGGACGATGCTCACTCTGTGATGTCAATTTGACAGCCCTATGATATATCACATTTAAGAAATAACACATACATGTGAGTTCTGTGTCAGGTCACTGTGATACTGTTAATGTTACCAGGTTATGATATCACATGTTGCCTGAGCCATCCTCACTGACCTCACATCTATAACTTTGTTGGGTGTATTTGAAGCAAACTGTTATACATAAGTTATAATAAAGGCAAAGCACAGGCAAATGTTAGTAATAAGATTAAAAGTTGAAATTAGTCATTTTCGGTACAATTGACCAGATGACAAATCGCGAAATAATTTATCTGTCAAGGTGCCCCAGTCTCACGCTGCCATGCAAGTCTCCCCTAGACTATAGTCTGACTCATATTAACCGTGGTAAATGATTTCCAGTGATTTCTCAATTCTCAACAAATTTTCATGAAATTTTACAAGCACTATAGTATTTTCCTGAAAATTTCGTTGAAAGTACAGTTTAATTAGCTTTTCTTACTTACTTGAAATACATATCAAAACTTTGAGAAATTTTTATTGTATATAGTCATGACACAACTGGTAAATATCATAGGTTGTGTAAAATGTCATGAAAATTAGTTCAGAATCTGCGAAATGCATTCACCTTGCCCCCCCCCCCCCCCCCCCTGCTGGAGATTGAATTGTGGCCCTCTAAATCTCTAGCTCATGTTTTTTTTCGATTTCTCTTACAATTCTGACCCGATTTCCATGAAATTTTGTACAGGTCATTTCCAAGTCATGTTCTAATATCGCTAAAAGTTTCGCAAAATTATATTAAATATTTTAAAACTTAGACCATTTGACATGTATAAAAATTTCGGAATTAGTGTAATGGGTTTATAGAGGAACGTCATAATTTCAATTTACTACATGTCAAATGGTCTAACTTTTGAAATATTGTATATACTTTTACAAAAATTTTACCGCTGTTAGGACATGACTTGGAAATGGCCTGTACCAAATTTCATGCAAATTCGTTAAGAATTGATGGAGAAATCGGCGAAAAGCATAATTGTGTCTTAGATTAGGCCCCCCTAATGTCCTATGCTATAGTCTATACCATAGACTGGTATAAATTCTAGTCTAAACAAAACTTGATGAATGTGTACATCATACAATACATATTTAAATAAATATAAATGTACATCAATAACCATGATAAAAAACACTCCTTAAGTAAAGCATTTTGTTAAAAAAAACAATGAAATTCAGAGGTCAAAACGAATTAATAAAGAGAAAATTTTCGGTCCCTGAGTATACTTTAGCTACATTAATTAAAGGTTCCGACTGTTTATTTACAAAAAAACAACAGTGAGGCAGACGACAGACCCTGAGAAATACTTCCAGCAAATAATGTGAAACTTTGTGTATTTCAGACAAAGAGAAGGTTGTTATTGTGGAACTTGTTTGAAAAAAATAATTATTAAATCTAAACTTGCCATGAAGGGGGTCGGATTTAGGCACACAAGGTTTTTTTTCAGCCTAAATCCGACCCCCCCGCCAAGTTCGTGGCTCGCCGGAAAAGTCTGCCGATCGAGAATTTTGGCGCGAACTTCTTCAACTTTCGCAAGTGTTCCTGCTATGAACTGTTCAAAGTACTAAAATTTGAAAAGTTTATGAGCCGAAATGTTTCTTCTTAATTATTAATTATTTTTTAATTATTTCAAATATCAAATTAAGATTTAAAGGTGATCGATCAATCAACTATACTTGCCACTGCCTACTGCTCCAAACCCAATGTTGATTCTAGCAGACGACACTCAGGCGTAGTAATATAATATGTGAAGTTGAAATATGCAAATTACCATGCCCTTATATGGCAAACAGGCTGATTAAGCAAAGGGGTCGGATTTAGGGAGGGGGCGGATTTAGGCAGCTTTGCTCTACTGGGCGATAAAATATGCATGATGATATGGCACTGCATTTTGGTCGATATAGGCTGAGATCGGTACGCCGTCGCCAGATAGATAGAGTGCCTGTAGTGTATCGGCGACAAGTACCGATCTCAGCCTGTATCGACCAAAAAAAGCAGTGCCAGATGCATTTTATCGAGCGACCACCCACATGTTTAACTGATAATTAATATATTTATACTACAATGCGTCAGTATAACGTAAATAATTCGCAACCGGAAATCAAGACTCACTGGTTGGGCAGGGTAAATCATCACTACATGAAGCCCCTGTGCATACCCAGCTGTCAGGGCATAGATCGTCATTAGACTTCAGCACATGAAGCCCCTGTGAATACCCAGCGGCCAGGGCATTGCCTCCGGGCGGACAGTAGGGAATACATGAGGTCTGCCCCCACTTGATTCTTTCTTGTTTTCCGCGGGTGGGAATTGCTTTTGTATGCTATTTTACAGCCTAAGCCTTTGGCATTGGTAGTGAAGTGCCGGTGAAGGGGACGTGCAGAGGCTCCTCACGCCTGCAGGGAGACGAGGAGGGGTCATTTTGGTGAACCCCGGCATTTCGGGCGTCTTTTTAAAGATGGGACCGGGCACTCCCCTGGGAGTTGCTTCATTGAACTTGAACTTGAACTTATATGTTTTGGTCGATACAGGAAGTTATCGTACTCCCACAGGTGTTATCGACCACGAGACTTGTACTGATAACTTCCTGTATGGACCAAAGGCAAAACATGTAGGCTAAACAATTCGTTTTCCGGTTATACTGAATTATTAACGTTATACTGACGCATTGTAATATTAATTGTAGTATATTAATTATCAGTTAAACGTGTGGGTGGTCTTACGATAAAATGCATATGGCACTGGTTTTTGGTCGATACAGGCTGAGATGACCAAAAAGCAGTGCCATATGCCATATATCTTATCAGTACAAGTCTCATGATCGATAACACCTGTGGGAGTACGATAATAAAGGTTTCCGTCATTCAGATTTCACTTTCAGTAACGTTATCGAAGTGGCTCCTTGGCCGGCCAGGTAGAATGGGTTCTGCCTGGCCGGAGCGCCGACCGTCAAGTTTGCCCTAGCCTGCCCGCCTTTACTTATCAAGCCGGTTCCCAGTCTATGTTCCGAAGGTTCTATATTCCGAAAGATCTATATTCCGAAGGTTCTATGTTCCGAAGGTTTTATATTTCGAAGGTTTTATGCTCCGAAGTTTCATGTTCCGAATGCCCATGGCATTGGTCCTATGATCCATTGCCCCTGATGAATTGATAATAAGAATTATTTGTAGGAAAACATCAGTGAAGATGTTTTTCGTGTAGCAGTCCTATTTCTCTAAGGCCTTAAAAAAAAATTGTTTGTTTCCGATTTGCGACCGACCCTATCAAAACATGTGCGACCCAAATTTATTTTATGGATTTCCAAAAAAAATTTTTTTTTTTTTTTTTTTTTAGGAAATTTAAGTTAAGGGATGAGTTACTGGCTGTAGTCAAAGTAACTAATAAAAACGTTACGAAGAGGAGAGCGGGGGGTTAAAAAACAAAAAAAGCGTTACTTAATGTACAGATAAGACATGCATAGAAGTGAATTCAGCGACAAATAAAATAAAAAATAATTCTTACCTACCGATTGGTTGAAGTGACAAAAAATAAAATAAAAAATAAAATAAATTTCCTACCTACCCACTGGTTGAAATGACAACAAATCGGAAACAAACATATTTTTTTTTTTGGCCTAGTGATCACTTATCTGATTATCACAATAATAACTGACACTCTTAAAATTACTCATTATTTGAGTTCAGTTCGATTGCTGACAGGACTAGCAAAAAAATATATAAAAAACTAAATATTGTTATCTTTAGGTAAATGAAAATAGTCAAAATCATCAAATTTCTAACAATTACGATGAGGGGTTTAGGCCCCATGCACTGCCGGGAAAGCCTCATTACTCCAACAATCATTGCTGCGACGATCAATACTCCGACAATCATTGCTCCGACTATCATTTTTTTACTGATTTGTGAGGGATAAGTCTTTTTGCGGTTTCACTTCAGATCTACTCCCATAATTTTCAACTTCACACCCATTTCAATTTAATTAGGATTGTAACACTTTGTGAATTCCAGCGTTACGTAATCACGAGTTTAAGACATTTTTTTCAATTTCAACTCGCACTGCGCGAATGCATAACTATGTGTCTTTGTTCATATAGTCTACACGTATAACAATATATTACATTTTTCAACAATGCCACAGCATGCATCAACTAGTTCCATTGCCCATATGAGAGTAGCAACATCTGACGTAATCATATGGAAATGGAAGCGTATCGATTTGTTGTATTTTAGATTAAAAAACAGCTGAAACATGAAAGAAATTAAAAACATTTTAGGTCCTATAATCTATTGTAGAATACGAAAAGCACTCTTTTTAACAAAATTGCTAACAAGGATCCTATAATCCTATAAATAACAGGGTTTCCGCCGAGGGGCGTTCCGGGGGGTCAGGACCCCCCACTCAGCAATACACCCCCCCTTGCTGAAAAAAATAATTAATTTCCATATTCCTGGAGGAGTACCTCTTACCGCCCCCCCCCCCCACTCCTTCTGGACCCCCCTCTAAAATATTCCTGGCAGAAACCCTGAATAAATAACAGCGTAATCACATCTCTGTGCGTTAGTAATCATTAGTGGTGTTTGGTAGCTTAATATATAATATTGCTATGCTAATGACATAATAACCAGTTAAGCTCGATTCACTTTGTTTCCTCCATGCAGTGTAAAAGACATACAGTAGGCCCTATACATTCTGAATAACATGGGTTGATGTGTTTTTAATTAAAATTTTCTAGTAGAATAAAATTCTGTAGAAAATATAATCATTTTAACAACTGAAACATGTAAAAAAAAATGGACAAATCCAATATGGCCGCCATTACACTTTAGATAAAAAATGTTATTTTGATTGGACTCATGTGTTTACATATTGTGACCTATTTGTCATCTTTGTGATTACATAACAATGATTTTTGTGATTTCGTAAAAACCACTACTCTCTATGATTCGAAACAACGTACAAAAGGTTATATTGGTATAAATATATGCGTTTTAAACTATGCTTGGTCCATGTCTATTTGTTTGGTAGATAGAAAAAACGCTGTTGGAAATGGATTTTCGGAATATAGAACCTTCAGAACATAGAACCTTTGGAATATAGAACCTTCGGAATATGGGACCTTCGGAACATCGAAACTTTGGAACATAGAGCAGCCCCCTTGAAGCCGGCGCCTGTGATTTTTGTTTGTTTGTCCTGGATAGCTAGCTCTATTACAGGCTGCCCGGGCCTTCCGACTCTCTCTAGTGTTAGCCACCCGGAAGTGTTAGGATCCCGTGTTTTACTTTTAGAATAAAAACAACGCAAGTTCATGTCTTTTTTTATTATTCTTCAGGTACATATTGCTCATCATTCAACATGGTTTATACATAGAATTCCTTAGGGGCTGTTGCTTGTGATCCCATCTTCGTTGTTCACCAGTTGAACTGCTGGAGCTGCCTTGACATTCTTGGACATTATCTTAAAAGCGTGCGGCGTTAGTTGCCTCAGGCTCTTCTATAACTGTATGACTTCTGTAGATCTTCGATAGTGATGTGAGGGCTCTGTGTCTTCTTTCTAATCTGAGCGTTGTCAACATCTTCCACAGCACAGGTAGGAATTCATGGACTGGCATACTGTGGGTTGTCACTGATTTGATCTTCTGGAATGTCGACTCAAGACGTGGAAGAGGCAGATAAGAAGGCTGATCGCAGGCATTTCAGATGTCAATGTCTTCCTTTCTACCATGTCCTTGTCTGTTAGTGCGACCTTGACTTGTTCCCAGGCTGGATTGTGTTCTTTGAAGGTCTAGATCATAGAACGTATGGTATGTTCTTCCTTGTTGGTAACTATGAATGCTGCAACTACCTCGCTTTCACCATTGTCACCACTGTCAACATCAGGTAAAGAGGCATTCTCAAATCGTTGGTCTTGTGTGTTGCGTCGAGTAGGATGACTTCTGGAAATTTCTCAAATTTTGTCTTCATCGTTTCATCTCTTCTTGTGCAGATAGCCAGTTCTTTTTTTTTCCAAGTTCTTCATCTGGGGTAGTCTTCTTGTGATTCTTTCCTGTCTTGATCTAGTGGATGTCTTTCAACAATACTATTTTCCCTGTACTCTGTGAAATGTGTTGCTGGATTCTTTTCTTGTTAGCATTCACATGGAGCATTTCAGACACTTTCTCTTTATCTGCTAGTTTTTGTTCACTGGGCAGGTGGTCGTAGAGTGATCTCAGGATCTCGTGGTCATGCTCCAAGTTGATGTCGATGATGACGAGACGCTGTCCATCTTGGGAAGCTATCACTCCGAATCGAGCAGGACATTTCTGTCTGAAAGATGATGTGTTGGGTCTTTCTCCAGTTGTCTGTGATATGAATTCACATCCTCCTTGCTTGTAGCTCAGTATGTCGCTTCACCATATACAAGTTCTTCCTTGATGTTGATATTTCTTGCACGCCAAAACTTTGTGTTGATCACTTTCTCATATTCTCTGACACGTAGTTCAAGGTCAGAAAATGTTTCAAATTTGTCTCCCAACGATAAAGTAGTTGTCATTCTAGTAAGTATAGTACTTTTTCTTTGCAGAGATAGTGAGCCGTACGTTACTGATAAACAGCACGATACATAATGATTTGAGGGCTGACACGAGATTATGCACTAGTTCTGGTATAAACCATATAGTGCCTCTCTCTTTTCACCCGATGATTTGACTTGAAGATTTTGTCCCTTTATATATCACAAGTGGAGAGGTGCTAGTAGTTAATAGCATTTCAATGACGAGGGGGGATATTGAGATCAATACTGCCTTGATAATAATAACGATTCAAAGGAAGGCGCCGGCTGGATAATCAACCAGTGCTGACAGCGGGCCGACCAGGGAGTCTCTTCTACATAGGGCAAACTTGACGGCCGGCGCGCTGGCCAGGCAGAACCCATTCTACCTGGCCCGCGCCGGCCAGAGAGCCACTTGATCGAGTATGGGCGATTAAATAACGCAGGGGTAGCCTATAGGGGGGCCTACAGTCAGTCAATTCTCAAGGGATTGTCAAGAAATTGTGTAGCCTTTATTATCTAGATCTAGTCATTTGGCAACAACCCTGAAAATTTCGCGAAATTCCATCGAGTATTTCAAAAGTTAGCCCATTTGACATGTAACATGATTCTGAGAATAAACCGGAATGGAAGTTAATGGGTTTATACATGTTATAGAGGAGCGTCATAAATTTACATATACTACAGGGGTAAAAATTCAAGGCAAATCTTTGGTGGCCAGCAGGGCCACTAACTTTAAAATCTTAGTGGCCCTGCTAAAAATATAGTAGCCCTGTTTTGCGATATAATGTAGTTGCACCGATAACTCCAGTGAAAATTTCAACATCACTTTTTGACCGGGCGCCGATCGCAACCTATAGACTTGATAAGCTGCATGGGGCTGAAAGCAAATTCTGGGTAGGCCCTACTCAGGCATTAAAATTAGAAAAAATCTTTATCGCACAACAAGGCTGGTAAACTTCATGTTATCTGACCTGTATTTTTTTTTACGGGTCCGCATAATTTCTATATATATATAGCCTAGGATTAATTTTATTGCATGTGTGGTATAGGCTTAGGGATGTTGCAAAGTTAAAAAAAATTCCAAACAGCCAAAAAAAATTGTAAGTGGGTGGGTGGGTCCAGGGCCATTTTGGATAGAAAATAAAAAATTGGGAAACCCCCCCAAAATTACAATCTTTGATGATTATTAGTTTCCATAAAAAAAATTGATAAAGGGGAGGGTGGGAGATTAGGGTGAGCTTCATCCAATTTTTTTGGATGTCTGGAATTATTTCAACTTTGCAAGGCCCCTTAGCCCCCATACACTTAGGACACATGCATGCCCCGCAGGTCAGCGAATATTTCAGCCACAGATTGCACCCTATCAGAAATGTGTACATGACAAGTTTAGCATTTCTATAGTTACAATTTATAAAAAAGATGGGATTGGCCTAGTTGGTTTGTTAATTCACTGCATATTTTTTGTACCGGTACTGTTTAGCCCAGATCTGATCATGTGCATGTACCACCCACCACAAGTCGACACAACGTTGATTTCATACTGGGCCAGTAGGTCTGACGTTGGCCCAGCATTAAAACAACACAGCAAACATCTCGTGTTTGCTGGGAAATCCCCTCCTATATATAGACTGGCACGTGCAGAGCGCGCTGGTCTGAAATAGCACGTGAGCGCTGCATGGATATAGAACGGAATAAGTGTCATTATTGCTCTATAAAAATGTGATGGTTTTACTTTCCAAAATTTATTATCAAAACTAGAAGTTGGAATAATCCATTACAATTGTTTTCAATAAATAAGCTACGTTCTACTTTGCATACACATAGATCTAGAACACTATTTTCTAACACAATTTATTATTCTCCACTTATAAAATGAAAAATATTGCCCCCGTTATCATTCCATACATCATACAGCGATTTGGCAGGTGTCCCATGAGACCAGCTGAGAAGGCCATGCTGCCACCACAACACACACTATCAATCTAACGCTGACACAGCACTAAGCCAGTCTTGGCGACATTCATCCATCACTTTCAATGACCTGTGTTGACTTGCTGGCCTCTATCAAGATCACACAGGCACAGTTTAAAACACTTGACTGTGGATGTCACAGACACAGTGTGTGTTTGATGCTCGGCCAGTATTGTAGATGGTGGGCCAGCATTTCAGGGAATATTCTACTGTCGCCAGCAGGACGGCTAACTATGACGGCATTGTCGCCCTTACTTAATCATAGTCGCCACGGGCGATAGGGCGACCGCCAACTTGTACCCCTGTACTACATGTCTAATGGTCTAACTTTTGAACAATACAATATTTTTTTACAAAATTTTCAGGATCTAGGCCAAATGACTAAAGATAATGATTTACAAAATTTCATAAAAATCGCTTGAGAATTGACTGACTTGATACCGAAAAGCTAACTTTCATTTTGGACCATCCTTCACCGTCGGACAGACTACAGGGCTAGACCTAGACGTTGCTAACGTTAGGCACTCGACTTGTCCTGACAATAAAATATAATCTAGCTTTTTCATTAAAGGAGTGGTCCACTGTGTAGGCTAGACTACAAACAGCGGAACAATCTGTTCCCAGAAAGCACCACGCTTATTACAGAACAGAGATAGAGGCAGCTGTGGTACAACTAAAACCAGAAACATACATACAGTGGTCTATAGCTTTAACTCTGCTTGATTAATTTTATCGGAGTAGTCTAGCTATTCGTACGTGAAAGTTATACCGGTAATGGGAGCCTGTCATTCCGTAATCGAGGCTGCCCATAGAGTTATATTATAAAGAATCACGTACGTTTATTAGCCACTGCCTAACTTTATTCTACAATGAACAAAGTTTTCACTGAAACATAGTCCAAGTCATGTAGGGTGGTGGAGGGAATTTTGCGCAGGGGGTACTTTCGCGCACCTCGTTTGTTCTATGCCCTTGTTCTTAAAGCTCTTCTGCATCCATCCTTCCCAAAACTCCCAGAGTCCTGTAGTGAGGATTTAAAGCCCCTGTTGACGCTGATATCAAGGGGCTGCAGCAACTTGGTTAGTCCGCCAGGTATGACTGCTGGGACGCTGTTGATGTTCTTGATGGTCTCCAGGCTGATGTCTGTGATATGGGCTCGCATGGAATTCATCACTAAGATTGCCTTCTTTGACGTGAAGAAGCCGTCAGGGCAATGATGGTAACACATGTTGATCCATTTCAGCATCATCTGTTCTTGGTCCATCCACCCTTTCTCGTTGTTGGACACGATGACAACTTCTGTTTTATAGCAGTCTTTCTCTTGAAAACGAGCATGGGGGGTAATTTATCCCCCGCTGCACAGCAGCCTAGCACAACAGTGAAGCTTGCTTTTTTGTGTCCTGTGGTCTGAATGGTGACAGACTTGCTGCCTTTCCTTTCCACTGTGGTTGTCATTGGTATGTCAAAGGTTAATGGCATCTCCTCCATACTCATGATGTGATCATTCGTCACGTCATGATCAGTCACAGTAGTGGTGACGAACTGTCTGAAAGAAACCAGCTTGTCTTGGCCATCAGCTAGTAGCTTCTGGCACATAGTTGTCCTGGCTCGTAAGGCCAGTGACTTGCACCGTAGGAAGCGCCTAATCCAGGTTGGGCCCCCACGGAATCCAGTTATACCCAATTCATCAGTGATGGTGGTTGCTTTCAGACGTAGCTGGCATGTGCTAACACCACGGCAAGCAGCTCTCTGAGTTAGCACCCAGTTTTCCAACAGATCTTCTTACTGTGCCCACCGAGGCTTGAACCCCTGTCAGCTTTTTTGTTTTTTTCGTGCTCTGTAATTTGCATTTTTGTTTACACCAATCTCTACATAGCTTCTCACTTATATTATAATGCCTGCCTGCTGCACGATTACCATGCTCTTCAGCATATTTGAGCACTGTCTTCAGTCTTGTATCCTGCTGTGTAACTACAGCGCTTAAGTGGTGACATTTTGCTTGAAGTATTAGGCTATAATGTTGATCAAAACAATGTGTCACGATGTCTACACGCAATCAGGATTAATGAGCCTAACTGATCATTATGCCTGCTTATATCCTGTTAATTCTAAAAGCTTATTTTGTAATTTAGTTGTTATTATTATGAATTTAAGCAGACGTATTTGATGTATAGAATTATGGTTACTTGGTTATAATTAAAATATTAGACTATTTCAATACGAGAATGCTAATCCTATCTGGTTAATGACGAGGCGACATCTGGTGATTAATGGAACAACTACTGTTGTTGCCACATGAATTCAGAACCTGTAGTGAAAAGCAAGGCCAACTGTTTCCATCAAGTTCTGTAAACTACATCGTAATGTGAGCGATCCAAATTTAAAAACACCATTTTGTTAAGGGATGTTTTAGCGATGTGTGGGGTTATTTTGTTATTATATTGCTCGCTATTAAGTAATTATTCACGGCATCTGAACATACATCGGATGACAATGATTTTGCCTACTACACATTATCGAATGCAGTATGACAGTAGTCCTAGATGTTAGAGCGCGATGTCTGCGTTTTTAGCTCCCGCCGTCACCGTAGGTGAGCGAAGGGAGCTATGGATTCTACCTCCGTTTTTTTTTGGCCTCTTCTTTTGCCTATAACTTTGTGAGAAAATAAGCTAGGATAACAATTTTTGGTATGTGGGTTACTTCCAGGTGGCTAATGGACGGGTTAAAATATTTTTAATCTGAATTCAATACGCAAGGTTGCAGAGGAGAAAAAGATGATGTGACGGCGTTGGGCCGTCCGTAAACAATTCGTTTCCGGAGCATATCTCTGAAAGTACTTGTCCGATTGTCTTCAAATTTTACACACAACACCCCTAGGGGGTCTAGTTGTGCCTTTTAGGGTATTTGAACTTTGACCTACTTCTGGTTCAGAACTATGACCTATTTAGACGTTTTGACGCACACTTCGTTTCCGGAGCAGATCTCGAAAAGTACTGGGCCGATGACAGTCATATTGCACATACATGTTCTCTAAGGTCCCTAGTTGTGCCTTTTCAGGTTTTTGGACCTTGACCTTGAAGTTGACCCAGCACTTTGACCTAATTTATAACATCGGTAAATCCGACTGAAAGATTTTGCGGAATATCATGAAAACCGCTCAAGATAGCTACACCATTACTATAAAACAAATTGTGAGGTTTCAGGAGAGGATGCATCTTGAAAAATTTCAAGTCGATAAAATTAAAAATGGCCGCCTATCGGCCATTATTCACCTCGACAGGCCTGATATTGCGGAATATCATGAAAACCGCTCAAGATAGCTACACCATTAATATCAAATAAATTGTAAGGTTTCAGGAGAGGATGCATCCTGAAAAAATTGAAGTTGAGAAAATTCAAAATGGCCGCCTATCAGCCATTATTCACCTCGACAGGCCTGATATTGTGGAATATCATGAAAACCGCTCAAGATATCTACACCATTACTATAAAACAAATTGTAAGGCTTCAGGAGAGGATGTATTTTGAAAAAAATCTTTTTGTCAAAGTTCAAAATGGCCGCCAATCAGCCATTATTCACTTTCACATGGCCGTTATTTGGTAAACCGTGCTAGATGGCTAGACCATTACTATAAAACAAAATGTGTGATTTCAGGAGAGGATTCATCTTGGAAAAATTTGACTCGATAAAATTCAAAATGGCCGCTTATCGGCCATTATTCACTTTCACATGGCCGTTATTTGGTCAACCGTGCTAGATGGCTAGACCATTACTGTAAAACGAAATGTGAGATTTCAGATGAGGATGCATCTTGAAAAAAATTGACTTGATCAAATTTAAAATGGCCGCCTTTTCGGCCATTATTCATTTTCACATGGCTGATATTTGGTAAACCGTGCTAGATGGCTAGACCATTACCTGATTACTATAAAACAAAGTGTGAGTTTTCGGAGGAGGGTGCACCCTGAAAATTTTAAACTTACGAATTCAAAATGGCCGACAATCAGCATTATTTACCTCGATAGGCCTGATATCAGGTAAACCGTGCTAGATAGCTAGACCATTACTATAAAACAAAATGTGACGTTTCGAGAGAGGATGCCTTTTAAAAACTTTCGACTCAATCGAATTCAAAATGGCCGCCTATCGGCCACTATTTACTTGCACATTGCTGATATTTGGTAAACCGTGTTAGATAGCTGGACCATTACTATAAAACAAAATGTGAGATTACAAGAGAGGATGCATCTTGAAAAAAATTGACTCTATCAAATTCAAAATGGCCGCCTATCGGCCATTATTCACTTTCACATAGCCGGTTTTTAGTAACCGTACTAGATGGCTAGACCATTACTATAAAACAAAATGTGAGATTTCAGGAGAGGATGCATCTTGAAAAATTTTGACTTGATCAAATTCAAAATGGCCTCCTATCGGCCATTATTCACTTTCACATGGGCGATATTTGGTAAACCGTGCTAGATGGCTAGACCATTACTATAGAATGAAATGTGAGATTTCAGCTGAGGATGCATCTTGGAAAATTTTGACTTGATCAAATTCAAAATGGCCGCCTTTAGGCGATTATTCACTTTCACATGGCCGATATTTGGTAAACCGTGCTAGATAGCTAGACGATTACTATAGAATGAAATGTGAGATTTCAGCTGAGGATGCATCTTGAAAAATTCTGACTGTTCAAATTCAAAATGGCCCCCTATCGGCCATTATTTACTTTCACATGCCCAATATTTTGCAAACTGTGTTAGATGTTAGTCCATTACTATAAAACAAAATTTGAGGTTTCGGGGGAGGATGCACCCTAAGTTTTTGACTAATTTATATCGAATTCAAAATGACCGTAAATCAGCTATTAGTTACCTCGATTGGCCTGATATAGGGTAAACTGTGCCAGATAGGTAGACCATTACTGGGATACTGATTAGGATCATTAATTTCAATGGAGGTTTGCAATCTCTGACAGACTGTCTAGTTCTTATCCCACTCTTAGACTGGGCTTCTTAGACCTAGTTGTCTTGCGTCTTGTTGACCTAGCCTAGGACTACATTAAAAACCCTACACAAAATTGTTTAAATCAAATTCTAATTCGTCGCGGGAGCTCCTGGACTTATGTAGTCTTGTTATTATCATGTTTGCTTGTTACTGATTTAATGTTTGATAGAAAAAGGACTGACCTAATCCCTTCTTGAAGTTTTCTGTAACTTAGTTTCCTTTTTTTTAGCTTCAACGTTTTTATCTTATTACAAAGACCATTTGTGCCAAGAAGTGATGTAAACAATAATTTACTACTAGTTGAAGAAAACTTCTTCTTTTTCTCATTTTATTCTGTCTAGATTTTACCAGTATAAAACTACAAACAATTATAGAGTGAAGGAAAACACTCTCAATAACCCACCATCAGACCATCGCCCCACCCTCACGTCATCATATGTACATCATTCATCTCATCGATGGACTGCACTGTTTTTATCATATTACAATGAGCAAAAAATGATTCTGGGCAATATTCTATTACTACTACATGTACTAGTACAAAAAATTATTCACTCATATGATCATAATTGTAAATACATGTATGCAGGGTTTGCACAATCTTGAAAAGTGCTTGAATTTTGGGGCTCTCTATGAAAAGTGCTTGAATTTAAAAAATAGCATGAATAGTATTTGAAAATGGATAACTTACTTTGAAAAGTTCTTGAATTTTCGTGCAAACGCTAAAAGAATAATTTGAAAAGAAATAAATCTGAGCAGATATTATTTTTTCAGCAATTTTAATTCGAAACTTCACTTTTATTTCTGCATTAAGATACAATATGTTTGACTTCTGAGTGTTCTCATTAATTAAGAATTTGCTAATGCTCAATCGTTTTTTGCTGTGTGGTCAGGTTTGACGGGAATATGTCGCCTGCTCACAGTAATGTATTAACAGCCATTTGCACTGACGGCAATATTAAACAAACACTTTCTGCCCCGGCATATTGCGTCTCCCGTGAGAAACACTCTGACTGTATGCGGCGTTGACTGCGATAATTACGAAATACGGTTAGCTAGCGCTGTCTGGCTTAACTGCGGGAGTTACCGGGAGGAATTACTCCTGCCTGTTGTACGTAAAGTTTTACTGGAAATCAAAACCATCGAAAAAGAAGCTAGATAAATTTTGCAAATTTGGGGTGCGGTTTCTACCCAGGATACGGTTACTAACTGGCAATATATTGTACTACTTCATTGTGGGCGCGATAACTTACAGATGTTTTTCATATATCCTGCTCAAATGTGTACTGCATGTTGCTAATAACAAATTCTCTGACAAGTTCAATGATTGCAGAGGGCTATTGTCGAGTGTGCTCTTGCTTAAATGTTTTATTCTCTTTTCACTTAAATTTCAATTATTATTTTTAGCGATTGAATTATTAAATTTATTTGTATTTTTACCAGAGAATCAGAAGGAGTTCCCAGCACAGCCATTCGAGAAATATCTCTTCTAAAAGAACTGAAACATGTTAATGTTGTCAAGTGAGTATCAGTGGAATGAAACATGTTAACTTTGTCACGTAAGTATCTGTTAACTGAAACATGTTAACGCTGTTACTTGAGTTAATATGTGAACTGAAACATGTTATTGTTCTCACGTGAGTATCAGTGAATTCAAACATGTTAATGTTGTCAATTAGTATCAGTTAACTGAAACATTTTTATGTTGTCAAGTGCAGGGCTCGAAATTGGACCAAATTTCCACTTGTCCAGTCGGACAACTAGCTAAAAAGTCGACTAGCCCTTCCCAAAAATATAACCTTCCTAATAATTGTCAAGCAGGGGCATTCGTCAAGTAGGACAAGCTCATTGAAACTGAAGTCGTCCTTCCCAGATTGTAGGTCTTCTCGGATGATCAGACGGGGCCAATTTCGAGCCCTGAAGTGAGTATCTGTGAACTGAAACATGTTAACGACGTTATCACATGAGTCTCTGTGAACTGAAACATGTTAACCTTGTCAAGTGAGTATCAGTAAGTTGTAACATGTTAGTGTTTTCAATTAGTATCAGTCAACTGAAACATGGTAACATTGTCACGTGAGTATCTGTAAACTGAAACATGTTAACGTTATCACATGAGTCTCTGTGACCTTAAACATGTTAACGTTGTCACGTGAGTATCTGTAAACTGAAACATGTTAACATTGTCACTTGAGTATCTGTAAACTGAAACATGTTAACGTTTTCAGATGATTATCAGTGTTCAAACTGAAACATGTTAATGTTGTCACATGAGTTCAGAGTATAATCAGTGATCTAAAACATGGTACCGTTGTCACATGAGTGTCAGTAAGCTGAAACATGTTAACGTTAAACATGTTAACGTTGTCACGTGAGTATCAGTAAGCTGAAACATGTTAACGTTAAACATGTTAACATAAACATGTTAACATAAACATGGTAACATAAACATGTTAACGTTGTCACGTGAGTATCTGTGAACTGAAACATGTTGACGTTGTCACATTTCTAAATTTGTTCAACTGAGTGAAAAATACCACCGTTTGCCCGCTAATCGCAACAAAAGTCATTTTTAGTCTGTTAAATTATTAGCTGAATAAATCAGTCATTGAGAATGAAATGACAAATGTTTAAACATCCAGATTTATAAATGTTTGGTCCCAAATTAAGTAAATATGAATAATTAATGCTCCCTCCTACCAGGGGGAAGCTTTAAGTTTTTGTACGGTTTCGTCCGCCGGCGCCGCGCATGGACACCGCCTCTCATCCATGTCACCCTGATATCTACAAAACCGCTTTTTCAATTCATTTGGTGTTCAACATACTGGATACAAGTATTAATACCTAGGCTGCATGAATTTTTCAGAAAGTTCGGGAAAATATTCGGGTCATTGCTGCCATCTTTAACCTTTTTTCGTCAAATTAGGACCTTGTCACCCTGAAATCTACCAAACCGCTTTTTCGATTCTTTTTGTGTTCAACATACTGGATGCAATATTAATTTCTAGGCTGCATTAATTTTTCAGAAAGTTTGTGAAAATATTCGGGTCACGGCGGCCATCTTTTAATCTTTTTTCGTCAGATTTGGACCTTGTCACCCTGATAACTTCAAAGCCACTTATCCAATATACTTAAAATTCAACATACTGCATAGTAGTATTAATTTCTAGCCTGCATCAATTTTTCTGAAAGTTCGGAAGAATATCCAGGTCATGACGGCCATCTTTAATCTTTTTTTCGTCAAATTAGAACCTTGTCACCCTGATAACTTCAAAGCTGCTTATCCGATATACTCAATATTCAAAATACTGCATAGTAGTATTAATTCCTAGCCTGCATCAATTTTTCAGAAAGAATATCCGGGTCATGGTGGCCATCTTTTTTCGTCAAATTAGGACCTTGTCACCCTGATATCTACAAAACTGCTTTTTCGATTCACTTTGTGTTCAACTTACTGGATGCATGTATTAATTCCTAGGCTGTATCAATTTTTCAGAAAGTTTGGGAAAATATTTGGGTCATGGCGGCCATCTTTTATCTTTTTCCGTCAAATTATGACCTTGTCACCCTGATATCTACAAAACCGCTTCGATTCACTTTGTGTTCAACATACTGGATGCAACTAATAATTCCTAAACTGCATCAATTTTTAAGTTCGGGGAAATATTCTGGTCATGGCGGCTATCTTTGATCTTTTTTCGTCAAATTAGGACCTTGTCACCCTGATAACTTCAATGCCGCTTATCCGATATACTCAATATTCAAAACACTGCATAGTAGTGATAATTCCTAGCCTGCATCAATTTTTCAGAAAGTTCGGGAAAATATTTGGTTCATGGCGGCCATCTTTAATCTTTTTTCTTCAATTTAGGACCTTGTCACCCTGATAAATTCGAAGCCACTCATCCCATATACTCAATATTCAACATAGTGCATAGTAGTAGTATTTCCTAGACTGCATTAATTTTTAGCTCCCGCCGTCACCGTAGGTGAGCGAAGGGAGCTATGGATTCTACCTCCGGTTTTTTTTGGCCTCTTTTTTTGCCTATAACTTTGTGAGAAAATAAGCTAGGATAACAATTTTTGGTATGTGGGTTACTTCCAGGTGGCTAATGGACGGGTTAAAATATTTTTAATCTGAATTCAATACGCAAGGTTGCAGAGGAGAAAATGATGATGTTACGGCGTTGGGCCGTCCGTGAACAATTCGTTTCCGGAGCATATCTCTGAAAGTACTTGTCCAATTGTCTTCAAATTTTACACACAACACCCCTAGGGGGTCTAGTTGTGCCTTTTGGGGTATTTGAACTTTGACCTACTTCTGGTTCAGAACTATGACCTATTTAGACGTTTTGACGCGCACTTCGTTTCCGGAGCAGATCTCTAAAAGTACTGGGCCGATGACAGTCATATTGCACATACATGTTCTCTAAGGTCCCTAGTTGTGCCTTTTCAGGTTTTTGGACCTTGACCTTGAAGTTGACCCAGCACTTTGACCTAATTTATAACATCGGTAAATCCGACTGAAAGATTTTGCGGAATATCATGAAAACCGCTCAAGATAGCTACACCATTACTATAAAACAAATTGTGAGGTTTCAGGAGAGGATGCATCTTGAAAAATTTCAAGTCGATGAATTTGAAAATGGCCGCCTATCGGCCCTTATTCACCTCGACAGGCCTGATATTGCGAAATATCATGAAAACCGCTCAAGATAGCTACACCATTAATATCAAATAAATTGTAAGGTTTCAGGAGAGGATGCATCCTGAAAAATTTGAAGTTGATAAAATTCAAAATGGCCGCCTATCAGCCATTATTCACCTCGACAGGCCTGATATTGTGGAATATCATGAAAACCGCTCAAGATATCTACACCATTACTATAAAACAAATTGTAAGGCTTCAGGAGAGGATGTATTTTGAAAAAATTCATTTTGTCAAAGTTCAAAATGGCCGCCAATCGGCCATTATTCACTTTCACATGGCCGTTATTTGGTAAACCGTGCTAGATGGCTAGACCATTACTATAAAACAAAATGTGTGATTTCGGGAGAGGATGCATCTTGAAAAAATTCGACTTGATAAAATTCAAAATGGCCGCTTATCGGCCATTATTCACTTTCACATGGCCGTTATTTGGTCAACCGTGCTAGATGGCTAGACCATTACTGTAAAACGAAATGTGAGATTTCAGATGAGGATGCATCTTGAAAAAAATTGACCTGATCAAATTTAAAATGGCCGCCTTTTCGGCCATTATTCATTTTCACATGGCTGATATTTGGTAAACCATGCTAGATGGCTAGACCATTACCTGATTACTATAAAACAAAGAGCGAGTTTTCGGGGGAGGATGCACCCTGAAAATTTTTAACTTACGAATTCAAAATGGCCGACAATCAGCATTATTTACCTCGATAGGCCTGATATCAGGTAAACCGTGCTAGATAGCTAGACCATTACAGTAGATCCTGTCACCAACGACCTTTCTTCTGCCAGACAAAAAAGTCGTTGGTGACAGAAAGTCGCTGGTCACAGGAATGAGTTTTTGCTGTGAAATTTGCGGGTGTGGCGGCTGGTTCAATGTCGGGCTAATGACATTTACCAACCACTGACCGGTAGTCATTGTGGATCAAAGTACGCAGTTGCGGCAACATTTCAATGCCTGTTCTAATGTCACTGATTATGACGGTGTTTTTCAGAATGGCTGCTAGCTATGCTAATAACGCTAACAGAGCACACGTTATATAAGCCCAGGTAGCTTCTGACCTTTAACAGACATGAGGCGTTGTATATTCACATTTAAAAATGTGTCACTATAGGACAGATGATGTAGCCTTGGTGAAACAAAAAAATAACTGGTGGAACATAAAGGGAACAGTTATTCATTACTGATGAATAATACATAAGTGTGTTTACACTAGCAGGAGCATTATGCCCACACTAAGACGTTTGTATACCGTCCCCGTCCCAGCAGACACAATACGTTGAATCAATGTTGGTTGAACGTTGGTCCACCGTCTACGATGCTAGACCAACGTTAATCCACCATTGAATCAACGTCTTGTGTCTGCTGGGTATATGTGGCCGGACCACGCTCATATAGGACGTTCGCTACGTGTGAATAAACACGCGTGGACGGCTCATTAAGGCAGTGTATTGTATTAACAGAATAAAGTGACTGGGGGATTAGTTATGTCCCGACGCGATGTTGTTCTGATGTTGGCCAACCCTGCATCAATGTCTC
This sequence comes from Flabesymbios commensalis, assembly GCA_964017125.1. NCBI lineage: Eukaryota > Metazoa > Annelida > Polychaeta > Terebellida > Flabelligeridae > Flabesymbios > Flabesymbios commensalis. The sequence goes on along the minus strand of OZ024918.1, from coordinate 7,655,926 downwards.
GTGCCAGTTGTATAGTCACCTAGTAAACATGAGCCATTGACCCAATGTTGTTTTATTGTGGGCTGACTTCGAAAACAGTGGGCCAACGTTAAAACAACATTGGGTCAACGTCTTGTGTTTGCTGGTCAGTGACGGCGCGTCTCATGTCTGGAGAGGGGTGTACTGTTGACTGACAGGCTGTGTATAGCGTAATTATGACGCCGCCGCTCTTGTCTACCAGCCAACACACAACTGAATAGCACTTGACATTTAGTGTGCTATAGACAATATTATTTGTATAATTAATCATGGCGTATCTTCTTATTACATCCCCTGAACAATTTAATACGATTGTATTTTGAAACATGTTTAATTAGCGCTATGCAAAATATTTTTTTTTATATACTTTTAGACTAATGAGAGCATTAAATTGATTAATAGGGCATATATTTAGTTGATCATTGGACATGAAGGGTTAGATGATTTTTTACCGGCGCGGGGTGATATTGCTGTGTAGTAACATCGACGGTCTAAGGTAGATAGACCTCTTGCGACAACAGCCTGATCTTCCAGCGTTATACCTCTCTGTTAACCATGATATCCACACAGTCAGATCTGACATGCAGTGGTTTGCTCATGAATGTTTCCAAAAGTCGTATGACGAAAAAAAGTAGAGGTCGTTGGACACAAGTAATATAATGACCTTCTGCCAGATATTTGAGGTCGCAAGTCGCGTTAGACAGAAAGTCGTTGATCACAGGTCGTTAACTATAGAAAAATGATCCGTGCAAGAAAAAAAAGTCGTTGGAGACAAAAGGTCGTTGGTGGCAGGGTCGTTGATAACAGGATCTACTGTACTATAAAACAAAATGTGACGTTTCGAGAAAGGATGCCTTTTAAAAACTTTCGACTCAATCGAATTCAAAATGGCCGCCTATCGGCCACTATTTACTTTCACATTGCTGATATTTGGTAAACCGTGTTAGATAGCTGGACCATTACTATAAAACAATATGTGAGATTACAAGAGAGGATGCATCTTGAAAATAAATTGACTCGATCAAATTCAAGATGGCCGCCTATCGGCCATTATTCACTTTCACATAGCCGGTTTTTAGTAACCGTACTAGATGGCTGGACCATTACTATAAAACAAAATGTGAGATTTCAGGAGAGGATGCATCTTGAAAAATTTTGACTTGATCAAATTCAAAATGGCCTCCTATCGGCCATTATTCACTTTCACATGGGCGATATTTGGTAAACCGTGCTAGATGGCTAGACCATTACTATAGAATGAAATGTGAGATTTCAGCTGAGGATGCATCTTGGAAAATTTTGACTTGATCAAATTCAAAATGGCCGCCTTTAGGCCATTATTCACTTTCACATGGCCGATATTTGGTAAACCGTGCTAGATAGCTAGACGATTACTATAGAATGAAATGTGAATTTTCAGCTGAGGATGCATCTTGAAAAATTCTGACTCGGATCAAATTCAAAATGGCCCCCTATCGGCCATTATTTACTTTCACATGCCCAATATTTTGCAAACTGTGTTAGATGTTAGTCCATTACTATAAAACAAAATTTGAGGTTTCGGGGGAGGATGCACCCTAAGTTTTTAACTAATTTATATCGAATTCAAAATGACCGTAAATCAGCTATTAGTTAACTCGATTGGCCTGATATCGGGTAAACCATGCCAGATGGGTAGTCCATTACTGGGATACTGATCAGGATCATTAATTAGCTCCCGCCGTCACCGTAGGTGAGCGAAGGGAGCTATGGATTCTACCTCCGTTTTTTTTTGGCCTCTTCTTTTGCCTATAACTTTGTGAGAAAATAAGCTAGGATAACAATTTTTGGTATGTGGGTTACTTCCAGGTGGCTAATGGACGGGTTAAAGTATTTTTAATCTGAATTCAATACGCAAGGTTGCAGAGGAGAAAATGATGATGTGACGGCGTTGGGCCGTCCGTAAACAATTCGTTTCCGGAGCATATCTCTGAAAGTACTTGTCCGATTGTCTTCAAATTTCACACACAACACCCCTAGGGGGTCTAGTTGTGCCTTTTGGGGTATTTGAACTTTGACCTACTTCTGGTTCAGAACTATGACCTATTTAGACGTTTTGACGCGCACTTCGTTTCCGGAGCAGATCTCGAAAAGTACTGGGCCGATGACAGTCATATTGCACATACATGTTCTCTAAGGTCCCTAGTTGTGCCTTTTCAGGTTTTTGGACCTTGACCTTGAAGTTGACCCAGCACTTTGACCTAATTTATAACATCGGTAAATCCGACTGAAAGATTTTGCGGAATATCATGAAAACCGCTCAAGATAGCTACACCATTACTATAAAACAAATTGTGAGGTTTCAGGAGAGGATGCATCTTGAAAAATTTCAAGTCGATAAAATTAAAAATGGCCGCCTATCGGCCATTATTCACCTCGACAGGCCTGATATTGCGGAATATCATGAAAACCGCTCAAGATAGCTACACCATTACTATAAAACAAATTGTGAGGTTTCAGGAGAGGATGCATCTTGAAAAATTTCAAGTCGATAAAATTAAAAATGGCCGCCTATCGGCCATTATTCACCTCGACAGGCCTGATATTGCGGAATATCATGAAAACCGCTCAAGATAGCTACACCATTAATATAAAATAAATTGTAAGGTTTCAGGAGAGGATGCATCCTGAAAAATTTGAAGTTGATAAAATTCAAAATGGCCGCCTATCAGCCATTATTCACCTCGACAGGCCTGATATTGTGGAATATCATGAAAACCGCTCAAGATATCTACACCATTACTATAAAACAAATTGTAAGGCTTCAGGAGAGGATGTATTTTGAAAAAAATCATTTTGTCAAAGTTCAAAATGGCCGCCAATCGGCCATTATTCACTTTCACATGGCCGTTATTTGGTAAACCGTGCTAGATGGCTAGACCATTACTATATAACAAAATGTGTGATTTCAGGAGAGGATGCATCTTGAAAAAATTTGACTCGATAAAATTCAAAATGGCCGCTTATCGGCTATTATTCACTTTCACATGGCCGTTATTTGGTAAACCGTGCTAGATGGCTAGACCATTACTATAAAACAAAATGTGTGATTTCAGGAGAGGATGCATCTTGAAAAAATTTGACTCGATAAAATTCAAAATGGCCGCTTATCGGCCATTATTCACTTTCACATGGCCGTTATTTGGTAAACCGTGCTAGATGGCTAGACCATTACTATAAAACAAAATGTGTGATTTCAGGAGAGGATGCATCTTGAAAAAATTTGACTCGATAAAATTCAAAATGGCCGCTTATCGGCCATTATTCACTTTCACATGGCCGTTTTTTGGTAAACCGTGCTAGATGGCTAGACCATTACTATAAAACAAAATGTGTGATTTCAGGAGAGGATGCATCTTGAAAAACTTTGACTCGTTAAAATTCAAAATGGCCGCTTATCGGCCATTATTCACTTTCACATGGCCGTTATTTGGTAAACCGTGCTAGATGGCTAGACCATTACTAAAAAACAAAATATGTGATTTCAGGAGAGGATGCATCTTGAAAAAATTAGACTCGATAAAATTCAAAATGGCCGCTTATCGGCCATTATTCACTTTCACATGGCCTTTATTTGGTCAACCGTGCTAGATGGCTAGACCATTACTGTAAAACGAAATGTGAGATTTCAGATGAGGATGCATCTTGAAAAAAATTGACTTGATCAAATTTAAAGTGGCCGCCTTTTCGGCCATTATTCATTTTCACATGGCTGATATTTGGTAAACCGTGCTAGATGGCTAGACCATTACCTGATTACTATAAAACAAAGTGTGAGTTTTCGGGGGAGGATGCACCCTGAAAATTTGTAACTTACGAATTCAAAATGGCCGACAATCAGCATTATTTACCTCGATAGGCCTGATATCAGGTAAACCGTGCTAGATAGCTAGACCATTACTATAAAACAAAATGTGACGTTTAGAGAGAGGATGCCTTTAAAAAACTTTCGACTCAATCAAATTCAAAATGGCCGCTTATCGGCCACTATTTACTTTCACATTGCTGATATTTGGTAAACCGTGTTACATAGCTGGACCATTACTATAAAACAAAATGTGAGATTACAAGAGAGGATGCATCTTGAAAAAAATTGACTCGATCAAATTCAAAATGGCCGCCTATCGGCCATTATTTACTTTCACATAGCTGGTTTTTAGTAACCGTACTAGATGGCTAGACCATTACTATAAAACAAAATGTGAGATTTCAGGAGAAGATGCATCTTGAAAAATTTTGACTTAATCATATTCAAAATGGCCTCCTATCGGCCATTATTCACTTTCACATGGGCGATATTTGGTAAACCGTGCTAGATGGCTAGACCATTACTATAGAATGAAATGTGAGATTTCAGCTGAGGATGCATCTTGGAAAATTTTGACTTGATCAAATTCAAAATGGCCGCCTTGAGGCCATTATTCACTTTCACATGGCCGATATTTGGTAAACCGTGCTAGATAGCTAGACGATTACTATAGAATGAAATGTGAGATTTCAGCTGAGGATGCATCTTGGAAAATTTTGACTTGATCAAATTCAAAATGGCCGCCTTTAGGCCATTATTCACTTTCACATGGCCGATATTTGGTAAACCGTGCTAGATAGCTAGACGATTACTATAGAATGAAATGTGAGTTTTCAGCTGAGGATGCATCTTGAAAAATTCTGACTCGGATCAAATTCAAAATGGCCCCCTATCGGCCATTATTTACTTTCACATGCCCAATATTTTGCAAACTGTGTTAGATGTTAGTCCATTACTATAAAACAAAATTTGAGGTTTCGGGGGAGGATGCACCCTAAGTTTTTAACTAATTTATATCGAATTCAAAATGACCGTAAATCAGCTATTAGTTAACTCGATTGGCCTGATATCGGGTAAACCATGCCAGATGGGTAGACCATTACTGGGATACTGATCAGGATCATTAATTAGCTCCCGCCGTCACCGTAGGTGAGCGAAGGGAGCTATGGATTCTACCTCCGTTTTTTTTTGGCCTCTTCTTTTGCCTATAACTTTGTGAGAAAATAAGCTAGGATAACAATTTTTGGTATGTGGGTTACTTCCAGGTGGCTAATGGACGGGTTAAAATATTTTTAATCTGAATTCAATACGCAAGGTTGCAGAGGAGAAAATGATGATGTGACGGCGTTGGGCCGTCCGTAAACAATTCGTTTCCGGAGCATATCTCTGAAAGTACTTGTCCGATTGTCTTCAAATTTCACACACAACACCCCTAGGGGGTCTAGTTGTGCCTTTTGGGGTATTTGAACTTTGACCTACTTCTGGTTCAGAACTATGACCTATTTAGACGTTTTGACGCGCACTTCGTTTCCGGAGCAGATCTCGAAAAGTACTGGGCCGATGACAGTCATATTGCACATACATGTTCTCTAAGGTCCCTAGTTGTGCCTTTTCAGGTTTTTGGACCTTGACCTTGAAGTTGACCCAGCACTTTGACCTAATTTATAACATCGGTAAATCCGACTGAAAGATTTTGCGGAATATCATGAAAACCGCTCAAGATAGCTACACCATTACTATAAAACAAATTGTGAGGTTTCAGGAGAGGATGCATCTTGAAAAATTTCAAGTCGATAAAATTAAAAATGGCCGCCTATCGGCCATTATTCACCTTGACAGGCCTGATATTGCGGAATATCATGAAAACCGCTCAAGATAGCTACACCATTACTATAAAACAAATTGTGAGGTTTCAGGAGAGGATGCATCTTGAAAAATTTCAAGTCGATAAAATTAAAAATGGCCGCCTATCGGCCATTATTCACCTCGACAGGCCTGATATTGCGGAATATCATGAAAACCGCTCAAGATAGCTACACCATTAATATAAAATAAATTGTAAGGTTTCAGGAGAGGATGCATCCTGAAAAATTTGAAGTTGATAAAATTCAAAATGGCCGCCTATCAGCCATTATTCACCTCGACAGGCCTGATATTGTGGAATATCATGAAAACCGCTCAAGATATCTACACCATTACTATAAAACAAATTGTAAGGCTTCAGGAGAGGATGTATTTTGAAAAAAATCATTTTGTCAAAGTTCAAAATGGCCGCCAATCGGCCATTATTCACTTTCACATGGCCATTATTTGGTAAACCGTGCTAGATGGCTAGACCATTACTATAAAACAAAATGTGTGATTTCAGGAGAGGATGCATCTTGAAAAAATTTGACTCGATAAAATTCAAAATGGCCGCTTATCGGCCATTATTCACTTTCACATGGCCGTTATTTGGTAAACCGTGCTAGATGGCTAGACCATTACTATAAAACAAAATGTGTGATTTCAGGAGAGGATGCATCTTGAAAAAATTTGACTCGATAAAATTCAAAATGGCCGCTTATCGGCCCTTATTCACTTTCACATGGCCGTTATTTGGTAAACCGTGCTAGATGGCTAGACCATTACTAAAAAACAAAATATGTGATTTCAGGAGAGGATGCATCTTGAAAAAATTAGACTCGATAAAATTCAAAATGGCCGCTTATCGGCCATTATTCACTTTCACATGGCCTTTATTTGGTCAACCGTGCTAGATGGCTTGACCATTACTGTAAAACGAAATGTGAGATTTCAGATGAGGATGCATCTTGAAAAAAATTGACTTGATCAAATTTAAAGTGGCCGCCTTTTCGGCCATTATTCATTTTCACATGGCTGATATTTGGTAAACCGTGCTAGATGGCTAGACCATTACCTGATTACTATAAAACAAAGTGTGAGTTTTCGGGGGAGGATGCACCCTGAAAATTTGTAACTTACGAATTCAAAATGGCCGACAATCAGCATTATTTACCTCGATAGGCCTGATATCAGGTAAACCGTGCTAGATAGCTAGACCATTACTATAAAACAAAATGTGACGTTTAGAGAGAGGATGCCTTTAAAAAACTTTCGACTCAATCAAATTCAAAATGGCCGCTTATCGGCCACTATTTACTTTCACATTGCTGATATTTGGTAAACCGTGTTACATAGCTGGACCATTACTATAAAACAAAATGTGAGATTACAAGAGAGGATGCATCTTGAAAAAAATTGACTCGATCAAATTCAAAATGGCCGCCTATCGGCCATTATTTACTTTCACATAGCTGGTTTTTAGTAACCGTACTAGATGGCTAGACCATTACTATAAAACAAAATGTGAGATTTCAGGAGAAGATGCATCTTGAAAAATTTTGACTTAATCATATTCAAAATGGCCTCCTATCGGCCATTATTCACTTTCACATGGGCGATATTTGGTAAACCGTGCTAGATGGCTAGACCATTACTATAGAATGAAATGTGAGATTTCAGCTGAGGATGCATCTTGGAAAATTTTGACTTGATCAAATTCAAAATGGCCGCCTTTAGGCCATTATTCACTTTCACATGGCCGATATTTGGTAAACCGTGCTAGATAGCTAGACGATTACTATAGAATGAAATGTGAGTTTTCAGCTGAGGATGCATCTTGAAAAATTCTGACTCGGATCAAATTCAAAATGGCCCCCTATCGGCCATTATTTACTTTCACATGCCCAATATTTTGCAAACTGTGTTAGATGTTAGTCCATTACTATAAAACAAAATTTGAGGTTTCGGGGGAGGATGCACCCTAAGTTTTTAACTAATTTATATCGAATTCAAAATGACCGTAAATCAGCTATTAGTTAACTCGATTGGCCTGATATCGGGTAAACCATGCCAGATGGGTAGACCATTACTGGGATACTGATCAGGATCATTAATTAGCTCCCGCCGTCACCGTAGGTGAGCGAAGGGAGCTATGGATTCTACCTCCGTTTTTTTTTGGCCTCTTCTTTTGCCTATAACTTTGTGAGAAAATAAGCTAGGATAACAATTTTTGGTATGTGGGTTACTTCCAGGTGGCTAATGGACGGGTTAAAATATTTTTAATCTGAATTCAATACGCAAGGTTGCAGAGGAGAAAATGATGATGTGACGGCGTTGGGCCGTCCGTAAACAATTCGTTTCCGGAGCATATCTCTGAAAGTACTTGTCCGATTGTCTTCAAATTTCACACACAACACCCCTAGGGGGTCTAGTTGTGCCTTTTGGGGTATTTGAACTTTGACCTACTTCTGGTTCAGAACTATGACCTATTTAGACGTTTTGACGCGCACTTCGTTTCCGGAGCAGATCTCGAAAAGTACTGGGCCGATGACAGTCATATTGCACATACATGTTCTCTAAGGTCCCTAGTTGTGCCTTTTCAGGTTTTTGGACCTTGACCTTGAAGTTGACCCAGCACTTTGACCTAATTTATAACATCGGTAAATCCGACTGAAAGATTTTGCGGAATATCATGAAAACCGCTCAAGATAGCTACACCATTACTATAAAACAAATTGTGAGGTTTCAGGAGAGGATGCATCTTGAAAAATTTCAAGTCGATAAAATTAAAAATGGCCGCCTATCGGCCATTATTCACCTTGACAGGCCTGATATTGCGGAATATCATGAAAACCGCTCAAGATAGCTACACCATTACTATAAAACAAATTGTGAGGTTTCAGGAGAGGATGCATCTTGAAAAATTTCAAGTCGATAAAATTAAAAATGGCCGCCTATCGGCCATTATTCACCTCGACAGGCCTGATATTGCGGAATATCATGAAAACCGCTCAAGATAGCTACACCATTAATATAAAATAAATTGTAAGGTTTCAGGAGAGGATGCATCCTGAAAAATTTGAAGTTGATAAAATTCAAAATGGCCGCCTATCAGCCATTATTCACCTCGACAGGCCTGATATTGTGGAATATCATGAAAACCGCTCAAGATATCTACACCATTACTATAAAACAAATTGTAAGGCTTCAGGAGAGGATGTATTTTGAAAAAAATCATTTTGTCAAAGTTCAAAATGGCCGCCAATCGGCCATTATTCACTTTCACATGGCCATTATTTGGTAAACCGTGCTAGATGGCTAGACCATTACTATAAAACAAAATGTGTGATTTCAGGAGAGGATGCATCTTGAAAAAATTTGACTCGATAAAATTCAAAATGGCCGCTTATCGGCCATTATTCACTTTCACATGGCCGTTATTTGGTAAACCGTGCTAGATGGCTAGACCATTACTATAAAACAAAATGTGTGATTTCAGGAGAGGATGCATCTTGAAAAAAATTGACTCGATAAAATTCAAAATGGCCGCTTATCGGCCATTATTCACTTTCACATGGCCGTTATTTGGTAAACCGTGCTAGATGGCTAGACCATTACTATAAAACAAAATGTGTGATTTCAGGAGAGGATGCATCTTGAAAAAATTTGACTCGATAAAATTCAAAATGGCCGCTTATCGGCCATTATTCACTTTCACATGGCCGTTTTTTGGTAAACCGTGCTAGATGGCTAGACCATTACTATAAAACAAAATGTGTGATTTCAGGAGAGGATGCATCTTGAAAAACTTTGACTCGTTAAAATTCAAAATGGCCGCTTATCGGCCATTATTCACTTTCACATGGCCGTTATTTGGTAAACCGTGCTAGATGGCTAGACCATTACTAAAAAACAAAATATGTGATTTCAGGAGAGGATGCATCTTGAAAAAATTAGACTCGATAAAATTCAAAATGGCCGCTTATCGGCCATTATTCACTTTCACATGGCCTTTATTTGGTCAACCGTGCTAGATGGCTAGACCATTACTGTAAAACGAAATGTGAGATTTCAGATGAGGATGCATCTTGAAAAAAATTGACTTGATCAAATTTAAAGTGGCCGCCTTTTCGGCCATTATTCATTTTCACATGGCTGATATTTGGTAAACCGTGCTAGATGGCTAGACCATTACCTGATTACTATAAAACAAAGTGTGAGTTTTCGGGGGAGGATGCACCCTGAAAATTTGTAACTTACGAATTCAAAATGGCAGACAATCAGCATTATTTACCTCGATAGGCCTGATATCAGGTAAACCGTGCTAGATAGCTAGACCATTACTATAAAACAAAATGTGACGTTTAGAGAGAGGATGCCTTTAAAAAACTTTCGACTCAATCAAATTCAAAATGGCCGCTTATCGGCCACTATTTACTTTCACATTGCTGATATTTGGTAAACCGTGTTACATAGCTGGACCATTACTATAAAACAAAATGTGAGATTACAAGAGAGGATGCATCTTGAAAAAAATTGACTCGATCAAATTCAAAATGGCCGCCTATCGGCCATTATTTACTTTCACATAGCTGGTTTTTAGTAACCGTACTAGATGGCTAGACCATTACTATAAAACAAAATGTGAGATTTCAGGAGAAGATGCATCTTGAAAAATTTTGACTTAATCATATTCAAAATGGCCTCCTATCGGCCATTATTCACTTTCACATGGGCGATATTTGGTAAACCGTGCTAGATGGCTAGACCATTACTATAGAATGAAATGTGAGATTTCAGCTGAGGATGCATCTTGGAAAATTTTGACTTGATCAAATTCAAAATGGCCCTCTATCAGCCATTGTTTACTTTCACATGCCCAATATTTTGCAAACTGTGTTAGATGTTAGTCCATTACTATAAAACAAAATTTGAGGTTTCGGGGGAAGATGCACCCTAAGTTTTTAACTTATTTATATCGAATTCAAAGTGACCGTAAATCAGCTATTAGTTAACTCGATTGGCCTGATATCGGGTAAACCATGCCAGATAGGTAGACCATTACTGGGATACTGATTAGGATCATTAATTTCAATGGAGGTTTGCAATCTCTGACAGACTGTCTAGTTCTTATCTTACTCTTAGACTGGGCTTCTTAGACCTAGTTGTCTTGCGTCTTGATTTTTGACCTAGACTAGGACTACATTAATAACCCTATACAAAATTGCTTAAATCAAATTCTAATTCGGAGCGGGAGCTCCTGGACTTATGTAGTCTTGTTTCAATGGAGGTTTGCAATCTCTGACAGACTGTCTAGTTCTTATCTTACTCTTAGACTGGGCTTCTTAGACCTAGTTGTCTTGCGTCTTGATTTTTGACCTAGACTAGGACTACATTAATAACCCTATACAAAATTGCTTAAATCAAATTCTAATTCGGAGCGGGAGCTCCTGGACTTATGTAGTCTTGTTCAAAAAAGTTTGGGAAAATATCCGGGTCATGGCGGCCATTTTTAGTCTTTTTTCGTCAAATTAGAACCTTATCACCCTAGCCTAAAGCTGCTAGCCTCTGCCTTATAATATTACTTGATAATTACATGTACAAATTGATTATCTGCAAAAATTATAATTAATGTATAACTCTCATTTGAAAAGTGGGAGGGGGAGCCTTCTTGGGTGTTTACATCGTAAACACTTGCATCTAGTTTTCAACCACTTTAGCGAGACACAACCTCATATGGTTGAAATTTAAATAAATTAACTTAGCGGGATAAGATCGAATTGACAATCCAACAGGTCAAGGTCACAAGGGTCAATTAAAATGATTTCAACGCTCGAAATAAGTGTGTGCTGTGCCTCCGGGACAACCAAAGCCTCACACTGATAACCATATTTAGCTTTTAAGTTTACCTAAAACTTAACCCTTTCAACCCTGAATTTACCATTGTCATCTTCATCCACTACAAGCCGCGAATTGCTGTCCCAATTCTCGACTTGTAGTGGATGAAGATGATTTGATGTGGGTGGAAAATTGAAGAAAATTGGCATGTATTGGTAAATCAGTTTATGATTCTAAAACCCTTGGTTGTAAGAAAATTAAGTCTGTTTTCAAGGATGTAAAATGATGTTTTGATGCATCGTGAGGGCTCAAAGGGTTAAGTACACAACCAAATGCTGTCAATGACAATGACGCACTACTGTGGGTGCAGTGTTTGATTTTGTTCAATACACGGTAATAATATAGTGGGTGACTTGATCCTATACAGATCAAGTGTACAGCAACGCCTATATAATTTATGTTGTCATGATTATTTTTTGGCGGACAGCCAAAATAGTGCAGGGTTCCCATGGTCATGGAAAATTATGGAAAATTAAAAAATAAAATCTAGGCCTGGAAAAGTCATGGAAAATGAAAATTTGACAAAAAGTCATGGGATTTTTGTAAATGTCTATCGCATAACTTTTGGGAAAAATATGTTGATTACCTACACTTTTGACACACAATGACACTGGTAGTCCTGCTATAGCTGTTAAATATTCTACATGCAAAAAGTAAGAAACCTGCTCTCGATTGGACCGCTGTGGTGGTGGAGGCTGTACATGTACAATTTTTTTTACAAATGTAAATTTTTATATTAATTTACGAAGTCATGGAATTCTTAAGAAATGGTCATGGAAAGTCATGGAAAAGTCATGGAATTTCCTTTCCAGATCTCTGTGGAAACCCTCTAGTGGCCAGAGGTTGTCTGTTTTCCGCACCTTATTGTGAACGCTGTATTGTCAATGTTTTCAGACTCCTGGAGGTTGTCCACACAGAGAAAAAACTGTATCTTGTGTTTGAATTTCTAAATCAAGATTTGAAGAAATACATGGACAGCTGTCCTCCTCCATCAGGGCTTCCTCTTCCTCTGGTTAAGGTTAGATTCAGTACACTGCAGTTTAACCCTTACAGCGCGGGGATAGACTTTAGACGCCAGAATCTGACATCTGCGGACGTCCGAGATGATGTCCTAAAGTCGATACCTGCACTGTAAGAATAAAAATATTTATAATGACCGTAGACCCATGACATATGTATTCAAATGAATTGGAAAGAGCTAACCGAGGCATTTATGATGATTTTAAATTGAAAATAACCTTTTCATCTCAATGGTTTGTACAAAAATAATTCAGCACTTCAAAGGTTAACCCTTACAGCTTATATATATTTTTGTATAAACCATGGAGACAATTTGAAAACATCATAAATGTCTCAGTCAGCTCTTTCCCCGCTTCATTTGAATACCTATGTTATGGGTCTACGGCCAGTAATTTTTTTTAAAAATTTTCGGTGCGGGATTGTTTTTATATTGTATTCACACATCCCTTAGGTGGTGTAGATGTGCCTTTTGAGAGTTACGACCTTTGACCTATTTTTTTACCTTCAATTTTGAGGCGATTATTGACTTTAATTGATGGCGGATGATAAGTTCAGTTTCTGGACGATATCTCGGAAAGCATTTGGTGGATTTGTTTTCATATTTCACACAACATGCCTTATGGGGTGTAGATATTTTATTTTTAACAACTGACAGGCTTACCAGTGCCTCTTGAACAAAATATAGGTCTTAATAAAGGTTTCAAAATATATAGGCTACTCAACAATAAAAATGTAGGTTTATATTTTGAAACCTTTATTAAGACCCATATTTTGTTCACGAGGCACTGGTAAGCCTGTCAGTTGTTAAAAATAAAATATGTCTTTAATCTCGACACGCTGATATGTTGGGACCTAAATTTCACAAATTATTCAGTCACAACTTCTTTATCGCGGTAACGAGACACAACTCGACAGAAAATATAAATTGAACCGCTCAGTGCTCTAGGGGTCAAAAAGTGTTATTACAAGTGAAAGTTACCTTATGCTATGTTTACCTTTCAGAGCTATTTGAACCAATTGCTGGAAGGCATTGCATATTGCAATACACATCGAATACTACATCGAGATTTAAAACCACAAAATCTTTTGATTGATGCGGAAGGAAATATTAAACTGGCAGATTTTGGCCTCGCTCGTGCTTTTGGTTTGCCTATGAGATCCTATACTCACGAGGTATTTATGCTTCTTATCAAACTGATTATAACACTTTATTTTTCAGTCTGTTGATTTATTGTTGGGAAGCCCTCTTCGACGTCGGCCCAACATTAAATCAACATAGTGTGTGTAACTACCTCTCATATCTTGATGTCTTAAATTTACAACTGAGGTCTGAAGATCTGTATTTTAACCCTTTCACCGCTGAATTATAACTTCAGAAAATCCCTCGGCGCTGAATTATTTATTTTTTTATTTAAAAACAGTAATTACTGATGTCGCCCCGCGGTCTGCCAGGTGGTGGCCTTTCGGCGCCACCCGCAGTTAACCATTTATAAAATTATTATTTTACCCCACCTGAAAATGTCTAGCTATCGCGATCCACAATTTCTCGAGTGTTCTAAAATGACTTACATATGTCAAATTTGAATGAAAATATATGCCAGTCTAACAAATTTAATTCTCATCTCTCCCTTAACTTTTCTTGTTTGCAGAACAAATAAGAAAACAACTAGATTTATTTAGGGTTAAACTGATCTCTTTTAGAAAATATAAATAATCTATTAACCCTTACAACTTTAGTCGTCAAAATCTGACGTCTGCAGACGTCAGATTCTGAAGTCCAAAGTCAATACTGTCAATGTAAGAGTTGTTAATAGTAACTGTAGACCCATAAAATAGGTATTCTAATGAATCAGAAAGAGCTAACTTAAGACATTTATGATGATTTCAAATTGAAAAAAAAACATTTGGTTGCAATGTATTTTACAAATTAATTAAGCTCTTTAGGGGTTGATGTATTCCAATGGCTCAGAGGGACAGGAAAATAGAGTCATTTTCTACACAGCTATTCAAGATGCAAAAAAAATTACTGTATCCAATACCCGACTGTAATACATCTGTTTAGCTTGAGACCAAACATTTGCAAATCTTGATTTTTAACACTGACAGTGCCGGAACTGACTTTAGTTGTAGACGTCGGTCCTGGCACTGGAGTGAAAATATTTATAACGGCCGTAGACCTATAACATAGGTATTCAAATAAATCGGAAAGAGCTAACTAAGACAGTTATGATGATTTCAAATTAAAAAAAACTCTTTGGTCTCCCAAGGTTTTTATAAAAAAATTCAGCGCTTAAACACTTAATTCATTCCCACTAACGGTGATTTCATTGGCTGATGAAACTTTTGCTTTTCTTAGCGGTGTAAGGGTTAAAAATGTACGATGTGTTGTGTGACATGGGTGTCAGCTGATTCAGTGCGGGATCGACTTTAGACATCAGGATCTGACAATCCCAGCACTGAAAGAATTAAAATATGTATATAAAGGTATCTAAAAGAAGCACAAGAGCTGACTATGTCATTTTGATTACAAAATGGGACAAAACCTTTTGCTCTTCATGGTTTATATGAAAATATTTTGGTGCTTTAAAGGTTCATTGTTTGTTTTTTATAATACCCATGATAGGTTATCACTCTTTGGTATCGAGCGCCCGAGATTCTACTGGGCACAAAGTTCTACTCGACAGCAGTGGATGTGTGGAGTATAGGATGTATATTTGCTGAAATGGTAAATTTGTTATTTATTATACATACCGGTAAACATCATATTTAATAAGTAGAGTATATGTCATTCATGTTGAAAATATGTTATTCTTGGTTCCTAAAAATCAATAAGGTAACTGTAAATTGTACTAACTTTGGAACAAGTGTTGTTTGAAACTAATGACGTTAGTACAATTTACTACTTTGTTATTCATGGCTCCATGATTCTTATAGAAAGGTAAAATTTTACTCACCTTAGTACTTTTGGTGAGACGATTTGTGACCGATGGTCACAGATTTTGATCACGCAATTGTCATGGGGTGTGATGTGGCTCATTTTATGATGTCAAGAGGCGCTCCTCAGCCCTTGTTCTGCTGAATTGTTTGACTTCATTTTTCATTCATTTGAAGCTGGAATTGTTAACGAAATTTCCAGCTTCAACTGACGAAAAATAATTATATTTAAAAAAAAATAGAATCTTCCAAATTAAAATATATGAATAACACAGGTTACCACGGTCATGGAAAACCATAGAAAATGAAAAAAATAAAATCCAGGCCTGGAAAAGTCATGGAAAAAATGTAAATGTGTCAAAAAGTCATGGAATTGTGATTTTTCACAAATATCTCTCACATTTCTTTTCTGAAAAATGTGTTGGTTACGTGCGCTTTTGCCATACAATGAAAATGACAGTCCACCTACCCGTAAAAAAATTACATGTGAAAAGTGAGAAACTCCCCGACACCCGCTTGGTACGGGTCTGTTTTATTGATCGATCCGCTGTTATGGTGGAGGCTGTACAGTTTTAAATGTAAATTTAATATTCGCTTATGAAATCAATGAATTTTTAAAAAATGCTCATGAAAGTTATTGAAAAATCATGGAATTTCATCTCCAGATCTCTGTGGGATCCCTGGCTGTATTGTTTGACTCAATTTTTCATTCAGTTGAAGCTGGAATTGCTAACGCAATTTCTAGCTTCAAATGACGAAAAATAATTATATTTAAAAAAAATAGACATCTCCCAAATTAAAATATATGAATAACACTGTTATTCATATATTTTAATTTTGGAGATGTCTATTTTGATGATCTGTTATTATAACAGATCTCCAAAATAGTCATCTGTCATTCATATATTTTAATTTTGGAGATGTCTATTCTGGTGATCTGTTATTATAACAGATACCTGTCACAAAATGTTTTGTCAATTTCCGTGGCATTTTATTATGCCTCTGCGGCCGGAGGCATTATGTAGTCAGGTTGTCCATCCGTCCGTCCATCCGCTTGTCTGTCCGTCTGAAACTAGTCAATATACAGTCACAGCACTGAGCAGGAGAAGAGATATTATTCAACATATTGCTCTGATTTTCAGCCCTACCAGGGTCATTTGGTCAAATGACCCTGGTAGGGCTGAAATTATGTTTGTAAGGCTTCATATTAACACATTGAACAACCAAACGCACACTATTTCTTTTATAAGGCCTTCCAAAAATACCTTTGTTTCTGATTACATGGCCTTACAAAATAGGGTAGGTAGGGTATTTTTTTCAATTTCTGTTCTAAAAAACCCTGCCAAATTGCTTCAAAACGGCTGTTCACACAAAAATACAGGCTGATAAACAAATTGTTTGGAGACGTTCTCAATTTTTTTTTTGGAAATTGCCAAAAAAATTAGGATCGGGGGCTCAAATAGGTTTGTTCGGGTAATCAGAAACAAGACATATTTTTTGGCCTAATATGGCAATTATATATTTCAAGCAATTTTGCTGCATGTTGACAATAGTATGGCATATCCACCTTTTGTTTTAGGTAACAAAGAAGCCACTTTTTCCTGGAGATTCTGAAATAGACCAAATATTTAGAATTTTCAGAACTTTGGGTTTGTATAGCAGTTATTAACTCCTTATCATTAATCTGATTGAGCACAAATATCCAATGTGTGGAATTCCCCCCATAGCTCGGTCAATTTCGAAGATGAGGGTGGTCCTATAATAATTGGGGTCAACAAAAGCGTTTCTTTCAAACAGAAATCTATTAGAGTATGATGCACTCTTTTAATATTAAACTTATTGCTCTAAAAATTCTGCCGCATGAATTTGTTCCATGCACTGTGAGAGTGAACATATTTATAATGGCCGTAGAACCAGAACATAGGTATTCAAATGAAGCGAAAGAGCTGACTAAGACATTTATGATGATTTCAAATTGAAAAAACCCCTTTGGTCTTCATCATCATGGTTTGTAATAAACCCATTTCAGCCCTCTAAGAGTTAACCCTTACAGCGCGGGGATCGACTTCAGTTGTTAGAATCCGATGTCTGTAGATGTCAGATTCTGACAGTCAATCCCCGCACTGTAAGAAATGAAATATTTCTAATGGCCGGAAACCCATGACATAGGTATTCAAATAAATCGGAAAGAGCTAACTAAGACATTTATGATGAATTCAAATTGCAAAAAACCCTTTGGTTTCCATGATTTTCATAAAAAATTCAGCGCTTTAAGGGTTAATAGCCCTGTAATATTTTGTTTGTTCACAGGTACTCCCGATGATCAGGTCTGGCCCGGAGTAACACAAATGCCAGATTATAAATCAACTTTTCCAAAATGGCTACCAGCAAAAGACCTGGGCACATTTATTCCTGGGATGGATGCTATGGGAGTCGATCTTTTTCAGGTATGCTAAGTTTAAGAATATATTTTTACACCATCAGTGCCTTTGACTTTTTACTTCTGAAATATGAGTAGTGTGTGCCTGCATGGCTGAGCTAGCTGTGTATAAGCCTAGAGATGTTGTGTTTGAATCCCAGTGGTCAATAAGTTTTCTTTGCTTTATGTAGACATTGTCCACATATTCATAAGAACTTCTGTCAAATATAAAATATATCTTTAAAATAATATCAAGCATACGCAAGCAGTTGACTTCATCGTCCCTTTGTATATGAAAAGCTGTATCTGCCACCCTATCACTTAAAAGTGAGATACTGTTTATTTGTTTCAGAAAATGCTTGTGTACGATCCTGCGAAGCGTATATCTGCCAAAGCTGCCTTACTTCACCCATATTTTCTGGACGTCGCTCGACAGAAACCAGTTATCAGACAGTGATCAGCCATATAGACGTTGGATAACAAAGCCTTTGATATGAAAGGGTGCATCTGCCACTTTGTAAAGTGGCAGTTACACCCTTTCATATCTAAGGTGGCGAAATGTGACATCTTACGATGAGGATAGTGCTTGCTGACATGGATTATCCCGCATGCATTTACATTCATTTTTTGTATATTCATTTTTTTAAACGCCAATTTTAAATGATATCCCAGGGGAGATTGTGTTTATATTCAGTTGTTGTGTTTTAGGCGACTCTGTATCAGAAGTGATGTTATCTTCGGATGTCATTGACTACCATCACACCAGTTATGTGTTCATATTCACACCAGATTACTCACCAGCATTTATGGCTCTTTTAATCATTTTTTACTAAAGTGCTGATGTTTTTTAGCCCGCCTTTTAATTTTAATTAAAAAAGGTGGGCTATTGCAATTGAAGTTCGGCGTCGTCGGCGTCGGCGTCGGCGTCGGCGTCGGCGTCGGCGTCGGCGTCGGCGTTAACATTTACTTGTGGGCGCGATAACTTGAGAGGTTTTTCATGTTTCCTTCCCAAATTTGTTTTGCATGTTACTAATGACCACTTCTCGGACAAGTTCAATAATGGCTGAAAAAAAATTCAAAATGGCCGACTTATTGCGATTTTTCACCTTTTACGTCAATAATTTGACCTTGTGGGCGCGATAACTTGAAAAGTTTTTCACATATCCTTTTCAAATTTGTTATGCATGTTACTAATGACCAGTTCTCGGACAAGTCACTTGGCCGAAAAAAAAAAAAAAATGGCCGATTTATTGCGATTTTTCACATTTTACGTCAATTATTTGACCTTGTGGGCGCGATAAGTTGAAAAGTTTTTCACATATCCTCTTCAAATTGGTTATGCATGTTACTAATAAGTAGTTCTTGGACAAGTTCAATAATGGCCGAAAAAAAAAAAAAATGGCCGATTTATTGCGATTTTTCTCATTTTACGTCAATAATTTGACCCTGTGGGCGCGATAACTTGAAAAGTTTTTCACATATTCTCTTCAAATTTGTTATGTATGTTACTTATAAGTAGTTCTTGGACAAGTTCAATAATGGCTGAAAAAAAAAAAAAAAAGGCCGATTTATTGTGATTTTTCTCATTTTACGTCAATAATTTGACCTTGTGGGCGCGATAACTTTAAAAGTTTTTCACATATCCTCTTCAAATTTGTTATGCATGCTACTAATAAGTAGTTCTTGGACAAGTTCAATAATGGCTGAAAAAAAATTCAAAATGGCCGATTTATTGCGATTTTTCTCATTTTACGTCAATAATTTGACCTTGTAGGCACGATAACTTCAACATTTTCACAAGTATCCTCTTCAAGTTTGTTATGCATGTTACTAATAAGCAGTTCTTGGACAAGCTCAATAATGGCCGGTAAAAAAATCAAAATGGTCGACTTATTGCGATTTTTCACATTTATTTTACGTCCATAATTTGACCTTGTGGGCGCGATAACTTGAAAAGCGGCTAGTTTAACATACCATTTATATCTTGCGTTGTTATTTACGTGATGACATTCGACTTTACTTTCTTTATCATAATTCGGCGGCGGGCTATTATCGAGTGTGCTCTTGTTTTGCATTTAAATTAGCACAGTTGCATGGTGACATTTTAATACTTTTATACACTGGAACCTGCCATGGGCCACCCTCATGATCTGTGTAAAAAATGTTTTTTGAGGGGATGTTCCAAGTCGCATCCCACAGGAGGTTGCCGCCCATAACAGTGGCTGCCCATCACAGATTCTATTGTAGTTATAGTATTTGATGAATAATAATTTACCAATATAATTTAATTTTTGTCCACTTGAAGTTGTGGTTCACCTTTTACTTGGCGGCTACACTGTTCAATTTGAATCAAAATATCCATCAAAACACAGACCCGCCCTTCTCCCTAAAGCTGTTTCATTCCTCATACTCGGTGCTAGTAAACAGGCTGTATTCACATCGAGCCAATGTTGTTGTTTGTTTTTACTTTACACCGCGTGAATAGTTTTATATAAACCCTAGACAGCAAAGTTGTTTTTTAATTACTATCATCATAAACGTCTTAGTTAGCTTATCTGCTTCATTTGAATATCTATGTTATAGGTCTATGGCCTTCATAAATTTGTACTTCTTTTATTGCGGGGATCGATTTTAGACATCAGATTCTGACATCTAAGTCGGTCCCCGCACTGAAAGTGCTAATCGTGTCTAAAAAAGAAAATTTGTATGATAAATGGGCATTAAATTGGCAACATTGACATATATTTTGGTTCAAATTGTGCAGATATAAATACTTTTTATCCATTTCAAGGGCTGCTATGTTTTCCTTGTAATGGCTGCTCTTATCATATTTTACTGTAAATAATAATTCATCGAAAAGACGCATGATTATTATCTTTACATTTTAAACAACCACTGTTTTTGTATTAGTTTAGGTAGGTAGTTTGTTTTTATTGTTATTTTAAGAAATAAATTTTATTTTTATAAGAACAATAACATGGAGTGGTAATGGCATATTGCAAGCTAGATGTCCTGCTGCCGTATCTCACTTGAAAAGAAACTGTTGACCACAAACTATGTTATGAAATCCGTCAGATTCTGATGTCTAAACATGCACTGACAGGATTAAAACATTAAATTTTAAAATGACCGTAGACCCATAACATATGTATTCAAATTAAAAGAAAAGGGCTAACTAATACATTTTAAAAATACCCTGTGTTCTCCCAAGGTTTATGCAAAATTATTTCAGCGTTTTAAGGTTAGCCAGGGTTTGTACAGGGGCTTAAAAGCCTTGAATTTTAAATTTCAAGGCCTTGAAAGTGCTTGAATTTTTTCAAAGGACTTGAAAAGCCTTGAAAATGAACCATTTTGAAACCCATTTCGCATTTTTTTTTAGAAAGCTATTCCGTGGAAGGTTTTTAATGACAGCCAAGATCCACAGTGATCATTTATTCTCTGGGGTCAACAAGTGGACTTGCTACATGTCTACATGCTTACATTAAACAATTTTTTCTGTATGTTTGTATTAATGTTTTACTTGGTTTGCGTGGGGCCTGGAAAAACCTACTTTTAGGCCTTAAAAAGTCCTTGCATTTTGTTCTGCCCAAGGTGTACGAACTCTGGTTAGCTCTTTCCACTTTATTTGAATACAGTAGAACCTGCTATGAGCAGCCACTCTTATGATCAGCCAACCTCCTATGTGAGGCCACTTGGCCATTCCCAAAATCAGGGTTCGCACTGGTCCTGGAAAGTCCTTGAATTTGAAAAATAAAAATCCAGGCCTTGAAAGTTTTGGAATTTTGTTAAAAGTACTTGAAAGTCCTGGAATTTTAAATAGTGGGGAATCAAAGAGCTTGCAAAAATCGTATTTGCTAGAGTCTAATAGTTAAGTTACCCTTTTTAGAACAAGTTGAATAGACCTACCTGCCCGATTTTATTATCAATTTTAAAAGATTAGAAATAAAAATAGTTCCAAGTCGTTTTTTTGGAAATAAATGTATGAGTTATGAGTACATTTAAGTCCTTGAAAAATCTGATTAGTTCCTGGAAAAATCCTGGAATTCTGTTTCTTCATTAGAGTATGAACCCTGAAAATGTCATTTTGTATATAAATGAACCTCCTATGGGCAGCCACCTGCCTTAAAAGGCCACTTTTCTTGTGTCGCAAGGGTGACTGCTCATAGCAGGTTCTACTGTACCTATGTTATGGGTCTGCGACCATTATACTTGTTTTACTCTTTCAGTGCGGTGACTAGATAACACGTCAGGCTCTTGCGTCTATAGTTGGTCCCCGCACTGCAAGGGTTTACCCGCCAAGTTATCTCATTTAAATTTTCACTTATAAGTTGTCTCACTGTCATGACCCACAACTTCAAGTGGGAGAAAACTACTTATATTTGTTTAATTTGAGATAAAACAGTTTCAAATCGTGTATGTTTAAACACACATTCGTTGTCAATAACACTGATTTGATAAGTTGATGAAGAAAATTAAAAATTAATGTTGTCTTGCTTAGCTTTTAAAGGTTTGGCTAATTGCTTCAAAAAGTTTGTGGATGGACGCAAATAAATTCCTTTTTTAATCGAAAAGCATGCTTTTTACATGACACATTTCATGATATTGAATGATTTTGTTCTTGATCAGTTTTATAAAACGTCAGTTTACACCAGCTTTCAGTTGTTGTTCTTATGTGTCTCAGTGTTATACATTTTTAAGCATCCCGATACATCGGGATGCCTTTGTGTGCCGCCGTGGGCGTATGACTCTTCCCATATATTTTTTTTAGGCCTACCAAGCCATAAGCGGCCATTTTCCCAGATGGCCGCCCAAAAAGCTTGTGGGCACAATATCTTGAAACCCTTGAATGGATTCCATTCAAATTTGAAAAGAGTGGTTCTCTGGGGTATTTTGGATGATCTGATTAACTTTTTGGAAGAATTTATTAAAGATGGACGTCAACATTTCGAAAAATTGCCTCCTAAAAGCTTGTCGATGCGATATCTTATGAACGGTTGGTTGGATCACATTAAAGTTTAATGTAGTGATCCTCTATGTATTTCTGAAAATCTGATTAACTTTTGTGTCTAATTCATTAAAAAAAGATAGCTGATAGTGTACATTTTGAAAAAATGGCCTCATAAAGCTTGTGGGCATGATATCTTTTAAACCTTTATTTGGATCACATTCCAATTTGATGTGGTGGTTCTCTGGCGATTTCTGATGATCTGATTAACTTTTGCGAAAAATCCATTACAAACACCCAAAAATCTGGTGGGCGCGATATATTATGAACCGTTGGTTGGATCCCATTCAAATTTGATGTGGTAGTTCTCCGGGTATTTGTGATTGAATCCAACTTTTGGGAAGAATCTGGAGAAGATGACCGACAGCGGATATTTTGAAAAATAGCCATCCAAAAAGCTTGTGGGCACGATATCTTATGAACCATTGGTTGTATCGCATTCAAATTTGACAGTGGTTCTCTAGGCATTTCTAATTATCTGATTAACTTTTGGAAATAATTCATTTAAAACAAGATGGCCAGTCTAGGACATCTTGAACAAAATTACCTGGTGGGGATTTTTTATTGTGGCAATCTCTCCAAGTTGGCGTCATGTAGCGGGATGCTTTTACGTTTTTGTGCCGAAAACAGTCGCGTCTAGTTTCATTAAATTTTGTAGGCCCCTATGTATCGAAGTTTGCAACCACTCAAGTTGTGAGTAGTGGTTAAATAAATTACTGTAAGGAAACAATCAAATTGTGCGGAAGGCCTATATCACCCATTTGAACTATTACAATCTGGGTCCCACATGACCTGGAATTGGAAAAAATTCTGGTAAAAGTCGGAGAATTTTAAGTTTAATAGCTATATAGTTGTGACAATGTATTATACTAATTTGGGTATAGTATGTTTAAATTGTACAAGCAGTATATAATTTGGATGGCTTCAGGAGTTTTCAATCTTGGGAGTTTCTGAAAAATTAAATAAAAATGGTGCAAATTTTTTACGTAGCATCTTATTTGTATGCGACTAGATATTGTATTTCGCAAAAAAGGAATGTCGCACATGTATTTTAGTCCAGCAGCCATGTGACCAACGTTGTAAAAATACCCCCCACCAGGTAGGCCCTACTTTTAGTGAGTCAAGATGGCCGCCTGTGAATAATCAGTCCTAGGAATTTGCGTGAATAGTTCAATTTTATTTTGTAGTATGTCTACACCATTTCAACTAGTTGGGAAGTCTTGTTATATAAGCAGTTATCTATTGTTTCGGCGCATGATTTCTAAGCTATTATGGTGTTCAGCCGTTTCACACTTGGCCAAATAGTATGTGATGCCCTAATCTGGTGACAAATCTATTTTTCAACACATTCGATTATTCGTCCAATTTGTACGTAGGCGATGTTAAGTTAATGAAGTCTGCCATTGCAACGCCAATTCTGTAGCCGCTGATTGAATGTTGTAGGGCAGAGTTATACTGCAATGCAGATGCTGCTTTTTGACTTTGCAGGGTAGGCCTATAGTATACACTGAGTCAGCCCAACCCAGTAAACACAAACCATTTGTATAACAATTACACAACGTCGGCCCAACATATTCGATGTTGGACCAACATTGTATAAATGTTATACAAATGCTTTGTGTTTACTACATGGGAAGCAAAACACGACACATTGTGGCAGTGTTGGCTATAAATGTTGATCGAGCCACTGTGGCAGCTGATAAGCCAGCGTAAGGCCAACGTTGGCTCATTGTGTTGTGTTTGCTGGTGTGCTACCAGCACATTCAGTAATTTACGTGCACGCCTTAGGGTTGAGGTGAGGTGTCGAAGAGCCCCATTTCTTTTTAACATTTCTCTTTTTGGTCAATAAAATATAAATTGCATGTCTAAGCATATATTGCATATATCTAAGCTCAAGAGTATGGTTGGCCATCACCCTCATAAGTAAATTAACCTTCTGAGAATGATTAAAAACCTTCCACGGACAATTAAAAACCTTCCGCGGATGATTAAAAACCTTCCGCGGACAATTAAAAATCTTCCGCGCAGAATTATAACCTTCCGCGGATAATTAAAAACCTTCCGCAGAGAATTATAACTTTCCGCGGATAATTAAAAACCTTCCGCGGATAGTTAAAAACCTTCCGCGGATAATTAAAAACCTTCCGCAATAATTATCCGTGGAAGGTTTTTAATTATCCGCGGAAGGTTTTTAATTATCCGCGGAAGGTTTTTAATTATCCGCGGAAGGTTTCTAATTATCCGCGGAAGGTTTCTAATTATCCGCGGAAGGTTTTTAATTGTCTGCGGAAGGTTTTTAATTATCTGCAGAAGGTTTTTAATTATCCGCGGAAGGTTATAATTCTCCGCGGAAGGTTTTTAATTATCCGCGGAAGATTATGATTCTCCGTGAAAGGTTTTTAATTGTCCGTGGAAGGTTTTTAATTATCCGCAGAAGTTTTTAATTATCCTCGGAAGGTTTATTAGCTTATGAGGGTGATGGCCAACCATACAAGAGTAGTCCACAGGTTATCATGGTACACATCACAATGTAAACATAATCAGGTACGGGTCCAGCCGTTTTTAAATGGCCGCCCATTTAAAAACAACCCTGCTTTTAGAAGCACTCGCAGCCCACTTTCGGCGAGTGTTTATAAACACCCGGTCATTTTTAAACGGTCGTCCAATATGACTGTTTAACTGTGCATTTTTTCCCATAGTATCAGGTATATTCTCTTAATTATACCATATTTTTGTATAATGTATAAATTGACACAACACATAACTACTTAGGGCTGTTCCAGTAAAAATCCGGGCTCCCCCATGGACTACAACCCACCCCTACTGGGAATCTTGGGCCACCACAAGGCCCGGATTTCCATAGTTTTTTAGCACCATAGTCCCCGGAATTTCTTCATGGCTCAACATAGTGTTAATTTACCACCCCACGGTTTTTGTGAAAAGGGGGGAATATGAAACTAATATGAATACCCAAGTCCACAGCTTTCATGTCATTTCTAATAAAGAAACAATGCGATTGTCATTTACACTGTCTTTTGTATTTATGTATTAGGCCTATAATGCACGCCAGAAAAGGTGCCCACCACCCCGGATTTCCGTTTGCTGAGTATAGCCGACCACCAACCACCTCGGAAATAGTTCAAGGGACAGTCCCAGGCTAAAATCATTAAAAAATCGGTGATTTTATTTCGGCTTCTTAATATGACCATCTATATGATGTAAACATGTCCATAGACTAGAACTGCAATTTGTTTTAATTTCTCTGGGGCGCATTTATCAGTTAGGCTAAATATAGGAGCGACATTCCCGTATTTATTATTTTTGACATGGTTGTCTAAAATAAGAAATCAGGATTTTCATTAGCACAAAAATTACAGACGACATCTCTGCAACGTTGCCGATGACGCCAGCCCAGTGGAAAACAGAAGTGCTGATCAAAAGCAAATTTTGATCGCGGTATTTGCCAGTGAGCTGCACGATGATGTTCCATTAGATAAGCTGACATTTTGTGTGCTGGACCGGTACACCATGCACAAATACACACCTGTGTCGCAGCACAGTGAGGAGACTGATGAGGAAGTGTCGCCACTAAGGAATGCGTCATTGGTCTCATAATAAGTTTCAGGTCGGACAGTGAATGCCCTCTGGTCGACATCTAGTCAACGGCGTTTACATCGGTCCGATAATGCATACGAGTCGGGCAGTGAACACCCTGTGGTCGACCTGTAGTCGACGGCGTTCACATCAGTCTGATAATGCATAGGAGTCTCTCAAATGCTCCTCGGACCGGACATGGTTAAAAACAGTGATTAGCACATTATCTAATTGCGTCGGATAAATGCCGACAGATTTTCGGAAAAAGGTATGTAAAATGTTTGTGCTATAGCTGATAGTAATTACACCACCCACACCTCTCGTACGTCAGGCCGCATATAACTTGATAACATTGTTCTATTTGCTCAATAGTATGTAGCAAAAATCATTCTGTCGTTTTTTTGCTCAAAATTGGAAGTAATTAGTAAAAATGGTTTATCTGTCATAATTAATGACCAAATGAAAACTTTGAATTTGGTAATGAGTGATAACATGTTCACTGAATTGTTTTTCTATCAAATTGAACCTTGGAAGGAATATGACGGTATTGAGAGGCAAAGTGGGCAAGGTTTGGATTGGAAATAAATGTCAGAACTACCACTCATAATCATTATAATGTTTGGGAACAAAGAATAGCGTACATTGAGGCTACGATGGCCCTCCCCAGATTCTTCCCATTCCATTAATGAAAAGTTGTTGGTTTGTTTAATAACCCTTGAATTCCTCAGGAGGCATTTATGAGTCAGGTGTCATATTTATCAGATATGCTTATTATCGAAAATTATACAACCCATTAAAATGAGGATAATTCTCATTTGATGTGTTGCATTTAAACATTTTAACAAAGTTAGGTAATTTGTAGCCTATTCACTGGGAGGTGAGAATTGCGATAGCAGTTCACCACCCCTGTAAAAATAATTGAAAAGAACGACCGTTCAAACGCCGTTCTGGGCGTTCGAACGCTGCAAAATCGTTCGAACGGCCTGAACGACGTTCTTATTCTAAAACTGAACACTGTCATCGTTCTGAACGACGTTAGTTCATTACAAAAAGATGGAACGACTGTTTGAACGTCGTTCTTGGCACTTGAACGTTCCTGCAGTCAACTAAATATGAGAACGGCTCCGCGGGAAAACAGCGTTCCGATTTGAACAAAATAATAAATAATAAATAAATAGTTTCATTGTCACACAGAAATTAATTTAGCAAAGACCAATCATGTGGATCTTCAATATCACACCATACGTTCAAAACTGAACAGTCCTTCAGTTTAGTCCAGACGCCTGCAGAGGAGACATGTACAGCTATAGCCATATTCTCATTATAAACTCAACTAGTTTTAGTCTAATAGTAGGGTCCAAAACCATGATTCCGTGACCAACCTTCTGCAAGTAACGTTTGACGGTTGTTTTGGGTAGCTTATTGTATTTGTAAAAAAATAAGCTCCTACGCCTCTTTTAAAAAGGCGGGCGAAATTTTCCAGAGCGTAAAATCCAAAATGGCCGCCATCGGTCATGGTGAAAAGCAAGAATTCACTTATTTCATCCACTGGTCTCCCAGTGGAACACATTTTTGAGAGCATTTATGTAGGAAATAGATTTGTTGAGGTTATAGTAGTATTATTTACCATATAAGTGTGAAAATGTAAGATTTATACCCGCAAAATAGGAAAACGCATCACCGAGGTGTGCAATCCGTTATAAACAGCTAACTTTTGATCTGGCTGACCTAAAATTTCATGTGACACCTCTTTTTTATATATTTTTGGGATGGGGAATCGATTTGTGGGGTTATTTTTAAAATTGTGTGCTTCCTTCATGTGAAAATCCAAAATTGTCGCCGTTCAGCATAAGGTAAAGCCTAAAATGATCAATTCACAGTGAATCAATTAAAAATGTTATGTGCTCTGCTATTTGAGGTTACAAAAAACAATACAAGTAAGTTGTAAAACATTTATTTCAACGAAAACATCATCTGATATTCAGCAAAATAAAGTAAAGAAAAACAATAATTGACTCGAAATGATAAAGATTATTAATAAAACCTTATGAAACTATTTAAAACTAAAATCACAATCTAAGATATCTTGTGAAAATTCATAAAAGACTAGTAGGCACAGCCAAAAATACTATTTTCACGATATTTGAAGGTATAGTCAACTGGTAAAATACGCAGGACATGGGTCCCCCAGAATGCAAAATTGCCCGTGGGTATACCATAATAATACTATGTGCATTTCATACCAAACGCCGCATTAAGAGCAAGTTCCCAAATCATAGCAAGTCCATATACTTGAGCGACATCTATAAGTTAATAATTCCACCAATGCTCTTATCTGGTGTTGTGTTTGAAAGCTGACTGTATTACTGCGGGGATCTCGAAACAGCTGACCCCACGCATGTGTTGACATTAGGGCTTTCCCAGCAAACAGTGTACACTCACCCAATGCTAGTTTAATGTTGGGCCAGCGTCGCAGACGTTGGTCTAAAATTAAAACAGTGTTGGGCGAGTGTCTCGATGGAGTAGTACCATAGTCTTGTAATGAGGTTGAATTACTCAGCTGAATACAATCATTCAACCTGTACTGTATACTGAAGGACTACACGTGACCTACACATGTGAATTCAGAACATGTCCGATCTCAGTGATTAACTTCAAATGTTGGGCAAAATGTAATTCTTAGTGACTCTCGTGGTTTAGAAATTGCTTGTGATGCGATTGTCAGGAAAAAAAGCCATATAATAAATTTTCATCAATAATTCTTACCTTCCTGATCACAATAACTAGTGGGGTTTGGCAGAAATAAAATCATAATAGTCTAAACTTTTACTGAATACATTCCAAGTAGACCTAATTAGCTGCTTGTTAGCCCTTTAACCGCCAAATTATTCAATTGGAATTTTCACCTACTTGAAGCTGTGTCTCGCTGACGCGATCCACAACTTCAAGTGAGTGAAAATTATTAAGATTTGACAAAATGGAGGTCGACAAATTTCAAATCTGGCTGATTAATGTCACTTTTTACCTTTAACATGTTTAAAAGCTGATATGTAGCCTAATGTGCCAATAAAAAATGTAAAAAACGAATATGGGCGGCACCGGCGGTTAAAGAATTAATAGTGTATGAATCAGATGAGACTGATTGTGATAATGCCTATACCAATAACAGAGTCGGCGTGGTTTGGAGTGAATATAGGCCTAGGCTACTCCTCTGGGCCTATAAAGCTCATTACTTGTGAGTAAAAAAGCAGATACTGCCATATCACTTGTCACGACAATAAACTTGAGCCATTATGCCTAGCAATAACGTTATAACATAGCCTATTGGTAAGTAGGTTAATGCCCGACGATATGTAGGCCTAGGCTTACTATTCTTTGAACTTGGAAAACAACTGCATGGGCCCACAGTACTCAGATCAACACTTCTGTGGAAGACTGCTTGTTAATACCAGCTGTAAATCTCCCCATCAAACAGACATTGACCATTGATTAATGCTGATGTTAGGTCGCAGACGTTGGGCAAACCTTAACTCAACATTGGGTCAACGTCGGGCATAGACATAGAGGCCTATTCGACATCTGCAGATATTACCGTACAAAGAGTGTGCAATGACTGATGCAGTGGTAAAGCCTGGAAATCAGAGATCGCTGGTTAGAACCTACCTCTGGTATAGGCTTATGTGCACAAAGGTGGCCTAGTCTAGAAAACCACATTTAATTACATGCATACATGTGCGTAAGGCCCATGAGTAGGCCCCTACTACGCTCGACAATACCAAAATGCGTGGATAGGCAAAAGGCAGTAGACTCTATTTAAAATGTTTTTGTTTGAATAGAAAAAAACTCACCTCTGGTATAGGCTTATGTGCACAAAGGTGGCCTAGTCTAGAAAACCACATTTAATTACATGCATACATGTGCGTAAGGCCCACGAGTAGGCCCCTAATACGCTTGACAATACCAAAATGCGTGGATAGGCAAAAGGCAGTAGACTCTTTTTAAAATGTTTTTGTTTGAATAGAAAAAAACTCATTTTTTTTGTTAAAATGACAAAAAAATCAATTATTGTTTTTTTTTACTTTTTTTATTTTGGCATTTCGGAACTTGAAGTTCCCGGAACTGGAAAATTGGGAACTTGAAGTTCCCGGAACTTGGGAGCTTTGAAACTTGGGAACTTGGGAACTTGTTTTAGGGTATCCCCCAGACATGGCAGAGGCTATAGCGACAGTTCTGTCTAGTACGGCGACCCCTGGCAGATGTTGGGGTGCTCTGGAGGAGGGGTGGACTAAGAACAGATCCTACCGTGTTTATCTTAACTTTCTCTTTTTTTCATTAGAAAAGTTATGATAAATCCGAATTTTTCTAATGTAATGTTAAGATGAAAAAGAGAAATAAATAATCCTAATTTTAAAATTCTTTTATAGTGGGATGGGCCCTACGTCTAATTAGACAAAATCATCAATCACTCAATATATGAACTATTTTACCACACTGCAGAAATCTGTAGGCCTATGAACTATTGAGTTATAATTAAAGATTAAAATATAATTGGATACAAATTTGACAAGATTAATTGTAAAAGTCTTAGGCCCCTAATTGTCTTACTTTAAATTCAACATCATTGCGTCCGAAATCACCGTCCAAAATCACTATCCGGAATACCCAATATTACCAGAAATAGTCACATAATGTTTTGTTGGGCGTCCGAATTCACCGCACACAGTCTGAAATCACCACCCCATATTACCGCATGCCGAGATCATCGACCGAAATTACCGTCCAAAATCACCGATATGCGTCCGAAATGGTAGAGGTCCGAATTCACTGCGACGTAAGTCATTTTTGTTTACGAAATTTTGTGGTATGATGCTATTGAGCTAATATGGAGTGATTCTGTAGCACAGAGTGGTGTGTATATGTTGCGTACAGCTGACGCCAGCGTGTATTCACGAAATTTACTGTACACTTTGCCGACAGCATCCCTCTTCACTCTTGCATTTCTCGTACAATAAATACAATAGCCTAGGCCGCCATAGTCTAGAGTTTAATTTCTCAACAAAACGATTGTAAGTGGTAAATATAACCGTCCTAAGACTAAGTCAGACCTACAACTTACAAGTACAATCATTGTAACAATGAATGGCTAACTGTTAATTATCTGATATGTAAGTTGTAACTTGTAAGAAAAATAATTTAATTTGACTAGACTACACCGTACACGTAACACGCCTGTCACCCCAAAAAAATGACAAACATTTGTTTGTAACTGTTACTGTTAGTGTTACTGTACTCTTGTTAGTGTTACATGTAGGCTGTAGTCTAGCCTCTAGGGGCGGGGGCCCTGGCCTAGGGCCTAGGCCCAGGGTAGTGGTTAGCACCGCTGACGCTGCCTTTCACGCCAGAGGCAGGGTTCGGCCTTCGGCTTCGGGGTTCGGTTCCTGGTCTTGGCAGTTTGAAAGAAACAAAAAATGTTTCTTCCCCATCCATGTGTGAGAGTCAGTACTGTGGGGAGCCTCCGTGACCGAGAGGTAGTGTGCTCGGCCTCAGCCCGCCAGGGCTCGAATTTAGAATCCTGTGTCTGGAGGACAGTGTCATTTCAATCATCTCACTATCCTTAGGACATGTAGGAGGTTCTCCTGGCCCAGTTTAGCCTATATGTGCACAAAGGTGGCCGATTAATTTCCTTTTCTAAGTAGTCTAGACTATTATTTTAATTAGTTAACTAAATGACGGCTATAACACTGTTATCTTAGGTAACTGAACAGGGACTAATCTAGAGATGAGAATGAGGGCGTCCAAAAATCACTAATTAACACAAAGTAGGCGATCATGCAACTGGCGCAGCACTGGCTGCGCTTGCCGCAGGCTAGCGCCGGGGGAGCGCGAGGGGAGTTTCCCCTTCGCCGCCGGTGGTATGGGGCTTCCCCAAGATTTTTTTTAAATACAAGGCTCTCAGATTAATTTTAGGGCCAATCAGTGGATAAATGGAAATAATTGGTTGGTTGCCAATAGGGGTAGAAATGTAAAACTAAAAGGCAAGAACAAGCCAAAAATCATTATTTCTAGAAATGATCTTCATTAATCACTAATTTTCATATTCATATCATCATAAGCGCCCGTCGTCCCCCAAAGGACCAAATTTTTTTTGACGTCGACAGGGCTTACAAATATTGCTCCGCTGTCCATGGCATGCCAGGTGCACTCGTCCAACCATTTTTTGGACAAAGTGTGTTTCCTTTTACCCTGGGGCTCTCCGTTCTTTTCGTCCACCTCTGCAGGCTCTGGTTCTACCAATGTGCCACTGCCCCAGGCACTGGCAGCAGGAACAGCAGCAGCATCACTGCCACCAGTTTCCGACGCAGACTCTGACACTCGTTGTTCAACTGGAGGGTCAGTAATGGCGGTAGGGATCCTCAAAAACAAACGAAAAGTCTAGATATACTAAGATATTGATAGCCTTAGGGCTTAAGACAAAGATTGCTCAGTTGATGCAATTATGAATAGGACTAGACCTAGCCGGCATTGCTAAGCATAATTGAATTTGAAAAGGAATTAAATTATTTTTGTGTGGCATTTAGATCTATTTTACAATTGAGCGAATGTATTGGGAGCGACAGGTTATCTGGTAAAAACATTTTGTATCATCATATGACTCACACTCACACAGTGTCGGATCCAGAGGTTGGCGAAGGGTGCCAATAGATTAGGGCTTGAGGGTTGATACAGCAGCCCTAGGCTAGAGCCCTAGAATAGATACTTAAGCTATAGATGTCTAGTATTGTACTATAGAACTATAGTATAGGGGCAGACGAATGAACACCGTTTATTGAACTGAGAATATATAGCTATAGCCTAGGCTATTAAAACTAACGTTAAAAACTTTTTCATTGCTGGGTCACGTCGTTTCATGGCTGCAGACAAGGCCTACTTCTGTTTTGGTTGTAGGCACATGCAAGGACAACTGCAGTATGCAGTCATTCACAGGCTGTGCACTGTGCCCTTCAAATACAGGTGACTGGACATGGAGACTATCTGTGTAAATCTAAATGTAAAGACATCAGGATTCTGGATACAAACTGCAGATCCTGCTGTCACAATCTTATCAGTGCTGCCAGAATTAACAGTGGCATAGCCTACCCAAGAAAAGCAAGACGCATAGCCATTCTTGACAGAATGTTGAGTTGCAGACGGAGGCCCAACAGTAGGCCTTACCATCCATTGACAGGGGCGGATCCAGGATTTGAAAAATGAAAGGCGCAGGTGGCTCGGGGCGAGTTTTTAGGCATATTTAGGCCAATTTAGGGGACTTTTTAAAGAATTCTGCGCAAAAACGGGTGGTCGTGCGCCCACTGCGCCCCCCTCTGGATCCGCGCCTGATTGATCAACGTCGCGCGTTAGCTGGTTACCCATAAAACAGGACACGTTGAAACAATGATGTTTTAATGTTGAACTTGAAACAATGATGTTTTAATGTTGGACCAGCGTCCGGGACGTTGGGCCGACAATAAAACATCATTGTTCCAATAGGCCAGTGTCGCAGACGTCGGGCCAACATTAGAACATCATTGTTCCAACGTGTCCTGTGTGCTGGGTAAGCCACGTGCAGTACAAGGGGTGTATATTGGGTCAAGCGCTTCAAAGTGACGTCATGCTACTAGGCCCTATGCATGATACAATGTAGGCCTAACATCGTTTACAAGCCTACATGCTGTCCGGATCCTGTTTTAAAATGGACTAACTGTGGACTTAGTTGCAGCTATAAATAGACATGGCCTGACCAACTACACCCCGTGCGTAATCAGATGACGCTTGTGCTGCAACTGGGATCAACTTCCCAGCTAACGTCTTTGAACCAATGTTGGTTTAATGCTAGTTCAGTGTTGCAAACGACGGGCCACCTTTAAACCATTAGATTTGACTACACATCAGCTACATTGTGGCACTGGGCAGGTCTGCCACCCGCTGAGTGTGGACACGCTCGCCACTAAATTATCGCTACGGTCTGCCGCGCGGAGCTGGCACGTGGTAGATTTTATGTTCTCATTATCAAGTCCCTCCATTTTAGGGAACTGTATCTGGATTTTGGCCGTCTTTTTGAGGGTTTCTCAAACTTCGGCCGTCCCGTCCAAAATGGCCCACAGTAAAAAATTGGCCGTCCAAAAGGACGGCTGGACGGCTGGCTAGATGAGTCTATGTAACTGAATGACGAACATGAGTGATGCCGTCATTGAGTTTAATCGTTCGCATTCAAATTAGTTAACTAAATGACAGATGTAACTCATGCGGTCATTTAGTTGCACAGTAAGTAGCCTAAAGTCATTCACCTTAGGTAACTGAATGACGAACATGAATGATGGCTTCACTTAGTTTTAGCACCATGATTGTAACCGACCTTTGACCTGTGAGGACTTCTCCATTACATTATTGCCGTCATTCAATGATTCAGTTAAACTTTATATTTCAGTTTGTATGCCGTCATTCAGTTTAATTTGACCCCATTTTCAGTTAATAATAGACCTATTTTAAAAATGGGGCCAAAACTATAGCCCCACCTCCCATATATTATTAATGGGAGGTGGGGCTAAAATCTTTAGCAACATCTCCGATGTCTTATGAATGAGAAATGGGGCTTAATATCTACCATTTAAATGCTTAAAATTGTCATTTACCCCCAAAAATATTCAAGCCCCTATTCATGCTATTTGCTGCTAATTCCAGGGCCCCAAATGAAGACACTTTACCATGTTTACCCCAGGGAGTCTTTTTCCCGCCAAGCAAATCAATAATTAATTATTTGGAAGATCAGAGAAAAAATTTAAAAAATACATTTTAATATTATGTAATGTTTGCTCCTATATACTACTACCGGATTAGCTCCATTTACAGTCACTAGTTAATATATTCAGAATGGAGCCATAACTATAGCCCCACCTCCCATATATTATTACTGGGAGGTGTGGCTAAAGCTTTAGCCCCATCTCCGATGTCTTATTATTGAGAAATGTGGCTTAAGATATCGACCATTTAAATGCTCAAATTGCCATTTACCCCCAAAAATATCCAAGCCCCTATTTTCTGCTTGTTCCCTGGCCCCAAATGACAACCATTTACCCCAGGGGGTCTTTCCCCTAAAGGCAAATCAGTAATTAATTATTTTAAAAATGTCCAAAAAAAATTAATCAAAATTAAATATTATATAATGTTAGTTCCTATATACTACTACCAGAGTAGCCCTATTTACAGTCACCAATATATGGGAAATGGGGCTAAAACTATAGCCCCACCTGCCATATATTATTGATGGGAAATGGGGCTAATCCGGTGGTAGTATATAGAAACTAATATACTACTACTGGATTAGCCCCATTTAGAGTCACTAAGCTATGGGAAATGGGGCTAAAGTTATAGCCCCAACTCCCATATATTATTAATGGGAAATAGGGCTTAAAATGTCGAGCATTTAATTTGGAAAAAATTCTTAAATTCTCCCGCAAGGCAAATCAATAATTAATTATTTTGAAGATCATAAAAAAAATTTATTAAAATTAAATATTATTTAATGTTAGTTCCTATATATTACTACCGGATTAGCCCCATATTGGCCCCATATATTAATGATGGGAAATGGGGCTAATCCGATGGTAGTATATAGAAACTAATATACTACTACTGGATTAGTGAACGGAGTATGTATCCAGACGCACGTCACGTGCGCATGTGGATTTAGTGGGCGTAGCATGTATCCAGACACACGGGGTGCGCATGTGGATTTAGTGGGCGGAGCATGTATCCAGACACACGGGGTGCGCATGTGGATTTAGTGGGAGGAGCATGTATCCAGACAGACGGGGTCGCATGTGGATTTAGTGGGAGGAGCATGTATCCAGACACACGGGGTGCGCATATGGATTTAGTTGGCGTAGCATGTATCCAGACACACGGGGTGCGCATATGGATTTAGTGGGAGGAGCATGTATCCAGACACATGGGGTGCGCATATGGATTTAGTGGGAGGAGCATGTATTCAGACACACGAAGTGCACGCATATGGATTTAGTGGGAGGAGCATGTATCCAGACACACGGGGTGCGCATATGGATTTAGTGGGAGCAGCATGTATTCAGACACATGGGGTGCGCATATGGATTTAGTGGGAGGAGCATGTATCCAGACACACGGGGTGCGCATATGGATTTAGTGGGAGGAGCATGTATCCAGACACACGGGGTGCGCATATGGATTTAGTGGGAGGAGCATGTATTCAGACACACGAAGTGCACGCATGTGGATTTAGTTGGCGTAGCATGTATCCAGACACACGGGGTGCGCATATGGATTTAGTGGGAGGAGCATGTATCCAGACACACGGGGTGCGCATATGGATTTAGTGGGAGGAGCATGTATCCAGACACATGGGGTGCGCATATGGATTTAGTGGGAGGAGCATGTATCCAGACACACGGGGTGCGCATATGGATTTAGTGGGAGGAGCATGTATCCAGACACACGGGGTGCGCATATGGATTTAGTGGGAGGAGCATGTATCCAGACACACGGGGTGCGCATATGGATTTAGTGGGAGGAGTATATATCCAGACACATGGGGTGCGCATGTGGATTTAGTGGGAGGAGCATGTATCCAGATACACGAAGTGCACGCATATGGATTTAGTGGGAGGAGCATGTATCCAGACACACGGGGTGCGCATGTGGATTTAGTGGGAGGAGCATGTATCCAGACACACGGGGTGCGCATATGGATTTAGTGGGAGGAGCATGTATCCAGACACACGGGGTGCGCATGTGGATTTAGTGGGAGGAGCATGTGTCCAGACAGACGGGGTGCGCATGTGGATTTAGTTGGCGTAGCATGTATCCAGACACACGGGGTGCGCATATGGATTTAGTGGGAGGAGCATGTATCCAGACACATGGGGTGCGCATATGGATTTAGTGGGAGGAGCATGTATTCAGACACACGAAGTGCACGCATATGGATTTAGTGGGAGGAGCATGTATTCAGACACACGGGGTGCCCATATGGATTTAGTGGGAGCAGCATGTATCCAGACACATGGGGTGCGCATATGGATTTAGTGGGAGGAGCATGTATCCAGACACACGGGGTGCGCATATGGATTTAGTGGGAGGAGCATGTATCCAGACACACGGGGTGCGCATATGGATTTAGTGGGAGGAGCATGTATCCAGACACACGGGGTGCGCATATGGATTTAGTGGGAGGAGCATGTATCCAGACACATGGGGTGCGCATATGGATTTAGTGGGAGGAGCATGTATCCAGACACACGGGGTGCGCATATGGATTTAGTGGGAGGAGCATGTATCCAGACACACGGGGTGCGCATATGGATTTAGTGGGAGGAGCATGTATCCAGACACATGGGGCATGCATATGTGGATTTAGTTTGCAGAGCATGTATCTGGACAGCTCTTGAAGATTCCCAGCCATAGATCAATAGATGATATATTCTGCTCCTTGGTCGCCTTTGGAATTTTGTTCCAGTTGATAATTGTCACTGACAGGCTTGGCTACTTAAACTCACTTATCCTAGGCCTACTACACTATCGTCTATCCAGCGGTAGAGGATTGACCAAATTTAGCTTTTCGCTGATTACTCCTTCAATACTTTTTAGCAGGTTTAAAATAAGAAATAGAAAATTTTTCCTGTATTTCTATAGTCCACTGAAAGGTATCTTTTGAGGTTGAGCATTTTTTTGTGTGAATCTGTAAACCACTTTATTAAAAAAGTCTGGCCTTATTTAACCCTTGGAGCTCTCTGACTCAAAGTTGTGTCTCAATCGCTACCAAAACTCCCAACAAATACTCGATCAAAGTAATTTCAAGATTGAAGACATGTTTGACTGCGTAAAAGACATGATAACCCTTTAACTGCCAGGTTATTTAATTTTAATTTTGACCCACTTGAAGTTTTGTTTCCTGATGCGATCCACAGCTTCAAGTGATTGAAAAAAATTCAGATTTGACAAAATGGAGGTTTACTATCTTTAAATTTAGCTGATTGATGTCACATTTTATAGGCCCCTATTCACCATGTTTAAAAGGTGGCACCTATTGTGCTGATAAAAAAATGAAAAATAGATTATAATTGGGACCGGCGGTTAAAGGGTTAAGTAACCTTGCACAAGCTAGTATAGCCGACATCATTGTCTTAGAGGTTAATTATCCCTTGCAGTGCTAATCTTGCTAACTCTAATGTGCTAATAAAAAAATTTAAAACCAATTATAATTGGGACCGCAGGGCTCGAAATTGAACTAATTTTCCACTTGTCAAGTCAGACATCTGGCTGAAAAATCTACTAGTCCTTCCCAAAATTATCACTTGTCCTTCCTAATAATTGTGAAGCAGGGGCACTCGTCTGGTGGGACAAGCTCAGTGAAACAGAACTCGTCCTTCCCAGATTGTTGGTCGTCTCGGACGATCGGACAGGGCCAATTTCGAGCCCTGGACCGGCGGTTAAAGGGTTAAGTAACCTTGCACAAGCTAGTATAGCCGCCATCATTGTCTTAGAGGTTAATTATCCCTTGCAGTGCTAATCACGTTCTATGTCTTTCAAACAAGAAAATTTGAAGCAATTAGTATTGAATTTACTAGCTTGGCATATTCAAATTGTACACATCAGGGTTCTGCCCGCGGTGGGCGGCGCTGGGCGGCCTCGTCCAGCACTCATGCTGCCCACCACAGTTGGAAAAAACGTTGAAAAATAAGTATTTTAAGTATAAAAACATGGCTGTAGTTACTATTAGAAAAATTGACATTTTTGATGCCAAGACCGCCCACCACTACCCATGTCTGGGCAGTCCTGACCCTGAGACTGGGTGAGCGCTAGCGCTCTCCACATCGCCAAATGCTAAACAATATTCCCTGTGGCTAACATTATTTGGACCTCTCTC
Source organism: Flabesymbios commensalis (assembly GCA_964017125.1). Taxonomy (NCBI): domain Eukaryota; kingdom Metazoa; phylum Annelida; class Polychaeta; order Terebellida; family Flabelligeridae; genus Flabesymbios; species Flabesymbios commensalis. The sequence goes on along the minus strand of OZ024918.1, from coordinate 7,616,409 downwards.
GCCACAGACAATTGAGTGTGGCGAAAGATGAACAAGCTCAATTCGCTGATCATGAGCCCACGGGCACAGCTAGTGACTGGCTGCACTGTAGCTTTTTGTTTTGTGGCTAAAATATTCTCATGTGGCTGAAGGAAATCAGGTCCCTTTAGCCACAGCCACTGGCTGTGGCTAATTCAATTCGCATCCTAGCGCTCACCCAGTGACACATGTAAGTAATTTTAACCCACTTGAAGTTGTGTCTCTCTGCCGCAACCCACAACTTCAAGTACCGGTAAGTAAAAATACAAATTCTTAGTGCCTTAAGGGATAACCCCTGTACCACTGATTTGTTTGTACATATTTTTCATTTATTCGAAGCTGGAGTTGCCAACGCAATTTCCAGCTTCAAATAAAAGAAAAATACTATTATTTATGAAAAATATACATTTCCAATATTGAATTATTGGATTACCAGAGCATCTATCAAAAACAGTTTTATAAAATTTAGTGACATATATATATATATATATATACGATAGATAATGAGGTTTGTGTTGTGGTTTCACAGTCCATCACTATCAGCGTGTGGAGTACTATTTAGAGGAGATCCACTGATAGCAGGCGGTCTGCAGGAGATAAGAGTACATTGTGCCAGAAGCACGTTGAGGAGATAAGGGTACATTGTGCCAGAAGGACGTCATCTCACGCTCTATCAATCATGGCACATCAACGCATATCTATCATCTGTGGTCATATTCAACCTCATTCCACGGCAGCATGCAGAACATTTTCAGAATCAGAGAGTGCCCAAAGTATAACTGCGCAGGAGTGCGGTGGTGCAAAACCAAAGCTGGAGGTTGAGCAGAAACCATCCACAATTCCTAAACGTCGGTAAGTGGGACATCTGACTTGTGTAGACTTTGACATCATCGGCTGATTAAGCGCTGTCAGTATGATACAGTCATGCTGATAACACAGGATCAGCTGATCATTGTGTTCATACCCCATGAAACTAACTGTATCATAGACCAGTGCGCAATATGGGCCAAATTTTAAAGGTTATGGAAGCCTAAGGACCCTATCTTATATAAATTAGAGAGTCCCACTTCAGTCCTAATACTGAAGAACCTTATTTTTTGATGACATTAATGTATGCAATAAAGACTTGTTCGTCAGTATGATCACTGGTACAAGCTCAATAATGGTGGCAGGCTATTGTTGAGTGTGATTTTAATACAAGTTAATTTTATGTTTTGTAATGAAAATTAACATATTTCCTGTACATCCTGTATGTTTCAAACTGACTCATCTCAAATTATGCATGGAACGTCAACTCTATAAAATACTTGTAATTTACTGTTTAACCTTTGTTTTGCTGAATTGTCATCTAGTCGACCCCTTGGATATGAAAGGGTGCATCTGCTAGTACAATGTCCAGCTTCAAAAAGAAAATTGACATTTGCAAGTTGAATTATTTCATTACCTGAGCAAATACTGCAAATATTAGATCAATTTCAAATTTTCAGTGGCATTGTATTTATTTGACGAAAAAAATATGTACCTCGGTAGGCCTATATATACATTGTTATTTTATTATTATTTTGTTGATAATTTCCATTACAACAATAACACTATTTCGGCTAATATGTACGTTAATACATTTTGTATTTTCAGACAAGTTTTTATTTCGTTTCAAAATGAAAATTGCTTCAAATTTTAATTAAAAAATAGCTCTTAGCAATTGAATCTAGTCAAGTGCAATATAATAGCCTCCCATTGATGACAACACCCAGCTGTGCTACAATATAACCTATGACTGTTAGTGAGAGACCAACTGATCTACGTATGTATGATGTAACCTCCTAGTCCTATGACAGGTCAAGGCTATTACTACAATGTAAACTATGACAGGCCAACCCTTGTTCTACAGTATAACCTATGACAGGCCAAGCCTTCTACTACAATGTAAACTATGACAGGCCAATCCTTGTTCTACAGTATAACCTATGACAGGCCAAGCCTTCTACTACAATGTAAACTATGACAGGCCAATCCTTGTTCTACAGTATAACCTATGACAGGCCAAGCCTTCTACTACAATGTAAACTATGACAGGCCAATCCTTGTTCTACAGTATAACCTATGACAGGCCAAGCCTTCTACTACAATGTAAACTATGACAGGCCAATCCTTGTTCTACAGTATAACCTATGACAGGCCAAGCCTCCTACTACAATGTAAACTATGACAGGCCAACTCTTCTTCTACAATATTATAAACATGATAAAATATGACAGGCCAAGCCTTCTGCTACAAGATAACCTATGCCAGGCCAACCCTTCTGCCACAAGAATATAACCTATGACTGACCAACCCTTCTGCTACAATATAACCTCCTATGACAGGCCAACCCTTCTGATACAATATAACCTCCTATGACTGAACAACCCTTCTGCTACAATATAACCTCCAATGACAGGCCAACCCTTCTGCTACAATATTATATAATTTTGCTGTGCTTTAATTTAAATTAATTTAAATATTTTTTGCTGCTTAATATACATTTGCAGAAGATTGTAAATATTTAACTGCCCAGAAAACACAAAACTTTTGTATAAAATTTGTACAATGTTGGCCCAACGTCTTCGACGTTTGTCCAACATTGTACAAATGTTATACAAATGTTTTGTGTGTGCTGGGTGCTGCTTAGTTCATTGTCTGTTAACACCATACGTTACAAGCAGACATTTTAACCCTTCGCCTGCCAAGTCATCTGATTTAAATTATCGCCCTCTTAAGTTTAAAGCATCCACATATGTTTTCAAAATTAAATGTAATTGTGTTCTTTAGATTTGCTCGAACCGCATCTCCGTGCAAGCATTTATTGCCCCAAATTTATAAATATGAAAAAACTTGATTTAACAGTCAGATTATTAAATTTGATAAACATATAAGATTACGGGTAACTCAGATCTATGATCATGACTAAACTGGACAATCACAATTTTTTTATTATTTAGACAGGAGTTGTTGAAGTGGAATGGATGGGGGTACAAAGACTCCAAGTTCCATTTGAACAAGAATGAGCATGTGGAGTTTTCTGGAGAAAGGTGAGTGGAGAACAGGTCTGATACTGGCTAAACAACACAGGTCAACTCTTCAACTGCTGGTGATGCATATGCCCAGCAAATATGAAATGTTGACCTAATGGCGGGTTATTGTCGGGCAGATGTCGCAGAATGCGGGCCAATGTTATTCCAACATTGGCTCAACATCTCATGTTTAAAGGATATGCATCATTTGAGATTTCTTCAATAAAACCTATTTACATGTAATTTGAAAATGAAACTTAATCATTACCCTGCATTATCTAATTAAAATTTTCACAGACTTGGAAGTTCTGTGTTCTTACCGTGACCCACATCTTTAAGTGAGTGAAATTTACTCATATTTGTTTAATTTGAAATTGAATATTTGCAAATCTTTATGGCTAAAAACTCTTTTCGTTCCCAATGAAAATGATTTAACCTGCTAATGAAACAGATCAAAAATGATTATAGTATATGCTTCGGCGTACTCTCAGTGCGAGGACCAACTTTAGACATCAGAATCTTACGTCTATAGATATCAGATTCTAACGTGTATAGTCGATCCACACACTGAGAGATTTATAATGGCCATATAAGCATAAATAAAGGTATTCAAATGAAGCAAAAAGATATTTATGAGGACTTCAAACTGAAAAAAACAACCTTTGGTCTCTTGGTTTGATTATATAAAAAAATTGCGCTTTAACCTTTTCACCTTGTAGACCGTTTTTATACATCAGAAGCTGACGTCTGTAGACTTATAGAGATGGTCATATGTACACACCGTTATCATGCATTGCATCATAGGTGTGGGGGTACGGGGATGATTGCTAGTAGTAGTACTTTTCGCCCCCATCTGTGGATGGTCATTAAGGATCTGTTCCGTCTGTTGAATGCAGTGTACGGCATTGTACGGGAGCACTAGTCTACAGCAATCATCCAAGGGCAGCTGCAGTTTCCTTGTATCTCGCCATAATCTTCGGGCGGATTGCCAGTGTTGTACCCTGGCTCCTCCGCTCAACAGCGGAGCCAATGCAGCACCCGCATCAGTGCTGGCACTGGTGTAGGTCGTGGTAGCCTTAAATAACCGGCAATAGCGTGTTTGACATTAGGTCTCTCACGTGGGATGAATGGATTTACCCTGAGGGATTTATCCTTCCTATTGTTACTCTGGGGACTATACGACCTGAGGATAGCGAAGCTGGGCGAAATGCCACGGAGTTTCAGCATTAAATTGCACAGCGAAACCCAAGTCTCTGGCCGTCTGAACATGTCTGGGGTAGATCCCCTAAACATGCCCAGAACCCCTACTCGGGCGAGCGAAGGAAAACGCTCTCAATAACCCACCATGCCCTATCACCCCCACCCTCACATCATCATCTGTACATCATTCATCTCATCGATTGACTATAACGTTTTTATCGTATTACAATGTCACTTATAAGACCATTTGTGCCGAAAAGTGACGTAAAGCAATGATTTACTACTACTACTACTACTACTACTATCATAGGTGTGAACACATAGCACCAATGAACGGGGTTTTTTAAACTGTCACAATGGCCTGAGTAGGGTTGAAGATAACGTGACAATAGTTCAAAGAGGCATGCATGGAACTGTCTGAATATTGGAAGAGCAACATGGCGCTCACAAAAGGCGATATGGTGCGGCACGATGTAAGGAATGGCTAGATGAAACATTGGCTCAAACCATGTGAAAATTTGTTAAAATGTTAGAGTAGGCAGGGCAGGGGGTGTATTCTTAAAAAAATTGAGGCCAAAAGTCTTGTGGTCTGAGGGTCAGAAGCTGACGGATGTTTAGATTGCCTGAGGTGAATTCTGACCATTTTGAAGGGTTACAGTCACTTACTTTTTATTTTTGACAGTCATTTTCAATTTGTTAAAAAAATTTCAAATTTTGTCTTGAGGTGTAGGATTAGCCCTTACAATGCTGAAATGTTTTTGTGAAAACCATGAAGAACAAAGTTTTTTTTCAATTTGAAATCATTATAGATGTCTTAGTTGGCTCTTTCCACCTCATTTGAATACCTGTGTTATGGGTCGACAACCATTATAATACTCTTTCCATGCGAGAACCGAATTTGAGATTCTGACTTCTAAAGACGTCCCCACACTGAAAGGGTTAAGCTTCCCTGTCTGTATAAATCATATGATAAAGTTCAGCCCTTTCACTCAGCTAAGCCATCCTATGATCATTTTCATTCTGTTTTATTAGCAGGTTATTGCACAGACATTGAGCATGAAATGTGTGTTTAAACATTTATGGGCCGTCACAAAAGTTCACAAATGATGTTCCTAAAAATTCTAAATATGAACACGGTTCGTATTGGTAGGTGGGTGGTTGACTACCCCATTCGTATAGACGTTTTGCGAATTTTAAGTGCACTTTTTTGTGTTCTGCTATATGAAATATCAGCTAGAGATATTTAAATATACGTAGATTTCCAATTTTGTATCAGCAAAGGAATAGGTTTACTGTCAAATTTCTTATGTCCTGTCTCTTATATTAGAGGTGTGTGTGGGTAGTGGCCCATCCCCAATATGAGCTGTGTTCATATTTTGGAACATTGCAAACTTTAGTGACAGCCCTTAAGATTTGCAATCGTTTGCTGTGAAATTAAACATATTATATTAAGAGTAATTTCCTACTAACGCGATTCTTTAATATTTAATTTAGCGTTTAAAGAGTTAAATAAATAATGTTTTTGCATGATCCCTGTTATGGGATTTTTTTTCAATATTTTCCAGTCATCTACTATTTGTAATTATGAAGTGCAATTCAGCTTTCAAAGAAAGAAAGAAAGAAAACTGTGTCAGCTGAAGGGACTATTTGTGTGACCTTTCAATTCAGGTATCGTCTGAGTGGACTGGTGCTGCCCCTGGTGAAAGATTGGATGAAAGAGACATTAGGACTCGACACAAATCACAAAAGCCCAGCTCAGGTGGGGGAACGTTTTCCTATGGTATTATATGAATGGAGATGCTAGCACACGTATATAAGTTTTTTCAAGAATTCACTTCCACACAAAAATGTTTGTATCGCAACGTAATCATGTTTGTGTGTGATTTTAGTCAAATTTCATTGTAAAAAACAGTGTCTCTGGCTTATCCCTTACATCTCTGAAATATTTTTGTAGAAACCATGGAGACCAAAGGGATTTTTACAATTTCACATCATCTTAAATGTCTTGGTTAGCTTATTTCCCTTCATTTGAATTCCTATGTTATGGGTCTACAGTCATTATACATTTTCAATTCTTTCAGTGCATGGACTCTCGTCTGTAGACCTCAGATTTTGACGTCTAAATATGGTGCCCACACTGAAAGAGTTAAAATCATTGATAATTTTTGTGGAATTAAAGCACTCAGACATTATAAATTATAGCCATTATATTTTTTTTTTGAAGCAAGACTGTCTTTATACATAAGAATCTGATGGCCCTGAAAGGGTTATATTGCATAGCAGTAGGGGTTTAAATGGCTCGCAAAACATGCAAAATGTAATGCGATACCAGTTATGTATATGATATATCTCAATTTAAATGTATGTTATATGAATATATGAAAATAAAAGAATTGGCTGAGTCAGGTTCATACAGGGGCTTGAAAATGATTATTCTGGTTGAGTTAAAAAATCAGCTAATTTGCAAATTAAACAGGGCTGCCAGGGGCTTATTTGCATATCCAAGATCGATGTAGACACTCCCCAGTCGTCAATATCTATCCGATATTCACAATTTTTTTTCTCAACACACTCTGATGGACTATCCTGGTTGAGTTCGAAAATCAGCTAATTTGCATATTCAACATGGCCGCCATGGGCTAATTTGCATATCCAAGATCGATGTAAACACTCTCTAGTAACCAATATTCATCTGATCTTCGCAAATTTTTTCCTACACATTCTCTGATGGATTATCCTGGTTGAGTTCTAAAATCAGCTAATTTGCATATTATTATTAAACATAGTCGCTGTGGGCTAATTTGCAAATCCGAGATCGATGTAAACGCTCTCCAGTCGTCAATTTTCATCATATCTTTGCAAAAAAAAATTCTGAACACCCTCTGATGGATTTTTCTGGTTAAGAGCGAAAATCAGCTGTATGCATATCCAAGATGGCCTCCATTGCACTTATGTTGTATAGCTCCATCGTTACTGCACTGACAATAAATTTTTAATTGTGGAAGGTGGAGACTTTCATATTTGCTATGCAAATGCAAGATCTAGTAAAAATACAATTTTACAAAGGACTTTTCAAAAATATAGATTGATACAAATATTTATAGTATTATAAAGAGAGTGAATAATATTTATACATACAAATAATGTTGATATACATGCACATACACATGTATTATTATCTAGGGGTCTGTACATAACATGTATAATTATGTGTTATTTATCTATGTGTTTTTATCCAGGGAGAGAACTTCCCACTGGTCCACTGGTCTGATCACTAGTAAAGATCGCCACGAACCAGTAAACATCCCCTCCAGAGTTATCTGATTGCTCACTGTCAGAGTATCTGTCTGACTTTGACATCGATCCTAATAATGATTTAACCAGTTATATGATTCAGCTCTCAGAGGGCCATTTGCACAGACTGTTTCAGTTGCTCTCTGGCTTAAATGTCATATCGGACTATAAATTATAGTGCAAAGTTACCACATATGCGGACTAGTAAAGGCCAGACGGTTATTATGTTTTACGGGCGGAAATTGTCAGGATGCAATGTCAGTATACGGAATAAAAATAAAATTAAAATTCAGAAATATCTTAAAAATACAGACTTTGTTGAAAGGCATACCTTTTTAAAGGGGGTGAAATTTAAAAAAATCTAGGATCAGTTTCTGGGAATGACCTCAACATCCGGTAGGCACACGGGCCATAGGCTGTATAGGCCATACATAGTTATGTGTGTTGGTTTTCAGGACATGGTGAAATCAGAGAGTTGTCACAGTAAAAAAGTTCTCATGTGGAATAACACGTTGGGATATTGAAAAAAATAATAATAGTAATAAAAAATTGAAAAAAAATTAGAATGACCATTTCATTTTATTTTGGTTAAATCAATGTCATCGCGCCCGTCAAACATATGATGAAAAAGTCTGGCCTTACTAGTCCTCTGGGCTATTTAAAAAAATCATGAAGTTCTCTCCCTGTTATCTCTGAATTATTTTATAATATCACAGAGAAGCTGCCTGATGCTATAAAATCAATCTGTAATCAAATTAACCCTTGAAGAGCTGAAGTATTTTATTATAAACCATAGAGACCAGAGTTTTTTTTTAATTTGAAATCATCATGAATATCTTAGTTAGCTCTTTTCGATTCATTTGAATACCTATATTATGGGTCTACGACTGATAGAAATATTTTAATTCTCTCATCTCGGCACAGGGACAGTCTTTATACGTCTGAATCTGACGTCTGCTGTTCTTGTTTGAATTGATCCATGAAAAATCATGCGATTTTTTCTTGAAAATCCTTGAAAAGGAGGTCAATTTTGTTATTGCTAAACGCGGGGTGTTGGAAGGGCTCCATTCCAATGATAAATTTCTTGATCTTGTTTTGCAGCCTGAGTTAACAGCTGCAGACATACCTTCTCCAATCGTCAACGATGGATTTGTCCAGGCAATCAAGAAGTCTGGCATGTCTTTTACTGATGATCCTCATGACAGGCTCTTTAGAGCGCACGGCAAGTATCTAATATTGTAGATCTAGTAATTTATTTAGACTTTTTGCAAAGTCTAGAATTCACGAATAATCAATTTTGATGATAGGTAGCGCTCATAATAATAATTTTTGTGAGATTCTCAAATTCACGAATTTGTTCTCTCTGAAAATTCGCGAAAATTAAAACCATGCAAATATTACCAGATCTACTGTATTCATATACAGAGAGATTTTAATTAATTATACTGCGAAAGAGCAATCAATACACTATCAACTTTTGACATCGAAGGCCCCCCACTCTGAAAAATGAATATACATTTCTGGCTCTTCAGAGTATCTATGGGCCAAAATAGCCTATTCTTCATTGCTGCTATCTGGCGAACTATACCAGATAGCTAAACTATTAGGCCTACTATAAAACAAAATGTGCGTTTTCAGGTAGGGATATGGCCTGAAAAATTTCAACTTCACTTGATTAAATTCAAAATGGCAGACAATTGGCCATAATTAAGTTTACATGTATATCTGATACCTGTATGTATAGTTTAAATTACCATATAATCAATTATGTGATGGAAACATTATGGAATATCATAAAACCCTGTTATAATGTAAATGAGGTAAAGATTGACATGAAATTACTACTACGTGTAATCTGTGATGTTTTGTGACTCTACTCTTTTTAGGTCACACACTTCATGAACTATTTCTTCTGAGAGAAGGGAGGTATGAGAGAATACCAGACATGGTCATATGGCCAGGTAACATAGTAGTATTTTCATTTCAGGGTCACTTTAACCCTTAAAGCGCTGAATATTTTTGTAAAAACCATGGAGAGCAAAGGGTTTTTTACAATTTTAAATCATCATAAATGTCTTAGTTAGCTCTTTCTGATTCATTTGAGTACCTATGTTATGGGTCTAGGGTCAGCAGAAATATTTTTACTCTTACAGCGCAGGGATAGACTTTAGTCTTCAGAAAGTCTATCCCCGCACTGTAAGGGTAAAGTACTAAATTTTTATATAAACCATTTAAAAATTATCATAAATGTCTTAGCTCTTTCTGATTCATTTGAATACCTATGTCATGGGCCTACGGCCTTTATAAAAATTTTGATTCTTTCAGTGCGGGGATTGACTTTAGGCGTCACAATTTGACTTCTACTGAAATCAGATTCTGACGACTAAAGCCAAACCTTAAATAGACATTGGAGTAATGTTGTGTTTGCTGGGGTAATGATGGCCTTCATCTAGGCTTACAACTTTGCACGGGGCCTCAAGACAGGTGGTCCAATGTCACATACTGCAGCTAAACATTTAACTGATAGTGTGCATCAAATTTCCTGTTATCTTCAATTAATTTTAGAATCGGAAATAATATATTATAGTCTAATAATATATAGCATTATTAGGTACAGGTCTATAACTACACATATGCGAATCAAGCAATACCGATGAAGTACAATGACTCGTCAAGCACTGAATATGATAACGCATATTCATACAGAGAGACAATGCTAAAAAATCGACCCTCTTGTCAACAACTTTTTGTCATCAGCGACTTTTTTACTTGGCACCAACAAGGTCGTTGGTGACAGGTTTCACAGTATTCTCATTTCAGGTCACTTTCGCATCTGAAATTATGTGACTTAGCTCCCGCGTTTTGTTTTTGGACGATATCTCTGAAACCATTAACCAGATTGTTTTCACACATGCCTTGGGGTGTAGATGTGCCTTTTGAAGGTTTAGATTTTTGACCTAGTTTCTTACTTCGATTTTGAGGCCATTATTGACTTTAATTAATTGGCGGGGAATATTGTTAGCGTCAGCGCTCTTGTTAAATTTTCTATTTTAATAAGGAAAATTTGTAAGGAAATGAGCATTAAATTGACAAGATTGATTTTGATACAAGTTCTACAGATATTAGTAATTTTCATTCATTAAGAGGGTGATAATTTAAATTATATGATGTAGCGCCCTAACCCTTGCAGTCCAGGGACGGTCTTTGTACGTCGGAATCTGACGTCAGATTCCGACGTATAAAGACGATCAGCACTGAAAGAAATAAAATATTTCTAATGGCCGTAAACTCATAACATAGGTAATCAAATGAATCGTAAAGAGCTAAACAAGACATTTTATGATGATTTCAAATTTTCATAGCTTATACAAAAATCAAGAATATGGCAGTGTTGTAAGGGTTGACTCTTATGCTGCCGAGTTACCTCGGACTGTTTTTCATTCATTTGAAGCTTGAATTGCTACGCAATTTCCGGCTCCAAATGACGAAAAATAATTATATTGATGCAAAAATATGCGTCTTCAGAATTCAATTACTGGATTAACTGAGCATCTACCACAAAAAATTTAAGCAATTTGAGTTGAATTTATTTAGTCTGCAATTTACTTGTAAACGCATATATACGGTTCCGGCAGCATAAGGGTTAACACTTTAAGCCCTCAGATGCATTAAAGCATCTTTTTACATCTCTGAAAACAGACTTAATTTTTCTACAACTCGGGGTTTTAGAATAAAAAATTCCATAAGACTGGTTTACCAATACATTGCAATTTTATTTATTTTTTCACCCACTTTTAATGATCTTCATCCACTACAAGTCGAGAATTGCTACAGCAATTGGCAGCTTGTAGTGGATGAAGATGACAATTGTAAATTCAGGCTTGAAAGGGTTGATATATACCTTGTTTATTACAGGCTCACACAATGATGTGGTGAAGATTGTGGAAGCCGCCAGCAAACATAATGTCGTCATCATGCCGTTTGGGGGTTTGTATAATTCAGATTTACTTCTTGCCTCAAAAACTTCAAATTATGTATCCTAAATACTGCAATATTTTAATTCTTACACTGTGAGGATAGACTTTAGTCGTCATATTCTGCCGACTAAAGTTGATCTCCTGCGCTGTAAGGGTTAATATTTGTGGTGCAATTTTCAAAAGATACCTCTGAATACTTAGCCCACAATCACAACACAAATAGACTCGAGTGGTACTGTGATAAATCTGACCCAGTATTTTTTTGTCACTGATTATATTTTTTATCACAGGTGGCACGAGTGTTTCAGGCGCACTGGAATGTCCTGCTAATGAGACGAGGATGATCATATCACTTGACACTTCACAGATGGTAACTGTTGTGATCAGCATTTTGGCACAATTAACCGTTAGAGCACTGATGTCGACTGTAGTAGACATTCTGTCTTTTTATTAGCACCTGTATAAACCCTGATAACAAGTTGTTTACAGTAAAATATGAATAATAAAGACACTATGATGATACATTCACAATCAACCCTTACAGCGCGAAAATCGAATTTAGGCGTCAGATATTTTTTTATTTTCAAAATCAAATTCATATATAGAATAGGTTTTCAGGGTCTGCAAGTCTATTGGAATTGTCCGCTTTCATGTGTGATCCAAACCGAGGCTATATCGGCCATCTTGATTTTATCATTGATCTTCCATTATTGGCATAACGTATTGGAAGCAGTTGTGTCAGATTTGTGGACATTTTGGGTCGCTGTATCAGCCGAGGGGTGTTTGAGTGCTTGCACAGTATTTTTTATTTTTGCATTTTGAATTTTGCTGATACATGTATTGCCTTCTTATAAATGAATGATATTTATACAGACACAGATTTTATGGCTTGATGAAGAAAACCTCACAGCCTGCTTTGAGTGTGGAATTATTGGTCAGGATTTAGAAAGAAGGGTGAGCTTGTGTTTTTAATTAAAGTTGTCTGCAACCTTAAACTGTTTTTCATTGAAATGCAAATTGAATTGGCAGTTGCCCTTAGGCCCGCTTCAACTTGCATTTCAAAGCGCTCAACCAGTCGATTCTAATTAACTAAATGATGCTGATTGATGCATAAACCCTTAAATTTTAAATTGAAAAATTGGGTATCAACTGTATTTTTTACCCACTTGAAGTGAGTTTATATTTAAATTCTATAATCAATAAATTCAAGTGTCATATTTAAGCCTAATGGTTATTTCAATCATACCCACTATTTGTGGTTTAGTCCTGTTATTTTTTTTTATTTTATTGTGCTCGTTTTTTTTCAGCTTGCTGAGAAAGGTTACTGTACAGGACATGAACCAGATAGTATGGAATTCAGCTCAGTCGGGGGATGGGTGGCAACACGAGCCTCGGGAATGAAGAAAAACAACTACGGTAACATAGAAGACCTGGTAAGCTTAACCCTTAAAGCTCTGAATTAATTTGTAAAAAATCATCGCAACCAAAGGTTTTTTTTTATCTTGAAATCATCACAAATATTTTAGTTAGCTCTTTCTGATTCATTTGAATACCTATGTTATGGGTCTACGACTATTTTAAATATGTGTACTCTTACAGTGCGGGGATCGACTTTAGTCGTCAGAATCTGACGTCTACAGACGTCAGATTCTGACGACTAAAGTCGATGTCTACAGACGTCAGAATCTGACGTCTACAGACTTCAGATTCTGACGACTAAAGTCGATCCCCCCGCTGTGAGAGTTAACTCTGAAATATCGATGGTCTAAAACAATAGTGGGTCAAGTCGATTTGACAGCGAAATTGTGTTTATCTTTTTGCTTAGAACTACAGTCTGCTTAATCCAGTTATCAGCATATAGACTTGGACTTATAATGATGAAACACAGCGATTGGAATTTGACAGTAGATCAAGTGAAGTTATCAGAGTATATTTTTACCTGCAAAAGTGATTTACAGAAGCAAAATTGGGATCAACAAGACACCAAGTTGACTTAGCGCATTGTTACACCAGGAACACAGTTTATTGTTGATCTAGGAACAATCTCTGTATATTCTGTGTTCCTGGTGTAACAATGCGCTAAGTCCAGGCATTTCCCCTTTGTTGTCTCCACACGTCTCAGAATAAGAATGCGCTAAGTGCACTTGCACCGTTTTTGTTCCAGAAACAGAGCCCATAAGCATATAACACCAGAATAACAATGTGTCAAGTCGAATTAGTCCTGTGTTGAACAGATATTATGCTGATATGTGCTCCTTTTCACGAGAATAACAATGTACTAAGTCGACTTGATCTGTTTTTTTAATCTAAATTTAGAATAATTTCAAACTTTGTACATATTATAGGTGACTTAGCTGGTTATTATTCTAAAGGCCAAAAATGTCACTTAGCACACTATTGTTTCAACCCATCGATATGTCGATAAACAATGGTTCAAACCCCTCTCAGGACAGGATTTCAGAGAAATACCATATTCCTTCCCTCTCAATGTTGGACATTGCTTCAATGTATGTGTCTTTGGGCAATGCACTTTAACTTCACATGCCTCACTTGACTCAGGTGTAAATGAATACCTGGAAGGACAGAGATGGCAATGTGTATGATAGTTCAATGCGCCGAAGTCGCTGCAGGACTGTATGCTTCTCGTAGAGTTGAAATGGCACATGAATGAACAGGTTCAGTGACCAGGGGGTAAATTGTAAAGTCGTTTGGTAAGTCTTCAGACTTTATATAATCAGACTATTAACCTAATAGGTCTACTACAATAATTGTAAATATTGAACCCTTAAAGCGCTCAATTGACTAATTTAAATGTCTACCCGCTTGAAGTTGTGAGACACAACTTTAACCCTTTTAGCGCAGGGACCCTCCTTACATGTCAGAATATGACGTCTGTAAACGACAGATTCTGATTTATAAAGACAGTCGATACACCGAAAGAATTAAAATATTTAATAATAATGGCTGTAGACCCAAAACATAGGTATTCAAATGAAGCAGGAAGAGCTAACTAAGACATTTAGGATGATTTCTAATTGAAAATAACCCTTTAGTCACCATGAATTCAACAAAAATAAGTCAGTGTTCTAAGTGTTAAATTATTTAACTTAGTGCTTTAATTGGTATTATCATTATGTGTATGTAGGATATAATATTGTTAAGGTGAAGTGTAACTTGGATTTATAATACACATATTAGAAATATATATATAATATATTATTATTATTATCAGATATTAATTATATTATTGTTACTATATTTGAGTTGGTGCTTATTCTTCAGGTTGTTCATGTAAAGACAGTCACACCTCGCGGAGTAATTGAAAAAAACTGTCAAGTGCCCCGTATGTCCGCAGGACCCGACGTGCATCATTTTGTCATGGGATCTGAAGGTAAAGATTTCCATTGCAAATTTTCAGCCAGGTATGGGTGTATGGATGGGGCACTCATTTGAGTCGACATTAGCTCTTAAAGCGCTGAAATATTTTTGTATAAACCGTGTTATGGACCTTTGGCCATTAGAAATAGTTTTACTGTTACAGTGCGGAGATCGACATTAGACGTCAGAATCTGACATCTACAGTCGTCATATTTTGACGACTGAAGTCGATCCCGTGCTGTAAGGGCTACAGTGTATAGAAGAAGGAACGGTAGTTTGCCCAGGACTAGACAATACTGCTGGCAAAACTTAATGAAACTAATCTAAGATTGACTGAGAAACCACTGATTATAACGTATGGTCCCTATATAAATCTTACCGGCATTTTTATTTCAAGCAATGTAATGTATATCTGTATCATTTAACCCTTTCACCTCTAAGCATCACTACAGTCCTTTTTAACCCTTTAAGCCCCCATTATGCATCAAAAGATCATTTTACATACCTGAAAACAGATTTAATTTTGCTAAAACCAAGGGGTTTTACAAGGGAACTATCTATGAAACTTTTACCAATACATGGTAATTTTCTTAAATTTTTCACCCACTTTAAGTCATCTTTACCCACGAATTGCTGTCGCAATTCTCAACTTGTGGTGGTTGAAGATGACAATGGTAAATTCAGGCTTGAAAGGGTTAATATGTTTTAGTAGCTGGTTAAATCACGGTTATTGGGATCTAAATGAGTGTTTAAACACCAAGATTTGCAAATGTTTGGTCTCAAATTAAACAAATGGTGTAATTTTCAACCACTTGGAAGTTGTGGGTCGCAGTAGCGAGACACAACTTTAAGTGGCTGAAAACGCCTTTGGTCAACATGGTTTATACAAAAATAGTTCAGCGCTGTAAGGGATAAAGGGTTAACCTTTACACTGCTTATTTTTTGCGTACTATTTTTCATTCATTTGAAGCTGGAATTGCTGACGCAATTCCCAGCTCCAAATGACGAGAAATAATGATATTTATGAGAAAATATACATCTTCAAAATGTAAAAGGCCTAATTAGATTAACTAAGCATCTACTACAAAACATTCTAGAAATTCGAGCTGAATTTATTTGAAAACGGATATATACGGTTTAGGTTCAGGGTTCATTTGAGGCCCTTCTTGAATGCTTTGACTCTGGTAGGTCACAAATCTCCCAAGTCGGGCCTTAAATCAAGGCACTGCCCAGCGAACACATACTGTATTTATTCTAATAAACAACCTGCACGGTAACCTTTAAAACGTTAAATTAATTTATATAAACCAGGAGACCAAAGGGTTTTATTTTATTTTTAAATCATTATAAATGTCTCAGTTAGCTCTTTCTGATTCTTTTGAATACATCTACTATGGGTCTACGACCATTATAAATGTTATCAGTCTTACAGTGCAGGGATAGACTTTAGACGTCAGAATCTGACTACAAGCGTGAGATTCTGACGACTAAAGTCAATCCCCGAGCTGTAAGGGTTATTCTAATAAACACCCTGGGCGTTAATTAGAATACCCCCTGAAGCTGGAGGGGGAGTGGGCGCTTATTAGACTAGTTTTTATGGCTATAAGTAAAGTACTTTGCTTTATTACAGGTACACTTGGTGTAGTGACAGAAGTGACAATGAAAATCAGACCTGTGCCGGAATGTAAAAAATATGGTTCTATTGTTTTTCCGAACTTTGCTAATGGTGTGGCCTGCCTACGAGAGATTGCTAGGCATGTAAGTATGTTCAAAACGTGTGATTTATCAATATTTTAGAATTAGGAATGCATTGTTGTTGTTCTGTTTTTAAGACCTTTCATAATATGCATTGACATTCTCAACACCTTGTATTTAGGCATCCCCGATACTGTCAATGTTTAGCATTTTTCTTGCTGGTATATCCGCAAATCATTTTTGCTTTCACTAATATCTTATGAACCATTAGGTAGATCACATTAAAATATGTTGAGGTGTTTCTCTGATTATTTCTGTTGATCTGATTACCTTTTGAGAAGAATCCATTTAAAAAAAGCTGGGCCATCTTCTTATTTGGGGCATAATTTTTGGATGGATTTACCTAATATCTAACGCGGATCTTGTCCTGGTGAATTGTTTCAATCGTAATTTTCGTCATTGAAGCTGGAATTGCTAACACAATTTCCAGCTCCGTATATATACTGGCGTAGCAGGACAAGGGTTGATATTTTTTTTCTACATGTAGTTCTTATTTCATTCATTTTGAGACTTGTTGCCACAATTTCCACCTCAAAGTAAATGCAAATGGTTTGATTTTTTGAAATAGCCAAGTGTGCTATTTGAATCCAAATATCAGAGTGGTGTTATGCCGCAGAGTTTCAGCATCAACATTGCACAGCGAAACCCAATTCTCCGGCCGTCTGGGCATGTCTGTTTGGTTTTTTTGCTTCCTCTTATCTGACCATAATCTTCGGGCGGATTGCCAGTGGCATACTCTGGTTCCTCCGCTCAACAGCGGAGCCAATGTAGCACCCGCATCAGACCATTTGTGCCGAAAAGTGATGTAAAGCAATGATTTACTACTTCTAGTACTGTTGTTTTTTACCTGCATGTTGTTTTTTTATTGTAGAGATGTGCCCCAGCGTCAATTAGACTGGTGGACAATGAACAATTTCAATTTGGTAAATTACTTTTCACTAGGTTATCTACACTGAAAATCACAATTATATACTGTAGATCTGGTAATATTCACAAGGTTTTAATTTGTGCAAATTTCGCGGGAAGGATAAATTCGCGAATTCAAGAATCTCGCAGAAATTATTACTATAATAGCGCTACTAAAGAGAAATGAAAAGTCACGAATTCTGAACTTGGTGAAAAGTCTCAAAATCAGAAATTTGCGGAAATTTAAGCACGTGAAAATTACCAGATCTACAGTACATATGAGCTGTAAATTATAGCAGGGCCAGTTGTTAAGTATCATGATAATTATGTTTTGCACTCATGCGATTGCATTAATTTTCTTGCATTTGAAGCTGTAATTTGCCTTAGAATTTTCAGCTCTAAATGAAGGAAAAACACTCCACAAAAGTTGATACTTCAACCCTTTAACCGCCGGTGCCGCATATATTTGGGTTTTCATTTTTTATTGGCACATTAAGTACCACATTTCCAATATGTTAAAGATAAAATGTGACATCAACCAGCAAGATTTGAAAAGAGTTGACCTCCATTTTGTAAAATATGAATAATTTTCACTCACTTGAAGTTGTGGATCGCGAAATTGTGGATCGCGACACAACTTCAAGTGGGTGAAAATTCAAATTGAATAATTTAGCGGTTAAAAGGTTAAATTGCTGAAATTTATTTATATAAACCAAGAGATCAAAGATTTTTTCAATTTGAAATCATCATAAATGTCTTGGCCAGCTCTTTCCACTTCATTTGAATACCTATGTTATGTGTCTGAGAGGTTTACCGTATCCCCGTGCATTAACGTGCATGCACTTTTATTTGAAGATGCACTTAGTTTTCGAAAATAAGTGCATGCACTTATATTCGAATATAAAAATAAATTTTAAATGTCTTCAAATTTGTTAAAATCCAAATTATTTGATTTATTCCAATCCAAAGTAAACTAAGCTAACATTAGTATTTACTGACTGTTTGTTACTTTGAAGTTAACTAGCTGGAGTGACTCCAGGTAATAAGTGTTGACACCACCTGAACTGTCACATCACACCTCATTTGTCCACGCTTTTCAGCTAACACACCCATACAATATCGCTTTGACAGATTGAAATGTCAGCGTATATCTATGTTACGGAGCAATTCTCTTCTAATATTCTAATAAATAAAAATAATAGTGTTGTTTCTGTTTACGATCAACATAACATTTTTTTTATTATTATGGACATATACTAGTAATGGTTTCTATAAGTCTATACATATCGATATTATTCTCACCTACAGTATGTCTTGAGTTACACGGTGGTGCGTGTAGTAATTTTCGAATATAAGTGCATGCACTTAGTATTCGAATAATAAACAAACAAGATTATTTTTGGAGCCATGCCTAAAACGGTCGATTTTCACTTTTAAGTGCATGCACTTTTATGCGCGGGGATACTGTATTTGCTGAGAACTGTCCACAAGACATATCTGGGTATTATTATATTGACTTGTTTCCTTTATTTTACAAGGTCATGTGTTGAAGCCAGAAGTGAAATCCTTCTTTGAGTCATTCATGGAAGGACTGAAGAAGATGTACATTACAAAGATAAAGGGGTTTGACTTACATCAAGTTTCTGTGGCGACACTTCTATTCGAGGGATCTAAACAGGTCAGAAACCATTTATATGTACATCATTGTTCTTCAAAATTTAAATAAATGAGACATTTTTTTCATTTGGCTGGGATGTGATTTCCTCGAATTCTCATCAAACTTCACATACTACTGGCTAATCATGAATAAGCCTTCTTCATTTTCATATTTCACCTTCCTGTGACCTCTATGACCAAGACTTTTTTCCGATCAACATTATTTTATGCATGGCACCAAAATTTATACCATATATCGAAAATGTTTGATTTTGGGAGCGTTATGCTTTAGAAAATTTCAAATAAAAAAAATTTTAAATTCCAGGCTTGCGGTCATTTTTTCAAATGATTTTCACTTTGAAACTATGATTAGAGGCTGAGGCCTACTTCCGTCCACGGCAGGCCTTTTTATGGATTTGAAATGGTCTCAAAACTCTTGCTCCCCTCAAACTTTTTGATGATATTTTCCCTACTAAATCAGGTCCAATTTCAAGGTATTCTGAACCACTGAATTGGGGTACAGTCAACTTAAATGCAAGTCAGGGCTTGCCAAATCGCATGCCCGGGGCTACCATCTTTTCATGTTGGGCTACCAGAAGTTGTCTATTTTTGTCTCCATGCTAAGTAGTCCGGAAAGGCATCTGGGCTACAGAACACAATAAGGATTTTTCAACCCCTGGCAAGTGCCTCACTCTGACGATGTCTTAAACTTTTGATATGCCTTATATGAATTTTTTTTTTTTTTGAAAGGGCCTTAAGTGCTTTAGTCAGCTCTTTCTGCTGCTACTCTGCATATCATCTTTATCCGTAGCAAATGTACTCATAATATGTGCCAATTTTGTGCTTTCATAAATATCTTAGGCCTACATTACTCCATTTTTTTTAGGATGTAGCTAATCAAGAAAAGAAGGTGTATGAAATTGCATCCAAATATGGGTGAGGCCTACACTTAGTTTATATCTTAAACTTTTCTTTAAAATTTATAATCAATAATTTATTAAACTTTGCTTTGATCCGATAATAAAAGAAATATAAAATGATTGTAGTTGTGCTAAAGTGCTTTCATAAGGGTAAAAACGATTATCTTTAGTCAGAGTGTCAAATGTTATTTTGAAATTTTGTACAGGGGCTTACCTGCGGGGGAGGAGAATGGACTGAGAGGTTACATGCTGACGTTTGTGATAGCCTACCTCAGAGTAAGTCATCAGCTTATCAAAATAATAATAAATTTCTTCCCTGCCTAACTCTGTTGTAGAAAAATATTTCTAGGGTTTTCACAGAATTTCTAAGAATTTGTATATACATTCCCGCGCTGTAATTAGATTCTGAAGATATGGTGTTTACAATTTCTAAGGTTATTTACAATATTGACGCAGAGATTTATTTTTGTCCAAGCCGTGGAGACCAAATGTGTTCTTTTCAATTTGAAATCATCATAAATGTCTTAGTTATTCCGCTTCATTTGAATACCTATGTTATAGGCCTACGTCTATTATTAATTGTTAATTCTTTCAATGCGGGGATCATCTATCGACAAATGAATGAAATACAGGACAAAATAATTCAGCAAGATGGTGTTCACTTTGGAATTCATGGAATTATACTATTTTTCAAAAATAGGAATCTATTGTATAGTTATAAAAGATACATTTCTCAAGACATCTTTACTCAAAATACTGTAAACCATGGTTTGTGAATTTGGCTCCAATGTTTTCTCAAGTCGAAGCTGAACCTATTTTGTGTAAGCAATTACTGCAGTTTGATGAATGACCTGATGTAGTACCACTATATCAAAACTGATGTATTATATATAAACTACAGTGTATCTTAATAACTGAGCAAATATTCACATTGCAGGATCTTGGATTTGACTATTATGCAGTTGCTGAATCATTTGAAACATCAGTTCCTTGGGATAGGTA
The DNA here is from genome assembly GCA_964017125.1 of Flabesymbios commensalis. Taxonomy (NCBI): domain Eukaryota; kingdom Metazoa; phylum Annelida; class Polychaeta; order Terebellida; family Flabelligeridae; genus Flabesymbios; species Flabesymbios commensalis. The sequence goes on along the minus strand of OZ024918.1, from coordinate 7,595,250 downwards.
ACTATGATTCAAAAAGTTAATATAAAATCTTTACCTTTAGATAGGTAACTAATAATTTTGTAGAATGGGATATGCCACTAGGTAAATTCTAGTACGATTTCTAGCCCGCCTTTCAATTTTTAATTAAAAAAGGTGGGCTATCGTGATTGAAGTTCGGCAGCGGCGCCGCTACCATTTACTTGTGGCAACGATAACTGAAAAGTTTTTCATGTATCCTTTCCAAATTTGTTATGCATGACTAGTTCTCAGACAAGTTCAATAATGGCTGAAAAAAATTTCAAATGGCTGATTTATTGTGACCTTGTGGGAGCTATAACTTATTACGGTGGGCTATTGTTGAGTGCGCTCTAGTTAATATTCATGCTCAATGTTTTGTTGTTGATTTTATATGGTTTGAATTTAATCTGATCTTTTTAGGGTGCTGGACTTATGCCGTAACACAAAGGACAGGGTGGTTAGAGAATGTAAAAGCAGAGGGATACAGTTTCCACCCTATGTTAGCTGTCGGTGAGTGGGACAAGTCACTACTAACCTTTTCACTGTTAATCACAGTGATCGATGATCGAACCACTGTTATTGGGAATGAAATGTATATTTGTACATCAAGATTTGCAAATGTCTGGTCTCAAATTAAACAAATATGAGTAATTTTTACCCACTTGAAGTTGTGGGTCCCAGTAGCGACAAACAACTTTAGAAGGTGAAAATGTAATTATTTAATTTTGCAGTTTAAGAAATAACCATTGACCATCAATCTGTTATCGTAATAATAACCCTTTGCCCACCAAATCTTTTTTTAATTTTCACCCACTTGAAGTTGTGTCCCAATACTGCGGCCCACAACTTAAGTGATACACTGACTTATGACGGATGACCCTGTGTCATTTTCCACTTTGGTTTTATGTTAAGTGTCTTTGATTACAGGGAGACACAAACAGATGCATGGGAGCCTGTGTCTACTTCCACTTTCTTCCTATAAAATTAATTTGATTTCAAGGTGTCTTTCATTTCAGGGTGACACAGACATATGACGCTGGCGCTTGTGTCTATTTCTACTTTGGTTTCAACTACAGAGGTGTACAAAATCCTGTGCATGTGTATGAACAAATAGAGGTAAGAGCAAAGAAATTGTATCACTGTTTTCAACAAAGGAGAAGATCATTCCTCAGCATGTTCACTTTAGTAACATAATTACATAACCTAACCCTTGCAACGCTGAAATACTGTTGTATAAACCATTGAGATCAAAGGGTGTTTTCAATTTGAAATCATCATAAATGTCTTAGTTAACTCTTTCCACTTCATCTGAATACCTATGTTATGGGTCTACGGCCATTAGAAATAGTTTAATTCTTTCAGCACGGGGACCGTCTTTATAAGTCAGAATCTGACGTCTACAGAGCTGACGTATAAAGACAGTCCCCGCGCTGCAAGGGTTGATATACCCTTTTGTTCTCAAAGGTGTGTCTTAACCTGCTAGATACTGACTTCGTAAACTGTTGTTGTGATCTCACCAATACTATTGGCGAGGTCTCAACATTAAAGGGGACCACAATGCAACATATTACTACGCATATGTTATTTCTTACTTTACAGATGGCGGCACGTAACGAGATGTTAGACAATGGAGGAAGCATTTCCCATCATCATGGAGGTAAGATACGTAGCTATACAACAAGAGGTGACATGTGATCTACTACATGTACATGCATTCTATTTATATTTCTTTGAAATTTATTACCTACTTTGAAATTTTTCTATTACTACCGGTATTATAGTTTTTGAGTTATATTACGTTTACTGTGCCACCTATTACTATCACATCACCATTTCCAAAGCGATGACAAGCTACAGTATACTAGTATCATATATTTTCCATATACCGGTACATTTTATAAAACCAAACACAAAAAGCTTCCCCACACAACGTTATTGCAATGTGATCAAAATATTTACAAAAATATTTATTTTATGATGGCTAAACTTTGAGCGGTAAAATATTTAATGATTCTAGAAATCATATGTTTGTATTCAGTAACATGTTTAAACATGTTTTGACGTAGTCCAATGTAGTTGATTATGTTTTGTCAACCGGTGATTATCGACGTCTAACACTATTACTAGTACCTTCATTTTTTCGCGATCTATTACTATTACATTGAAATTTCTGCTATAACCTATTACTATTACATAGTACTATTACCCCATCCCTGACCAGGAGGTGACATGTTCTAGCCGAAATATAGGATTTAGGCTATCAATAAAAAATAAGAAATGTGATGAGTAAAGTGTAATTTCGAAACACTAGATAGAAATTTTTCCCAGTAGGAGATAAAACGTGTAAACCCTTAGGTTGCTGAGGCCGTATATACCCTGTATATAAACGTGTAAACCCTTAGGTTGCTGAGACTGTATATACCCTGTATATAAACGTGTAAACCCTTAGGTTGCTGAGGCCGTATATACCCTGTATATAAACGTGTAAACCCTTAGGTTGCTGAGGCCAGTATACTGGTATAATTATATGTTTTCAAGGTAGTTTAACCCTTTAGGCACTGAGCATCATGACTATAGTCGCTTATAGCTTGATGTATTAGCCGATCAAATCACTGTTATTGGGATTTAAGTACCGGTATGTGTTAAACATCAAGATTTCCAAGATGCTCATTTAATCAAAGAACCCATTTTTGGCAGGTGAATATTTTCCCTAAATGGAAATATTTTTTCGTCATTTTAAGCCAGAAACTGTGTTGGCAATTCCAGCTTCAAATGAGTGAAAAATAGTATCAAGTAGCTCAGCACAATCTGAAAATGACATTGTTTTTCTGTTCCTTCAGTTGGTAAACTACGGAAGCAGTGGCTGCAGCAGACGGTATCAGAACCCGGGCTTGGAATGATGAGGGCGATCAAACAATACATAGATCCACAAAATATATTTGGCAATGGAAACCTCATGATAGAATAATGAACACCTAAAAACAAAATAATATCACATTCTGAAGTTACAACAATGGATAAGTTATGATGGAATTTCGAAGAAGAATTTAGAATGGGGCGAGAAGCAACAACTTTGATTTCAGAATATTTTGCAAATGTTTACGTCAGATTATTGGATATATTTTGTTGAAATAATAATGGATAAATTATTATTATGGAGAAATTCATAAAGTATTACAGTGTATGTATGTTAAACATGGAGAAATACAAATGTAATAATAATGGATAAATTTGTTTATGTGCCATAGCTTTACTTGACTGATTGATTACATTTTGTGAATGTAATCATTGCTCTAATCTGTAGAGCGCAATTATAATTTATAATGAAACAGCTGAGAATGTGTTCGCTGATTATCTGGAGAAATATGTTTATATGTACATGTATATTGAAGTGATTACAACGTTTTTAAGTAAATCATTCCAGTGATTCTTAATGTGTGATTAGAATCTTTATCAACTCTCTCAGCACCCTTGTCGCATGTATGCACTACATTTCATATTTTGAATGAAAACGTATCCTGAAAAGATGTAATACGGTAAACCGGGACATAATGGTGGATTTAAACTTTGGCGGTTTGGGCGACTGTAAATATTTGGTGGAGATTAAACCTTACAACTGTGAATTTATTTTGTATAAATCATGGAGACCAAAGGGTTTTTTTCAATTTGAAATCATCAATAATGTCTTACTTAGCTCTTTCCGATTCATTTGAATACCTATGTTATGGGATTTTGGCCATTAGAAATATTTCTACTCTTACTGTGCGGGGATTAACTTTAATCTTTTAGACGACTAATGTCGATCCCCGCGCTGTAAGGGTTACTATTGACAGATTCACTGAGGTACGTCAATACTATTCTCATGGGAACACTCTTTTTGGTGGTGAGGAATATTGTTGTTTTTATGAAATGACCAAAAATCGCTAACATAAAACGGATGCCAATATTTCTCGGTTCACATTAATCCCTGAAAAGCAAGATGTTTCGAAGTATAATTTGATCGTCTCCCTGGTATTGAAAGGGTATATAAATCTTCCACTTTACAAAGTGGCAGATACACCCTTTCTTATCTAAGGAGACGTTATATACAGTACAAACATTTATGGGCAGCCACGTTTGGTGCGCTGAAAAGTGGCCTTTTCTAACAGGTATCTGCTCATAGGAGGGTTATTTGTAAATTTGATGTGAATTCAGATCTCTCTTCAAATAGTTGGGTACTGGAATTGTTAATAATAGATTATGCGACCTGAGAAAAAATGTGATCAAATATTATTGTGTTACCCGTTAAGAACTATAATCCATGCAATTTAATTTTTCACTCACTTAAGTTGTGCATCGCTGTTGCGATCCAAAACTTCAAGTGACTGAAAATTTATTGGATTGTGATATTTAAGTTATAAATTATATGAGTATCTGTAATGTCGAACATATCTCTCTTTTGTAAACTTTTTACACAGATCCTAATACAAACTAGGAAATATTACTAAAGTCGCCATCAGTGCTCAAAGGTGTAACCTTCTGAACACCATGTCATATATATAAACCATAGACTTGAGATGTGTATAAAAATTAAAATAATAAGCCGAATGCTTAGATACATACATTACATGATGCATTGTAAATAGAATCATTCCACTGATTTTTAAAGTGTAAACTAATATTGAAATATACACAATTTCTAGTTGTTTTTACATAGAGTTTGATTTGTTCTAGATATTCATTCTGGGAACGGAATTATGTTTTAAGCTCCTAAATCCTTTTTTTTAAATTACAAAGAGATTTGGTTCTTTTTTAACTGAAAATCTGTGAAATGTATCACACAAAATAGATAAAGAGGAAACAGTTTTGTCAATCAGTAACTTTTGAAGTATTATTTTTTTTATCAATTTGATGCTGGAAATTGTGGTAGCATTTCAAAGGCAAATTCAAACTATGGTTTTTGGAAGAATAATTCGGTTTCTTTTTGATAATTCTTCCTTGTGATAATGTTTGTGATAATAAATTGATTAGAAGAAGATAAAGAACCACATATTTACAAAATAAAAGACCACATATTTACAAAATAAATATTGTACGTTTTAAAATTATCATTGAGGTCAGGGTCAGCTTATTTTTTATTAATTGTTTTGACAGCTTCACGATGACAATTTAACCCTTTACCGCCGGTGCATATATTCGTGTTTTCCTTTTTTATTAGCACATTAAGTACCACCTTTTAAACATGTTAAAGGTAAAATATGACATCAATTAGCAATATTTGAAAACAGTTGACCTCCATTTTGTCAATTCTAAATAATTTTCACTCACTTGAAGTTGTGGATCGCGTCAGCGAGACACAATTTCAAGTGGGTAAAAATTCAGATTGAATAATTTGGCGGTTAAAGGGTTAAAGCGCCGAAATATTTTAGTATAAACCATGGAGACCAAAGGGTATTTTTAATTTGAAATCATCACACATGTTAGTTAGCTCTTCCCGCTCCTTTTGAATACCTATATTATGGGGCCTCGACGATTATAAATGTTTACTGTTACAGTGCGGGTATCGAATCTAGACGTCAGAATGTGACGTCTAGAGTCATCAGTAATGATAGGCATCACTAAATGATTGACTCGAATAATTTTCAATTGCAACTTGGAATGCCCACTCAAAACATGGTCGTTATTATAGAAATGTTCTCTGTAGGTATTATAAAGTCGCACCTGATTTTCAGCATGTGTCAGTTTGTGAAACGGTGTCGATATGATGTGTATGTCTCAAAGTGGAGATCAGTATGATCATCACTGTTAACAAAGTATTATTCAGTCATAACAGTACATTCCAAAAATCATGAATGTTTATTTAATCAGAATAGAACAACCTTTCAAAGCTTAATTTGAATAATACACCAATAAATTTGACCTGAGGTTGCGGATTCTCTCATAGAATTTAAATGACAATTTGAGTTATTGGACAAAATAATTCAAGGATCCGCATGTTAAATTATATTGATACACAACTTCTATGACAATGATAATTCACCAGTATATGGAGGCCGCTGTCGAGCAATTATTTATATGTATTATTGTCACATTTAAACTTTGAGCTGTGAAGTCGCACTTTGTAAAATATTCCGTGATTCATGATGGATATAACATGTATTTTTTATTACTAAATCACTACGAGCTGATAATCATATAATTTTTAAATGTTGAATAAAAATATTCTTCATTCAGATGTTTTTTTAGTTGTCTGTGAAGTAGTAGTAGTAGTTTATTACGTATTTCAAGGCCTCAGGCCCAAAGTACAACACATTCAAAATTTAAATATTTAATAAAAATAACATATAACATATTTACATATTCTGCTCTTCAAGTTCAACCAATGCAGAACGCAGTTTTAATGATTGATGTGTGTATGCGGCTATGCTTTGTACAATTTTAATATCAACAGAAGACATAATATTAACAAATGTATTGTAATTTGCATATTCAAAAAATAAATAATGTTTTCTGATTGCACTGTATGCTGGACAGTAGCACACGAAAGAAATTCGTCTTCCAGCACCGTAATATCTCTCCCTTCACAAAATGAACAAATTCTTTCGGCAATTGGTACGTTTTTCCTTCTACCTTTCTCGATAATAAACATCCACCCAATGTAGAGCTAAAGTTGGTCCACCAATGAATTGCAACAGTCCACCTGAGACGACACGATTTGGTTCACTTGAAACCCAAAGCAGAATGTTTAATATAGGCCTATACTGAATAGCTACCAGTGTTTGACTGTTTTTATTAGATGGCTCATGCGATTGGTCCTTTAAAAGCATTTTTAATTGCAATTATGTAGGCCTAATAGGATAATCTCACTGGCGGCCATATTGAATTTAAAAAAAATGTTTTTATGTGTAGTTTTATGAAGTTCTGTTAGCGATGAACAAAATATGATTTTGGGTGGCGCCATCTTGGATTTTCCATTATAGTGATGAAAGTCAATGCTACTGCCAAGTGGGCATCAGATTTGGAAATACTTTCTGTAAAAAAAACATTTGTTCTTATAATTGTAATTCTGTGACAATGGTTGACTAAGCCTAATTAGACAATTATTTCGAGGTGGTGGCTATCTTGAATTGTCAAATACGGCGTCTCCTTTTATGATTGGCTTTGGCTCCCGGCGGATTTAATTTTATAGTCCATTTTAGGTTTTGAAATGGAAATATAATAATATAAAGCTGAAAATTTCAGGATGTGTTCAGAATGTCCTCCTTTATTACCTTTAAAATGCGGTTACACTAAAAGACGCATGCCACCACATACCAGCGCATACCAACGCATACCAGCGAAAAGACGGGGTAGACGACATAAGAACCATATATTTGATAGTCAATCGTATTTAATACATCCTACGGAGTGTATATACCAAATTTTGTGAAAAAAATATAATTATAACTTGCCTAATTCGGCATTTTAAAGTCCGCCAATGAGCGCTATGCATTGCAATGTATTATCAATGGGCGGTATACGCCGGTATGCATACCAGCGCATACCAACGAAAAGACGATATAGAGTAGACGATATAGAAACTATATATTTGAAAGTCTATCGTATTAAGTACATCCTGCAGAGTGTATAGACCAAATTTTGTGAAAAATTTTAATTATAACTTGCCTAATTCGGCATTTTAAAGTCCGTCAACGAGCGCTATGCATTGCAATGTATTATCAATAGGCGTAGTCTATATTTCCCACACTTGGTGTCATCCACAGGCCTAAGTCTTAATAATAATTTTATTGTTTGTATCCGTGAATAAAACATACCTAATTCTGTATCACATCATTGTTCGTACAAATTGAATATTTTTTCACAGAGAAAAATATATTTTCAAATTGTACTTTTTTGTTCAGACATAATAAAAGTCGCAACAATATACCAGAGTGTTTATAGAAACTTATAATTTGAAATCTTTTTATTCGTGATAAATATAACTGACAATTGAATGACTCCGTACAAGAACCTGTTAAGTGCATGTTTTATAGTTTTGAGAAAAACGACTTCAAAGCTTGAGTTCAATATTTTTTTTCCTTTAAGAGCTTCCGCGTAAAAAAAGTTTGTTTATCAATAATATTGGTAAAGTAAGTTTAGTAATCATATCTAAGACTCCCAGCATGCCTTGCGGACATTTTCAAAGTTTGTTAACTAGTATTTGCCATTAGTCTTCAAGTTAAATATCACAATATTTTATGGTAAATGACATTACCATTTATTGCCTTATGCATTTTTTTCCAGAAATCATGGATATCGATTGGATATCTGTGACACAGCGACTTCATAACCATTCATCTGAATACTTTTGCACATTTAAAATTAAATGTGTTGATATTTGTAAAATCATGTTAATGGTACTTACCATTTCTGATTTTGTATTCTATTATTTGCAAGAACATGTTAAGTGAGTTTACCGGTAGGATTTGCTACATGTTATTTAGTAATATTTACTGGTAAACGCGCTTAACAGTTTTTTATAGGGAAATTTGTTTCACTAACAGCCATAAACATGTACTTGCTTCTGAGAAAAGTGTTTTATAACGGTCATAGAGCTAAGATTTTTTACACAATAATCTTCCCTACCTCAGCACCTCAAATCCGTTGTTATCAGCAAGAACCTGTTAATGGCGCTTAACATGTTATTGCATGGAACCCTTCAATTATTATGAATGTTGTACTCTAGGCTACTGACAAAACTGCGTCATGATTTATAACCGAAACGTATAGCGATGATATATATAAGTGAATAAAAGTTAGGTCAGATTCATTTATTACTAAAATGTGCAGTTGATATCAGCATACGACACAATTATTATTTTTTTCCCACACATAGATACTAACTTTTTGAATTGTAGGACGCAGAAGGTGTCGTGCTTGACCCTTATTGTGCTGAAGTGATGCCGCTAATTGTCTCACCGTCTCGCCATATGTAAACACACCCTTGGCGAGCCGGCAACATGAAAGATACACACCTTTTTAAAGGAATCGCTCGCAAAATGTCATCGACTGCATATGTTTATTTATTGGTTGTTCATTTATAAGGCTTTATATACTCACATGTATATACTTGTTACTTGAATAATAGTGGAAACATGAAAATGTGAAAACGTTCAACATTCAAGATAAAATTTCAATTAGCATACAACAAAGCTATATATAAATAATTATTTAAAAATAATAATAATAACATAACTGAACTCCATATAGAATTACTATTTGAATAATAAAAAATAAAACCATTGTCGCCGGAATTAAGTTAAGTCATTATACGGCCTATATGAGGCTACGTCCTGCATTTATTTTCAAATAAAGAACTTTACGCGTTTGCATGCTAATATAATGTAATTTATATCATTATTTTCAGAATTGAATAAGCTTTCTGGTGACATTTATTACATGTCTGTATGGTCACAATTAAAAGAAAATATGAATTTGCGTTTTCATGCTGTAATATATTATGCTGTAATATCTTAATCTTCTTCATTGATGAGGAGGTGTGATTGTCACTCTATAGCAGTGATGACATATATAATTCTCAATGAAGCAAGCACAAGACATTGAGCCATTGTTGGTTCAAGGCTGGACCACCGTCTACGACGTTGGCACAGCATGAAACCAACGATGGCCGACTGGCTCTGTGTCAACGGCTTGAATTGTGGATAAGTACCTGGTTTCGATGCCACTTAAACATGTTAAATCATTGTACCTCGGTACTTTATGAAGTTTGGTTATCGAATTACTGCATATAATAATTATAGCCACATGGCATATTAGGGCTATAGCAGCTGATTATCATATTTTGTATTCATATTTACCAAATTTACCATTAAATGTTATATTACTTTTGTTTGCATATAATAGCTGTATGTCGGCCAGGATCTTAGCACTTTTAGGGTTAATGTGTCGAGTACAATCAAATCGGCGGTTACGTCACAAAACAATTAGCCTTAATGTTAACCCTTTAAACTCTTTCACGCGTTTCGGCCACCATCCCGCTGTCACACTGTTGACTTTTAGGCCCCATATATGCCTTTAACGGCTGAATTAAAACTGTGAAAATTTCGAAATTAAGCAATTTTGTATTATTATATACATAAATATGTACGGAGTACGTTAGTAGACAGATATGTGTTACCATGTGATAATAATCCTAATGGAAATTCTTAACGTCTTTGTCGTACGGCCATGTAATAAATACCACCAAGAAACCTACTCATTACTGAAAATAATGACATATTATATTATGATCGCACACAAATTTGCAAACTTATTCATTTGGGAAGCCGGTAGACATGTTGTTAATTTACACTGATACGAAGTTCAGCTATGTTAAATCGACGTCTCTGAATATAGAATTCAGAAATGTGTCTTTTTATGGCGAAGTGTTTTTGTTTCGCATGTACTTGATTTTGTACTTGATTTCATCTTAATACTTGAGTTAATTTTAATAATTTAATTATTCAATGAAATTAACTTAATTCAGCAGTTATGTAGTGTACTGTATTGAATATGTTTAATTCAATGTGCAACTTGTCATAAATCGAGGAGATTTATGATGAGTACTGGTGTGACTAATGCTCATACCATCATCTAATGTTTTGTCCGAATCGGTCTATACAGCATCATATGTGCCGTTTATTTCCTACATTTATAACTTATTTCAAAAATTCATACCTTGAGAAAAATATTAGCTCGGTGCACATATAATTGGTGTATACACTACTGTATTGAATATGTCTAATTCACTGTGCGACTTGTCATAAATCGAAGATATTTATGATAAGTAGGCCTACTGGTGTGACTAATGTTCATAACATATATGTATATAATACATTTTTATTTAAAAAAGAACAGTTTTTTGTTTATTATTTGTTTTGTTCTGTTTATTTTTTCTTAATATATTTGCATATCCGGCCACATACACTAAATGATATAGGCCTACAGCATATACATATATCCAAGCAGAAACAAGACGTTTAATCAATGTTGGCTTTGCGTTGGTCCAACGCCTTAGAAGACGGTGGACCAACATTAACTCAACGTCTTGTGTCTGCATATATTTGATGCGTCGCCCAACATTCATGATTAGTCTGATTCGGGCCTACTACCAGCGCTAACTGTACCTATGGCTGTGCGGTTAAGGACATAAAAACTGGGGATTTTTGTCGTTTGGCTGATTGTATCGATATAAAATTTAGCAGTTAGCTTGATGGAATAATATTTGAGCTGATGATAACATATAGATACCCGAAATATAGTTGCATTGGGTGGCATGCGTTTGGTATATGCTGGTATGCGTTGGTATGCGGTGGTGTGTGTTGGCATGCGTCTTTTAGTGCTTCCCTTTAAAATGTCCTAAGCGGAACATCCTTTTTTTGACAAAATTCAAAATCGCCGCCAAGCGCCATGTTGAAGTTGTAATTCCTGAACTATTTGACATATATTTTAATGTTTTCACATGATTTTTAAGGCTGAATTCATTTCTGAAGCCATTACTAACTTTTAAGGTTTCGTTAAAGAATTAATCCAAGATGGCCGCCATTTGATGTTTGATTGGGAGCAAGTCTATTGTCATTCGTATTTGAGACATATAGGCTTTTAAATCTATAAATTACCAGTATATCCTCCTTTAATACCTGTAAAAAATCCCAAAGTTTCCCCTGAGCGGAACATCTTTTTTTTTGACAAAATTCAAAATCGCCGCCAAGCGCCATGTTGAAGTTGTAATTCCTGAACTATTTTACATATATTTTAATTTAATATCTCATTTTCACATGATATTTAATGCTGAATTCATCCCAGTAGCTATTAGTAACTTTTAAGGTTTTGATAAAGAATAAATCCAATTGGCCGCCATTTGGGGTTCCATTGGGAGCAAGTCTATTGTCATTCGTATTCGATATACATATAAGCTTTTAAATCTATAAATTACCAGTAATTTAATGACAGACAAAAAACTCTATATTCAAAAGAAATATGCAGTACACATAGTTATGTAGTTATTTTGTAATACAATAATAGCCAAAACATCATATTCAATCAATAAAACAACGTTGGTCTGAGAGAGTTGTGCCATTTTTTCCTAATCATCAACCTGAATTTCATTAATTCGAATTGACTTACTGTTCCCATTCAGCTTGTGTACCTCGCAGACCTGCTGCATCGAAACATGCAACCAACTTTTGCAATCACATTTGATCATTTTCATTAATTTGGGAGTTGCTGCATCAAGCTCCATGAAAACCTGGCTACAGATTTTCATTTTAAAATTGCCATTCCCAGCCTGTTGGTGGTAATCCGTTCCCATGCAATCCTTGTAGGCCTACATGTTAATATTTCAGTGATAAATTACTACTACTTCAGCTGAGGTCCACAGGATCATAGGCAAGGTCTCACACACAAGCCTGCGTGGCCATAGGCAAAGACTCACACCCGAGGCTACAGGAACCAGACAAGGTCTCACAACCGAGCCCACAGTGCCTAGGCAAGGACTCAAACACGAACATGCATTGTCCATAGGCAAGGAATCACACCCGAGCCCGTAGTGTCCTAAGAAAGAACTCACACTCGAGTCCTGGGTTAAGGTCTCACACCTTACCCTACAGGTTCTAGGCGAGGATTCACACCCGAGCGTTAGCGGTCTAAGGCAAGGATTCACAACTGGCGCGCGTGGTCCTAGGCAAGTACTCACACCCGAGCCCGCAGCGTACTAGGAATGTCTCAAACCCGAGCCTACAAGTCCTAGGCAAGGATTTACTGTGAGCCCGCATGCTCTTAGGCAAGGACACACCCCGAGCTTTCAAGGTCCTAGGCAAGGACTCACACCCGAGCCGGTGAGTCCTAGGCAAGGTAATACACTGGGGCTTGCAGGGTCCTAGGTTAGCACTCACACTCAGGCCCGCAGGGTCCCAGGCAAGATCTCACACATCACATGAGGGCATAAGGGTCCAATGCAAAGTATCCCGAGCCTGCAGGATCCTAGGGAAGGTCCCATACCCTATTTATCATGTTTATATATAGTTCATGCAACATTAATAAGAACACGATTAAAATTTTTTGTGCTTGAAATAAAGAGACCGCCCCGATGGCCCATTCGATCTGGCTGTGACTCGAAGCTCGAGAGTTACTGGGTTCGAATCCTGATCGGGTCGGATATTTGTTATCGCAGTTGTGCATACACAGTCCTCCAAACTGGTCAAAGGCCTGGAGTGTGCAGTGATGTCTCTATGGTACTGTGTACTATAAAGAACCCTTGAAGTTATTCGATAAGGATATAGGGCTTAGTCCCTTCCTTTTTTACGATATTGCCATGATTATGCAGAAAGCAACGTAAAGCGATTATTGTCACTTGAAATAGCGACACGTGTATAGATGACAGATATTTTGTAGTGTGATTTAGCTGGGTAGGTATAGGCTATATCTTAAAACCTCAGTGGGCATATAAACGTGTAAAATACCACATCAATTTATCAATAGTGATAATGGCACCAAAATTGGTCTGTGTATGCACCTGAGGGTACTGTGAGAACAGCATTTTGGCCAAACATTAAATCAAAATGGCCGTGATTTTTCAATATGACCACCATAATATGTAATATATACCTGAATTATTTTATGGCATTACTCATACGACTGTTTAGTTTTTATTCGATATTGTTTTCTTTAGCATATTTTAACCTGTTTGCAATTTCTAAATGGCTAAATTTTTGTTTCTACATTTTGACAAAAAATCAACAAACCTGTCAAATTAAAAAAATGACCCTCACAAAAAATTATATTGATTATTATAATATGAAAGTTTTTTAGTGAATCTAAATGCACATGGTAGTTCTTCATTGGATAAGCCTGACTGTGTTTGCCATGGTATTTCCCCCCATACACAAAATTACAGTGCCCGCTATTTTTAAGATCTCTGCTATTTAGCTAACCGGTTCAACAGATACTTGCTTACGATCTCAATCTATTGTAAAAGGTTTTTTTTCTTCCCTTTTCATATCTGATTAATGTCTGATTTCGGATGTAATTGTTTTGTCTCATAAGAATTTTTTTTTTTTTTAATATGTTATGTTTATTGTGACTCCGCTTCCCGCCTAATGTTATGACGAAATAATATTATATTTAGTAATAGCAGATACACATTTACAAACATTGTTTAATCTATTAAATATTACTTTTCGCATTATTATTGTCACATGAAAGACTGGAACGACACCGAGGACAATTTACTGGACTAAACCACATGGTATTACCACACTTGATTCCAGAAAAACGTTTTATGCCATTATGTTTCTAAATTGAAAAAATAAAAAAAATATGTATTCTGTCAAATTTATTTTGTTTCTACATTTTGACAAAAAAATCAACAAACCTGTCAAATTAAAAAAATGACTCTCACAAAAAATTATATTGATTATTATTATATGAAAGTTTTTTAGTGAATCTAAATGCACATGGTAGTTCTTCATTAGATAAGCCTGACTGTGTTTGACATGGTATTTTCCCCCATACACAAAATTACAGTGCCCGCTATTTTTAAGATCTCTGCTATTTGCTAACCGGTTCAACATATACTTGCTTCCAATCTCAATCTATTGTAAAAGTTTTTTTTTAATCCTTTTTCATATCTGATTAATGTCTGATTTCGGTTGTAATTGTTTTGTCTCATAAGAATTTTTTTATTTTCATTTTTTATTATGTTATGTTTATTGTGACTCCGCTTCCCGCGTATATGTTATGACGAAATAATATTATATTTAGTAATAGCAGATACACATTTACAAACATTGTTTAATCTATTAAATATTACTTTTGGCATTATTATTGTCACATGAAAGACTGGAACGACACCGAGGACAATTTACTGGACTAAACCACATGATATTAGCACACTTGATTCCAGAAAAACGTTTTATGCCATTATGTTTCTAAATTAGAAAAATATGTAGACAAAAAATGACATTATTTCTGAAATTGTTCTTCTTCTCCAATGGCGGCCATTTTCAATTGTGCAATAAGCGAAGCTTTACAATGTTAAAATAGGACCAGAATTAAGTTTCTCGTGAAAAAATATGCCGAAAGGAGTTATTACAAAGGAATATATTTGAATTACTTCAATTTCAGTGTTGTATTAAGCGGTCATTTTTTATTTTTGCAAACAAAACACGTATGAGGCTTTAAAACTTGAAAAGAAGACCTGAAATGAGTTCCCCGTAAAAAAATTATGTGAAAACGAGGTATTACTAAGAAAAATATGTTGAATTTTTCGTATGTTACACATTTCGGATTTTCGCCAAAAAAACAATATTCCGCTTTTGGGAAATTTTGGGACTTTTCACAAGTCATTAAGGATGACTATCTAAATAACTAACTTTACATTATTTTTTTCCATCTTTGCCCTTAAAAATGCCTAAAATTCCTGGACTATTATAGCCGGTCCGAAACTAAAAATGTGTAAAATTTCATGCTTGTAGACAAATGTGCACAATTCTGCCCTAAATTCGCACTAACAGATCCGACTACGGGGTCAAGCGGTATGCCTGTCTGACACTTTGTCTCCTGGGACCGGCCGGGAAGATAAAGGCCAACACCAGGGATGGGGCCAATTACATCGGTACTTGTACTTACCTGTACTTAAGTACATTTTTTCGAGTACTTGCTTGTACTTTGTACTTGCGCTTTAAAACTGTACTTGTTACGAAGTACTTGGTACTTGAAGTTCATCCGTTTTGTTAAAAAAAAAATATTATAATTTACTTTTTCAGTTATTCAGTGCAATAATTTTCATAATATCTATTTTTAAATAATTCAATTGTTGAACGTGAAAGAAATTTAGTTTATCTACATGTATCAATGTAGAGCGTTATCACACATTCTTGTCCTCAGTGAGCTGTATATTGTCCCTTTGATCTTTCATTCATACTTCTGGTGAGCCGTCCAGATGGATGTACTGATAAAATTGTTAAAACAACACACAGGCGTAACAGCAATGATTATCAGTTGTTATCTTCCATCGTTATCTAACACAGCTATGCACAAAACAAGCCTGACCCAGCAAAAACGAGATATTACCCAGTGTTGGTTTATTGTTGGGTCAGCGTTGCAGATGATGGCTCAATAATGAATCGACATTGGATTAACGTCTCGTGTCTTCTGTAGAAGGGGTGCGCTGTCATTGTTTGCACGATTACCTCTTATAAAACCCTATAATTGCGAGGGTCATCTATGTTCACGTTTCGAAAAGTACTGCTCAATCAATATTGTAACATGAAAGCATATACAAATATATTTTAATTTGTCTGAGAAATGGTGTCCGCCTTTTGCCAGAAGGCCCGTTAGTCAGAAGGCCCGTTAGTCAGAAAGTCAGATAATTACCTCATTTTTTGTATTTATTTTTTTACTTGTGCCGGTAACAACGTCTATCACTTGCGTTGATAATAGGAAACTATTAATGTTTTTGAACCTAATGTTGCTGAAGTATTTACCAGCTTCAAATTCATGAAAAAAACATAACAATTTGCAAATTAGACAATCAAACTATCAGAGAATGTTAAAAAAGGTGAATATTAGATCAACATTGACGTTTACATAGAATTGTTCACTAATATGTACCACTTCAAACACGCGAATACCTGAATTTTGAAACTTGCTGTGAAAAATGTGTCGAGATAACAAGATACCGTACTGTTTAAGTGTTAATAGGAATAAGATTCAAATCTTGCACTGTTCTTAATTAGCACGGTAATAATATATACTGCAATGAGATTCTATAATCGTTCTCCCGTGCTTAGGTAAACTTCCTATTCTCGAATATATATGAACCAAGCCTTTCCACACAAAATAGTCAACAAACAATGTTAGTTATCAGAATATTTCGAATAACAGTTTACTATCTATTTTGAGCAAAATGATACATAATTTATCAACGCTTGACATAAATTAACATAATGGATACGAACTCAACACGAGTTGGGAAATCATGTTGGGTTTTCTCATGACACACTTTTCACATCTATTACACATCTAAAAAGTATAGATCCGTGTAATCCTAATATAGGTCTGTAGTATAATCATTTGATTGCTATTCTGCTGGAAATATTAAAACACACTCATTGCTGAAAATAACCCAACCAAACAACCAACTAATCACCAAATGTGGCTTGCCATATAGTAGTTTTAAATATAAATGTACAAACTACGAACCGCAAGTGAAAATATTTTTTAAGTTAAAGATCATATCGACCTATTAACAACAAATAGGCCAAAGTATAAACTAATGTCCTAGGGACGTAACATTTGATCTTTATGTGGTTCTACAGGTTTAGCTTTCAGTTGTCCAATTTGTTTGTGTATATTTAAAAAATGTTTTCTTGTTTATAAGAAAAGGTGATTCCTTTTTTCACATTATAATTTTCATGGCTACTTTTTTCCCTCAACCTATTTATTGAACTACCTAATTTTTAAAAAAACACGTGTAATCTATCAGCATTTTTAAAGTATATTTGAATAATTATTTTATGCACAACTGTCAACAACGTTTTATTCAAAATAATAAACCCCCCTTCCAGATTTCAAATAGAGCATTGTTCACTGTCCAATGAACAAATTCTGACTAACGGGCCTTCTCACTAAAAAGCTTAACTGATTTTCTGACTAACGGGCCTTCTGCCTAACGGGCCTTCTGACTAATGGCCATTCTGACTAACGAGCCTTCTGACTAACGGGCCTTCTGACTAAAGGGCCTTCTGACTAACGGGCCTTCTGACTAAAAGGGTGTAACCCTGGGAAATATATAGTGTCGCCTGTTGTGCTCAAATGATTACAAACACACCGCATAATAAAAATAAAATTTTAATTGCAGACATCTTAGAGTTAGAAGGATTAGAAGTGTCAGATTGACCGGGTGCATGATGTATCGATATCAGACGTGTTGGCTCAACACGTCTGATATCGATACAGCTTTGGCATAGTGATTCTTTTTGAGTTTCCGTAATTGGCAGGGTGCCTTTTTGAGCTTTCAGCTTTAGCACCTTTTTGGCATGTTTTTTGCTAATACAAAATACACAAAATTTGTCATTGGATGTTATTGCCCCCAGCCCTTCAATTATGAGCAACGAAAAAATCTGATTATATTTTCCTTGTTATACTTTGCCTTTGTCAACGTCCAATGCCACATTTTGTGTATTTTGAGTTTTTGGTATCAAGATAATCACAAGCTCTTAGAGCATCAGCTCAGAATGTTATCTAAGCTGCCAAAAGACCCTTTAAAGCCTAGGGCCCCTTTTTATACTTTTAGGCAACAATGTCCAATCCCACATGGTCATTGTTGCTTTCATAACTTAGACCCTAATCCTCACTTGGAACAGTATCCATTGCGTCATTTATATAAAGTTGCCGCTGCAATAACATCCAATACCACAAAAAAAAAGGTAATTTGCGCCGGAGCAACAATGTCCAAATCCACATAGGCACTCCTATACATTTGACAAATGCATCCAATGTTTGGGGCAACAATGTCCAAAATCACAGAAAATGTGGTATTGGATATTGTTGCACCAGAGCTTTTACTAAATGTCCCATGTGAGTTAATAATATCAGAGTGGAGTTGGATGTAACGTTGGTTTAGCCTAATAGTGCAGTAAAAGTAGTGGTTCAACCTGGAATACATTGTTAACAAAGGTATTTTTGGTGCTTATGCCTCAGATGGGTCTGCTGAACATATTCTGAGCTGCAACCACCTGGTAACCATTTTGATCATATTCTAATTAGCATAATTAGCCTAATTTACATAAGGTATTAGGACAAAAATGAAAATGCTATAACTTTTGAAATAATTAAGTTAGAAAGTTAATTTTTGTGTCTACACCCATGTTTTATACCCCGTAGAATTCGAATAAGTCGGTATTGAATATTCCAGACCTTTCTGGACCTATTTTTCTCACCCTCTTGAATTCCGCAAAAGTTATTTTGAATACCCTGGAACCGCCTGATTAGCATAAATTAGCATTTTAATCATTATGCTAGTTAACATAATCAGTCTAATTTACATAATTAATTAGGAACAGCTTGAAAATGCTATAACTTTTGAAATAATTAGCCTAGAAAGGTATTTTTTTGTTTCTACACCCATGTTTTCCACACCGTAGAATTCGAATAAGTCGGTATTGGATACTCCAAGCTTTTTTAATAGCATAAACTAGCATACATTTGCATAATTAATCATAAAATTGCTAAAAATCCCATAATTTAATAAATAGTTCACTTCAAATATTGATTTTGTTGTCTGAACATATATTTCTCATCCGTTTGAATTCTGTAAAAGCTATTTTAAATACCTTGGAACCATCTGATTATAAGAAATTAGCATTTTGATTATATGCTAATTAGCATATTTTTGTGTCTACAACCATGTAGAATTCGAATAAGTCAGTATTGAATACTCAGACCTTTCTAATTAGCACAAATTAGCATCAATTTGCATACTTAATCATGACATTGCTAACAAATTGATAATTTATTAAATAGTTCACTTCAAATATTGATTTTGTTGTCTCGACCTATTTTTCTCACCCGCTTAAATTCTTTAAAAGTTATTTTGAATACCCTGGAACCGTCTAATTATAATAAATTAGCATTTTGATCATATGCTAATTAGCATAATTAGCATAATTAATTAGGAACAATTTGAAAATGCTATACATATTTTGAAAGAATTAAGATGGAAAGTTATTTTTGTGTCTAAAGCCATGTTTTTCACCCCGTAGAATTCGACTGAGTCTGCATTGAAATGATATCGTTATGTACTTTCAGTAGAACTGATTCTGTAGAATTGGACGTTGTTGCCCCCAGCCCTTCAATTATGCTATGTTGGTGCAACACGTGCACTTCATGTTGCCTTCTTACAATGCAATGAAACACATGCGCATGCGCAACATGGTCAACGTCCACAGGAGTGGGGTCTGCCGCCATAGACATGTAAATGTTATATTTAGTGAAGCAAAACGACAGAGCTGCTTTAACCCTTTAAGCCCTCACGATGCATTAAAGCATCATTTTACATCTCTGAAAACAGACTTAATTTTCCTACAACTACGGGTTTTAGAACGAAAATTTCCGTTAAACTGGTTAACCAATACATGGCAATTTTCCTTATTTTTAAACCACATCAAATCATCTTCATCCACTACAAGTCGAGAATTGCGGCAACAATTAGCGGCTTGTAGTGGATGAAGATGATCATCGTAAATTCAGGCTTGAAAGGGTTAATTTGAGACCAAATAGTTAGGTTAAATGAGTGTAGGCCTACGATTGCTTTAACTTCTCGTGGCTGGCTGCAATGGATTATTCGGCCCGGTTGTGGCTCAAAACTCAGAGGTACCAGTAGGCTGACTGGGTTCGAATCCCGACCGGGTCGGATGTTTGTCATCGAGGCTGTGCATATACCGTGCTCCAAACTGTTGAAAGGCCTGTAGTTTGCAGTGCTGTCTGTGTAGGCTATGGTACTGTGTACTATAAAGAACCCTTGACATCATTCGATAAGAGTGGGGCATAGTCCCGACTTCGAGTTAATTCCTTCTGTCGCAATATTCAATTTTAAGGAGAAGTGAACATTAAAATTGTCAGATTGGCATTTGTATTCTTGTATTCAAATTATACAAAAATGAGTAATTTCCCCCCACTTGATCATGTGGGTTGTGGGTCGCGGTAGCGAGACACAGCTTCAAGCGGTTGAAAAATTCAATAAATTAACTTAAATAAATTATATCCTTTAGCGTTTTAGGGTTTTTATTATTGTTTTATTTTCCGATAACATTAGAACATACGATATCTGCCGCTGCGGATAACGCGCTGCCTGCCACAGATAAGAAAACGGTGTCATTTCAGATTGCTCTGACAATGTGGTGTATTAGATGATGAAAACTTCTTTAACCATTTCCACCATTAAATTGTAACCCACTTGAAGTTGTGTCTCGCTACCGCGACCCACAACTTCCAGTGGGCTAAAATTACTCGTTTTTGTTTAATCTGAGATAAAACGTTTGCAAATCTTGATGTTCAAAAACACCTTTCGTGACTAGATAGGCTGATAAAGAATATTAAAAACGACTGTAGGCGTGCTTAGTGCTTAAACGATTGACAGCTCATTGCTTCCACAAGTTTTATTTCACGTGGCTGGACGTGAAGTAAAGTCCTTGTTGTGATGGAAAAGCCTTCATAAGTTTCAAAACGACTATAATGGTGATTAGCCGGCGAAACGTTAACATTTCACATGTGGCATTAGGCACAAAATTGTTTTTCTTATTTTTTTCATGTGTAGCTAAACAGGAGAAAATGTAGTTAATGTAGATTTTATTTTAGGTGCATGGCCGGGGGGCAGTCTGGAATGTTTTCAGAACATTTTGCACGTATTAACCCTTTCAGTGCGGGGATCGACGACCCCCGCACTGAAATAACTGAAACATGTATAATGGTCGTAGACCCATTACATAGGTATTCAAATGAAGCGGAAAGAGTTAAATAAGACATTTATGACGATTTCAAATTGCAAAAATTGATCTCCATGGTTTATATACAAATATTTCAGCGTTGTAAGAATTCAAGGGTGTTGACATCGGGTTGGTGGGCGGGGGACCGATGATCGATCGATTATGGGTGGGTCCCCGAACGCTCTGTATCCCTTACAGCGCGGGATCGACTTCAGTCGTCAGAATCTAACGTCTAAAGACGTCAGACTCGGAAGTCTAAAGTCCATCCCCGCATCGTAAAAATAGAGTAAAAATATTTATAATGGCCGACCCATAACATAGGTACTCAAATGAAGCGGAAATAGCTAACCGAGACATTTATAATAGTTTCAAATTGAAATAAAACACCTTTGGTCTCCATGGTTTACATAAAAAACTAATTCAGCGCTTTAACCCTTTAACCGCCAATTTATTCAATCGGAATTTTCACTCACCTGAAGTTGTGGATCGCGTCAGCGAGACACAACTTTAAGTGGGTGAAAAAAAAATTTCATATTTGACAAAATGGATGTCCACTGTTTTCAAATATTGCTGATTGATGTCACATTTTATCTTTAACATATTTAAAAGGTGGTACATAATGTGCTAATAAAAAAATGAAAACCCGAATATATGCGACACTGGCGGTTAAAGGGTTAAGGGCTAAAGTGGTCCTCAGCAGTCGGTGGGTGGTGAATTGAGTTACGGTCATTCAACATGGTGTTCAGCTTGAATCAGAGATAAATTGACAATAAACACCCAGTGACTATAGTGTTAGATATGGCCTACTGGTATTTGTATGTCTTTAACCCTGCTAGTGACGCATAGATGGATTATATATGCATACTGCATCGTTGGGAAGGCGAGATGAGCTCATCTCAGCACAAGTCACCACATCAAGCCCGAACCTTTAGTCCACGTAGTCCATGTGGACTTGTGCGTCATTAAAATGAACAGTATAAAATATATATGTTCATGTATACAACAGGGTCAGTTCTGTGAAATCACATGAAAATCATCAAGAGTGTCTCAGTTTGCTCTTTCCGCTTAAATATTTGAATACCTGTAATGGGTCTACGGCCATTATAAATGCGGTGCATCACTCTTTTAGTGT
Organism: Flabesymbios commensalis; assembly: GCA_964017125.1. NCBI lineage: Eukaryota > Metazoa > Annelida > Polychaeta > Terebellida > Flabelligeridae > Flabesymbios > Flabesymbios commensalis. Next base: position 7,572,618 of record OZ024918.1, on the reverse strand, counting down.
GGGGATGGACTATATACGTCAGGATTTGACTCTAAAGTCGGACCAGCGCCGTATACGTTGGGCCAGTATTGCATCCACATCTTGTGTTAACTGGGAAAGGCAGCAAATAATGGACGTTGACAAAATTTTGATTTGAAGTTGGCTCAGCGTCTTGCGAACATTGATCTGGATTGCAGTGCTTATTTAACTTTTACTGTGTAAAACTACAATTGAAATTCCAGGGAGGAAACGACATTTCCACCAAATTTTTCTCGTTTTCTGGGTAGGCCATGTACCAGCCCAGCTTCCTGGGTATGGAAGCTGCAGGTATCCACGAGACCACCTACAACAGCATCATGAAGTGTGATGTGGACATCAGGAAAGACTTGTACGCCAATACTGTACTTTCAGGAGGCACCACAATGTTCCCAGGTATTGCTGCCCGCACGCAGAAGGAAATCTCTGCCCTGGCTCCACCAACCATGAAGATCAAGATCATTGCTCCACCAGAACGCAAATACTCTGTATGGATCGGTGGCTCCATCCTCGCTTCCCTCTCCACCTTCCAGCAGATGTGGATCAGCAAACAAGAGTATGATGAATCCGGCCCATCCATCGTCCACAGAAAATGCTTCTAAACTGATCGCCCGTGTTCATTACTGTATAACTTACTCATGTTATTTGAATTAAAAATTCCTATTTTGAGGACATAATCTCTGTTCGTAGATTTAAATACCGGAATTCTGTTTTGATGCTAAGAACTTTTGTAGTTTATATAATGTACCACGCCAGCCACCCAGAAAACACTGGAAATTTGCCCAATGTTGTTTTAATGATTGGCCAGTGTCTGCGACGCTGGCCCATCATTGAAACAACATTGGGTGACCTCGCCCACTGAGTTCGGTGCTATAATTGGAGAGTTTCGTGAAGCTTCCATAATCAGGCATGCCATGAACAATATCCACATTATTTCACTGATTTATCCTAACGACCAACCCACCAATGTAAGATGCACACTGGGACCAATGGATAGTAAAAAAGATAGTTATATGTCTCAATCTCTGTGCGTAGCCGTTTCTGACAGCGGCCGGGTCGACGGTCCGCACGACACTGCCAGCTAAGGCCGCAGCCTCGCTTTCCCTATCAGCGTCCCATACCAGGCAAATAGCCCGAGGGCCGCGTGCCCACATGCCAGTGCCTCGCGGATCTGGCCTCCTTGCCATTGTCAATAAGGCGTTGGTACAACGCTAAAACTCAAGTCAAGCTCTGATTGATTGGCTGAATGTTAGCATAGCACACTCTACTTAATATTCTACGATTTCGAACTTTAACATAATTACGTAATTTATACGACCTCATAGATCAAGCTAGTGAGCACTGGACCTTGTTCTGGGACAAAAGTAAAGGCTCGGGCTTGATGTGGTGACTTGTGCTGAGATGAGCCCATCTCACCTTCCCAACGATGCCGTATGCATATATTCTCACTCCAGTGTGGAAACAACTAAGTCTGCTTCTGTCAGGATGCAATTCGGTTACGTTATACCAATACCGGCGAGCAGTTGTCAGTGTGCGAAAAGTGTTGAGGGGCGATACACACTAGTCATGCATGGTATGTGTGAGATGAGCAGCAGCCTGCACAGTATCACGCTGTCAACTCGCCTGTCACCAACAGGTCGCATGGGCCAGTTAATAAATCTAACATGCCAGGTTTACCACGGAAACTGCGAAAAGTGTACCTCGGCCTTTAAGGGGGCGTTTCCACAGCTTATATGACAGTATACTGTATTGTACTGCCGCGCAAAGACAAACAGTAGTAACTGCTTACTTGAAAAGTAAGCAGTTACTGCTGTTTAACTTTGCTCAGTATACACACTGGCACATAGAGGTCTGGTTGTTATTTTCAACGGTATCATAAATCTCTTTCCTCGTTCAGGCCTGCCAATTATTTGTTTCAGTTATACATATACTTAATCTTTCACAAATCATCAGGAGTGATATTTTGTATATATAGGATAATCATTGATAAAATAGGGTTATGATATACGTGATAATAATATTTTATCACTAATTCTAGGGTCAAATATTAAAATGGCATATATTGGACTATAACATATATACCCAGCAAACACGATACATTGAATGACCCCATGTTGGGGGTTAAGGCGATATATATATCGTCCCCTTGGATGTGAAAGGGTGTATCTACCACTTTGCAAAGTGGCAGATACACCCTTTGATATCCAAGGGGACGATTTAGATAATACGCATAATTTAAATGGATCATATAACAACAAACTACATTTAGTATCAATATTATAAAGAGAATGAGTATCAAATATGCATAATCCAATAATTATTGTATTATGCATTTCTAATATCATACACATATACTGATTATTCGTGTGTATCTTTGCCACGTGTACGTTATCTTCTGGGTGCAAAGGGTTAAAATATTCCGACCCGCAGCTTGAAAAGGGTTGATATATTCCGCCCCGAGTGAGTGTGTGACGCTGAATATTGTGAAGCATGGCTGGATGGCGGGACCGTTTGGGGGCAAGATACAAATTTGAATAATGCACCAGAACTAATTCACTGGGCAAGAAGCCCACAGTGCATATATTATGTATCAAGAAGAGAAGGCCATTGTTTAACACACACTTGGATTCATTAAATATGTAAACTTGTATCGCCACCTGTTGTGACACAAATTGTATTATTTTCCATTGTTTTTCCCAAGAATTCGACTGTTGTACATAAAGGGTTTGATCACCCACAATGTGAGTATGTATTACAGTCCCAAGTGGTCTATACACATGGCTAAACTACCCACCGAATACAACACAGATCCGACGCCGAGTTATTGGTGGGCCAACGTCGACGACGCTGGCCCAATATTAAAGCAGCATTGGCTTAAGGTCTCGTGGTTGCATGTGTATAAACTACAATTTAACCCTCAAAGCGCTGAAATATTCTTCACAAGTCATAGGAGAGAAAGGGTTTTTTTCAATTTGAAATCATCATAAATGTCTTAGTCAGCTCGTTCCGCTTTATTTCAATACCTATGTTAATTATCAGTGGTTATGGGTCTACAACCTGTAGAAATATTTTAATTCTTTCAGTGTGGGAATCGATTTTAAACGTCAGATTCGGACGTCTATGGACGTCAGAATCTGACGTTTAAAGTCGGTCTCCGCACTGAATAGAGAGGGTTAACTGGGAATTAATTTGCATTGATTGATCGCGCTAAAGGGTTAACGCACATTAGAGGTTTAATTTCGCCATATGAGCCACTTGAGAAACATGAGGTGATGAACAACTGATAAACCATGACATTTATAACTCCAGACACAGGAAACAGGGTGTGTGTGTGTGAGTGAGTGAGTGAGTGAGTGAGTGAGTGAGTGAGTGAGTGAGTGAGTGAGTGAGTGAGTGAGTGAGTGAGTGAGTGAGTGAGTGAGTGAGTGAGTGAGTGAGTGAGTGAGTGAGTGAGTGAGTGAGTGAGTGAGTCAGTCAGTCAGTCAGTCAGTCAGTCAGTCAGTCAGTCAGTCATAGATTCATTGCCACCCACTCAAAAAGAGATAAGATATAAATGATGCATTGATTGTTGATATAGATTGATAACATAAAGTGAATATTTTCACTTAACCCTTTAGGCGCTGAGAACCGTCTGATTATGATCTATTTAATCCATTTCATAAGCACATTAAAGCACTGTTATTGGGAATAAAATGTGTGTAGGCCTATCAACATTTGCAATTTGTTAGTCTCAAATTCAACAGATAATAGTAATTTTCACCCATTTGAAGTTGTGGGTCGTGGTAGCGAGACACAACTTCACGTGGGTGAAAAATTAAATGAGATACCTTTGCGGGAAGAGGATTAGACATGTTCAAGTTTGCACTAATTCCACGAACCTGAACGAACAAGTCATGATATTACAGGTGGAAAGTAGCGATGATCTGTGTGACATATAAACGAGATCTGGAGCTCAAAGTGTATCAATAACATTGTTAACCCCTTGCATGCTACGTTTAAATTATGTAATCAACTTGCTCATGCACATTGTAAATAAAAAGCAGAAAGGATTATGCACGCGCCTTAATGCAAGGGGTGCATTACAGTGAACGTTTTTAATCTATTCCAGTTGGTAAAAAGCAGCGCATTTAAAAAAATTGAGCATGTTAAATTTATATAAATCCAAAATATTACTGAACACAATATTCAAACCTCCTGGGCAGCTTTGCTGGGGGTCAGAGTGAGCTTTACTCGACCGTGACCTCGTCACGCCAGGCTAGACATGACCATATTTGGCGAGGGCCACCACTAAAACCAGCAGCCACTCGCAAATCAGTGAAGCGGGCACACTCCTTATATGGTAACCCGCGATCGCTGAGAATCGCCTTCAACCGGACTTCTTCTTGCCACTCGATCGTGCACGCCAGTACCGTAAATCAAATTATTATTCTGCAAGGAAAATCGACAGAAATAACAACGGAAAAACACATATTTTTCACGAGTTTAGGGGTAATGGCAGCAATGTAGACACTGGATTTTGTATTTTAGCAGCGGTGTATAACTGTTTTCATATTATGAGGTGTAGTTTTTCATAAGCGATTAGGCATTTTCGGTGATACGGCGAATTCGCAAAAATGCCTGAATGGCAAACTGTATGCGTGTACGGTGACTGAGCCGGCTCCCAGCGATCGCGAGATATCAAAGCAATGCTGTTTAAATTTTGGTCCAGCGTCTACGATACTGGGCCAACATTAAAACAACATTGGTTCGATTTCCCGTGTTTTGCGGCCATGTACCCCACCCCGGTAACACATCGTGTGACTTGCCGGCCGGCGCGGTTACATACCGGCCCGGGCACACTGTATAAATGTCCCCGCACCACCAGCCTACAGCCATTCCACGTCTCGACCACCAGATCGCAACGTCTAAACTTTATATTTTCTAAGATCACCAACACCCCAAACCAAGAAACATGGATGGTAAGTGTCTATACGGATATATCTGGTAGGATTTGTAGTTTAAACTGGCAGCACATTGGGCTGGAGTGCATGTGCACTGAACTCGAAATACACAACTTAAAAGAACGTGAAATTAGGATTGATTATCCAGCGTTGTTGTAGTAGTTTTCATACCAATCAAAAATGAGTGACTACGAACGCAATTCGAAAAATATTTTGTCGGGCATTAATGCTGTGAATATCTAGTATTGTTTAGTATTTACAGGATATAGAGTGTAAATCTGTCTACATTATTTGGTATCGATCATACATTTTTATATAATTTTGGTAACTTAATCGTTTAATTATCAGTATTTTTCCATTGTTTTTAATGACTATTGTTTTGTTTTTTTAGAAGACGTAGCTGCCCTTGTTGTGGACAATGGATCCGGTATGTGTAAGGCTGGTTTCGCTGGGGATGACGCGCCACGTGCTGTCTTCCCATCTATTGTGGGCAGACCCCGTCACCAGGGAGTGATGGTGGGTATGGGACAGAAGGACAGCTATGTGGGAGACGAGGCCCAGAGCAAGAGAGGTATCCTTACCCTGAAGTACCCCATCGAGCACGGTATCGTCACCAACTGGGACGATATGGAGAAGATCTGGCATCACACCTTCTACAACGAGCTGCGTGTGGCTCCAGAGGAGCATCCCGTCCTCCTGACAGAGGCTCCACTCAACCCAAAAGCCAACAGAGAAAAGATGACACAGGTAAGACAATAATCAATATATTAATTGATAGGGTCCGAATTATATAATTGTCTGGTATTATCAACCTCTCTGGCTAGACCTTTTGTAACCTGTGTTGGATTTGTTATTGGGCCAATGTAAGTAAAATAAAAATGTGCGAAGGGCTGATCTAGCTTTTCACTGATCGGGGGAGGGGTTGAAACTTGGAAAAGGAACATTCTAAAACCCCTAAATAATATTATGGATTTTTTTTCGAGGGGGAGGGGGTGTTCGCCCAATTTTCACGCCCCTCAGATCTGCCACTGAACTTTAAGAATGAAGGTGGCTCATGGAATCCCACGATCTTGCACTTTCCTAATTATTCATTACAAATGGAATCAGAGAACAATTTGTTAAAAGGGCTAGTTTTATTTATAGGTATACACATTTTTTCATGTCTTCACTTGTACTAGTTATTTATTCTCCACCTTTATTTTCAGATTATGTTCGAGACGTTCAACTCTCCTGCCATGTACGTGGCCATCCAGGCTGTGTTGTCCCTGTACGCCTCTGGTCGTACCACTGGAATCGTTATGGACTCTGGTGATGGTGTGAGCCACACGGTACCCATCTACGAGGGTTATGCCCTGCCCCATGCCATCATTCGTCTGGATCTGGCCGGAAGAGATCTTACAGATTATCTGATGAAGATCCTGACAGAGCGTGGTTACAGCTTCACCACAACCGCCGAGCGTGAAATCGTGCGTGACATCAAGGAGAAGCTCTGCTATGTAGCTTTGGACTTTGAGCAGGAAATGCAAACTGCAGCTACTTCCTCTTCTCTGGAGAAGAGCTATGAGCTGCCCGATGGACAGGTCATCACCATTGGCAACGAGAGGTTCAGGTGCCCAGAAGCCATGTACCAGCCCAGCTTCCTTGGTATGGAAGCTGCAGGTATCCACGAGACCACCTACAACAGCATCATGAAGTGTGATGTGGACATCAGGAAAGACTTGTACGCCAATACTGTACTTTCAGGAGGCACCACAATGTTCCCAGGTATTGCTGACCGCATGCAGAAGGAAATCTCTGCCCTGGCTCCACCAACCATGAAGATCAAGATCATTGCTCCACCAGAACGCAAATACTCTGTATGGATCGGTGGCTCCATCCTCGCTTCCCTCTCCACCTTCCAGCAGATGTGGATCAGCAAACAAGAGTATGATGAATCCGGCCCATCCATCGTCCACAGAAAATGCTTCTAAACTGATCGCCCGTGTTCATTACTGTATAGCTTACTCAGGTTATTTGAATTAAAAATTCCTATTTTGAGGACATAATCTCTGTTCGTAGATTTAAATACCGGAAGTCTGTTTTGATGCTAAGAACTTTGTAATTTGGTAGTTTATATAATGTACCACGCCAGCCACCCAGAAAACATTGGAAATTTGCCCATTGTTGTTTTAATGATTGGCCAGTGTCTGCGACGCTGGCCCATCATTGGAACAACATTGGGTGACCTCGCCCACTGAGTTCGGTGCTATAATTGGACAGTGTCGTGAAGCTTCCATAATCAGGCATGCCATAAACAATATCCACATTATTTCACTGATTTATCCGAACGACCAACCTACCAATGTAAGATGCAAGTTGCAGATCTGTGATGTGTTTTGTTAAAAATAAATTGTATAACTTTTTCATACTTCAATTGTTTGTTTCATCTTCCACCGATATTGGAATCTGCCGCTGTGAATAATCTCTTCAATGTTTTACGTACAATCGCTATCACTCGTGGATAGTTTTGACACAACAGTAATGCGTTCGCAGTTGATCCGCTTAACGCCCCCCCCCCCCCCCACAGTTTTTTTTTGCACTGCCGCTTCTGCTTTTTGGACTGCTAAATTATATGGTTCTAGTCCTAATTTTCGTAGAGTAAATTTGGATGTATGGACAATTGATGCTGCCCATTTTTGTTGCATGGTCCCCGTATTAGCTTGTAATGAACGACGTGAACCCTTACAGTGCGGGGCCCGACTTAAGTCTATCCCCGCATTGTAATGATAAAAATATTTCTAATGGTTGTAGACCCAAACACAGGTATTCAAATGAATCGGAAAGAGCTGAATAAGACGTTTATGATGATTTCAAATTGAATAAAACCTAGTTTCCATGGTTTATAGAAAAATTCAGCGCTTTAAGGATTCATGTCTCGGGTGTTTGCTGAGCTGGTGAGTCGGGCGTGTGTTTTATCTGGGCTGGTAGCCTGTGTTGACGAGCTAGTCAAAAACGGCAGTCAGAACAACACCGATTTGAGCTTTATTTTTGTGACATTGTTTTATTCAAAGTGGTTTGATTTTGTTAAACCCTCATAACTTATACGTTTTTCCTTGCAAAATTTGGCAACAGAAAAAAAAACAAAGATACTCATGTGTGTATGTTTTAGGACCAATATGTCATGGACAGGGGGAAACTAATCTAGGCCACCGTTTTTTTGGAGAAAATTTGACAGCAGGAAAGAACGGTGACATACGTGTAAGTTTTAACTCTTACAACGCGGGGACCGACTTTAGTCGTCAGAATCTGACTTCTACAGACGTCTGATTCTGACGACTAAAGTCGATCCCCGCACTGTAAGAGTAAAAATATTTATAATGGCCGTAGACCCATAACATAGGTATTCAAATGAATCATAAACAGCTAACTAAGACATTTATGATGATTTCAAATTGAAAAAACTCTTTGATTGCGATTTTTTTTTCAAATTAATTCAGCGCTTTAAGGGTTAAGAACAATATGTTATTGACGTGGGAAAGCTGATCTGGGGCAACGTCGCCGACTGTCATCCTAAATTGAAGCGAGAGACGTTGACACAATGCTGACCTGTTGTTAGTCCAGCGTCGTAGACGTCGGCATTAACCCTTTCAGCCCTCACGACAGCAATTCGCGGCTTGTAAAGTCAGGCTTGACAGGGTTAAGCGACCATTAGTTCAATGTCTCTTGTTTTCTGGGTTGTTGAAATGTTAGCACGGGAGACGTTGATCCTGTGTTGGTTCAATGTTGGACCAACGTCTCAGACCCAACACTGGGTCAACCTATTGTCGCACACGTTGCCCAACATTGAAACACAGGGTCATCGTATGGGTGCTCGCTGGGAGGGTGTGGTTGTTTCTCGCTGTAAAAACACACATTTCGTTCCCCAAAACACATTTCGCTCCCCAAAACCCCGATTTGAAGTTAGCTCAGCGTCTTGCGAACATTGATCTAGATTGCAGTGCTTATTTAACTTTGACTGTGTAAAACTACAATTGAAAAAAATATTGATATAAGCTTAGCAGTATCCTAAAGATACCAGGGAGGAAACGACATTCCCACCAATTTTTTCTCGTTTTCTGGGTAGGCCTAAAATATGGTGACTCACCTCTCACAATGCAGCAAATATGAGATGTTGGCCCAACGTCTGCGACGTTTGGGCCGGCATTCGTTAACCATCAGCTGCAATAGGGCCTAAGACTGTTAGATGTGGGTGCCTAGATTGGTTTGATGTTGGGCCACAGTTGGCGACATTAGCCCAACATCGAACCAGCATTGGGTTGATCTATAGTTTATCCGACTGTAGAAGCTGGTCAAAATAAAAGTTGGCTTTTCGGTAGCGATTTTTATACGAAATTTTGTAACCATTATTACCTAGTCATTTGGCAACAACCTTGAACATTTCTGAGAATAAACCTGGATGAGGGAGTAATAATTAGATATTTACTACGTCATGACAAATATTCTAACTTTTGAACTATTCAATCAATATCTTTTTACAGATTTTCCATGATAGATGCCAAATGACTAGAAAAAAGTGTCGCTTGAAAATCGCTTGAGAATTGACTGAATAATTACCGACAACCCTCCGTGGTCGTCGGTGGATAGACTGTATTGTTTCTGTGGGGTACAAGTTATGGCAGATAAGAATGTCATAAAATATAGGGATACAAATAGAACAGAGAACATGTTTTTCGTGTGTAGATCTAATGATATAAAAACGAGCGGATACAGTTATGCGGCGCAAAGATAAAACACAGTATCTACTTACTTTACAAGTAAGCAGATATACTGCCTTTTGGCTTTCCCGATACAGTTTTGTTACTTCTTGTGGAGACATAAGTCTTTCTAAGTACGCGACACAGGTCCAACGCTGTGCAAACGTCTAGTCAAATATGGTAAGGCGCTGAGCGAATGACTTATGTTTGCTGTCGTGTCTGGCATAGGGATACAGTCTTTAAATCTGCTCAGATGTATCGGCTGTGCAGTGTTGCCCATAGTACTGGCACCTCGACGTCATTTAAAAGAACACTCGCTCACCACTCACTCACTCAGTCACTCAGTCACTCACTCACTCACTCACTCAATCACTCACTCACTAACTCAGTCACTCACTCAGTCACTCAGTCACTCACTCAGTCACTCAGTCACTCATTCACTCAGTCACTCAGTCACTCACTCACTCACTCACTCACTCACTCACTCACTCACTCACTCACTCACTCACTCACTCACTCACTCACTCACTCACTCACTCACTCACTCACTCACTCACTCACTCACTCACTCACTCACCACTCACTCACTCACTCACTCACTCACTCACTCACTCACTCACTCACTCACTCACTCACTCACTCACTCACTCACTCACTCACTCACTCACTCACTCACTCATTCACCAGCCACTTGCTGTCGCTTATTTATCCAAACCTACGTAGAGTAGATTAGACCTGAAGGCTGACGTATACTGTGTCACACCCCATCAAAATTAACGGTGGAGAGCTGCTATAATGACGTCATGTGGTCGGAATGTGTCACTCTTAATTACCCAGAAAACACAAGAAATCGACCAACGTTAGGTAAATGCTGGCCCAGCGTAGTAGACAATGGTCCGGCATTGAGCCAGCATTGGGTCGATGTATTGTGTTGGGGTAGTATCAGGATCTGGCGACATCCGCGTGAGATAAAAAAAGTCAGACCTTATATATTGTATTGTTTTGAGTAACAACCCTTTCGTCGCTAGAGCATTTTCCAGAAGACACGAGACGTTGAATCAATGTTGATTTACCGGGTTATATTCTGTTCTATCACTAATCATATCACTGTTATCAGGTTATTGGGAATGCAATGAGTGGTCAAACATCAAGATTTGCAAATGTCTCGTCTCAAATTAAACTAATATGAGTACTGTAATTTTTGCACACTTGAAGTTGTGGGTCGCGGTAGATTGGCAAGTGTTTTGATTAAGATTGTGTTTTATGTGGGCCCTATGTAATGTTAGTCCACTTGAACTTAAAGTTCTGGGTCGCGAGAGCGAGACACTACTTTACCCCTTACGGCGCGGAGATCAACTTTAGTCGTCAGAATCTGACGTCTACACGACTAATGTCGATCCCCGCACTGTAAAATATTAGTTGTTAAAAGTTAAAATATTTCTAATGGCCGTAGACCCATAACATTGATATTCAAATGAATCAGGAAGAGCTAACTTAGAAATTTATAATGATTTTAAAATAAAAAAACCTTTAATTTCCATGGGTTTTACATAAAAAATTTAGCGCTTGTAAGGTTGAGTAGGTTAAAAATTAAAATAAGATAACTTGGCGGGTAAGGGGTTATGGGTACTGACTAAAGCTGTGACAGGTACACCGGCCGCCATTAAGGGGGCGTTTCCACAGCTTATATGACAGTATACTGTATTGTACTGCCGCGCAAAGACAAACAGTAGTAACTGCTTACTTGAAAAGTAAGCAGTTACTGCTGTTTAGCTTTGCTCAGTATACACACTAGCACATAGAGGTCTGGTTGTTATTTTCAACGGCATAAATCTCCCTCCTTGTTCAGGCCTGCCAATTAATTGTTTCAGTTATACATATACATATACCTTTCACAAATCATCAGGAGTGATATTTTGTATATAGGATAATCATTGATAAAATAGGGTTATGATATACGTGTTAGTAACATTCTATCAATAATGTTATGGTCAAATAGTAAAATGGTATATATTTGACTATATATATAAACATATATATATATACACCCAGCAAACACGATACATTGACCCGATGCTGGTGAGGGTTGGGTCGAAGTAAATGTATCGTGTTTGATTTTGTACTATAGGAATTTTATAAATGGATCATATAACAACAAACTACATGTTGTATCAATATTATAAAGAGAATGTGTATAATATCAAATATGCATAATCCAATAATTGTATTATGCATTTCTAATATCATAAGCAAATAATAATTATGTGTATCTTTGCCACGTGTACGTGATCTTCTGGGTGCAAAAATTTAAAATATTCCGAGCCGCAGCTTGAAAAGGGTTGATATATTCCGCCCCGAGTGAGTGTGTGACGCTGAATAATGTGAAGCATGGCTGGATGGCGGGACCGTTTGGGGGCAAAATACAAATTTGAATAATGCATCAGAACTAATTCACTGGGCACAAAGCCCACCGTGCATATATTATGTATCAAGAAGAGACGGCCATTGTTTAACACACACTGGGATTCATTAAATATGTAAACTTGCATCGCCACCTGTTGTGACACACATTGCATTATTTTCCATTGCTTTTTCCAAGAATTCGACTGTTGTACATAAAGGGTTTGATCACCCACAATGTGAGTATGTATTACAGTCCCAAGTGGTCTATACACATGGCCAAACTACCCACCGAATACAACACAGATCCGACGCCGAGTGAATGGTGGGCCAACGTCTACGACGCTGTCCCAACATCATACCAGCAGTGGCTTAATTTTGTGTTTTCGCTGGGTAAAACGAGATCGTAGCTTACAGATATATCCCATCAAACACCAGGCAATGGTCCGCTGCCTGCGACCTCAACCCAACATTAAGCCAACATTGTGATTGCTGAGTGGTTTCACAACAAATGCGAGAGGTTGGCCCAGTGTTGATTTATTGTTGGGCCACCGTCTACGACTCTGGCCCACCATTAAAGCAGCATTGGCTCAACGTCTCGTAGTTGCATGTGTATAAACTACAACTTAACCCTCAAAGCCTGAAATATTGTATGCAAGTCATAGGAGAGAAAGGGTTTTTTCAATTTGAAATAAATGTCTTAGTTCGTTGGTTCCGCTTCATTTGAATACCTATGTTAATTATCAGTGGTTATGGATCTACAACCTGTAGACATATTTTAATTCTTTCAGTGTGGGAATCGATTATAGACGTCAGATTCTGACGTCTATAGACCTCAGATTCTGAGGTCTATAGACGTCCGAATCTGACGTCTAAAGTCGGTCTCCGCACTGAATAGAGAGGGTTAACTGGGAATTACTTTGCATTGATTGATCGCGCTAAAGGGTTAATGCACGTTAGAGATTTAATTTCGCCATATGAGCCACTTGAGAAACATGAGGTGATAAACAACTGATAAACCATGACATTTATAACTCCAGACACAGGAAACAGCGTGTGTGTGTGTGAGTGAGTGAGTGAGTGAGTGAGTGAGTGAGTGAGTGAGTGAGTGAGTGAGTGAGTGAGTGAGTGAGTGAGTGAGTGAGTCAGTCAGTCAGTCAGTCAGTCAGTCAGTCAGTCAGTCAGTCAGAGAGCAGCTATAGGCCTATTTACCCAATATATAAATTATGACATAACACCCCAGACATATAGGCCTATATTATAATTGTATTTATGATGCTCATGGTGACACATAGATATATAATTATAGCACTTACTCATCTATCTCAACACATTAAGTACAGCTGGAATATATATATCTATATTTACGCTCAATCTAATATTGGGTCATGATGCAAACTCTTATATATATAATTCGAAGTTGTTGGTCGCGGTAGAAAATTCAAAGCTCCATTATGTAAAACTACAATCATGGAATATAGGCAGACATATTAATTCAACAACATAATTATATTACTGCGAATCCGGTTTGACATCGTAGATTCATTGCCACCCACTCAAAATGAGATAAGATATAAATGATGCATTGATTGTTGATATAGATCGATAACATAAAGAGGATAAATTCACTTAACCCTTTAAGTGCTGAGAACAATTTTGATCTATTAGGTCCATTTCATAAGCACATTGAAGCACTCTTATTGGGAATAAAATGTGTGTAAGCCTGACAGCATTTGCAATTTGCTGGTCTGACATTCAACTAAATTAATATGAGTAATTTTCAACCACTTGGAGTTGTGGGTCGCGGTAGCGAGACACAACTTCACGTGGGTGAATATTTAAATGAGATGCCTTTGCGGGAAGAGGGTTAAACATGTTCAAGTTTGCACTAATTCCACGAACCTGAACGAACAAGTCATGATATTACAGGTGGAAAGCAACAGCATGATTCGTGTGACATATAAACGGGATCTAGAGCTCAAAGTGTATCAATAACATCGTGTCAACCCCTTGCGTGCTACGTTCAAATTATATAATCAACTTGCTCATGCATATTATAAATATAAAGCAGAAAGCATTATGCACGTGTGTTAAGGCAAGGGGTGCACTACAGTGAACGTTTTTACTCTATTTCAGTGGGTAAATAGCAGCGCATTTAAACAAATTGAGCATGTTAAATTTATAAATCCAAAATATTACTGAACACAATATTCAAACCTCCTTGGCAGTTTGCTGGGGATCCGAATAAGCTTTACTCGACCGTGACCTCGTCACGCCAGGCTAGACATGACCATATTTGGCGAGGGCCACCACTAAAACCAGCAGCCACTCGCAAATCAGTGAAGCGGGCACACTCCTTATATGGTAACCCACGATCGTTGAGAATCGCCTTCAACCGGACTTCCTCTTGCCACTCGATCGTGCACGCCAGTACCGTAAACCAAATTATTATTCTGCAAGGAAAATCTACAGAAATAACAACGGAAAAAACACACATTTTTCACGAGTTTAGGGGTAATGGCAGCGATGTAGACACTGGATTTTGTATTTTAGCAGCGTTGTAAAACTGTTTTCATATTATGAGGTGTAGTTTTGCATATGCGATAAGGCATTTTTGCAGATACCGCGAATTCGCAAAAATGCCTGATTGTCAAACTGTATGCGTGTACGGTGACTGAGCCGGCTCCCAGCGAACGCGAGATATCAAAGCAATTCTGTTTTATTGTTGGGCCTGCGTCTACGATGCTGGCCCAACATTGAAACAGAATTGGTTTGATATCCCGTGTTTTGCGGCCATGTACCCCACCCCGGTGACACATCGTATGACTTGCCGGCCGGCGCGGTGACATACCGGCCCGGGCACGCTGTATAAATGTCCCCGCACCACCAGCCCACAGCCATTCCACGTCTCGACCACCAGATCGCAACGTCTAAACTTTATATTTTCTAAGATCACCAACACCCCAAACCAAGAAACATGGATGGTAAGTGTCTATACGGATATATCTGGTAGGATTTGTAGTTAAACTGGCAGCACATTGGGCTGGAGTGCATGTGCACTGAACTCGAAATACACAATTAAAAGAACGTGAAATTAGGATTGATTATCCAGCGTTGTTGTAGTAGTTTTCATGCCTATTAAAATTTTAATGAGTCGCTACGAGCGCAATTCGAAAATATTTTGTCTGGCATTAATGCTGTGAATATTTTACTGTATCTACATGATATAGTGTAAATCTGTCTACATTATTTGGTATCGATCATACATTTTTATATAATTTTGGTAACCTAGTCGTTTAATTATCAGTATTATTTCATTGTTTTTAATGACTATTGTTTTGTTTTTTAGATGACGTAGCTGCCCTTGTTGTGGACAATGGATCCGGTATGTGTAAGGCTGGTTTCGCTGGGGATGACGCGCCACGTGCTGTCTTCCCATCTATTGTGGGCAGACCCCGTCACCAGGGAGTGATGGTGGGCATGGGACAGAAGGACAGCTATGTGGGAGACGAGGCCCAGAGCAAGAGAGGTATCCTTACCCTGAAGTACCCCATCGAGCACGGTATCGTCACCAACTGGGACGATATGGAGAAGATCTGGCATCACACCTTCTACAACGAGCTGCGTGTGGCCCCAGAGGAGCATCCCGTCCTCCTGACAGAGGCTCCACTCAACCCTAAAGCCAACAGAGAAAAGATGACACAGGTAAGACAATAATTTATATATTAATTGATACGGTCCGAATTATATAATTGTCTGGTATTATCCACATATCTGGCTAGACCTTTTGTAACCTGTGTTGGATTTTTATTATTGGGCCAAAGTAAGTAAAATAAAAATGTGCAGAAGGCAAATCTAGCTTTTCACTGACGGGGGGAGGGATTGAAACTTGGAAAAGGAACATTCTGAAACCCCGAAATAATATCGTGGATTTTTTTTCGTGGGGGGGGGGGGAGTGTTCGACCAATTTTCACGCCCCTTTTTTCACGCGTAGCCCATGAAATCTCGCCCACCGATCTTTTTTTTTAATAGCATTTGCACTTTCCTAATTATTCATTACAAATGAAATCCGAGAACAATTTGTTAGAGGGCTAGTTCTATTATAGGTATCATGTCTTGACTCGTACTAGTTATTTATCCTCCACCTTTGTTTTTCAGATTATGTTCGAGACTTTCAACTCCCCTGCCATGTACGTGGCCATCCAGGCTGTGTTGTCCCTGTACGCCTCTGGTCGTACCACTGGAATCGTTATGGACTCTGGTGATGGTGTGAGCCACACGGTACCCATCTACGAGGGTTATGCCCTGCCCCATGCCATCATTCGTCTGGATCTGGCCGGCAGAGATCTTACAGATTATCTGATGAAGATCCTGACAGAGCGCGGTTACAGCTTCACCACAACCGCCGAGCGTGAAATCGTGCGTGACATCAAGGAGAAGCTCTGCTATGTAGCTTTGGACTTTGAGCAGGAGATGCAAACTGCAGCTACTTCATCTTCTCTGGAGAAGAGCTATGAGCTGCCCGATGGACAGGTCATCACCATTGGCAACGAGAGGTTCAGGTGCCCAGAAGCCATGTACCAGCCCAGCTTCCTGGGAATGGAAGCTGCAGGTATCCACGAGACCACCTACAACAGCATCATGAAGTGTGATGTGGACATCAGGAAAGACTTGTACGCCAATACTGTACTTTCAGGAGGCACCACCATGTTCCCAGGTATTGCTGACCGCATGCAGAAGGAAATCTCTGCCCTGGCTCCACCAACCATGAAGATCAAGATCATTGCTCCACCAGAACGCAAATACTCTGTATGGATCGGTGGCTCCATCCTCGCTTCCCTCTCCACCTTCCAGCAGATGTGGATCAGCAAACAAGAGTATGATGAATCCGGCCCATCCATCGTCCACAGAAAATGCTTCTAAACTAATCGCCCGTGTTCATTACTGTATAACTTACTCATATTATTTGAATTAAAAATTTGTATTTTGAGGACGTAATCTCTGTTCGTAGATTTAAATACCGGAATTCTGTTTTGATGCTAAGAACTTTGTAATTTAGTAGTTTATATAATGTACCACGCCAGCCACCCAGAAAACACTGGAAATTTGCCCATTGTTGTTTTAATGATTGGCCAGTGTCTGCGACGCTGGCCCAGCATTGGAACAACATTGGGTGACCTCGCCCACTGAGCTCGGTGCTATAATTGGACAGTTTCGTGAAGCTTCCATAATCGGGCATGCCATGAACAATATCCACATTATTTCACTGATTTATCCGAACGACCAACCCACCATGTAAGATGCAAGTTGCAGATCTGTGATGTGTTTTGTTAAAAATAAAATGTATAACTTTTTCATACTTCAATTGTTTTTCATCTTTCACCGATTGTAGAATCTGCCGCTGTTAATATATAATCTCCGATCAAATGTTCTACGTTACAGATTATAATCCGCACAATTTTGACAGTTTTGACACAGTAATTCGTTCACAGTTGATCCACTTAACGCCCATCCTCCCCCCCCCCCTCCGGTCTTTTATTTATTTATTTTTGCGCTGCCGCAGTTTTCCTGTAATTTCCGGTTTCTAGTTTTTGGACTCTAAATTATATGGTTTAGTCTTAATTTTCGTAAAATTGGATGTATTAGTTACCATTGATGCTGCCCATTTTTGTTCCATTGTCCCCGTACTAAATTAGCTTGTAATGAACGACGTTAACCGACTTTAGTCGTCAGAATCTGACGTCTCTAGACGTCATATTCTGACGACTAAAGTCGGTCCCCGCATTGTAACAATAAAAATATTTCTAATGGTCGTAGACCGATAACGTAGGTATTCAAATGAATCGGAAACAGCTGAATAAGACATTTATGATGATTTCAAATTGAATAAAACCCTTCAGTTTCCATGGTTTAAAAACATGCAGCGCTTTAAGGATTATTCCATAGATTGCTCAACTTTGGGACTTCGTCACAGACGGTTTTCAGCATTAAACCTTGGAAGTGCTGAAATATTTTTGATAAGCCATGTGAGACCAAAGGGCTTTTTCAATTTGAAATATTCATTAATGGCTCTGTTAGCTCTTTCTGCTTCATTTGAATACTTACATTCCTGTCATTATACATTTCTAGTTCTTTAGACGTCAAAAGCGACCTCAACAGACGTCTGAAGAAGGTAATATTTTAGCTGCTTCTGACGCTTAAAGACTGTAGTATTGAAGCGAGGGCATGTTCTACGATTAGTTTAAAGCTCATTTCGCATACAAATTTCCGTGTTTTAAATACAAAAAATAAGCATGATTAGCACTTGAAAGGTTAAACCAAAATTGTGGAACGTTAGGCTTGCTCTAGGTAAACTCGACATGGAGGCAAAGCAGTTTGGATCACCGTCTACGACGTTGGCCCAACATTGCTTCCATGTCTCGGGTGTTTGGGCTGGTGAGTCGGGCGTGTGTTTTATCTGGGCTGGTAGCCTGTGTGACGAGCTAGTCTAAAACGGCAGTCAGAACTGCACCGATTTGTGCTTTATTTTTGTTCACGAGGTGGCGACATTGTTGTATTTAAAGTGGTTTGATTTTGTTAAACCCTCATATATTATACGTTTTTTCTTGCAAAATTTTGCAGCAGAAAAAAAACAAAGATGCTCATGCGTGTATGTTTTAGGACCAATGAGTCATGGACAAGGGAAAACTAATCGAGGCCATCGTTTTTCTTGGGAAAAACCGGTGACATACGTGTAGGTTTTAAGAACAATATGTTATTGACGTTGGAAAGCTGATCTGGGGCAACGTCGCAGACTGTGATCCTAAATTGAAGCAGAGAGACGTTGACACAATGCTGACCTGCTGTTAGTCCACCGTCTACGAGGCTAGACCGGCATTAACCCTTTCAGTCCTCACGATGCATTAAAGCATCATTTTACATCCCTGAGAACACACTTAATTTCCCTACAACTAAGGGTTTTAGAATGAAAATCTCCATGAAACTGGTTTACCAATACATGGCAATTTTTTTATTTACTTTTTCAGCCACATCAGGGCGGGTGTCCCGGGGTGGTGGTTAACACAGCTGCCTTTCACGCTAGAGCTCGGGGTTCGGTTCCAGGTCTCGGCGGTTTGAAAGAAGCAAAAATGTTTCTTCCCCATCCACGTGTAAAACTCAGTATTGTGGGGAGCCTCCGTGACCGAGAGGTATCGTGCTCGGCCTCATACCGCCATGGCTCAAATTTCGAATCCTGTGTCTGGAGGACAGTGTCATTTCATTCATCTCACCATACTCAGGAGGTTCTCCTGGCCCAGTTTAGCCTATATATGCACAAAGGAGGCCTAAAGCCCGATTAATTCATTTTTTATTTCAGCCACATCAAATCATCTTAATTCACTACAAGTCGAGAATTGCGACAGCAATTCGCGGCTTGTAGTGGATGAAGATGACAATGTAAAGTCAGTTTTGACAGGGTTAAAGGGAGGGTGTTAAGGTTAAGGTTGGGTGAGCATCAATAAATGGAACATATCCTAATAATTAAAACAGCTAATTTAATTTTTACTAATTTTTTTTTAATATTGGTAAAAAAAATGTTTTTGTTAGATTTTTCGAGCCGAAGTCACTTTGGATTCTGTAACGGTCACGGAAACTCCCGAACAGCCTGGCACGTCACACGTTGAAGTCATGAAGAGTTCTCCGTCAAAATGGCTACAACTAGCGATGGAGATTTATCCGATTTCTCAGAGAGTAGTGAACCTGTGAACTCCCCCGTCAACTCACTCTGACTCAGTCAAAATTCTCAAACGATTTTAATGATATTTGTTAGCCTATTAACGAAAGTTAAACCAAGGAAAATAGAGTCAGAAAGAAGGTCTGCTTCGAAAACGTCGAATTTGAGAATTCTCTCTTCACTTCCATCAAAGATCGACATTGTATTCAAACAACGCGCATCCTTGTTAACCGCCCTGCCATAAATGCTAATGACCCCATGCCCCCCTTTCGCCGGATCTGATGCGAGTTGCGAAGCGTAACGGCCGCTCGGACACAACAAATCTGTCTAAATCCCCATCACCGCCAATGCTGGACCAATGTGGTTACCCAGCAAACACAAAACATTTGTATAACATTTGTACAACGCTGGCCCAACGTCTCCGACGTTGGTCCAGCATTGTACAAATGATATAGGTCTACAAATGTTTTGTGTTTGCTGGGTAGGCACTTCGCGACGTCATCATGGGAATTCACTTGTTCATGTCGATACGTCTCAGGAATTTTCCTTTTCTCCTTGAAAAGTGTAGCATGTTGATGATCGAACCATCTGCGTGCGACGTCTCAGAACAAAGTTATGGGAATTTGGTCGTATTTATTCATTGAATTATTTACAAAATAATTCTCAAATTATGGAATATAACCCCAACGGCGCTCTTATTGACTTTTATCAGGCGAGAGTTTGAAATATTGTAAATAAACATAATAATTTTGTTTTCAGCGTTGTTTGGCTAGTCTTACTAATTTTTCAAGTTTTTGGTGGCTCAGTATGTAGGCCTGATCACCTAATATGAATTATTTTTGTTCCCCGTGGGGCTGAGTTTTCATGAACAGTTTTATTCAAAAAATTATCATTTATATAATTATGTATCTGAATAATGCAATCTGGTATCACAGGTGTGAACCACAATTCTACGTGTATAAAAGTTAAGTAGCTGAAATTGAAAACAGTCGTGATTGCTATGCGTTCTGGTAGTAATAAGTGGTTATGGAGGTGTTGAAGTCATCATCGTGATCATTAGCCCTTGTAGCAGTAGGCCTAACGGTTAGAACTAGACGTCTGATCTAGATCTATTCTGGGACATTTACCCTGGGTAGGCTGGGAGTGAAAACTGAATTTATGTCTCCACTGACCATAAGATATGAAAGCATTAAGTTGTCTGAAGTGAACACCACACAGAACATATGCGGGATTACCATGCTTCCAGTCAGCTCTGTCGAGTTTCACAAAACGATCCCACTTGCGTGCGATTTGGGAATCTTTTGGCCATGTATCAGTGCTGTAACATCTTCATTTGTATTGTTACACAAACCGGAGACGCAACGTTTTGGCATGATAACAATTTGAACAAAGATGACGTTAAAACTTTGTAGGACAATCCATGAACAAGACGCTGTACAACTGGGTAGTGACTGCGGGATCACTATAGGATCAGTGCAAGTGGACTGCTGTAGGCATACGACTTCACCGTGTGACGTCACACGGCAGCTGCTGATAGTGGGAGCGTTTTTTATGACCCTCAATATGAGATCCATTTGGCCTACTTCAAATGCACTTTTTCGTGGCATATATTTAAAACTTAATAATGATTTATTTTGGGATGTACTTTAAATAGTATAATTAAGCCAAAATAACGGCCAAAACTATAGTTTAAAACCTTAGCAGCCTCCCTTTAAGCGACCATAAGTTCAATGTCTCGTGTTTCCTGGGTTGTTGAATGTTAGCACGGGAGACGTTGATCCTGTGTTGGCTCAATGTTGGGCCAGCGTCGCAGACCCCACACTGGGTCAGCGTGTTGGCGCAAATGTGGCCCGACATTGTACCAACACAGGGTCATCGTATGGGTGCTCGCTGGAAGGGTGTGGTTGTTTCTCGCTGTGAAAACACATTTTGTTCCCCAAAACAATAGTTCAACAACCAACACTGCCACGCCTGGTGTTTTCTGGTATCTGCTATATTAACTTATGTCTCTCTGGGCCAACATAACATTAACCGGTGTATCGTGGGCAGTATCCAGACTAAGATAAAAGGGGAGTTACAGAATGACCATACAAAGGGAAATGCTATGAAACTCAATAGCATTAATCTCCAATGTTTTCGCCGGGCTAGCTGGTACAATATATGGGGAGGGGGGCTTTTATAACATTGTTTTTACCGAGTATCCATTCAAAAGGGTTTGCGTAATTTATAGTATGTCAGTGAAAGTAGGATTCAACTCAGAATGGTATATAAGCTGAGGGGCCATGTCGAAAAGATTTAAAAGTTTTATTTATTGAATTAGCAGCTTAACTCGGCCTTAAAGATCGCCTGGTTTGGCACAAGATAATTCTTGTTGTTTATCTACTGACAATGTCGCTGTGATCTTGAACTACAGTTCTTTTTCACATCAGCCCAGCTGAAGAGCCCTGCCGCGCAAAGGCAAAAGGCAGTATCTGCTCACTTGTAATGTAAGCAAATACTGCCTTTGCACAATACAGCAATACGCGCTGCCGTGCAAAAGCAAAAGGCAGTATCTGCTTACTTGTAAAGTAACCGTGCAAAATTAGAATAATTGTTAAATGTGAAATATTTTGTGCATGCATTTAAGCTGTTAACCGCGTCTATTTAGTCAGATTCACATTCAACTCATCAACCAGGGTGAATAAATCACGCGGATTCCTCAATTCTCAAACAATTCCATACACACACTATTTCCCATTCATGTCGCGACCACCTTGAAAATCGAAGCGAAGTTTTAATAAGTATGTCAGAAGTACTGAAATTCTGAGACGAAGCTATTATGGGTTTATAGAAGGCGACATTCTTATTTGTTTTACCAGTGTTTACTATATATTGAATAGGCTAACTTTTAACCATACAATAGTTTTCAATTATTTTTTCAGAGTGGTCGCGACGTAAATGGAAAATAGTTCTTGTAAAATTTCTTGACAATTGGTTGAGAATTGACTGAGATATTATTCACCATGCGAAAATCATTCACCACTGTTAATGTGAATCGGACTATAGTCGGATACACATAACCGTGGTGAATGATTTCCCGGGATGATTTCTCAGTTAATTCCCAACCAATTTCTCATGAAATTTTTCAAGCACTATGTTTTAGTCATGGGGCGACTACCCTGGAAATTTCATTTAACATTTTTGTATGGTGTAAAAGTTAGTCCTTTCAACATGTAGTAAATAAATAGAAATGTCGCCGTCTATAAACCCATAATAGCTTCGTCTTAGAATCTCATTACTTTTTAAGTGGTCTAACTTCTGAAATACCTCCTGAAAGTTCGCGAAATTTTCAGAGTAGTCGTCCCATGGCTAGATAGGCAATTGTCTGTGCGAAATGTAATGAAACTTGGGCAGAATTGACTGAGGAATCCGCGAAAGTCATTCACCCTGGTCGATGAATTTAATGTGAATTTGACTATAGCAGGTCATGGATAAATTTGGCATCTTTGTGATCGGTGAATCAAAGATGTCGCCTAATTGTTGGGTGTACTTAACACAGGGTCAGCACACCTCTGGTTGGCAGATACAGCTGTAATTACCCAGAACAATAAGTCTGCTTCACTTATGTTTGAAACTAGATACAAACCCCGAGGATAATAACCCTTGTGATGCTGGGACCGCACAATTAAAGATTTTTACCGTATCCCCACGCATAAACGTGCATGCACTTATATTTGAAAATGCACTAAGTTTTTGAAAACAGGTGCATGCACTTATATTCAAACACAATTTTTTTTTTGAGAAATAGGCATGCACTTATATTCGAACATAAAATTACCTTGATAAAAAATATTTCGACATAAAAAATACAGATTTGTAAACTTATTTGTTTTGTAACGACAATTATCAGACTCATTATAGTATGTATAACCTTATTAAAGGGACATGCCCAGGTCTAAAATCATTAAAAAATCGGTGATATTATTTTAGCCTAATAATATGACCATATGATGTAAACTTGTTGTCCAAAGACTAGAACTGCAACAGTTTTTTAATTTTTGTGCTGCGCATTCACCAGTTAGGCTAGATATAGAGACGAAATTACTGATTTCTAATTATTGACAACCATGTCAAAAATAAGAAATACGGGAATTTCGTCTTCTTATTCTCCTTCAAATGACCTTGATTGAAGAGAAACAAAAAAGGAGTGACGTGATGGATGTGATTAGCACTTTAATCCTTACAACGCTGAAATATTTTTGTATAAACCATGGGAACCAAAGGGTTTTTTCAATTTGAAATCATCATAAATATCTTAGTTAGCTTTTTCTGATTCGTTTGAATACCTATGTTATGAGTCTACAGCTAGGAATCCATATGTACATTATGCGTTATGCGACAAAAATGGCTATTACTTAAATGCTCAAGAGTGAATCCATATGTACGTATGCGTATCCGATTTCTTTACAGCTGCGTGTCCGAAAAATTCAATCGCTCCGTGTCGCGATCCATGCGTCATACGATTGAAAAAACGGAGGGGGAATTTTAGGAAATGACGTCGATGACGGGGTGTTTCCCAGAAAAAGTGGAGGCAAATCTGAAAATCCACAAAATGCCGAAGAGCCAAGTTTCGTCTAAAAATGTGGAGAAGTTGGTGGAGTTGGTACGCCAACACCAACTTTTCTACGATCCAACATGTGCGGATCAAAAAAATGCGCAGAAGATGTTCAACTGTTGGGAGAGTATCTCCCAAATTATGGGAATACCAACGATGTGTGGTGAGTAAAGCCACTTCAATCTATTAGGCCTATACTATTGTAGGCCTATACATAGCCATAGGCCCACATTGTCATTCTATAGTCTAGATAACACTGCACACATTCCATATTATAACGATACATTTACCCAATGTTGGTCCAATATTGGGCCAGCCTCGTAGACGGTGACCCAACATTGGCCTAACATTGGGTCAATGTCTCGTGTTTGCTACTATGTACCCACCAGCGGTGTTTCCGTTTTTTTCAGCTGTAGTAGTTTTAATGAGGCGGCGATAATGATTAAATTTTGTTGCTGTATGTGACAGCACCCCAAAACAGACAAAGACATGTTTTCGACCAGTGATCTGCCACATAAAGAAAGAAAAAATGCAGTGCTGTTTGTTAAAAACGCATGCTGCATACGCATAACGCACTCCGAATTTACGTACATATGGATTCGAAAAAAACGCATAACGCATACCGCATACGCATACGTCTTTATACGTCAGAATCTGACGTCTGTAGACGTCAGATTCTGACGTATAAAGACGGTCCCCGCACTGAAAGGATTAACATAGCTAGTGTGCTGTCGTCGACTTTTTTTCGCTCTGGTCTGTTTTGCTCTTGAAGCTCACAACAATGCACAAAAAAACACTGCTAGTCTTGTCGTCTTGTGTAGTGTTGTTGTAATGATGGGCTAGGATTGTGGACAATGGCCCAGAATAGCATCAACATTTGATGACCGTCTTTTGTTTGTTGTATAGGCTACACTCACCGGTCTGGTCGCGTTTGCTTATCATATGGTTGACAATGGGAATGCTGTAGGAGGTTTACATTATGCAAAAAGCAGCGTGGGCTGCTATATTATATTGTGTAACCCTATCAGCGCGAGAACCGAATTTGGACGTCAGAATCTGCGTCTAAGCAGGGGTGGCCAAGCTGTCGCAATTCGCATTTTTTTGCGAAACTATTGTCTAATTTTGCGAATTTGTTGCCTCAATGTCACACCGCGCAATTTGCCGTTCATATATTTTGCTACTGGCTAATTCACTTTTGCTACGGCAATTTTTTTTAACCGGAATGTAATCGGGACCGGCGGTTATACGGTTAAATATGATTCATTGGATACAATTTGCCATAACAATCAACGAGGCCTCTTTAAGACTTTGTTCAATTAGCAAACCAGAACAGTGTTCAGGCTATACTTTATCCTGAAAAATGATTCCGTGATGGTTAAAAATGGCTGAATGAATGAATGAATAAATAAATGAATGAATGGTTGAATGAATGAATGAATGAATTGGGTTTTAAGCTCCCTTTGTGCACATATAGGCTAAACTGGGCCAGTGAAACCTCTTGAAGGTGGTGAGATGAATGAGATGACACTGCCCTCCAGACACAGCTGGTTAACAAGGGCAATAGATCTCCTGATTCATCTCATCATCTGCAGGAGGCTCTTCTGACCCAGTTTTATAGCATGTATGTCCACAGAGGTGGCCTAGTACCCCATTCATTTATCAATTGATTCATTCATTCATTCATTTCTTCATTCATTCATTCATTCATTCACTCACTCACTCACTCACCTACTCAACCACCATCCGACCAACTCACTCACTCACTCACTCACTCACTCACTCACTCACTCACTCACTCACTCACTCACTCACTCACTCACTCACTCACTCACTCACTCACTCACTCACTCACTCACTCACTCACTCACTCACTCACTCACTCACTCACTCACTCACTCACTCCATCAATCAATCAATCAATCAATCAATCAATCAATCAATCAATCAATCAATCAATCAATCAATCAATCAATCACCCTACCACCCACCATATATTCATTTATTGGTTCATTTTGTGACAATAGCGGTTTTTTCTATTACAAAGATAAATCGCGGTTCTATATACTCTTTCTATGTTTTTAGATTGAACAGGGCAGTAACTCACCGAATTCTACATACACTTCTGCATTGTATAGTAGCATAGCAACACATAACAACACGAGGTAATGATTCTACATCATTTCAACGCTGTGTCAATGCAATAAACGTTGCCACAACGTTGAAAAATGCTGTATTATCAACCTGGTGTATGACCTTTGTAACATATGGTAGACACACTCTGACAAGTGTTTTATAATAAGGCAAACAGCAGTAACTGCTTAATTGAAAAGTAAACAGTTACTGCTGTTTGTCTTTGCAGTGCTGGGCAAAGACAAACAGCAATAACTGCTTACTTGAAAAGTAAGCAGTTATTGCTGTTATTGCTGTTTGACTTTGCCAAGGGAGAAATATATTTGATATCCCAGGAATGTTTATATCACATTGCGTCTGGACTTCATCTCAGTGAAATACTCCTAATGTTAGTTCGATGTTGGGCCAGCGTCGCAGACGATAGACCAACATTGAACCAACAATGGGCCAATGACTTGTGTTTGCTGGGTGCAGTCACATGGGAAAAACTGGACTGCTCTGCGAAACCAAAAAGCAGTATCTGCTCATTTGAAATGCAAGCAGTTACTGCCTTTTGGTTTCGCTTAGCAGTATACTACTGACCTCCGTGACTGAGGGTTGGTGTCCGTCATTTTACAGTCAAGGGAGCTGTGTCAGTTTTACACATTTTGCTTCACTTTCTCGCATTAGGGCCTATACTAAGCATTATATTATGATGACAAATATAATATATAATTCTAATGTAGACGCTTATTATATAAAATATCTCTCATGTCAAAATATAAACTTATCATGATTAGTATATTCTTAATCTCTCCCGTTTTAAATGTTAAAGCGACACAATCAGCCAAAAATCATCAAAAAATCAGGATTTTTATTTTAGCTTTTTAATATGCCCATATGATCAGATGATGTAAACATGTCCATAGACTAGAACTGCGTATTAGAGTTTTTAAATTTGTGTGTCCCACATTTACCAGTCTAGCGGGATATGAAGACAAAATTCCCGATTTTTTATTTCGGACATGCATGTCCAAAATAAGAAATACGGGACTTTCGTCTTTATATCTCGCCTGACCGGTAAATACACAATTTTTTTAAAAAATTCACGCAGTTCTAGTCTATAGACATGTTTACATCATATGGTCATATTGAAAAGCCAAAAAATACTGATTAGAATTTTAGCCTGATTGTGTCTCTTTAAGCAATATTACTTGACTTACTATATTAAGTGTACATAGATAATCAAATGAAGCGGAAAGAGCTAACTAAGACATTTATGATGATTTCAAATTGAAAAAACCCATTGGTCTCCATTATTCCATGGGCCAGATAGGGTTACCGTGCAACCCCCCCCCCCCCCCAGGACTGTCTGAGACCAAGTGTTTTTAGTTTTTGCTCCTTGGACATCCCCCGATAGCAAAAGTCGATGCCATCAAAAAAAAGTTAGGATGGGCTACCTGTTTTGGGCCATTTTTAAAATGGCCGCCATCGAAATCTGGAAATCACGTTTTTTGCCATAACTTGAGTTTTAAGGCAGTTAGAGTCACAACATTGGTGTCTATCCATATGTTTTTGGGGCGAGGAATTCAATTATGCAAATAAAAAATGTTTCTGTCTTGTTGAAAATTTATAAACAGCTATTCAAACGTATTTTTCGTGCATTTTCGGTTATTTTTTTTGTTAGTCCATGGGCCAGATAAGGTTACTGTGCACCCTCAACCTATGAAAGTCTGAGACCAAGTTTTGTTTTGCTCATTAGACACCCCCCAATATCAAAAGCGATGCCATCAAAAAAAAGTTAGGATGGGCTACCTGTTTTGGGCCATTTTTAAAATGGCCGCCATCGAAATCTGGAAATCACGTTTTTTGCCATAACTTGAGTTTTAAGGCAGTTAGAGTCACAACATTGGTGTCTATCCATATGTTTTTGGGGCGAGGAATTCAATTATGCAAATAAAAAATGTTTCTGTCTTGTTGAAAATTTATAAACAGCTATTCAAACGTATTTTTCGTGCATTTTCGGTTATTTTTTTTGTTAGTCCATGGGCCAGATAAGGTTACTGTGCACCCTCAACCTATGAAAGTCTGAGACCAAGTTTTGTTTTGCTCATTAGACACCCCCCAATATCAAAAGCGATGCCATCAAAAAAAAGTTAGGATGGGCTACCTGTTTTGGGCCATTTTTAAAATGGCCGCCATCGAAATCTGGAAATCACGTTTTTTGCCATAACTTGAGTTTTGAGGCAGTTAGAGTCACAACATTGGTGTCTATCCGTATGTTTTTGGGGCGAGGAATTCAATTATGCAAATAAAAAATGTTTCTGTCTTGTTGAAAATTTATAAACAGCTATTCAAACGTATTTTTCGTGCATTTTCGGTTATTTTTTTTGTTAGTCCATGGGCCAGAGAAGGTTACTGTGCAACCTCAACCTCTGAAAGTCTGAGACCAAGTTTTGTTTTGCTCATTAGACACCCCCCAATATCAAAAGCGATGCCATCAAATAAAAGTAGGATGGACTACCTATTTCAGGCCATTTCAAAATGGCCGCCATTAAAATTTGGAAATCACGTTTTGTGCCATAACTTGAGTTCTAAGGCAAATAGAGTCACAAAATTGGTGTCTATACATATTTTTTGGGGGCGAGGAATTCAATTATCCCAATAATTTTTTTTCCTGTCTTGTAGATAATTTATAAACACTTAAATAAACGTATTTTCGTGTATTTTCAGTCACTTTTTGTGTATTTTAGTGCGAACACAGAAAAAAACTTTAAATAAAACTTGTAGTGTTATTTTATTCCGTGAATAATGATCATTACAGTGTTGAAAGTTATAAATGAAAATTAAACTTTGCTTATGACTAGCATGATAAATGAAAAAAAACTATTAAAATAATATAGTGGTGACTCTTCCATGAACCGATTAGAAGTACATGCAATCTTCATCCATATTAGATCTGACCAGCAGCTGAGTAGAATATTTCCTTCATTGCAAAAAAGCAATACTTTCACACAAGATCATATCGCCACTTTAAAATTTAAAACGGCAGAAACACCCTTTCAATTCCAAGGGAGGGGAAGAATTGGTAATTGACAATCATTCTTATCACCAGTTTATCTAACACACATTTAAAAACAGAGTTTCTAACATAATAGTCGCCATGTCATCAAATTCTTATGGTGGTGACAGCAGAAATGGTGGTAAAGCGGTGGTAAAATCCTTGTTCCACAAGAATATGAAACGTGTTTGCACTACCATAGTGACCTTTAATTGCTGGAGGAATATATGGCTGAGGAATATGGGCTAATTTCCAAATTCCAGTCTGATTTACTCGTCTAATATGCTGAGACAATATCTTTCTACATGGTGGAAATTGGCTGAGGTCAATATTGCTCTCGAGATTGATGCACTTCAGCTTCAAAATAGAGTAGCGAAGATCATTTACTCTCTTATGACGACTTTTTCCATAGATGGCACATGTGAACTCTTCTAGGTTGATCTCCATGTCATCAGAGATATGCCAAACATCACTTAATTTACAGAGTACATCTTGAAAACTCACAGTCTTCTGAATCAGTTTTGTTGGTTTAATATTCCCTACGCGTGAATGCGCGAAGAGAGAGAAGGGCAGTGCAGAGCTTCTGACCATAATTGTTGGCTATGTGAATTACAATCAGAAGCCTTCTTGTGTTGTCTGAGCCAGTATCAAACGAAATAGTGATGGCTAACTTGAAAGTATGGTGCAGCAATATGAAAAACAGATCACTTTCAGAACTGCGAATGCGAACTGTATCATAGCCTTGCTCTCTTGTGCATAGAGATAGTATCAGTTTCTTTTTGATTTGAAAACAATGATGTAATCTCAGTTTTATTAACTGCTGTTCCATCTGCAGTAGCAGTTACCATGAGGTACAGGAATTAAATTTCTCTATGCAAATTTTGGAGCAAATTTATGAGAGAACCAAACATCATTCATGACATCAACTAACTGTGATTTGTTCTCATTGTTCATCAGAAATGTCAATATATGATAAATATATCACTGGTACCACGCATCTGTCTCTCCATCCCCTAAATCGAGCCTTCTTTATACATGTCTGTGCTAAAGATAATGTCGCCACTCCTTGGTATGCTGTCAAATATTCTATGTGCAACAAGATGAAAGTTGCTGGTGATGTTTGACATAACATGGAAGATATAGCATTGTCATCTTGTTTGACCAGATTTCTGCTTAAATCACTTGGGACTGGTGCATCACTCACATTCTGGACAAGATAGAACTAGCTCATTCAAAGGGGAAGGGAAAATTAAATCATAAATCTTATTAAGAATACTATGCGATTTCAAGATCCACTCTGTAAATTAGGAGATGTTTGGCATATCTCCGATAACTTGGTGTCCGACCAAGAAGAGTTCACATGTGCCATGTGTGTATCGCTACTCTATTTTGAAGCAGAAGTGAGCAATATTGACTTCAGTCAATTTCCACCATGCAGAAAGACATTGTCTCAGCATATTATACGAGTAAATTATCAGACTGGAATTTCGAAATTAGCCCATATTTCTCAGCCATTTATTCATCTAGCAATTAATGGTCATGGATGGACTGAAAAAAATGGGCAACTTGTGTCCGTCTGGTGTCAAGGTCCAATTATCCCAATATAATAGTGTTAGATAAACTGGTGAAATGAGTGTGCAATACATAAGAATGATTGTCAATAACTAAATCTTCCCCTTGGAATTGAGAGAGCCGTTTTAAATTTTAAAGTGGCGATATGATCTTGTGTGAAAGTATTGTTTTTGCAATAAAGGAAATATTCTACTCAGTTGTTGGTCAGATCTAATATGGATGAAGATTACATGTACTTCTAATCGGTTCATGGAACAGTCACCATTTTGTTATTTTAATATTTTCATTTATCATACTAGTCATAAGCAAAGTTTAATTTTTATTTAAAACTATCAACACTGTAATGCTCACTATTCACGGGATAAAAGAACACTACAAGTTTTATTTAAAGTTTAGCTTGTTTCTGTGTTCGCACTAAAATACACAAAAAGTGACCGAAAATAAACGAAAATACGTTTATTTAACTGTTTATAAATTATATACAAGACAGAAGATTTTTTGGGGGATAATTGGATTCATCATCCCCAAAAACATATGTATAAACGCCAAGTTTGTGACTCTGACTTCCTTACAACTCAAGTTATGGCACAAAACGTGATTTCCAAATTTCAATAGCGGCCATTTTTA
The DNA here is from genome assembly GCA_964017125.1 of Flabesymbios commensalis. NCBI lineage: Eukaryota > Metazoa > Annelida > Polychaeta > Terebellida > Flabelligeridae > Flabesymbios > Flabesymbios commensalis. The sequence goes on along the minus strand of OZ024918.1, from coordinate 7,540,856 downwards.
AATGATCTAAAATATGTGGTACATCCGATTTTTATTTGATTGCATCGACTTTTGATATTGGGGGAGGTCTAATGAGCAAAAAAAAACTTGGTCTCAGACTTTCATGGGTGGAGGGTGCACAGTAACCCTCTCTGGCCCATGGACTAACACGAAAAATGACCGAAAATGCACGAAAAATACGTTTGAATAGCTGTTTATTAATTTTCCACAAGACAAAAACATTTTTTATTGGCATAACTAAATTCATCGCCCCCAACAACATATGTATAGACACCAATTTTGTGCCTCTAACTGCCTTAGAACTCAAGTTATGGTACAAAACGTGATTTCCAGATTTCGATGGCGGCCATTTTGAAAATGGCCCAAAACAGTTAGTCCATCCCAACTTTGTTTTGATGGCATCGACTTTTGATATCGGGGGAAGTCTAAAGAGCAAAAAAAACCTTGGTCTCAGACTGTCCTGGGGGGGGGGGGGGGGTGCACGGTAGCCCTATCTGGCCCATGGATTATACATGGGTTAGAAAAAAATACTTCATCGTTTTGTAAGGGTCAATCATGTCACACTACAGTGTAAGCACATACAGGAAGCTAAGACCCGTATATCACGAGACGTTGATATAATGTCGGGTCAATGTTGGGCCAACGTCGTAGACGGTGGCCCAGCATAGAGCCGTAATTGAGTCAACGCCTCATGTTTTCTGAAGGAAGACAAATTACAGAGAGTATTTTTATGATAGCAGCAGCATGTGCTATCACGCAAATCGTGATATTATTTCGTGCGCATGAGATCATGTCACGTACAACCACCCTCTACCACTCGTAAACATTCGTAGGCCTACACCGCAGGATTTTGAGTAAAATTTACGGATTAAAATATCACCTAAGCCTAATAAGGACGTAAAGAGTTTAATTGAGCTTACAATTGAGATGGTATTTTACATTCAGGTATATTCATTCACTTTGAGGGGCTATTTGTGGTATAAATTCACATATCTATTTATAGTGCAGGCCGACGATTGTCCAAAATGAAATGAAATAAATGGGGTCTTAATTTAGGTCACCTTTGTGCATATGTAGGCTAAACTGTGCCAGGAGAACCTTCCATGGTGAGATTAATGAGTTGACACTGCCCTCCAGACACAGAATTCGAACCCTGGCGGTCTGGGGCCGAGCACGCTACTTCTCGGTCACGGAGGCTCCCCACAATATTGAATCTTTACGAGTGAGCGCAGAAGAAACACTTTAGTTTCTTTGAAAATTGAAGGTCAGAATGGTTCGAACCCGCCATCTCCAAGCAGGCAGCTTTGACCACTGCACCAGGGCCCCCGCCAGTTCAGGCGCTGGATTGTCCAGAATGAAACCTAGTTTTTTGCCAAATAACTAGAATAAGGTTTGCAAATGGTCATGAAAATCGCCTAATAATTAACTGAATAATCAGCAAACATCTAGGTTTTATTTTAGACAATGCTCCACCAGTCAACCGTCGATGTTTTATTTTAAGATTGCAAATATTTGGTATTAAATTAAAAAAATATGAGTATTTTTTACCCACTTAAAGTTGTGCGTCGCGATAACGAGACACAACTTCAAGTGAGTGAAAACATATATTTAAATTAGGAAGCTTAGCAGGCAAAGGGCTCATTTTGAGGAAGGAATTTTGGCCAAAAGTAACACATTAAACCTTTCAGCACGAGGGTCAATTTTTGACGTCAGATTCTGACGTCACTAGTTGATTCCCGTGTTGAAAGGGTTACACATACATTTATAATTAACATAGGCCAATGAAATGGGTATTCAAGTCAACCCTTGTCCCGTTTAATTTTTTCTTTAAATGACGAAAAATATTTTTATTTTACGAAGATATACATCTTCTAAATTGAGTTATTTGACTAACTGAGCATCTACCACAAACTATATTAGCCATTTCAGTGACATATTATTTTGAAACCGTCTATATATATAAGGGCGTAGCAGTGGAAGGGTTAAGCGAAAAGAGGCTTTTATGACTAAAATGAAAGGCGTGTTTAATTATTTTAATTGATATAAAAAATAAAAAAGATGATACATATGTCTGGTGGCCCACATGTCACACCAACATTAATAGATATAGATGTTTTATTGACATAATTCGAGGTCAATTGCAAGTTCAAAAACATTTATGATTTAACTGACCATCACAAATTATCCTAAGGATTTCAAGGGGAATTTTAGTTGGTGTTGAGAGTACTTGAAACCGCAAATATATACGTTTCCAGGACGACAAGGGCTAAAACATCGTATTTTCTACTTTTTCATTTATTTTCAATTTGAAATACTCAACTCAATTTCCAGGTTTATATAATATGCATACTGTAAATTGATGAAACATGGACATTTCCCGTCTTGAATAATTTGATAAAATAATAATCTATTTACAAGGCATTTCGTCTATTCCAGTGACATTCTGATCAACACTTACAACCCCAAAATATTTTTATACAAGACATAGAAATCAAAGGGACTCATTCAATTTGAGACCATCATAAATGATTGTCTGAGTTAGTTCTTTCTGTTTCATTTGAATACCTATAATCAGATAATATATAGATAGAAAAAGAAAATGTTCACTCACACGAAGCTGGTACTCGCAACTTTTAAGTGATTAAAAAGATTCATGTGTGATTAAAATCGAGCCAATTATTAACAATCCGTCTCCTTGTCACTTTGTGGCAGATACACCCTTTCCTATCCAGGGAGAAGAATTGTTGTAAACAGAAATTAGTTTGACATGTTTCGAAAATTACTAATATTGATAATAGTCGTTCTTTGTGCTCAAAGGGTTCGAATCCTTCAAAACAAGCTCAGACAGGGTAAGAAGCACCATGCTGCCAAGCTGATTATACTCTTATTCTGCTGAATTGCTCCTATTTTTCACCCTTAGAGCGCGGGGACCGACTTTCGACGTAGTAATCTGACGACGTCTGAAGTCGATCCCGCACTGAAAGAATTGAAATATTTATAATTGTCGTAGACCCATAACATATATAGGTATTAAAATTACGATTACTGATGTACACTACACTTTAGTCAGATTCACATTAAATTCATCAACCAGAAATAATGAATTTCGTAGATTTCTCAGTCAATTCTCAACCAATTTTCATAAAATTTTACACACAATATTTTCCAATATTTTTTCGTCTTGACTACCCTGAAAAATTTTGATAAGTATTTTAGAAGTTAGACCTTTTGACATGTAAGAAAATTCTGAAACGAAGCTAATGGGTTTATAGAGGGCAACATATTTTTTATTTATTTACTACATGTCAAATGGTCTAACTTCTTTAATACTTATCAAAACTTCGCGAAACTTTCAGGGTAGTCACGACATAGATGGAAAATAGTGTGTGCAAAATTTGATGAAAATCGGTTGAGAATTGACAGAGAAATCGGCGAAATTCATTCACCACGGTTAATGTAAATCCGATTATAGCTGCAGCAGTGTCTCTGTGTTTCCCAGTTTTTATGAAAAAATGTCTTCCAATCTGTGAAACTGATTATACTTCGTGACTTAATTTTACAAGTAATTTTACAAGTAATTTTCAGCATCGGTTAGTTCATTTTGGCACATTTAGGATTATGTGCCCTGTTTTGCACTTAATGATACAGAAACTATTACTATTCTAAAATTGCGATATAATTATGGAAATGCTATATATGTAGGCTATTACAAATTAACAATAGTCATAATCTGATCATGGCTTCACTAACCCTCAACCCTTTAACCGCCGGTGCCGCATATATTCGGGTTTTCATTTTTTATTAGCACATTAAGTACCACCTTTTAAACATGTTAAAGATAAAATGTGACATCAATCAGTAATTATTTGAAAACAGTTGACCTCCATTTTATCAAATCTGAATAATTTTCACTCACTTGAAGTTGTGGATCGCGTCAGCGAGACACAACTTCAAGTGAGTGAAAATTCAGATTGAATAATTTGGCGGTTGAAGGGTTAATCCGCCAAGTGCGACTATACTCGTTTTAAATTTGTGTTATATACCAATCAAAATACTGATATTGGGAATTAAAATTAATGTGTGTTTAAACATTAACAGTTGCAAATATTTGGTCTTAATTAAACAGATATAAACAGTGATTTTCACCCACTTTGAGTCGCGGTAGCGAGACACGACTGCAAGAGGATGACAATTTAATTTATTCAAATTTAGCGCTTTAAGGGTTATATAGCCTACTAATCAGATCATATAGCTCCACTTAATCGCCATTACCAGTGATTACCGTGCTAGGCTTGAAATCACATGCTATTTTATTAGATATACACCATAAATTCAAGTTGAATTTTATAAAATGGGTAAAATCTCTCTTTTCTGTACCGACACTGTGCACAACACAAACTGCGCTTTTTTCTATGCTTATTTGATGTACTCCTTTCATATCATCAGAATTTATCGATCTATGCTGGCTACATCTAAACGTTATATCTGGCCAGAATATTACTCATCATTTCTGCGTCCCTTGTATTGCTGCACCCAGACTGTGTCACCATGAGTCAAAATCTGATTCTATTCTGAGTCATCCCTGGTCGGCCGCATCAGGCACCTTTTGGGCTTCACAGGCCGCTGCTTATTCACAAAAAAATAATGCAATAATGTGTACAGTGAGGACTTTCGAGCAGAGAAAGGGTGCGTATAACATGTAGAATGGGACAGTGTCATGCACCGGGTGGTATGTAGGCTAGGACAGGTACCCGCCATTACTGATAACATACTGGGGTATTTGACAGTATTGCAGGTCCCTTGCGTGCTACAGGTGTGGTTGTATAAAGTCGGCTTATAGAGCTTCAGATGAGCGTTGGCCCGGCGTCTTCGACGCCGGCCCAACGCTCATCTGCAGTTCTTGACGTAACGGCTGCGGCGGACGGTCGGAGTTTACCTTATATGGTGTTGGTCTGAATCCGAATAGAATCAATATGTGAGTGTGCCCCACCCTCCTCTAATGCCTCGCCTTGCTATAAACACCATGCTGGCCGCTCTACCGGTTCTTATTTGACAGAAACAGGCCCAGAACCAGCCTCGAGTACACATACACCCGAAAGAAGGACCAGAATAAAATCAACAAATTACTACCATGGATGGTGAGCTCATTTTATTTATTATTATTCATATTATTTAATTTGTTTTCATAGAGAACACCTCTAGGCATTCAAGTACTGCTAGGTAAACTATTTCTAAAGCCATTGTGTGTACTGCATTATGTGCATATAGGGGTTGAACAACTGTTTAACCCTTTAAATGCTGAAATATTTTTGTATTTTGCTATGGACACAAAAGGATTGTTTTCCATTTGAAAAATGTCTTAGTTAGCAAGTTTCCGCTCCATTTACATACCTATGTTATGGGTCCACAGACATTAGAAATGTTTTAATTCTTCCAGTGCGGGGACCGTCTTTATATGTCAGGATCTGACGTCTATAAACGTCAGATTCTGACGTCTAAAGACGGTCAACGTACTGTAAAGGTCAACACAAGGGTATTGGTGGCATTGACATATGGTTTGATCACTTTAAGATGTGCTTTTTTGCATTATAACTTCAGATATTTACTTAACCAAATACCCACTTTCATAGCGAAAAATGGCAGTAATATATATATTTAAATACACCTCAACACTCAAAATGGACTTTGACATCCATTTACATAACCGCTAAGAATATTAGTCTATACGCCAGCGTGGGGTTGAATCTAAAGTACACAGAACACTTTAATTTGTCTGGCCAAGCCCCATTGTGGCTGAAAGGTCGATGGAATGTTGTGCAAACGTTGACAATAGCCGTGTATCTCCCTGTCTATATCTCAGCCAACACTAGTCGTTGACTCAATGTTGGGTTAAGGTTGGTCCAGCGTCGCAGACGGTGGGTCAACATTATCCCAACAATGGGTTAAAAGTTTCCTGTTCAACTTGTAAATATAAGTAAATAATTTACAGGTCAGTTCAGCTAACACGATACGTTGACCCTGCGTTGTTTTAGAGGGGTATAAAGTACTAAAAATTAGCTTAATTGATGTTAGAAGATGACTTTCGATTTTTCATTTTATTTTATTTGCCAATTCAAATAATTTCTGCTTTTACAAATCTAACCTTCTTGCGCATACACATGATGCATGGACATATACTAATTTATGACAAACCAGTCAAAACTGACTTTGACTGGTGTCAATAAAGCACATGTCTGTCTGAAGTACCACCAAAAAGTAAAACACTATAATTAAATGATAGGTAACCCCTATATCCATGTTATTTTATTTAAAGGATAGACTGTGGGCAGTCCTATGTGTAACCCTTTCAGTGCCGAGACCGACTTTAGACGCTGAAAGAGTAAAATATTTGTGATGTCCGTAAACCCATAACATATGTTTTCAAATGAAGCGGAATGAGCAAACTAAGACATTAGTGATGATTTCAAATTGAAAACCCTTTGTTTTCTCGGTTTGTATGAAAATATTTCAGCGTTTTTAAGGGAAGACATGATTAAACACCCCCCCCCCCCCTACCACCCCCAAGTGTAAAATATCAACTTAAAGCCCTGAAAGTCCTTTACATCCTCACGTATTATATATATTCGTATGATGATGCAGGAAGGGCGTGTCGCACTGCAACATCATTGGGATTGCCATGTTCCTCAAACACAAAATGCTACTGAACTCTTAAGATAAAGCTGAGAATGCTCTTTGGCCTATGCATAAATATTTTCCCCCAAATGAACAATAATGCTTGTCCATTTTAAGAAAACATATCATTTCAAAGGATGATATATGATTCTTTATGCGGAACTGGTGGGGTGGTATGTTGTCCCACCGTCTGCGACGCTGGCTCCATTGAACCAACATTGTGTGAATGTATCGTGTTTGCTGGGCATGGAGACGTTGACCCAATAGCTGACACTGTCACCCAATGCTGGTCCAATCCTGGGCCAGCGTCTACGACGATGACCCAACATTGAGCCAACATTGGGTTAACGTACCGTATGTGTTGCATGTGATATAAACGCGCTGGAGGTCAAAGGTGACCACAGTGGGTGAGCCTGCTGTCAAGTGCAGGCTCTGTTTCATGGTACAACGACAAATTTGATTGCCTTGAAAAATGTGGTCCAACAAGCGCTGCGCTCTCTGTTTAGTTTGAAATAGCAAATAGCTGCGAAATTTATTTTAAATTTACACTCTAAACAATATAGGTTGTTTAGAAGGAACCCTACAGTACTATTACCATGCAACCCTTGTAGGGTTTTCCTGGGGTTGCATGGTAATAATACTGATCGGTTCTTTTTCCCTTTTCAAAGAGCCTTATTGTGCAGGTGTAACTCAATGCTTTTCTGGTCTGACAATCACTTCTATGCTGGCCCAGCATTGAAACAGCATTGGCTGAATGTCCTGTGTTTGCTGGGAAGTTTGTCAAATATTCATTTTAAAGCGATATGTGGACAATTTAGTTAATTAAAGGGTTGGGGGGGGGGGGGGTCAGGGGTTCGCCCACTGTATTCAGGTTTCAAAGAAACAAAAAGTATGTCCTCACCACCCGTAAAAATCAATATTGTGGAGAGCCTTGAGGGGGGGGGGGTTGTATTTTGAATCCTGTGTCTCACTATGCTCGGGAGGTTCTCCTGGCCCAGTTGGGCGGGGGCCCTAGGGTAGTGGTTAGCACCGCTGTCTTTCACGCCAGAGTTCGGGGTTCGGTTCCCGGTCTCGGCGGTTTGAAAGAAACAAAAAATGTTTCTTCCCCATCCACGTGTGAAAGTCAGTATTGTGGGGAGCCTCCGTGACCGAGAGGTAGCATGCTCGGCCTCAGACCGCCAGGGCTCGAATTTTGAATCCTGTGTGTGGAGGACAGTGTCATCTCAATCATCTCACCATCCTCAGGAGGTTCTACTGGCCCAGTTTAGCCTATATGTGCACAAAGGTGGCCTAAATCCCGATTCATTTAATTTCATTTCCTGGCCTAGTTTAGCGTGTATTTAGACGAACATGACCACAATTTCGGTTTATTCCTAGCCTCATTCTGATAATACATATTGAGGGCGTGTATTTCTTTCTCGTTCTTAAAAATTATATAAATGCTGAACTAAAAACAATAAATGTATTAAATTGGCACCTCGGTATCAAAGGGTCGTCTACGCGACTCTTTAACTCCAAGGTGACGATTTGATAACAAACATAAGGAAGATAGACACACAGTTTATTTGGCAAGAATGAAACATGTACACACAATATGCATAACAAAAAAGTTGTGTTTGCCATCTGAGAGCCACCTGAAAATAACCATCTTCCCACATAAAGCTAGGCTTATCCCGAGGTCGCAGGTTTGCGACCTCGGGATAAGCCGAGCCCTATGCATGTTATGTATGGTAGATAGAAAATAGGAATTTTGTACAAAATCTGATAATACGTTTCCAAATTATGTCATCGACATGCTCAGCAAAAATAAGAGGTAGAACCAATGCTAGTGTAATGTTGGCCCAACGTTTACGATGCTGGTCCAACATCAGAACAACATTGGTTCAACATCTTGTATTTGCTAGAGGGCCTACATGTAAATACTTGTTGTCGTGGTAAAGTATTTAACACATTACCCGCCAAGTTATGCAATTAATGCACTAATAAAATTTGTGTTTCGCTACCGCGATTCATCCCTACTTCAAGTGGGTGAAAATAACACATTACTTAGAGACCAAACATTTGCTAATCTTGATGTTTAAACACACATTTCATTCACAATAACAGTGATTTGATCGCATGATTAAACAGATTTAACCGATTATACTCGTGATTTGGGGTGAAAGGGTCAATGCTTGTTCCATGATACACTGGCGCAATGCTGGTTCAATGTTGGCTTATCGTCTGCGACGCTGGCCCAACATGAAACCAACATTGGGTCAGTGTATCGTGTTTGCCGAGATAAAACAGTCCCATGTATATAAGCTACAATACAGAGATACCCTGATAACACAGGCAATACAGAAACGATTTAAAAGGGAGCCACCATTCAATTTCCAGGGGGGGGGGGAGGGGCGGATCTAGCTTTTCAGTGGGGGGGGGGGGTTAAAATTTGACAAAAAATATATTTTACTGTGAAGGGGTCGAGGGGCCCGCGCCCCCGGGGAATTTTTTGATTTCCAAAGGCTTTCTCATGCAATCTAAGGCATATTGGGCACTGTTTCTCACTCAGTATATCACCAAATCATGAGGAAGCCCCTAAATAAGGTGATGATTTTTTTCTGAGGGGGGGTGGGTTAAACCCCCAAACCCACCTCTTGGATCCGCCACTGGGGGGTAAGTTGAGTTTTTGTCTCGGACAAATTATTTATTTTAGCCCGGCTCCGCGGCGCGCAGAAAATTTCAAATTTATATAGAACAGTTCTTGAAATAAATTATTTATTTCATGCAGAGTCTGCCCGAAATTATGAATTTCAAAAATACTCCAGCAACCTCCCACCCCCGTGGAGATTGATCGGTGACCCCTTAACGAAAACAGTGTAAATTTCCTCAGGTAATTGTGTTGCAGAATGTACCGTCATCTTGTGATCAAGGGGTCGTATCTAACACTTGTTAAAGTGGCAGATGAGACGCTTTGCTCCCCAGGTATATTTAATCCTGATTATCACCCAGACTATTTTCTAACTATTAGATCATTGTCAACTAAGGTTGGTTTCATGTTGGTCCAGCGTCGTAGACGGTGGGCCAACATTAAACCAGCATTGGACAATTTCTTCATGTGGTTGCTGGGAATTCCAGCTTTGTTATTACAATAGGATAGCTTTAAATATGACAATACAAATACTTACTAAACAGCTGAAAACATTATATGTAGTTTAATATTTTGCATACTGTATATTGCAAGATAAACAGTGGACTGACTGAACTAATTTATATTGGTAATTAGATGTTCTATGTCGAGAATATATTTTTATTGGAAAAGAGCACATCTGCTGTCCGGAGTATAATAGGCCTTTGTAGTAATTCCCTAATTTGAAATTTGAAAGTTAGATATAATTGTACAAAGAGATAACAATCCCTTAAATTTGAAAATATAATGCCGCAATTTAATATGGCAAGGACTGTGCATTGAACCAACGCTTCCTTGTTGACGGGCCAGCTTTTGCGGAGCTGGCCCAACCTTCAAACAGCATTGGGTCAGCGTTCGCTGTTCATCTCGGGCGTGACACATGCTGGATCACCCCAGACACCAGCAGCCGTCGCCAGCACCACTGTAACAACGCTGGCCCAATGCAGCATGCAATGGCCCAACCTTGATCCAACGTTGCGCCAATGTATGTTCGTGTTCCAGGGTGGTCTTCATTATCTGCAGTCGGTTACCATGCTAACGGCTGAATCACATGATGTCACGTGGTCTGGCCGGGTATGCCTATATAAGGACATGTTGTAAGCCGGCTGGATGTATGCCTGTTTATGGCTGCCCCCCCTCCCCTCTCTGATGCACCACGCCCACCCAGCCTGTCAGCGAGACTCCCCTCCCCGCGAAAAACAGATCATCAAGCCCAGACATTGTCCCTCGATCACAGCAGTCATAAACATATGACCCAATGCTGGTATAATGCTGGTCCAGCTTCCCCAACAAACACAAGACATTTACCCAATACTGATTCAATGTTGGGCCAGCGTGGACGCTGGCAGTAATGTTGTCAACAGGTTTGCCAGCTTGACAGACATTGAGCCAGACTTAACCCAGCGGCGGCTAACTTCTTGTCGTTGCTACCCATCAAACACGAGATGTTGATCAAATATTATTTTAATGTTGGGCTAGCTTCGCAGACGGTGGCCCAATTAAACCGATTTTTTTTCACTGTAATGATCGTATTTGCTGGGAGGCAACTCATCCTTTGTCATCCCAGCAAATATGCCTAATAGACATTGATCCGATTCTGTTTCGATGTTGGGCCAATGTCTCCTACTCTGTCTCAACATTAAAAGAACACTAGGTCAATGTCTCGTGTATATCGGATCATAATTTCAGGCAAACAGTGACTCAATGTTGTTTTAATGCGATTCCACTGTCTACGACGTCGGCCCAACTTTAAAACAACCCCTGGTGATAGCTGGATTGATATTTTTTCAGGTTCTCCTTTCCATATTTAATTGGTTAAAATATTCCTATATAAATTTGAGATAGGTCACATTTTTTTTTTGGGGGGGGGGGAGGGGGTTGCAATCAAATGTGCTGCATCGTTCCGAGACACTGGTCATAACATCAACACGGGAGTTTTTTTAATGGGAAAGGCACATATAGTTCATGCTGCACAACAAACTACTTTGCATTGGGAATAATGAAATTATATCTCTAAAAGTATTAAATAGCATCAGAGGATAACGCGGTAATTCATTGCACCATCCATACACACATATATTATTCTCAGAAATTATGGCATTTACGTTGACGTGAGGACATCTATGTGAGAAAAATGATATAGCAGAACCCAAATCACGGCCATCCCACAAACACGATACATTGAACTAATGTTTGACCAATGTTGGTCCAACGTTGTAGACGGTGTTCAAAAATTGCTCAAACTTTGGGCCAACGATGCATTGAAACAATGTTGTTTTAATGTTGGGCCACTGTCGAAGACGTGGGGCCAGCGTTAAAACAACGATGTTTCAATGTATCGTGTTTGCTGGGTGGGAATTCGTCCTTCAACTTATTCTGAGTTAGCCCCATCAGTGCCCACTGGTGGCTGTGTTAGCGATGGCGACACCTAGCGGTAAATTCTTAGCTAGTTCCAAGTCGAAGTTTTGGTCCATAGTTGAAGCTATATATTCACGTAAAATGTTTGAATTCAATATCTGTCCATCTTAACCAATAAACATTACATTCATGTAACGTTAGTAGTGAATTAGCAGCTTAGCTGATTAAACTTATTTCTTAAAGCTATGTTCTCGCGTAAATTGTTTCAATATTATACATGAAGCTATAGTGGGGCCTATCATAATGCTGGGAGCTAGATGTGTTGTGAAGAACATTAAATTTACAAGTCTTACACCTAAAAAATATGAACATAAATAATAATTTGAATACATTCTATTCGGAAATTTGTTTTATCTGATAGTCTAGCTGACTTTATTTTGTTTGATTTATTTTTCATTTGCTTTTTAATTTCTGTTCTTTTTATTATATATAATAATTCACCACAAATTTTTAAAAGTTTTCTCTAGTATATTCAAGATCAGCACCACTTACAATAAATAAATCTGTCCTGCGAATGTATAGGTTTTATGCGAATGTATAGGTTTAAGATCATCTCAGTACACGCCCACCCACCCCCCTCTACGGTCATAGAAGAGCACCACTAAACTGAACTGAAATAAAGCATTGGTTCAATATGTGACGATCTTCTAAGTGCAGACTACCTACATTGGCCCAGCATTCTAGGCCTACTGCCAAATTGTTTGTATCTATGATGTATTTGAAGCTAGAATTGCTAACGCAATTTTAAGCCTCGTCCTCAATAAACTTCAACGTTAATGAAATGATGAGAAAGTCGCAAACTGACATTATGCTGATATACTTGCGTCATATTTATAATGATGATAACAGTTTTGATTTGTTTGTTTGAACAGAGGACGTTGCTGCTCTTGTTGTGGACAATGGATCCGGTATGTGTAAGGCTGGTTTTGCTGGGGATGACGCGCCACGTGCTGTCTTCCCATCTATTGTGGGCAGACCCCGTCACCAGGGAGTGATGGTGGGCATGGGACAGAAGGACAGCTATGTGGGAGACGAGGCCCAGAGCAAGAGAGGTATCCTTACCCTGAAGTACCCCATCGAGCACGGTATCGTCACCAACTGGGACGATATGGAGAAGATCTGGCATCACACCTTCTACAACGAGCTGCGTGTGGCTCCAGAGGAGCATCCTGTATTGCTGACAGAAGCTCCCCTCAACCCAAAAGCCAACAGAGAAAAGATGACACAGGTAATATTCAATCTTGCTTTAACACTAACAACAAAATAACACATTATTTTGTAATGTAACAGCTGTGTCCGTGAAGTATTTAATTTTGCATGGAATTTGCTCGGTGTAGCGGGACAGTTTGCTATTCAGTTAGGAACACATGCTGCACAAAACATTTTTTAGTAAGGAGAATAATAGCTTTGCAAAACTGCTATAAAATTTCTCTAGAAATATTTTTTCCTGTATTAAAATACATATGAGTGCAAGTCCATAAATATTATCATATCCACTAATTATTTGATGTTCCTTCTTTCAGATTATGTTCGAGACGTTCAACTCCCCTGCCATGTACGTGGCCATCCAGGCTGTGTTGTCCCTGTACGCCTCTGGTCGTACAACTGGAATCGTTATGGACTCAGGTGATGGTGTGAGCCACACGGTACCCATCTACGAGGGTTATGCCCTGCCCCATGCCATCATTCGTCTGGATCTGGCTGGCAGAGATCTTACAGACTATCTGATGAAGATCCTGACAGAGCGCGGTTACAGCTTCACCACAACCGCCGAGCGTGAAATCGTGCGTGACATCAAGGAGAAGCTCTGCTATGTAGCTTTGGACTTTGAGCAGGAGATGCAAACTGCAGCTACTTCCTCTTCTCTGGAGAAGAGCTATGAGCTGCCCGATGGACAGGTCATCACCATTGGCAACGAGAGGTTCAGGTGCCCAGAAGCTCTCTACCAACCCAGCTTCCTGGGAATGGAGTCAGCTGGTATTCACGAGACCACATACAACAGCATCATGAAATGTGATGTGGACATCAGGAAAGACTTGTACGCCAATACTGTACTTTCAGGAGGCACCACCATGTTCCCAGGTATTGCTGACCGCATGCAGAAGGAAATCTCTGCCCTGGCTCCACCAACCATGAAGATCAAGATCATTGCTCCACCAGAACGCAAATACTCTGTATGGATCGGTGGCTCCATCCTCGCTTCCCTCTCCACCTTCCAGCAGATGTGGATCAGCAAACAAGAGTATGATGAATCCGGCCCATCCATCGTACACAGAAAATGCTTCTAAACTATAGGTGTTCAAATATAGGTCATATTTACTGGACTATTGTGTTGAGTCAGATTAGTGTAACACAGGTCGTCTGTGAATTACTTTCTGGTCCTAGGGTGTAAACGACGTTATAACCAGTAATTTTGATACTCTGTATTATGTTACTTAAATTTATATATTGCATAAACGGGAGGTCTTACACTGGTGTAACAGATTTATTCATACAGGATAATTTATACAACATTCAGTAAAGGTATTTTCATCACTACATGGAGCAGTACTAATATGTTTATTTATTTTATGTTTTCGTGTTAAAACGAAATCGCGATTTGTTGAAACTGTCTTAACATGTGGTTTTGTTACAAATAAATATTTTTACAAACCTGATTATGTGTTTTGGTCATTTGCAGTAAGCTGGATACGTGTCTTAGTTACTGCCAGTCATAGTCTAAAGAGACAAGAAAGTATATGTTCTGCTAGAAGATATACTTTCTGGGTAGTTGTTGAAAAAGATCTGGATTTACTCTACATGTGCTAGCCAGAGTAAAACGTTACCACGGCTAAAGTTATTATGCCTAAATATTTCATCACTATGAATGCCTGCTGTATATAAATGAATATTGCTTTACGTCGCTTTCTGCACAATCATGGTGCCTTCTGTAAATAAGGGGAGTTATACACACTCCACGAAGTCTGCTTGTGATCTACTGCACGTTGTTTTTACATTATGATTAGGATACGATTACAGACGCATAGATGAAAATTATGTGATTTGAAGAAAATTGTTCAGACAACTCATTAAAAGTTTTGTGGAATCTGGCGCTAGAAAACAATTACTCAATAAAATGTTTTGAAAATAAAATAACGTTTTGTAACTCGATATGCTTTTTTTGCAACAGCTCTAATTTTCTATTATTTTAAATCCCAGTAGATAAGAGTACATGTATAATTAAGTCACGCGAGACACACAAATAATAAATATTAGGCGATTATAAACTGAGCAACCTAGGGTTGTCGCAGAAGATTGAAAAAATGGTTAGACTAGTCAAAAAGGCCATGAATAAAATTTCACATGTCTACTTACAATATTTGAAGTTTTCGCTTGGTAAAAGTGACTATATTGACAGTTTAGTTAACATCCATAATATGGAGAGTTAATTTGTAAGTAATGTAGAGAATAAATACTGCCAAACTTGAAATTCTCGCAACTTGTCCTTAGAAGTCGCACACGGATGATTCGACTATCACTCCACAGTACTTTCAAATACTGTATTATACTTTTATTTCGCGTGGAATTAATTTTCGCGCAAGGACCGTGAGCGCGAAATCATATTCCAAGCGAAATATTGTTTACCATGCACATTAGTGTTTCGTGAACTTTGGGGAGTGGGTTTTAAAGGGTGTGACTGACGCTGTGCTGTCGACCGTGGTTATGTAATCCATTCGTGCGATGGTCACGCTAACTTGTGAAAGTCCTAGGACTTATATCTAAATGACTGAATGACAACGGCTGAATGACAATATATGAAATATATTTTTATCATGACAAAAAACATAACTTGATACCAATATTTTTTATTATATTCCCATTTTATTCTAAACCCGCTTGTACAAAGGCATTGATAAAACGTATGGTTTCTGTTTGATTTATTCGATGACTGCTATTAACCAGCGGGCATGCAGGGGTTTAATGATGTCAACGTTGATCTTTTCTATGTCAAGTTGATGGGTGGTGACCCAGCAATCACGACACGTTGATCCAGTGCTGGCGTGATCTGGGTAAGCGGCGAAGACGGTGGGCCAGCATTTCCCCAACACTGGATCAACGCGTTGTGTTCACCAGGGACAGACTTAATGTTGTCCTTGACATATGGTTTTCCAAGTTGCTGAGTTAAGTGACAGTAGTTACTCCCAAATTTATGCAAATATTACACAAATATGTGCACAGATATAGCTATTTTAAATTTCAACAATCAAACAGATACGATGAGCTTTTATAGAAACAAATTCAAGTCAAATATATATAGACATATTTCACTGAAACGACACATGTAGTAAATCAGCAGCAGAATAATAATCAAATGATAACCTGTTGGATTGATAGGGTTAATGAGCAGCGCGTGTCAAGTGCATTAGCCCCAATGGTCAGTCACCCCCTCCAGTTAATTAGTGACCATACATTATGTTTATACCGACGACGTTGCGTCATAGTGACTACTAGTCGGGAAGGGTGGTGACAGTCGTTACGGCGCGATAACAATTGCATGTCTTCAGAACAAAAAAATCAACTTTAAAATTTATTTTCACGCGGAAATAAAATACCGCGAAATGGTAAAAAATCGGGTTCACGCGAAAATTCATACTTGCAAAATTAAAGTATATTACAAAAACAAGACACTTATTCACAATATTTACTGTAAGCTTTCATTAAAATCTGTCTATAACCCTTCAAGAATTTTAATAAGTGGTCTTTCTGATCACCTCACAAACTTTCTTTTAATAAACTTATGCAAATATCGTGAAATAAATGAAAAAAATCTTCACACGAACAGACATTCAAGTGATCCGTTTACTAAATGTAAAGGCACATTTGCTAATGCTAAAATGCTGGAAAAAAAATAATAATGACAAAACAAACGAACATTCAAATTACAATTACGATATGATTCATAACACTTGTATGACATAAAAACAACAATGTTTACCATGGCAAAAGTAAATTTTTAAAAAAAACCCATGAATATACCGAGTAGATCACCACAGAAATAGTAAGTCAATTAACTCTCTAAATTAACAAAAAGCTAAAAAACACTGATGCAAACTCTGTAAAATTCGAAGAAAGAAACATTAATTTAGGTACCTATAAAGCTATACTAAACAGAACCATCTACTTAGCAAAAAAAAACTATTATTACAATTTATTTGATAAGTATGAACTTGGTCAACCATTAGCGATTTATTACATGGTAGTGGAAGAAAATCCCTCTTGAATTTATCACTAAAATAAACTAGTCGTAAAAGAAACACAATCAATTGTCAATTATTTTAACGAATATTTTGACAATATTGTCCCGAATGTAGCAGTAAAAATTAAAGATTGTCACGTGACTTGCATACAAATTACCTTTCAAAATCCGTCTCGATTGATCAATCTTGTAGTTTTATATTAATTGATTTTGCTCAAAAAAATAGTTCTGGACATGATGAGACATGCAGAAAAAAGTTCCAGCTCCTGTCCACCCCCCTACCCCAACTGAAGCACAGTACTATAGTTCTCGCTCTCTCTCTCGCTCTCCCACACAAACACACTCTCGCACACACGCTCTCTCTATCTCTCTGTTTCTCTCTCTGTGTCTCTCTCTGTGTCTCTCTGGCTCTCTTTCTCTCGCTCTCTCTCTCTCTCTCTCTCTCTCTCTCTCTCTCTCTCTCTCTCTCTCTCTCTCTCTCTCTCTCTCTCTCTCTCTCTCTTTCTCTCTTTCTCACTCTATCACACACACACATATCTCTTGTACTCCGCTACTGCAGGTCTACAGGTCTACACTTGCTCAATACCCTCAGCATCATACCAATAGTACAGGTCAGCACCTCGCCACATCTCTTCTACTCTACAACTACCTACTACAGGTCAACACGTCGTCAAAACCCTAAGAGCCATACCATTACTACAGTTCACCATGACACCACCTCGCAATATATCTCATTCTCTACTACCACAGTTCTACAGGTCAACACGTCGTCAAAACTTTCAGAACACTCAGAATCATACCATACCACAGGTCACCATGTCCCCAACTCACCACGTCGCTTATTCTCTACTACTACCTACCACAGGTCAACACGTCATCAAAACTCTCAGAATCATACCAGTACTACAGGTCACCATGTCACCACGTCCCTACATCTCTTATCCTCTACTACTACCTACCACATGTCTACAGGTCAACACATCGTCAAAACCCTCAGATTCATACTCTACTACAGGTCAACATGTCCCCACCTCACCATATATCTTATTCTCTACTAGTACCTACTACAGGTTTACAGGTCAACACGTCGTCAAAACCCTCGGAAGCATACCAGTACTACAGGTCACCATGTCATCACCTCACCATATATGTTATTATCTACTACTACCTACTACAGGTCTACAGGTCAACACGTCGTCAAAACCCTCAGAACCATACCAGCACTACAGGTCACCATGTCCCCATCTGGAATTATCTCTTATACTCTGCTAACGTTACTACCAACTACATGTCTACATGTCAACACGTCGTCAAAACCCTCCCATTCTAAAGATTACCACAGGTCACCATGTCACCACCTCGCCATATATCTCATTGTCTACTATTATCTCCTACAGGTCTACAGGTCAACACGTCGTCAAAACTCTCAGAAGCATACCAGTACTACAGGTCACCATGTCACCACCTCACCATATATCTCATTCTCTAATACTACCTACTACAGGTCTACAGGTCAACACGTCGTCAAAACCCCCAGAATCATACCAGTACCACAGGTCACCATGTCACCACCTCGCCATATATCTCAATCTCTACTACTACCTACTACACGTCTACAGGTCAACACGTCGTCAAAACCCCCAGAAGCATATCAGTACTACAGGTCACCATGTCACCACCTCATCATATATCCTATTTTCTACTACTACCTACCACAGGTCTACAGGTCGACACGTCGTCAAAACCCCCAGAATCTTACCAATACCACAGGTCACAATGTCACCACCTCGACATATATCGCATTCTCTACTACTACCTACTACAGGTTTACAGGTCAACACGTCTTCAAAACCCTCAGAAGCATACCAT
>OZ024918.1:7170793-7513293 GCA_964017125.1 Flabesymbios commensalis | reverse complement strand
TAATATCCACCATAGGTATTGCTTCGGGCCAACGTGTAAGACGGTCGACGCAAGTCAGTAGATATCTAAAGCCATCTGCATAAGGTAAAGGTCCGACTATATCTATGTGGACATAATCGAATCGGTCGGTAGGTTCAGTAAACTTTACGAAAACTGGGGTGTTGTGACGTGAAACTTTAGCAGTCTGGCAACCCTTACAGGTACGACACCATCTAGCAATATCTATATTCATGCCGTGCCATACAAATCGGGTATTAATCAAAAGTTTGGTAGCTCTATGCAATGGGTGGCCTAAACCGTGTAAGTTTGAAAAAAAATTTCGGCGAAATTTCGCGGTAAGGTACGACCGGTTGTGTCCCGTGGACACATCACACCAGATCAATTGATTATCGAACGATTTTAGTAGTTTGAACTTCATAGTGGATGTAGTCGAGTGTCTCAAACGCGTGAATTCCGCGTCATTAGCTTTGTCGAGACTTAACTCTTTATAGTCTATCGCTGGTCCATCATGTATCGCGGACACTGATGGTCGTGAAAAGCGCATCAGCGACGAAATTTGTCTCTCCTTTTACATATCTAATATCGGTGGTGAATTCAGCGATGAAAGCTAAATGACGTGTTTGTCGTAGGGACGCGCGCTCAGTCACGGATGACATTACGAATGTCAACGGTTTGTGATCAGTATTAACGAAGAAATTTCGTCCTTCTAAATTGTGTCTGAAATGTTTAATTGTGGCGTATATTGCCAAAAGCTCACGATCGAACGCGCTGTAGCGTGTCTCTGCTGGGTTCAGCTTCTTGCTGAAAAACGAAAGTGGCTGCCACATACCGTTTAAAAATTGCTGCAAAACGCCACCGACGGAGACATCACTAGCGTCGCACGTGATGTTAATCTGAGCCGTAGAATCTGGGTGCACCAGAAGCGTAGCGTTTGCCAATATTTGTTTTGAAAATGCTGACTCTGCATTTTTATTCCACTTCAAATAGAAATTTGACTTCGGTGACAGTCTGGTATGTCCTTCGTTGGCAGCTGTCAGTAGATTATTGAGTGGTGTCAACTTCGCAGCGCAATGCGGTATGAAACGGTGGTAGTAATTCACCATTCCCAGATATCCACGCAGTGCTCGTTGCTTTTCGGGCTTAACGAAATTAACAATCGCGTCAACGGCGCTGGGTAACGGCGAAATTCCTTCGGCGCAAACGTGGTGACCTAGAAAACTTAATTCAGCTGTACCGAACTGACACTTTTCAGGACCAATGATAATTCCGTATTCAGATAGTCGAGCAAAAAGAATTCGTAAATGTTTCTTATGCGTTTTATGATCTGGGCTGGTTACCAGTAGGTCATCCAAATAAACAAAAACGAAATCAAGTCCGCATGTAACGTGGTCTATAAAGCGCTGAAACGTTTGACCGGAATTTCTTAGACCAAACGGTGTTCTAGTGAAATTAAATAAGCCAAAAGGTGTAGTAACGGCAGTCTTGTATACGTCTGACGGTTCCACCGGAATTTTGTAATAAGCCCTGACCAAGTCGATCTTCGTAAAAAATTTCGATCCGGCTAAACGCTGCGTGAAATCTTGTATATGAGGAATCGGATAACGGTCCGGTACGGTCTGTGCATTCAAATTATGGTAGTCCCCGCATGGTCTCCAATCGCCGTTTTTCTTTGGCACCATGTGAAGCGCTGAGGACCACTCGCTGTCGCTGGGTTCAATGACCCCTAGTTTTATCATCTCATCAAACTCGCGTTTTGCGATAACCAGCTTATCGGGTGCTAAACGTCGTGGTCGTGCAAACACCGGGTGTCCTTTAGTCACTATCTTATGTGTTATACCGTGTTTAACGGTCTCACCCTTTGTCGTAGGGCATGTCAGTTCCGGGAACTGGCCGAGGAGTTTTGTGTACTCGTTCTGAACAGTGTCTACTCTGTTCAATGACAGTGGTGTAATCGATGACAGTGAAGCGGCAATAGCTAGACCTGTACGCATGTCCCGGAGACATCGGCTTCTCAAGTCTACGAGCAAATTATAGTGGATTAAAAAATCAGCCCCGATTATGGGCTGCTGCACATCTGCCACTATGAACGTCCATGGATATTCGCGCTTCAAGCCGACATCGACGACACGTTTACAGGTGCCGTAAATATGTATAGTACTGTTATTAGCTGCCACCAGGGGGAGGCTGTCAGCGTCCGCAATCCCGTTAGCGCAAGATTTCAGCAAAACACTGACAGCTGCGCCTGTGTCAATCAAATATCTGCATTTATGTCCTTTATCTGCGACATATAATAACTTGGAGTGAGATAACTTTGGAGAACTAGCGTCCGCGGAGTCATGTCGCGTCTCAGTTATACCGCCAGATGCAAAAGTCGCTACCTTGCTCTGGCTTAGCAGTTTAAAGAAAAAGCGCAAGGGCTCCTGCACGTGCATGCCTTATCACCGAAAGTCTGGCGAAAATAGCAGACAGGTGCATTAGCCGAATCTAATGTTTTAGCGGCGTCATTTCGCTGTGGGTTCGGCGGAGGGACGAAAGGTCGAGCAAGTGGTCGCACATTCGTCGGCGGAACGAAAGGTCGAGCATTATTCTGTTCATTTCTATAATGACTAGGTTGGTTGCTAACAAAACCTGAGGCCTGAACATTAGGAGCAAATGCAGGCGCAGGAGTATAGTTATTATTTACTCGTCCACGTCCTTCATTTCTTTTCCTCTCTGATGTAGTCACGGTTTCAAGTTTTTTAATTCGCCTAGACAAATCCTCCAACAAACCAACTAGTTTGGTGGTTTATTCTACCTTAATCTCTGCGACCCCCGGCTTACTCTCTTCGACGTCCTCTTCGGCTGCCAGTGCCCAGTCGGCCAAAACGGCCAAACTTTCGAGAGTGGCACTGTCGGGTTGAGTCGCCAAATGGGCTCTGATGGAAGCGGGCATCTGGCGGATGAATGCTTGACGAATTACTGCTTTCCTCACCACAGCTTTGGTGCCGAAACCTGCAGTCTTCTGCAGACGCCACAGGAAACGCGAGGGAATGTCAGTACCAATCCTTTCACCAGAGATCACTTTGTTAACCCTTTCGGGTGTGGTCAAACCTCGTCTCTTTATCAAGATCGCTTTCAGGCTTTCGTATTTATTAGACCTGAAAGGCTGAAGTAGCACGTCCCTCACATCCGATGCGACCTCGCCCGAAAGTGCAGCGCAGGTTAAGCTGTACCTCTCATCATCATCGTTGATCTGGTGAAGAGCAAACTGAGTCTCTATTTGGTTGAACCAGAGTTCGAAGCGTAGAAAGTGGCGATTCTGAACTTGGGTAAGTTCGTAGCACGTCTCTGCGACTGCCTACCGAGCGGTGAAGTACTCCTTGAGGAATCGCTCCTAGAGTGAGAACTCATACGTTTAGCTCGGGCGATTCGAGCGAAATCAGCTTTGAGGCGTTGATATTCTTCATCTGCCTCTCGGAATCGAACCTCATTGTCCTCACTGTCTTGACGATAATCATCTTTAGGTCTAGCACCCGCACCTTCTAGGGGCGTTGACATGAAGCCTTCACTGTCGTATTGCTTCGACATTATGAAGTAGTGTTTTTAAATTATCTAACTAGTGAAGCATTTGAGATAGCTGGCCTATTGGCTCTGTGTCTATCTCAAATGTGTTTAAAATGGCATGTCGTATTAACACATGCCAACTATTTTGACGCGCTGTGCGCGGATAGTTTGTGCGTTGCCGTCTAAATCAGATGAAAATGTCTGTAATATGCTGAATCTTAGAAATGTAGACTATAGAAAATGTTCATGCTCTGTCGCATGTTGCGAGAAACAGGGGTTGCAGATTAGTTGAAAATGCGTCGCTGAGGTTGCACCTAAATGCTGTGCACTAATTCACAAAGGTATATATTGATTGTAGTGAAAACTGAAGGTCTATATTTGACATAAAACGTTTTCACTTATTCACACACATGCATAATGGTATAGTGAAAACCGTAGGTCGAAATTGTACATAAAAAATGCCAGATACAATTATGACATGCTATGCTAAGCTAGGATAATAGTATTTTGTAAATCGACCTGGGTGAAAAAAAAAAAAAAAAAATTCACGCAAGTCGAAAAACACATTCAAATATTGGCAATGTTTCGCAATAGCGCAACTGTCAAATCGAATATTTCTGTATTTATAAAAATTTAAACTTCAGAAATAAACTATCGTGAGAAAATTTCGTTCTCAAACTGATAGACTAAATGTGACTGTGAAGAAAAACAGTTACATTTATGATTTTAGAAAAATATTTAAAACGTGACTGACAGTAGTCTATGCTGATTAATGATATAGTATATCATTTCGCTGAAAAATTATGTCTGTGATAAACATTCCACGTTTTTTTTTTTTTATAATGGTACGTTCATCACTGAGTCATTCTTATAGACGTCCGGATCAATCGCCCCTTTGATTCATTGATTGACGTATAAACCGACTGTCGTCGTAGCGGTTGTGTTTATTTCGTCTGTGGTGGGTGTGTGTATGATGTATTGTTGGTGCTTCTAACCTGTGCGGCAGACAGCATGTGGCTTACTGTCTGTGACGGCATGCGTGGAACGGTGTGTACATAGTATATGGTCAGCATCCCCGTCTCCCTCACATTAGCATATTCATGACATACTGCGTGCCCAAATAAGGCGCTAAATAGGCTAGAACGATTACAAACACCGAAGGGCGTTTTAAAGTGAATAAAAATCTCACACAATTAGTGTTACAATTTCGTTTTCGAAACAACTTATTTATATTTCCTCTCCTTCAATCGTTTTGAAAAAGAAAATTTATAACCAATTTGAAAAAAAAAACTATTACGACTAGTCCGTGTAAAATTTTGAACACGTGAGGGATGAGCTCCACCAAATCAAAATGGCGGCCTAATTTATGCTAATGTGATATGGCGACACAGGTTCACTGTCCAAATGCATGCCGGTTATGGCGGAACACGTGTTTGCCCACGGCGGGCGAGCAGCTAAGTGAGGGACACCAGCGTCCAAAATGGCCCACACATACCAAATACATGTACAATATTCAGCATTCTCTGAAATAACATATGATAATAGTACAAAATATTGACCTACGGTCCTGGGAATATTTTAAACAGACCAAATAAGACCGTTTATTGACAATAATTTAGGGAAACAATTTTATTTTGGCCCCAAACCTATTAAAGGTTACCCGAGTCGAAGCGATATTTAAAATTTCTGTCGATTTTGCTGAAAAATCGGAAAAATGACGAGGCTTCGTCTATGGACTTTAAAATCGAGTCACCCAATTATGGTAATCAACGATAAAAAATGAGTTACAGAAAATACCCACTTCCTATTCGCCTACAGTGGCATTAATAGGATGAAAACATTTAACAAACTCTTACATTTAACAAATGATAGACTAAGTCTATGAGAATAATTTTCTGGATTCTTCTAGAGAAACCGACATGGTCGCCATCTTGAAAAAGCGCCAAACA
Source organism: Flabesymbios commensalis (assembly GCA_964017125.1). Taxonomy (NCBI): domain Eukaryota; kingdom Metazoa; phylum Annelida; class Polychaeta; order Terebellida; family Flabelligeridae; genus Flabesymbios; species Flabesymbios commensalis. The sequence goes on along the minus strand of OZ024918.1, from coordinate 7,507,801 downwards.
CGTGGGATTTCGTCCAAAAATTAGAAATTTACACCGTTTTCGATGTAAAAAAACGTGCTTCTCCTCTGATAACTCTTTCTGACTAATTTAAACTGGCATATAAAGAATGACCTACAGTTTTCACGTACCTGATGAAAAAAATGCTATAGATTTTTTCCAATAAATCCCTTAAAATTTAATCAAAACTATCCTTGAAAACAGCGGTTTTCAACTGGCGTCTAGGTGAAAATACTGCTGCGTAGACGATCAGACGTCAGGGGTCACCAGTATGGGGTGATGGGGGAGCCCCTCGCGCCAAAAGCACCTCCCTGCAAACAATGTACGTGATATAACGTTCGTTAAGGTCCCATTTTCGTCATTCATGGATGAAAGTAACGAGGACGTGCTAAGGACGTAGTCATAATAACCCTAACGTCCCCAGAACGTCCTAATAACGTTACATTTATGCTTTACGTCCTAAGGACGTAAATGGGAGTTCACAGAGTTACGTCCTAAGTACGAATGCTGTACGTTGTGGGGACGTTATTACAACGTGAATTTGTTTGCAGGGCTGTAAGTGACTGTTGGAGTCTCTAGTGTGGGGTCGCAATGGCGGACGAGGGAAACTGCCCAATCTTCACCATTTCAACTCAAACTTCCTTCCCCGTCGAGTCGACGGTTCCAAACAAATCATAAAACTCTTTCTCCACTTGTCATGTTTATTCGTTTGACATTTGGCAACAACAATGCACAACCTCCGCGCACGGCACGTCCTATTTGACTTAGCGAGAGCGACCTACGGCACGTCCGTAGTCGCCGAGTGTGACGCGTGAAGTGCGGGAAAAGTACCAAAGCCGCACGGGTTGCAATTGTGTGCACCCGTCACCAAGGTACGGAAATGAGGCGGTCGTCCACAGCCTCCCGCGTTTGAGAAGCCGGGGATAACTGCCACCTAAACTAAACAAAGTCAGGATCCCACAAGTATTTGCTATAGACAAAAAATTGGATTAATATTTTGCAAACATAACTGTGTCGGTTTTCCTCTTGGGCTAGAATCCTAAATGTCCAGGATATCGTTAAGGAAAGAACCAAGGAGACAAATTGAAACACATATAGCTTCAACGTTTATATATTCATTCCACCACCATCGCCGGTGTTGGCCAACATCCATTTGATACTTGCCGGTGAATCGCATTGCTGGTTCAATGCTGACAAATTGTCTACGACGCTGACCCATGCAACACTACTCCAACACTGGGTCTGCTGTATACTTAGCGACAGGACCCCAGCAAACACGTGCCATTTACCCAATACTCTTTCAATGTTGACCCAGCGCCTCCGACCCTGGCCCGACATTGACACAGCATTGGGTGATTGTATTGTGTTTGTTTAGACTGCTATGCGGGGGACGCTTTACTTCTCCCGTCGCCAGAAAAGCCACTACTCATATAACACAATTCTTTGGCCCTGGGCCAACATTATTCCAACCTCATCCTTTTGAGCCCTAATCACTAATATGATCGTGAATATTATAATTTTTTTCTTAGCACTTTTTAAACACGCAACTACTGGACATCAAACGTTATATATATATATATAATATAACTTTGTATATATAATATATAACTTTGAACTTTGAATTGGTACCCCAGCAGCAACTCCTTTTTGGAGTATCAGGCTGGAGGGGGGAAAGGGCTGGTGGACTTAGTCAACCAGCTGACTCTTTAACGCTGCCACAGTTTTAAGAAGGACTGTTCTTCAGAAATGTTTTCAGAAATGTCCTCAGAAACCATTTCCCACACACGGCACCCCTCTTTCCGCAAATTAGGACCCAAATATTATTTCAATAAACTTAATAGGCTCCTGGCCTTCGGCCGGGCCTAATAAACCCCTCTATGTTTGCTAAACACTATATCCGTGTAACTTTTTTGTATTGTTATTTGTTTCGATATTTAGATGAAACGTTAAAAACTTGCCGAAATATTCCTTGCGTGAGAACGGATCTTATGATAACTGAACCGGAAAAATGGCGACGACGGTCGCGGATTTGATGCATTTAATTGAACAAGAAATCCCTGATGGGAGGCGACAGTTGCAGGATAGCCACAATAATTTAAGCAACGTAGCAGCGTATTGTGAGGCTAATTATGCACAAGTGCGTCACTCGCTTGACTAATTAACATTGATGATTTTATCATAATTTAGATCTTGTCTTACGAACGTCGGACGATCACTAAAATTTCTGTGTGATGATTCATTGATTTGATTTAACTTGATTGCAATGATTTCATTTTCACTGTTTTCAGATTATAATTGATAGGATAATAAAACTGATTTTTTTTTTTTTTTTCTATTGATTAAAATGTACAATACAAATACAAATTATGTATTATCAGTAAATAAATTGTTCATTTAAAAGCACATTCATTGAAGCCGTTGCCGACTCATTGTAAAAGAACAAAGAATCGACATCGGCCCAATGCGAGTTACTGACACAGAAAAACAGAAAAACAAATAGTACTCAGTGAACGCGAGACACCGTCACAATACCAGATCAATGTCGGGCCATAAACGCTGGCCCGGCACTGAACTAACACCATGCCAGCGTCTCCCGTTTTCTGGCTATGTGGTATGGTATCACAGTTGACAATACATGACCCACCTGACACAAGGCGGTGAAAGCAACGCCGGTTCAACGCCGGTCCACTATCGACGACACCGAACCAACGCCAAAGCGATTCAACACCCTGCGCCTGCTGGGGAAAGAAGATAATTTTGCTGTTGGTTCAGCGTTGGTCGACAATCGACGACGCTGAACCAACGCTAAAGTAACACCTATTCAACACCCTGCGCCTGCTGTTGGTATAATGTCTGGCCACTGCCGGAAAGATGTCCAGCCACCAAATCAGGACATGGTCAACCGTCGTGCGTTTTGCCCAGCATACACAACACGCCAAAAAAGGAGGCGGGGTCAGTGCTGGGCCAGCGTTTGCAGCGCTGGCCAAACACCGACCCAACAAATGGCTCGAGTCTTGTGTATGCCGTGCCACCAGTATATTATTTATTATTGTAACGCTGAATATTATGCTTGTAAAATATTGTTATTACATAATTCAAATATAATAGGGTTCAGTTGTGTATGCCTCTCTGGTCTCGAGAGCCAAGATCAAGCATTCTAGATCTTGACCCTCGAGGCCAGCTGCCGTGACCTCACCAATATTATGGTGAGGTCACAATAATATTATGGTGAGGTCACAACATTTAAAAGACACAACAACACAACATATTACCACTCACATGCACAGATATAAAAAACAAAAAAAAAAAAAGTATATCACCTGATCACGGCATGCATGTGTGTTGGAATATATAGTTATAGCTGCAGGCAGATATCTTACTTATCACTCCTCCTTGCGAAAAGGGATGATGTATATTACACTTGTAAAAATCACGAAAAAGGAGGAATACATAAGTGCAATAACTGTAATTGGGTTTAGATGCTGTAATAACTTGATATAATTTACATTCTCTTGAGTTAATTAAAGAAATTACATAAGATGATTTAATTAATACTTTAAAATTACTTTTACGTACTAACAATGCTGAAAGATTAGACTCAGAAGTATACCAAGCACTCTCAATATAAGCAAAAAGCGTATATAAACTTGTAGTCAATACCATACTAGGAATGTTTTGACATATGTTCTAAAACAATCTCGAACGTTTTTTGTATATTTCCTTTAAACCAATGCAAATGTTTAAAAATAGCATACCTGTGTATCAATTCCCTTGAAATGAAGTGATACATATTTGTATGTACTCTGTCTGTATTATTCATTTCGCCTATTATATATTCTTTATAAATTATATAACTGATCAGAGTAATAATAAAATCTGGTATAGAATGATGTCCACATATGATATGGATAGGTCTGATATTTACATTTAATACATCATTTAGAGATTGCCATATATGCCTTATTTGTCTACATGTGTACAACAAATGGATAATGTCTTGGTTTTCTTTACATATACTGCAACTACTAATTTCTTTCAATTTCCATCGTTTTAAATTGGTTCCACATGGTAGTATATTATGTAGTAGTTTGAAATTAAATTCTTTTAATTTATTTTCAGGAATTATAAGAATTTTCTGTTTGTAAGCATCTTCGAAATTTAAATTATTGTTTATATTTGAGAAGAAAAATTTCCAGTAGGTTTCGGAAGTAGGGATATGGTCCTTTTCTGTGCCCATATTATAAAAATCTTTTGCAGTATGATTACATGGTATATCTGTTTCGTTATCAGTTCTGGGCGTCGGAATATTATTCGGGTTTTGTTTTAGTATTGTTTTTATTGCCTTTTTTATTACAAGTATATCACAAAGGTAATTTGTTCTATGTTGTAGTTTCTCATAAATAAATAATTCATCAAGCTCTGAGCTAGTTATTTTCAAATCTGTTAAGAATATTAATCCGCTGTTTATCCAAGATTCAAAGAATAGTGACATGTTTATTTTTTTATCTTTGTTAAATATTGTAATATTATTGTTGCCCCATAAGGGTATTTTATTTTTATCCAGGTCTTCACATTTGTGAACTGAAATAAATGCTTCAACAATCGATCTGTAGATAGGTGGCAGTTTTTCAAGGCATGATATCATTTTAATGTCACGAATGCGCATATAGAATAAAAGGTTATTTTTCAAATAGCTTGACAGGTATTTTCTCGCGAAAATCGTCCAATTTTCTTCCCATCCGTCTAGAATCCGTTTGACCCACGTGGCCTTTAATGATTTAATGATTTAGAACTGATGATTAGTGGGCCACCATTAGATTCCCAGGGGGGGGCAGGAATATTTGTCGCGGGTAAATTATTTATTTCAACCGGGCTCGGCGGCGCGCTGAAAATTTAACATTTTGTTACATGTTTATATGCCATGGTCCCATGGAACAGTTCTTGAAGTAAATTATTTATTTCACGCAGAGTCCGCCCGAAACTATTTATTTCAAAAATACTCCCGCCCCCCCCCCCCCTGGGAATCTAATGGTGGCCCCTTTATGTAGGCTGAAGAAAAAATAGTTGCTGATTTGGGCATTTAATGGAATAAGAAATCCCTGATCAGGCTGATGGGAGGCGTCTAGGGACTCTAGCCCCAGCCCACTGCCCAGTCAGTCAACTCAGTGGCAGTGCCAGTATGCCAGTGGCCGAAACAGCTACAGATTGATAGCGTACAAAATCGTGGGACATTTCTTTGGTCTGTCATATCTGAATATATTGGGGAATAATCAGGTCAAAATATTTTTTTATACCCGCGTCAGATTAACTTGTATCACATGTTTTTTGCCGATTTCTCAGTCAATTCTCAACCGATTTCGATGCAATTTTGCAAACAGTATTTTTGAGTCACACGGCGACTAGATCTACTATGAAATTCTCATTGGAAAATGTTGTATAGCTAAAAAGTTAGACCATTTGGCAATTTACCCAGTTTTATGGGTTTATATAGGGACGTTGTAATTTCAAATTTACTATATGTCAAATGGTCTAACTTTTGAACTATATAATATTTTTTGATTGAAAATTTTACAGCAGTTGCTGCGTGTCTGGAAAAAAGTCCTTGCTAAATTTCATCAAAATCGGTTGAGAATTGACTGAGAAATCGGCAAAAAACATGCGCTACAAATTAATCTGACGGCGTGTATAGAATCAGTAACATTTCAGTTCCATGCCCGCATGCTTGGCTTAGAGGTCGCACAGTCAATAAAAAGTTATGGACATTTTTCGGACCTTGGGGTCGGGGATTGCTCTCAGTCATCGCCATGTTGGAAAACGTTGATTTTTTCGGGTGAAACGAATACACCAATCCACGGCCTCGTAGAGTACGACACTGCTAGGAGGTGTCTAGCCAAAGGTTTCCGACCGAGTGTAGTGTACTACTAAATTGCTCGGGCAATTTGGCAGTTTTTTTAAGTGAAATTGAAAAAAAGTTCACCCACTTTCCTTATTTTGGAGGGCCATGTGACCGGAATCTAAAAGTAAAAATGAAAAAAAATCCCCTACCTACCCTGTTTGGGGAAGGCAGTGTAATCGAGCCCACCTGCTTGTAACCTCAGAGCGTGAACAAAATCAGGGCGTTTATTACAATGAGTAGAGTAAGTTTGCATGACTTCAATAAAACTTGTTGTTCCAAGCCATTTTACAGTAATTTTTCATCAGTGAAAGCCGAAACAGAATTCAGTCTTGGCTGTAACTAGTTAGCAATAGCTGGACGATGGGCACTGTGTGATTGTGGAGTTTGGTCAAACTAGCTGAAACGTAATTAAGTGTTGGCTGAAATGGAAAACAGTCCTTTTTGAAACAAGATCACTGGCTCTAGATAGCTAATCAATTTGAAATTTGATCAGTGAATGGGCAGAATTGCTATACTGAACAAAATATTCCCTCGACTATATTGTCAATTAGCATTAACCCTTAAATCGCCAAATAATTCAATCTGAATTTTTACCCACTTGAAGTTGTGTCTCGCTCACGCGATCCGCAACTTCGAGTGAGTGAAAATTATTTAGATTTGACAAAATGGTGGTCAACTGTTTTCAAAATTGCTGATTGATATCATATTTTATCTTTAACATGTTTAAGAGGTGGTACTTAATGTGCTAATAAAAAATGAAAACCTGAATATATGGGTCACCGGAGGTTAAAGGGTTACTTCTGATCATTTCCTAACCCTTTCAGAGCGGGGGACCGTTTTATTTATATGTCAGAATCTGATGTCTGTAGACGGTCCCCGCGCTGAAAGGGTTAAAATGTAAGTGAGACCTGTCAACTTTTGTGTAAGTAGTATTTTTGGTTTCACCGAATACTTACAACACAAATCATACCACAACCATGGTAAATTCTAAATTATATTGGACAAGAGCATTAAGTCTATTATTTACTTTTGGACAGAACAAACAGTGTGTCAAATCCTTTTAGAGGCATGTTCGTAATAAAAGTCATTTTAAGTTGTCATGTGGGCCGATTAAAGTCTATTTTGACCCTTTTCAATTTAAACAATATTGATGACACCCGTTAAAGCACCACCTTCCCTATTGATATATACATGATTTATTCTACCACCATTTATTTTCTTCCTAAATTATTTAATGATGTCACATTTCTGATGTTTCAGGCTCAAGATAAACATTATGCTTTGGAAGAGACTCGTAATTATACGACCCAGTCTCTGGCTAGCGTGGCCTACCAGATCAACACCATGGCAGCTAACTTCCTGCACCTTCTGGATCTACAGATGACCCAGATGGCAGAGATGGAATCCAGCATCAATCACCTGTCTCAGGTACAATTGACCCAACATCCAACTTCCATATATGTATACAGTATCAAGTTTATGACCAAATTAAATAACCCTTGTAGTGCTAGGCCAGTATATATATATCTTCAAACAATTTTCATACCCAATATAATGCCACTGAAATTGTAAATATAGTGGGTGGTAGAGTAAATAATTGAATTTAGGACATGTCTATTTTGCTAAATTATAATTAGTTTTCTTCATTTAAATTATTGAAAAATTGAAACAAACAATTCAGCACGTGATTTGAGTGCTATAAAGAATATAGGCATACACACGTTTTTATCATCGTCATTCGGCCTCGCAGGAACTAGTGAGTAGCCAGTACACCCATGATGCACCACGCGGTACCCTGGGGTACCAAATAGAAATCCACCATTTTGTTTAATTATTTAACTTATTTTTCAAGGCTGTACCCTGGGTACCAAAAATGTAAAATAATTCTATAAGAGGGCAAAAATAGATTTTAAACGTTCTTATTTTGCAAAATATTCTTGTTTTCAGGTCATTTTCGTCACTAAGGACTATTGGTAAAACATCTTTCAATGTCGGAACCTGTTGCAACACAAATTGCCGCCACATTGACCAGGTGGCGCTGCAAATCACGCGGTACCCCGGGGTACAACGGTATCCCGGGGTACAGTGTGTTGCATCACATAGCCCCGCCAGACGGTAATCAGGTGATTGCTGCATTGAAGGTGTAACATTTTACAGCCACGGGCCGCAGTTAACCTGCAAATAATTTACCAGCGCATACCATCTTCAAATGAGTATGACGATATCGATGCAATGAAAGTTGATAGAAATGAGTCGGCGAAATATAGACCTAGGTTAATACCGAAATAAAAACGTAAAAATACATTTCACATAGTGGGCGAAATTTCAAAACTTCAAGCCCTAGAATGTCGTCTAGACTCCCGCCGTTGGTGCCCCAGTAAAGCACATGGCATCGTCCCGTGTGGTGTATGCGTATGTGCATGTATATAGGCACACATGGATGTGCAGTTTGCAGACATCCCAGCTAACACGATGCATTGACCCAATGTTGTTTTAATATTGTGCCGTCGTCGAAGATGGCGGGCCAACATTAGAACAACATTGGGTCAATGCCTGTGTTTGCTGGGATGCATGTATCTGTAATACACGCTAATGCGTAACATTAGATATTTATCAATCATCATGATATATATATTATCTGCTGCGAAAAAATCCTCAGCGTGTTTATAATGATGTATTGTGCAATGTCGGCGTGTCAGTTTATTGAGCAGTTGATCCTTCTGACAGAGAGTAACAGTGATAAGTGACATGACATAACTAATCCGTTCGTACTATACCCTGCCTGATGAGACGTGTTTATTCACGCGTCAACGAGGCTATACTTACGGCATAGGTTGTAACGGCGCTAACGCGATGACAACACTATACTGACCTTTCACAGCTCAATGCTCTCATCTGAGCGATCAGAATATGTCAGTGATCTAGTTGCATACATCGCGCACTTGTTCTATACCGCACAGGAGCTCAAATAAAAAAAAAAGGTATCGTCCGGTAATTACGGTAATTAAGGAAATATATGCAGATTATATGTAGAACTGATTGATTCAATCATCTTGTGCAATGATGATGAAGCAAGCATGCACCAATCATCTGTCCCACTATCATTCATAGCTGTATTATTGGTTATACATGTATTGATTTAATTTTGATGCTGAACAAAATCAACAAGGCAACAGACCTGTATTACCTGCCAGTTTTTTCCTACATCACAAGAAACATGATATCTGTTTTTTTGCATCTAATTTTACTCTTTGTTCACCAAACAGAACTATAATTGTTTGTTCTGCTTTTCTTTAGTATAACATTATGTGGGGTTAGCAATTTTCATTTATTTAGTGGAGATGAGATGGCTCATTCAGTCCATTTGTGATTCAAAACTCAAGAGGTATTGGGTTCAAATCCTGGCCGGGTGCAAGGTTCAATTTGTTTTGAAAATATTCTGTAGCGATATGCGATGAATCCCCACATTGTACGTGTTGTTCCTATCATTAAAGATGAAATTCTTTGCTTATTTAAAGTTTGATTACCAGTTGGCCAAACTTGTGTAGCTTTTCGCTATGCAATATAATGAACAAATTGAACACTGGGGGGGGGGGGGGGGGTGTTTGTTATTGAGGTTGAGAATATACAGTGCCACAATTTGTCACAAAGGTCTGGAGTTTATGGTGCTGTCTATGTTATTGTGTAGGAACCCTTGGTCATTTGATAGGAGTAGGGCAAAGTCCCAACTTGGTAGGTACTTCTTCAATATTATAAAATGTGACATAAAGCAATATTCATTCATGCACCCTATTTTGTGAGAATTTAAAAACACTTTGTTTGAAATAAACAGATAACAGCATTTTTTGCCCAGTTTAAGTTGTGGGTTACGAAACACAACTTCCACAGCAGACACAAGATGTTGACCCAATGTTGGTTCAATGTTTGCCCACTGTCTATGACATCGGCCCAACAGTAAACCAACATTGAGTCAACGTCTCATGTCTGCTGGGTCTAGTGGATAAAAATTTAATCAGTTGAAAATATAATTTTTTATTTGTTTTATAGACGGTAATGATCCATAAGGAAAAGGTAGCTCGCAGAGAAATTGGCGTTTTGACAACAAACAAGACAACATCACGACCAGCGGGGGTGAAAAACCCAGGAATAATATTTCCTGAACACCAAGAACGCCCGGTCAAGTATGTTCGGAAAACGATTGACTACTCTATTCTGGATGATATAGGACATGGTGTGAAGGTTAGGAATTCAAGTGTTATCTTAACCCTTACAGCGCGGGAATAGACTTCTACAGACGTCAGATTTTAACGTCTAAAGTCGACCCCCACGCTGTAAGGGTAAAAATATTTCTAATGGCTGTGAACCCGTAACACAGGTATTCAAATGAATCAGAAAGAGCTAACCAAAACATTTATGATGATTTTAAATTGATAAAAACCCTTTGGGTGCAATGTTTTTTACAAATTAATTCAGTGCTTTAAGGGTTAAAGACCAAGGTGCATCCCAGTAAAAAGCTTGAAATTAAGATTATCTCATTTTTTTCTCATTTCTGATTTTTTAAATGGAAATGAGGGAATGTTTTAGCAGGATGGGTACCTGATTCTGCTCCCAGAAATATGTTTGCATAAAATAATCTTCTCACAAAGCTTGTCCAGATGTATAAAATGCAGCAATAACTTTTGACACATTTATATATTTACTTAAAAACGATATAAATCATGACCTGTAGTATTTAGCATTTGTTCAGAGCTACACTTTATATGTAAAAACCTGTTTTTCATTTTTTCACTGGATAACATAACTCAATATTTGTTTTCTTAAAATTAAAAAAATGCTAAACATGGTGTTGATCTTGAATGTGTATATCATTATAATTAAATATATCTGCCAGGGGAAAGTATTTATCATTGTGCCACATTGTGTCATGGTAGTAGGTAGAAATTAATTAATTTAGCGCTCTTAACAGATAAGATATCATCCCTTGAGAGAATGTTGTTTCAATGTTAGGCCAGAGTTGATTGATATAAAAATATCGTGGCGCTAGCGCCGGGACCGTAGACTTTGCAATCTGACATCTGTATATGTCAGATTCTGACGTATGAAGATGATCTCTGCGCTGAAAGAATTAAAACATTTATAATAGCTGTAGATTCATAACATAGGTATTCAAATCCAGCGGAAAGAACTAGCTAAGACATTTGCTGTCTTGGTGGTTTATATACAAATATCTCGACATTGTGTAAACGTCTGATGTAACAGATCGTCGCCTCGGAGCTAAAGGATCCTATCTGACACTCGTTAGAGTGGCAGATAGGATCCTTTAGCTCCGAGGCGACGAGATATATTTAACTTTGGAGATGAAAGGTTGAAGTGACAGAGCCAGAATAAACTTTGATTGTGTTTTTGTTTGTCAGCAGCAGCTCCAGCAGCAGAATCCACGCGGGAGACGAACCAGCAGCAGCAGCATTAAGAGTGCCGCTCCGTCTACAGCGGGAGGTGCTGGACCCGCGCCGGCCACCAAACCCCCCACTCCCCCGTCACATATATACAGAGCTACGACGGCCGGCGGCACGCTCTCCAGGCAGACATCCTCACCTTACAGATCCCCCGCACCCCCCGTGTCTCCACCGTCGGTCCCCAGTCACTATGGACCTGGCAACCAGAGCAATTACGCTCGTCAGCCACCACCAGCTCAAGTACAGCACCAACCAGCTGCGGTAAGTACCCGATGTAGCCATTCTAGCAAATTTAAGTTTTTTAACTAAGTGCTTCAACATGTTAAAGGGTTATTAAAGGTTAGGCCAGCGTCATAAACAGTGTTATTTCCTGAAAGATGCGATCAGGTACAGAGTCATTGGCAGCCGGTGGCATCGCCAGTCGCCAGACAAATTTGAAAACCCTGGGTTATATTGTTTATATATATATATATATATATATATATATATATATATATATATATATATATATAGTATAAATTATGTCATGTCATTTTGAGACAAATGATTAGGGGGGGGGGTGATTCAGCTCAGATCGCGGAATGATCTGATCATGGATGGATGGCAGTGTTTTATCTAGCTCTTTCTAACATGGCGGGGCGCCATGTTGCCTTTTGTGGGCGCCATGTTGCCCTTCGTGAGCGCCATGTTGCCCTTCTTGAGTGTCATGTTGCCCTTCATGTGCGCCATGTTGCCCTTCTAATATTCAGACAGTGAAATGCTTTTTCATAAGTGTTGTTATGTCATATTCAACGCACTCAGGCCATTGTGACTGTGAAAAACACCCCAGCCACTGATGTCGCGTGTTCACACCTATGACGCAATATCCGATAACGGTCTGTGTACATAGTGGTAATAACTGGCGATGCTTACATACTGAACTTATTCTGTTTATATCCTTAATTGGGAAGGGTTGGGTGTTGAAAACGCCTAACTGGGTGCCCGGCAGGCATGATTAGGTGACCGTGCCCCTAATTATAGGTGGCACCATGCCCCTTTTGAATCCTAGATGAAACACTGATGAATGGCAGCTGGTAGCCCTGCTCTCTGTTCATGATCTCTTGTTCTCTGCCTGGGACTTAAAAGTCCTAGACAGAGAACAGGCTGGATGAAGTGGAAGGTGAAGGAGGCCACCCACATCGAACAGAGAGCCCCCTTCCATGAGCCAAGGGTACCAGCTGCTACCTATGGTTAGATTCTGCGTTCTGAGCCGAATCACCCTCCATGATCATAATTGTGTTACAATCAAGATCTGCTGAAGGCAGCTCAAAACGTTGGAATTATTTCACACTAAGTGAGTAAAATTTCACCACTACATATTTGTTATGATGCCAGAGAACACAAAATATTGATACATTGTTGGTTCAATGCTGGCTCAGCATAACAGATGGTGGCCCAGCATTGGAATGACACAGAGTGAATGTTTGTTGAACTTATCAGCCTACATGTGGTGTTATTTCTTGACAGATGATTGTACCACCAGGAGTGCAGATTCAGGCCGGCGTCGCTGAGAGGCGTAGCGGTTACGCTGCCGTGTCTAACATGTCTGTTCCTCCACCAGCGCCACCCATGGGAAAAGTACCACCAATGTCACAGGTAATAAAAAATCAGATCAGTGTTCTTGCCATTTACTCAAAAGGGGTATGAGATAATCTGGAAAGTGGAATAGAGCTGGTCAGGAGTTAAAATCAGTAAGAAGCTGAATTTAAAAAATTCAGCTTCTTAACCCTTTCAGCGCAGGGACCATCTTTATACGTCAGAATCTGATTTCTGTAGATGTCAGATTCTGACAGGACCATTTTTATACATTAGAATCTGACATCTGTAGACGTCAGATTCTGACGTATATAAGCTGTTCAGATGAATCGGAAAAACATTACTAAGACATTTGTGATGATTTCCAATTAAAAGAAAAACTTTTGGTCTCCATGGCTTGTACAAAAATATTTCAGCAATGTGAGGATTAATGTATAATTTTTAAAATCCTATACTAGTAAGTTCTATTTGACTACCTGATGGTAAATATGGCTTCCTTGTGCTGCTCAATAGTTTTTTGCTATTTTTCATTCACCTGAATTATTTGACAAACTGAGTGTTTATCAAAAACTATTTTATCAATTTCAATGAAATTTTATTTGGTTAATTATTGTGCTATTTTTCATTCACTTGAATTATTTGACAAACTGAGTATTTATCAGAAACTATTTTTATCAATTTCAATGAAATTTTATTTGGTTTAAAGGCTGCTTAAAAACATAACCCTAAGCTAAGCACGACTAGTTTGTTTAAATCCGTTTTATTAGCTGATCAAATCACTGTTATGAGTAATTTTTACCCACTTCAAATTGTGGGTTGCTATAGCGATAAACAACTTAAGTAGGTGAAAATTTAGGTTATGAATTTAGCATTTTGAGTGTTAATATATATAATTCTATTACTCTGATATGGGCGGATTTATTCTAACAGCAGAAACATTAACCCTAAGCACAACTATTAACTCTTATCTTGCTAAAACTGTATAAATATACGGTTTCAAGCGAGTTCCAGACTTATGAAATCCATAAAATAGTTTCTAATAGATCCTCAGTCAATCAAAGAAAAGCATTTTTCAGGTGACCACTTTTCATAAATAGTCATTTGAAGCTGGATTTTGCGTCAGCAATTCCAGCTTCATAGAAGAAAAAAATTGAAACAAACAATTCAGCAGCATAGGGATCTCCCAACTTGAAAGTCTGTGAAAATTTCGGTTGTAAGGGTTGACAATAATTAGCTGTTGTAAACTTAAATTGTAAATGTTGCAATACAATTTGTTACAGGTGCAGCCACCGGTTCGTCAGCCGATGCCTGCAGAGGCCTTCCCCCAGCAGCAGATGCCACCCCCCACCCCTCCTCCACCACCCATGCCAGCCTCACAGCAGATTCTACAGCAGGCCCCGCAGCAAATGCCACACATGCAGAAAATAGGTAAGCAGTACAACACCATTTCTTGCAGTTGTTTCCACAATTATTTTTACACAGGTATAAAATTGTTTAGTTATGTCTCACTAAATTATGTCCAATAGCTAATCACATTTGATTAGCAAAATATTCATATATCAATGATAAGATTTTTTCACATAGTGTGAGTCATAGCTTGAGGAAGGAAATTGCTAAACAACAAGTAATCTTATTCAAATTTTCACCCATTTGGAATTGTGTTACTGTGACCCACTCAAGTGGTTGAAAATGTATCATATTTACTCCGATCATGTGCAAGTCTCCATGTTTAGCCCTTTAACCGCCAAATTATTCAATTTGAATTTTCACCCACTTGAAGTTGTGTCTCGCTGACGAGATCCACAACTTCAAGTGAGTGAAAATTATTCATATTTGACAAAATGGAAATTAACTATTTTCAAATCTCGTTGGTTGATGTCACGTTTGATAATTAACCTGTTTAAAAGGTGGTACTTAATGTGGCAATAAAAAAATGAAAACCCGAATATATGCGGCACCGGCGGTTAAAGGGCTAAACACACTCATGGTTCCCAATAACAGTTATTGAATTTCATGCATCGAACAGTTGAAAATAAAAATAATTAGTTGCACTCTTCTTTGCCTGTTTGCATGTGTTTTTCTTAGAAGGGCAAATTTATTTGTCCAATGCATGATTCTTAGAGCTGTCGACCATGTCAGTGAGCCCAGTCAAAGCAGTCTAGAACTGCAGCTCCTAGCAATTCACCTCGTTTAAGCTATGAAGCCCAATTGTTCAAATGTCTTGAACTTAACCCTTAGAACACTGATGTCGACAACAGTAAACATTCTGCGATTTTATTGGCACCTGTATAACCAGTTGGTAAAAGTAAGATGTGCTTTCAATTTTGAAACACTGATATATGTTGGGACTTAAATTTAACAAATACCCGGTAACATAAATTTTCAGTCACTTGAAGTTGTGGATCGCGGTAGCGAGACACAACTTCAAGTGATTGAAAATTTAAATTGAATAGCTCAGTGCTCTGAGGGTTATGGGGTATAGATGTAGATATAGCTTGCATGATTGTGTATTTATTTGAGATATCATTTAGCTCCAGGTTTTTTTTCTCATTTTCATTCATCGTGAGGTGTAAATTGCCGCAGCAATTTACACCTCACGATATATTAAATCAATAAAATACAAAATTGTTATATATCTACCAAATGGTAGCTCGGAAAATCCTTTTCCATTCAATCAGTTTTAATAAATAGTATGTTCTTAATCGTTTAATGCAACGTCTTGTACACAAACACTTAAGTAATAATTTTTGTCTCAGACTCTGTTTGATAGATAAGCTACAGGGTATGGCACAATGATATATCGTTTTCTGTTCTATGTTTTTTATCCCAATGTTTTGCTCGATACCTTTTTAAAACCCGCCATCAAAAAACCTTGTGGATTTAATAATGGGCCAATTTGATAGTCCAAGATAAAATCAACATGTATGGATTAAGAATTTTTAAAAAGCCTGGTTTAAAGAATAGTTCTGGCTTCCATTGTTGGAGCTGTTTTTGGGATTTTTCGACTGCCTGTAGCTAATATTCAAACAGTTGAGCACAAATTTTTATTTGTTGAAAAAACTAAATTGATTTTTTTTTTATTAACATTTATCCATCCCTCCAACATTTTCAAATTTGATGTATTTATCATTTTGTTAAGTTAAGTAATTTCTTTGCTGTTATTTGTAGCGTTGAGTTAGATATGTGGGTGTATGTTTATATGTGTGTTGCATGCATTGGTTTACAGACTCTCCGCTACCGTCGCCATTACCAGAATCAGCTTATCAGGATCCACAAACTCTTGGCAATGGTATGCCTACATTATACATGTTAACCCTTTAACCTCTAGATCACTGACGTCTATACTAGCTATGCCGTGTTCCGTGATTTGATCTACACTACAAGTGTAAACGGTTCTTAGAAAAACGATATGTACATGTATACGATGTGACTTAATTTTACAAATCCATATAATTTTCAGTCACTTACAGCTGTGGAGGATAGTAGCGAGACATAACTTTGAGTGACAGAAAATTTTAATTGAATTGCTCAGCGTTCCAAAGGTTAAACCTTCATGATGCATCATTTTGCTTCTCTAATGTTTGACTTAATTTCCTACACCAAGAGGTTTCAAAATGAAACTTTTCCTGGAACTGTTTTAATAAGAACAATGTCTTTTTTCAATTGTTACCCACTTCAAATCATCTACATTGACTACACTAACTGCACTTATGTTTCAGTAATTTTATTCACACTTTTTCTTTGATTTCATTCACACTTTTATAACCAGTTTTTAGAATTGAAAAATGTCTTCAAGTCTGTGGAACTGATTTGCGTTGTGAATTGATTTTACTAATCCAATAATTTTCAGTCACTTAATGTTGTGGATCTTGTCAGCGAGACACTACTTTAAGTGACCAAAAATTCAATTGAATTGCTCAGTGCTCTAAGAGTTAAACTCTCACTATGAATCAAAGCATCATTATGCACCTTAATTTCCTACACCTAGGGGTTTTAGAATAAAAATTTCATGGAACTGTTTTAATAATAACAATACATTTTTTCATTTGTCACCCACTTCAAGTCATCCTCATCCACTACAAGTTGCAATTCGCAGCTTGTAGTGGATAAAGATGGCGATGGTGAATTGCGGCTTGAAAGGGTTAAGGTATTGATCTCATCCATAGCTGTATTTTGGTTTTATTTTTCCTTCACACTGGGAAATATGAAAGAGAAATAAGGAAGAAATTTGCTAGACTGGTATATGATTCAAACTAGCTGGAAGTAATTTTCAACCACAAGCGGTTGAAAATTCGAATTCTATTATTTAGGGGTTTAAGGGTTAAATAAATACAATGACTTTGTGTGAAACTCCAATTAATTTTTCTAAAACTCTTTTTCGAATACTGAGCAATTTCAGTTAACTTCTCTACTAATGACATTTATGTCAAAAATATAATGTGAATTGTTCAAATAGAATAAAGGAATTAGAAAATTATAATATTATGTCAAAAATTATGATATTGATTATCAGAATACAATAAAGCAGTTGGAACATTATAATATTATGTCAGAAATATATTGGTTCAATTTTTTCCGGCATAAAACTGCGTTGGTTCACTGCATTGTGTTTACTGTGTTTGTGTCTGTTCCAATCTTTTACAAGGGAACCATTCAGCGACACAAGACATTCACCTGATGTCAGTTTAGTGATGACCCATCATCTCCGACGCTGCTAATTCCAGCTTCGAATGAATAAAAAATAGAAGCAGTCAATTCAGCAGCACAGGGGTTAAATGATGACACAAATTTAAATGAATAGTTCTGGATCACACTGATGTCTTATTTCAAATATGATTGCCTGGAATATCCGATAAAGTAGACCACTGTTTTCTTTGTAATCAGGGGGGGGGGGGGGGATTTTGTTTTGCTTATCTTGAAAGCTTTTGATTATTATTCTATTTTTTGTCACCCTGTGGTCATCCTCTGCATTTATAGCCATGTGATTATTATTTGTTATTTATTTTCTAGTGTCGCCACCGCTGCCACCCCCTCCTGACCACCACGGAGGAAGTGGCGAGATGACTCTCCCCCAGCACCACAATCAAGCGTCCCGTCAGTCTGCATACGCAGACTCCCAGCACGATGATTACGCTATGAGCCTGAGCATGGATCAGCCAGGAGGTCGGTTCAGCTCAATTAGACCCGGAGAAGGAGAATGGGTTCCCAAAGTTTACTTGGAGAAAGGTAAATCTATATAATTGTCTGCAAATTGTAGCTGCTTACTTTAATAGTAAGCAGTTGATGCCTTCAGACTGTGCACAACAGTATGCATGTATTCATCTATATTAACATACTGTCAGTCCAGTGTCCGCAGTAAGGATATTAAACGTTTCCTCAACGATTTAGGCTGCCACTAAACTTCATAAAATAGTTTATTGAAATGCTCAGTTGATCAAAGAATTTATTTTTGGGTGTCTTATTTTTGTAATACTAATCATTGGTACCAGTACTACATGTATACTTAATACATCAATAAAAGCCTTATAACAATCTGAAACTTATCTGGTTATATGTTTTATTTTGAATGAAAATAAAGTTTTGTTTCCTTATTATAACAATCCATCACCATCAACCTTAGTAACACCAACACGGACCCAAAGGCATGTGAGATGTTGACCAACCTAGAAAATTGTATTTTAATCTGATGTCATTCCCACTAAATATACAGTGTACTAGACATCTAGAAATATAATTTACAATAGAAAAATTAATAGAAATTTAATAGAAAAAGGAATTCAAACTGAATTTAAACCTCAATTCGTATTGGGTGCTTAACCCTTACAGTGCCGGGACCGACTTTAGTCTGCAGACGTCAGATTCTGACGACTAAAGTCGTCTCGGCGCTGTAAGAGTGAAAATATTTATAGTTGCCGTAGACCCATAACATAGGTATTCAAATGAATCAGAAAGAGCTGACTAAGACTAAGACTAAAGTTATGCTGATTTCAAATTGAAAAAAACCCTTGGTCTCTAAGGTCTTCAAAAATTCAGCGCTTTAACGGTTAATACATGTATATACATGTATGTATGATAAACTTGAAAAAAACAAAAGTGAATGTATCACAGATCAGTACAATAAATGATTACTTACTTACAATACTTATTTGCAGTTATCGCCATTTACGACTATGTGAAGGACAAAGAAGATGAGCTAACATTTTCTGAGGGATCTACAATTTACGTCGTCAAGAAGAACGATGACGGATGGTGGGAAGGCGTCATGGAGGGTGTCACAGGATTGTTCCCGGGAAATTACGTAGAGCCCTGCATTTAAATATCTTCCCACCGGCACGTTTACATTGACACTTGTACTGATAAAAATGTTTGTGTAACAAGTTTCTGGCCAATTAACCCCTACAGCGCGGGGATCGACTTCAGACGTCAGATTCTGACGACTAAAGTCGATCCCCGCACTGTAAGAGTAAAAATATTTAGAATGGCCGTAGACTCATAACATAGGTATTCAAGTGAATCGGAAAGAGCTGACTAAGACATTTATGATGATTTCGATTTGAATAAAAGCCTTTGGTCACCATGATTTATACGAAAAAAATTCGGCGCTTTAAGGGTTAACCCTTGAAGTGCTAGTCACATCTATAGCTCTTTTAAGCATTTTTGTCTAGGACAGCTGCTTAACCCTTGTCCTGCTAGACCCGTATATATACGGTTTTAAGCATATTTTAAGCCAAATAATATGTCACTGAAATGGATAATATAGTTTGTGGTAGATGCTCAGTTAGTCAAATAACTCAATTTAGAAGATGTATATTTAAAATATATATATATTTTTTTGTCATTTAAAACTGCGTTAGCAATTCCAGCTTCAAATGACAAAAAATACAATTGAAAGAATTCTGCAAGACAAGGGTTATTAATATATATATATATATATATTATAGACGATATATTATTTACCAGTGCATTGAAAGATAAGGTTGTTTATTAGACATTCAACAATAAATAGTCACTATTATACTCTGGATAAGAATAATAACCATATACAGAGGGAGAATACTGAGATATATTATGTACATGTTAATTCTGCTATAAACGGATGAGCTGCATCTGTAAGCCTTTTTCGACATACAAGGGCTTCTGAATGTGTTTGGCATTCCTTGATTATTTGGGGACAAAGGAATTTATTTATAGGTGAGTGTGACTAACCCATTTGAAAAAAAATATAGTGACATGCCCCTCTTCACAATTAAACCCTTTTGATGAAATTGTTGATGCAAATCCACCTTTCATCTATTTCAATGAGGTTCTTGGGCAGACAATAGTTTCTATGAAACTGATTTAATTGGAGATCTATTTCATTTTACCTTGAAATGTAAATTACCTAAACAATTCTCATTTCGAAGCAGATAAGAATTCCTTAAAACAAATTTATTTGTTTATATAAATGAATGAGAATAAATGTCACAAAACATTTGCAAATAAGCAAGTATAATCTAATAAATTAAAGTTTGAAGCGTCCTTAATGTTGGGCCAAGGTCGATGGTGAGCCAACATTAATCTGGCAGTGAGTCAAAGGCTTGTGTGCTTATAAGTGGTTACTAAAAGGATGTGCTCACCAGCAATAACTTGTATATCTGTTTGTATATGCATGTACAATGTTTTTTCTTATACGCTGTGGTTAAGCAGGCAAGTAATCTAGGCACAGTATTAACACAGGAGCCATGGTAAATGTTAACTATTAAATCGCTGTGTATCTTTTACACCACCGTATTCGGGAGATGCTATTATTATTATTGCCTAACTATATTTAGTAAAGAATGTTATTCATGTTTTCAAGATTCATGTAGAAAGTGGTTAAACTTTACTCACTTTGGAACTTAGTGTGAAAAGATTCTGACGTTTCGACCTGCCTTCAGCAGATCTTGATCAGATCATTCTGCGACCACCATCTGAGCCGAATCACCCATGATGATTGCGTGATAAAGATCTGCTTAAGGCAGGTCGAAACGTCACAATCGTTTGACACCGAATTCCAAGGTGAGTAAAATTTAACCACTTCCTGCACACTATTATATAATTTTATTATATTTGTTACCCATGGCTATGTATTAGCTGAACCCATAAATATACAGTACCTAGAAACATATCGTCGCCTCGGAGCTAAAGGATCCTATCTGACACTCGCTAGAGTGGCAGATAGGATCCTTTAGCTCCGAGGCGACGATATATGGAAATGCATATTTAATAATAATAAGTTAGATAAACCAGCAGTTGTAAATAGGATACATGTATGTAATACAAATTATAATTTGTTTTCGATTTGTTATGTAATAAGTTATGTAAGTAAATTGATGGAGCGTTCTATGAATGTATTTGTCTGGTTGTGTCTGTGTTGATTTCATCAGTTGATGTTTTAACGTCGGATTCTGACGCCGAAGGTCGATCCCTGCCGTACTGTAAGAATTAAAATATTTGTAATGGTCGTAAAACCCATAACATAGGTATTCAAATAAAGCGGAAAGACCTAACTAAGACAATAATGATGATTCAAATCGGGAAAAAACTTTTGTCTCCATGGTTTATGCAGAAATATGTTAGCGTGCTATTAGGGTTAAAGTAGCCTCAGATTACCTGATGATGCCAGATTGCTTTGTTCATTAGCGACAGCCCCGGCAGCACTGACGTCATGACCACATGTGTGGAGGTCGTGACTGAATTCATCAGATTACCTTCTCCTGGCCCAGTTTAGCCTATATGTGCACAAAGGTGGCCTAAAACCGCATTTATTTCATCAGATTCCTTGCACCGCAAGCACTTGTCTTAACCCTTAAAAAGCGCTAAATTAAATAATTGAAAGTTCCACCCACTTGAAGTTGTGTCTTGCTACCGCGACCCACAACTTTAAGTGGATTGACTTTAGACGACAGAAACGGATGTCAGTAGACGTTCTAAAGTCGGTCCCTACACTCCTACACTGAAAGAGTAAAACAATCTCTGATGGCAGTAGACCCATAACATAGGTATTTAAATCAAGCAATAAGAGCTAACGAAGACATTGATAATGAATTTGAAAAAATCCCTTAGATCTTCATGCTTTATATACATATGTTTCAACTTTTTTTTGGTTAAATGTTAACCCTCCTATCACCCAGATACTTTCCCACATAAGCCTTCCCCTCTCGAGATGTGAATCTCCGTAAACGGTTGCAGCTCTATGTTCAGAATGTTCTATGTTCAGAAGGTCCTTTGTTCAGAGGTTCTATTTTCAGAAGGTTCTATCTTCAGAAGGTTTTATGTTCAGAAGGTCCTATGTTCAGAAATATTTGTTCAGAGGGTCGTATGTTTAGAAAGTACGGGTGACTATTTGTCAGGCCCCACTGGGTACACAACGTTTTTGCGACGTTGAATCAATGTCACTGACGTTGATTCAACGTAGCAAAAACGTTGTGTGCCCAGTGGCTTTCCGAGTTTAAATGAGGTTTAATACAATTTGATGGAATCATTAAAGTGTAGATAAGAGTTAAAATTATATTTCATAGGAGGTATGTTGTTCGAACGATCATATAAAAACAAGCGATGTATAGATATAGAAATATCAAAATCTGTAGAAATATCAAAATACGTAATTTTAAATAGAAGAAATGGCCACCGTGACCAGTGAGATACACATATGGTATACATGTCAGAGCAAAATACGTGTGTTCTTCATAAACATAAGTTATTTTGTTAATAGAATTTTGTTAATAGAATCATAATTTAGTTTTGGGAGATCCACATCTTTAGTACAGAGATACCATAAATAACCATAGTCATCATCTGTAGGCCTACATCATTCATCAAAGGACTGCATTTTTTTATCGCATTACAAAGTCACTTATGTGACCATTAGTGCAGAATAGTGATGTAAAGGTAATAATTCACCACTACAGGATATGAATGCCATATTACTGTGATATATTCATCTAAAATAACATCACAGTCTGCATGGAACTGATTTTTGATGTATACTTAACAAGAAAAGAAACGCAACACCACTTTATGGATATAGGCCCCTACTGTTCAAAATATTTCATATGTTTCAAGAAACTGAAATATACCACTCATTACTTGGTAATTGAAGATTAGTATCTGCCAGTTTTTTTAACGTGTGTCACCCACAGTAGTGTGTATGGCCCATTTCTGCATGTTGCACCGCCAAAAAGTGTTGACCCACGCTTTCACCAATTGACTGATGTCACTCACTTGTGGCCGCTTGGCCCCAATGCGTAACGTTAGTGTCTGCGCAGAAACACACGTTCTTTTACTGGACTGGGATATACAGTACATTATTTGTCCTCATCTTTCCTGTCGTGGCCTATCAGAGGTTATCCGGAGAAACAGGCTCAGGCTGCACAATTGTCAAAGGAGGCATTTTCATCAGCTCAGTATTTTTGTGTAAATGAACTTAAATTTATTCAGAAAGGAGACTTTTTGTTCCCCCACCCCAGCCCGCATAATTGCTTAATGACCTTGAAAGTTGACTTTCTTCAATTTGAAGGTCATTTGTCCGTTACTAAGGTCAAAACACAAAATACAGTAGGGGCCATACACACCAACATTATTTAAATCAATCGAACGGTTTTGACTAAATTACACGAAAAAAGATCATTTTTAATTTGTTGCGTTTATGTTTGTGTCAAGTATAGGAAACATGTGTCTTGTATAGATTACCAGATGATCAATGTTGATTACATAAGAAGTAATATATATTAATAAAAATTAATCCGCTATGGGGGTAACATATAGTTATTATCGGCCTAAATATCTTCACATCCATCACATGATTTTATCACTTTGTATATGGTAAGACTTATTTTTTCCTGCAAAATAGAGTGGTCACTCCAAGTTCTATCTCAAATACTACGTACATTGAATGCTTAGCGTTCCCATGAAAATATCCTGATCATGTCACGAATGGTATCAATGTATATTGCCCCAATTACCACATATTCTGTATGACCAATGGGTGCATATTGTTATAAAAATGTACCCAATAATCTTTGGTGACTTGTTCATGACACTATAGCTTTTAGTTTCCAAGAGTACAAAAGTTACTAATATCGTCTGACGATTGTGTATGTTCATATTATATATTCTGTTTGTGTCAAGTATAGGAAACATGTGTCTTGTATAGATTACCAGACGATCGATGTTGATTACATAAGAAGTAATATATATTAATGAAAATTAATCCGCTATGGGGGTAACATATAGTTATTATGGGCCTAAATATCTTCACATCCATCACATGATTTTATCACTTTGTATATGGTAAGACTTATTTTTCCCTGCAAAATAGAGTGGTCACTCCAAGTTCTAGCTCAAGTACTACGTACATTGAATGCTTAGCGTTCCCATGAAAATATCCTGATCATGTCACAAATGGTATCAATGTATATTGCCCCAATTACCACATATTCTGTATGACCAATGGGTGCATCTTGTTATAAAAATGTACTCAATAATCTTTGGTGACTTGTTCATGACACTATAGCTTTTAGTTTCCAAGAGTACAAATGTTACTAAAATCGTCTGACGTTTGTGTATGTTCATAATATATTCATAAAATATGTTCATAATAATTCAAAAGAAAACTTCATCGTCAGTATTTTAAAAATTGCCCGCGCAAATGAGTGCCACACGAAGTTGTGGTAAAAAATGAGAGTCTTAGTTCGGCATTTATTCTGATGATATGGAAATAGCTAGAGTTATTCCATTATATAAAGCAGGAGAAACGGATTTGTTTACAAATTACAGATCTTTTGTATTACTCCCTCAGTTTTCAAAAATACTTGAAAAGATTTACTAGTTATAACCGATTAGATAAATTTATTTCCAAATATGACTTTTTATAAAATATTTAGTATGATTCTAGGCAAATATGTCAACTAATTTTGCTTTATTAGAATTAATAGACTAATTTATTTCATTTACCATCCGTTACAGCCTTTCTATGTCAGGGACCTGTTGACCGTTATTGTCAGATAGCTCTCCATTGTCTTGAGCTATAGGCTCGTCTGTATCTTCCGTATGTGTGTGCGTGTGCGGAAGTGTCTACAAATTATATTGAAAATGCCCCCAGTAGGGCATATCTGTAGGATCCTGACGTCGTTCAGTTAATGTGGCGGTTATCCCCGGCTTCTCGGACGCGAGAGGTTGTGGACGACCGCCTCGTTTCCGTACCTTGGTGACGGGTGCACACAATTGCAAAGTGTGCGGCCTTGGTATTTTTCCCGCACTTCAGGCGTTACACTCGGCGACTACGGACGTGCCGTAGTTTGCTCTCGCTAAGTCAGATAGGACGTGCCGTGCGCGGAGGTTGTGCTTTGCTGTTGCCAAATGTTAAACGAATAAACATGACAAGAGGAGAAAGAGTTTTCTGATTTGTTTGCAACCGTCGACTCGACGGAGGAGGAGGAAGTTTGAGTTTAAATGGTGAGATTGGGCAGATTCCCTCGTCGGCCATTGTGACCCCACACTAGAGGCTCCGACGGTCACTTACAGGTACTCTCGGCACGAGGGGCTCCCCAACACGCCATACTGGAGCCCCCGACGTAGGCCCATCACACCATACTGGTGACCCCTGACGACTGATCGTCTACGCAACAGTGTTTTCACCTAGACGCCAGTTGAAAACCACTGTTTTCAAGGATAGTTTTGATTAATTTTAAGGGATTTTTTGAAAAAAATCAATAGCATTTTTTTCATCAGGTACGTGAAAACTGTAGGTCATTATTTATATGCCAGTTTAAATTAGTCAGAAAGAGTTATCAGAGGAGAAGCACGTTTCTTTATGTCGAAAACGGCGTAAATTTCTAAAATTTTAGACGAAATCCCACGTGTTTGGCGCCTTTTCAAGATGGCGACCTTGTCGGTTTCTCTAGAAGAATCCAGAAAATTATTCTCATAGACTTAGTCTATCATTTGTTAAATGTAAGAGTTTGTTTAATGCCTTCATCCTATTAATGCCACTGTAGGCGAGTAGGAAGTGGGTATTTTCGGTAACTCAATTTTTATCGTTGATTACCATAATTGGGTAACTCGATTTTAAAGTCCATAGACGAAATCTCGTCATTTTTTTCGATTTTTTTCTGCAAAATCGACAGAAATTATAAATATCGCTTCGACTCGGGTCGACGGTCTTATTAGGTCTGTTTAAAATATTCCCAGGACCGTAGGTCAATATTTTGTACTATATCATATGTTATTTCAGAGAATGCTGAATATTGTACATGTATTTGGTAGGTGTGCGCCATTTTGGACGCTGGTTTCCCTAACTTAGCTCATCGCCCGCCGTGGGCACCCATGTGTTCCGCCCTAACCGGCATGCATCTGGACAGTGAACCTGTGTCGCCACATCACATTAGCATAAAATAGGCCGCCATTTTGATTTGGCGGAGATCATTTTTCACGTGTTCAAAATTTTACACGGACCGGTTGTAATAATTTTTTTAAATTGTTTATAAATCTTCTTTTTCAAACGATTGAGGGAGAAGAAATGTAAATAAGTTGTTTCGAAAACAAATTGTGCTACTAATTGTGTGAGATTTTTGTTCACTTTGAACTTCCTTCGGTGTTTGTAATCGTTCTACCCTATTTAACGCCTTATTTGGGATCGCAGTAGGTAATGAATATGCTAATGTGAGGCGAGACGGGGATGCTGACCATATACTATGTACATACCGCCCCAAGCATGCCGTCACAGACTGTAAGCCACATGCTGCCTGCCGCACAGGCTGTAAGCACCGATAATACATCACGCACACACCTACCACAGACGACATAAACACAACCGCAACGAAGACAGTCGGTTTATACGTCAATCAATGAATCGATGCGAGCGATTGATTCGGACGTTTATGAGAATGACTCGGTGATGAACGTACCATTATAAAAAAAAACAACGTGGAATGCTCATCTCAGACATCATTTTTCAGCGAAATGATATACTATATCATTAATCAGCATAGACTACTGTCAGTCACGTTTTAAATATTATTCTTAAATCATAAATGTAACTGTTTTCCTTCGCAGTCACATTTAGTCTATCAGTTTGAGAACAAAATTTTCTCACGATAGTTTATTTCCTGAGTTTAAATTTTTCATAAATACAGAAATATTCGATTTGACAGTTGCGCTATTGCGAAACATTGCAAATATTTGAATGTGTTTTTCGACTTGCGAGAATTTTTTTTTTTTTCACCGAGGTCGATTTACAAAATACTATTATCCTAGCTTAGCATAGCATGTCATAATTGTATCTGGCATATTATATTATTTTTTATGTACCACTTCGACCTACGGTTTTCATGGTACCATTTTGCATGTGTGTGAATAAGTGAAAACGTTTTATGTCAAATATAGACCTTCAGTTTTCACTTCAATCAATATATACCTTTGTGAATTAGTGCACAGCATTTAGGTGAAACTTCAGCGACGCATTTTCAACTAATCTGCAACCCCCGTTTCTCGCAACATGCGACATAGCATGAACATTTTCTACAGTCTACAATTCTAAGATTCAGCATATTACAGACATTTTTCATCTGATTTACACGGCAACGCACAGCCTACCCGCGCACGGCACGTCACTGACATAGGCCACGGAGAGTGGCGACCGCATACCCTGGCCAAAGGCCTGGGGTGTGCACCAGCAATATGGGAACCTGCCACCGACACGGTGGAGGTAGACATCCGTCACTTCAACAGAGTGCTGGAAAATGATATTAAAAACGGCCAACGACAGTTTGGCATTGTTCACATATATGACATTTTTATAATCGCTCAGGCCTGCACAGATAGCCAAATAGGTCGCAGACTGAGTGCTTCATTATTTAAATGACTTTATTACATAAAAGATTACAATTTGATATGAACTATGTAACGTAACCTGATTTGACAGGTTTATTAATGCTGACAGTTTTGTGGCTCGAATCAGCATGTGTAATGTGGGCCGACCTTTTAGCGTGACCGTCACAGGTGCCGTCCACGCGTCATGCGGCGCTGCTCAAATACGGTCCTGTCTACAACACAGCACACAGTGTATGCCGTATAAACCTATGCACAACGCATTTAACAGCACAGCCGACAGACTTTATAAACGTGATTGTCTGCTTCAGCCGACACGGCTGGCAATCAGCATCAGCAGTACATTCACTGGTACGGCACAGCAAAGAACCAGATCAGCATCGACTTCAGAATATTCTACGATTTCAGCAGCCATTTTGATTATAGTTACCTGCATATTTTCGAAAATCACTTATTATTCAACTCAATATTGAATGTTTTAATAATAGTGCATTTTTTATTAATTCTAGTTTAATATTTTCGTGCCTTATATCGCTTCCGATTTTTACTATACATCGCTAACGATTTTTTACGACGATGCATAGGTCTGTTTCATTTCACCGCACGTTCGGCGATATGACACAGACATGTGCGTTTTTTAACTTTAATGTTTTTAATGTTTTGCCAACGCAAGAGGGCGACTTTTGCGTTTGGCGCGCCAGCAAATAGCTGGTCATGTCCCACACGTGACATTTCGTGGAACAACTAGTTCCACTGCACATCGTTCGATACATGTTATCATGTCTTTTTGCGACCAAATCGCAGAAGTATTTTAAAACCTGTGGTAGGGCACGTGCCCGAGACAGGTACGAACATACAGCGTACTACGCTAAACGAATCACACGTGATCAACGGCTATCAGTACATCTATTAGGAATCCGCAGGGTCCACCTAGAACTGGTAGTGCGGACACTCTGACGTCCAACGGGACGAGAGTTAAAACGAAAAAGTCGACGGCAGTCAGAAGCAGTCAAAAATCGGCCACAGTCCTAAAGCAAATAGATGTTAAAGTCAACTTGTCTAACAGAGACAATACTTATGTAGCGCCGCATTCGCGAGCCCCCGCCGTGTCCCGCGCTAACGGGAACGGCGGTGGTTTACGAACGTATTCCCGCATACCTTTACATCTACGGGGTAAAACCCCGGGTGCTGCTGACGCCATAATCGACTTAATCAAAAGCAAACATGCGAATATCGCTACTCGCGAAAAAATTTCGACCGACCAAACAGTGCGAAAAAGTAGAGTCATAGGAATAATCCAGACTCCTGCCCGATTCGTGCAGATGGTTCATGCCATAGTTGCGCCTCACGACATCTATGGCGGGCTCAACCGCATACATAGTATTAACAATGTTTTTAAATTGTAAATGAATATGCCAGGCCTGGCAGCATTGTGTACAGATATATAAATGTAAAGACATTTTTTTTTGCAAGTTCATTGCTACATTACGAATAGAAATTATGTTAATTAAATGAATGGGTTGATCGCAGCTTGCAGCTAATGAATACATACATAAAGGACAGTTGGTGCTAAGAGGATGGGACAATTCATGTATAATGCTGCGATTTCAACCACCCACGCTGTAACCACACCCGCTATATTTTAAAAAAAAAACTATGCTTAGTTATAAGAGGTTACATATTTTTACAACCCCGCTACTTGCACGAAGCAGTCTCCTACACATCAGTTGGGTCCTACGTTATCACTCACCCGGGGGTAATGTAGGATCCTGACGTCGTTCAGTTAATGTGGCGGTTATCCCCGGCTTCTCGGATGCGAGAGGTTGTGGACGACCGCCTCGTTTCCGTACCTTGGTGACGGGTGCACACAATTGCAAAGTGTGCGGCCTTGGTATTTTTCCCGCACTTCAGGCGTTACACTCGGCGACTACGGACGTGCCGTAGTTCGCTCTCGCTAAGTCAGATAGGACGTGCCGTGCGCGGAGGTTGTGCTTTGCTGTTGCCAAATGTTAAACGAATAAACATGACAAGAGGGGAAAGAGTTTTCTGATTTGTTTGGAACCGTCGACTCGACGGAGGAGAAGGAAGTTTGAGTTTAAATGGTGAGATTGGGCAGATTCCCTCGTCGGCCATTGTGACCCCACACTAGAGGCTCCGACGGTCACTTACAGGTACTCTCGGCACGAGGGGCTCCCCAACACACCATACTGGAACCCCCGACGTAGGCCCATCACACCATATATCTATCTAGTCTATTATTAAAAGTGTTAAGAGTTGGAGCTAAAACAACATGTTTCGGCAGCGAATTCCACGGGCTTACAACCCTCATGGGGAAAGAATGGTTACGGGTTTGCAGCCTAAATCTCTTCTTCTCTAGTTTTAGGTGGTGCCCCTTGTACGTACTAGGCCTACTGTTCCTGTTAATTTTTAATAGTCTCTGATAGGTGCTGTACTTTCCCGTTAATAGTTTATAGACTTCTATCATGTCGCCCCGACTTCTCCGATATGCTATAGATAGTAGCTTTAGGATCCGGAGTCTCTCTGGATATTCTACATCTCGAATCTGTGGTATGAATTTGGTCATCCTTCTTTGTACATTCTCTACCTTGTTTAAATCTGTTTTGAAGCAAAGAGGCCAAATTACATGCCCATATTCGAGATGTGGTCTTACTACCGCCTTATGCAGTTGCCCAAGGCTGCCCCTGAAAGTACACACAGTTTTGGAGATTGCTTATGGTCTCACCACCCTAAATACGCCGAAATCCGGGGAGGTTTCCACTAATGATGGAATCATCACACAAAATATTTTTAATGCGGCTGTTTCGACCTCTAGTGAAACAAAATAAAATACAAAAAAGGTATAATTTTGTGAATATATAATA
Source organism: Flabesymbios commensalis (assembly GCA_964017125.1). Lineage (NCBI taxonomy): Eukaryota > Metazoa > Annelida > Polychaeta > Terebellida > Flabelligeridae > Flabesymbios > Flabesymbios commensalis. Next base: position 7,477,148 of record OZ024918.1, on the reverse strand, counting down.
ATTAAAGCTCACGTTATCTTCTTTGTCAATGATATCAGATATAACTGTTTCATGATAACCTCGCAGGGATACAGTGGGTTAAAATGTATATCTGTTCTGTAAAAGAGAGTACGGATTTTAGCCCAATTTTAACAGTAGTGACCGTTTTACACGCTAGGGGGCTTAGCTCAAAATCTGTCTGGTCTGGTCTGGTAAGCTTTATCCTGATATGTCACACTAAATATCTAATATGGTAAAATCGGCCTGCGGAATTGAGGCAGTTTACATATGTTTCAATGGGACTGACATTAGGGGTGGTGATACATTATCTTACTCCACATTTTGATGTCATCCGCGAACATTTGCACTGACTGTTTAACTACATCTGGGAGGTCATTTAAAAATATCACAAATAATACTAGAGTTAGGACCTACCCCTGGGGTAAACCACTAGTGACCTCTTCCCAGGATGATTCCTCCCCATTTATGATGACTCTATATTTCCTGCCGTCCAGAAAGCATTTATCCATGCCAAGCTTTTTCCTGTTATTCCATAGCCTTCTAGCTTTGCCAATAAGCGTTTACAAGTGCGGTACTGTGTCTAAGGCCTTTCTGAACTGTGAGATACAGGATCGACCCTCCACAAATCTGTGTTGGTAGTCGGATAGCAACTTGTTTTTCCACATGTGTTTCATGATCAGCTCTCACTAGGTGTTCAAGTGTTTTACATATCACTGAGGTTCATCAATTGAAAACACAGGTCTATTCATTGATTTAAAAGAAAGCTTTTGGCACAAAAAAAAACTTTACAGGTATGGGGTAAGAGGTATGTCGGTAAGTACTATTGTCCAGCCGCCATGTTGGCCGACTGTCCACTCCTACCTTTGATCCTTGAGTCTAATCTAGATCCCCGTTTGGGCGATGGTTAGTAATAAAACATCGTTGAATCCATAATTCTCCTTTCTTTCATTTATTGTATCAATCAAACATGTAATTCGCCGTGCACATAATCTCGGACAGGATGCTATGGCCTAGGTCACGTACACGAGCAGAGCAACACGTTTGCCTACTGCGCAGTCTGCTGTGTGAGTGAGCGGGGCGGTCGAAATGCGCGGCAAAGATAGCGTGGGTGAGGCCCGATGGGGAAATATAACTCGTCAGCTACACAATCTCATCTGGCCTCACTGGCCGAAAGGAAGCCGATCGCTTATCCCCACAGGTAGGCCTATATCAATTAATAATGTAAAGAATTACTTGACTGGGCGAAAACAATACTTAGATATTGTTAATGCAATATATATATGTCACAAACAGTTTGCCGGGTGCCACAAGGATCAGTAGGCCCTACTTGGTCTGCAGTTGTTTTATTTGTGCATAAATGATATTTGTAATGTGTCAAATTGATCAAATATATTTTATTTGCAGATGATACAAATGTATTTTTCAGTGGAAAAATTATTTTTTTGCCAAGTTGAAATAGTAAAAGTTGGTTTTAAAATTTTGACCAGGTAGGGATGAACTGCGGACACTGTCAACCAGTGCGCCCAGGTAGGCCTACCCACACATAGCGTATAATGCACCCCTGCTACGGCTGATCTGATTACTCTGTATGACGCCACTCGTGATCGCTCACATTAAAGGCTCACAAGGCCCGAGCACGATCACTAGCAGTTTTAATACTTGCGCTAACGAGGATTTTGGGATACTTTGCATTATAACGCTAGCGATAAACAAAACGACCCACGAACGACGTTCTCTACAGTATTTCATATACTGCCTTTTTAACGATAACGCATGGGCAAAGCCCGCGACTTCAAGAATCATGTGACCCCAGTAGTGTTCTCGCTTGTAGTGACCTCCACTTATGTTTAACCAGTTTTATCATTGAAGTCATGCATAGACCTTTCAGAAAATGTATAGTTATCCATAGCCTAGACAAGAAAAAATGTGCTTTTGACCACTGTAATGCCATAAAAATGACATTTTTGGCATGTCGCCAGCTTGAATTTTTCTCTTAGACAGGTCACTGCTCATGAGTGGGTGCAGTTTTTGGAAGATAAATTGTTTGAATTTGACGAACATATAGTAGTAATTGTATTTTTAAAAATAATTCCCAAAAGTAGTATATTGTCCCTTGCAAAATTGAATTAATGTTCATGTCGCCGCAAAATAACAAAATACGTTACATTTGAGTTAGCTAGTTGTTTTTATCTGCCAAAAATTCTATGATCAACTAAAGTTCCTTGCTGTGTGATGAATATGTAATCTAAGGTATATATATAAAAAGACATTAAAAAATTAAGTGATATTAACAGTTCTACTCTTGCAATAACCAATAGAAACAAGCAGACGCTATTTATTTTTTAAGAAAACAGAATACGTTATATGGACTCTGAAGATATAGTGATATGCACACTTAGCAACAAATGGCCCTTTAGTTACTCACTAGGTATGTCTCCACGCAGCAAGTAAAAAATTAGCCTGGCCACTGAACCCAGCTTTACAATTGTGCAAAAAGTGATAAAAATCCAGAATACGTTACACAAAATACGTTACATTTTGTAACGTATTTTGGTAACGTATTTTGGTAACGTATTTTGCTCTTCATCAAACAATGTTGTATTAGTGCATTCTGCTTCGTAACAAAAGTACAAAACACTCACACTTTGCATGATACAGCTATTTACCGGATATAGGGACATTTAGTATCATTGCTTTATCATAACATGAATTATGTTAGTTATGTAACGTATTTTGGTAACGTATTTTGCATTTTTATTGGAAATATTAATTAACAGGCACGAAATGACAGAAGCTCAGTATTATCGTGATAGGAATAATTAAAAATGTGCTTAGACAAAAAAACACATCAATGTGGCAGTGTGTAATAACGTCCATTATACACACAAATACAGAATACGTTACTTTTAATTCTGACAAAGATTTTGTGCCTGGTGAAGTATAGTGAAATAGTAGATACAATAATTCTGGTGACAATGACACGCACAATTTATTGTATTGCCTAGGTTTATTTAAAACAATATTGAAAGGGTATTGAACATGTACACACTACTGTTCTTATCAGGAAAAAAACTAGAATAAAAATACACTACTACTTTGAAAAACTTTTATATCTTGTATACTGCAATGTATCAAGACCATTGACACTTAGAAACATTGAAATTACATTATTATATTTAATTGTGCATGTTTTTATTTTGCATAGTATTTGTACAAAAATGCCCAATACATATCAGATATTTTGGTAAATGTTTAAACTATAAGAAAATGTAACGTATTCTGTGTGTGTTTTTTTGATGATTTTAATTGTTCATCAAAAAAATGATTAAAATTGATGTTTTATACTTGGTATCTCAATTTTTCAGGACAAGAACAAATATTTTTTATATTTCAAAATAATGTTGTAAAAAGAGGTCTAGTGAGAATTTGATTTTTTTATATTAGCTTGTGGAAAAGTCTTGAAGTGGCGGACTTTGCCCATATAGCACTGCGGCTTTAAATCGTTACTATATGTTTAGCATATGTTGGACGAAATCTCCACACACCTGCTCGAATCGTGTTGCTGGTTCTCGCTACTACAACGCCAAACTGGCGAGATCAGACACACACATCTCACTATTTTAATTATACCACATTGTTTTAATATGTTATTTACGTAGTAATTTTGCAAAGCAATTTACGTAAACGATTTTGGTAATAATTAAACTGCATATTAATTGTATTAATTAAATATAAATAAGGTTGTACGACACACGTCGCAGCAGCATAACTTCAGAACACTGGTGTTAAGAGGATGGGAAAGGACTTTAAAATATTTTTTATGCTGCACACGTGATGTTTTCGCCACCCACCGACCCTGTATTTTTCGCACTCAGTTATTGTTGTAATAATGTTGTTTTTGGTGCACTGCTCGGATGGGCCCGACGAAAAACCTCCGCTTTACCAACAAGTTAGTTAGGTTCAACGTTGTTACTTAGCCCGGGGGTAATGTGGGGACCGCTTTGGTTTCGTTCGCCAGGGGTCAGCACCTGACGAGGAGCTGCACCCCCTGGCGGGCGCTACCACTCACTCTTTTACTTGTGATCTACTCATGGAGCAGGGCGGACCTGCCGTTTCCCTGCTCCTCGCAGCTCAAGCCACGAGGCTGCCGCCGCTTTCGACATTCCATCACCATCCTGGGATCCATCTGAGACAGTGCACAGCGAAGATGAAGTTATAATTAATAAAGCATCAAGAACCATCATCGAGTCAATCTCAAGGTAGGGGAGGACGGGGCATGTTCGAACCCTTAAGACATAATGCATACCTGTTCACTAGCTATTTACTTAAATCACTCATTATTGCATACATATAGTGCTTCCACATGTATGATACCCCACTAAAATTTATAGTTAGTTGTCATGTATATTTTAAAAAATATAGCGCAAAATGTGATTACAACCAGACTGGTCGGACATGCCCCGCCTCTGGGGCATGTCCGACCAGTACTGTTCCAACATGCCCCGGTTATTAAAGTGCAATACAACAATGACAATAATTGGCAATCCTTTGTATTTTATTATTGCATTTTGAATGAATAGCAACAGTGTGATGTTGCCCTTCACAAGGTAGCAGCACATTGTCAGTCTCCCATAACGTTGTCAGCAGTGGGCAGTGGCAGTTTGTCCATCAGGCCACCGGAGCACCACTGGCGTCATTTATCACAGTTATCCACCAACTGCCGGGCTACCAGACAAAACAGCATGTGTTGTATGAAAAAGTGTGGTAATGTGTGGCTGAGTGAGTGCCAGCATGTATGGGTGAGTGTGGATATGTGTGAATAAGATAAACTATGTTTCAATTATGACCATTGGTTGAGAGGCTAGTTCGGGGCATGTTCAAACCCTTTCCGGGACATATCCGAACGCGCTTGAACGTGCCCCGTAATGCCATTTCAGCTTCAACCCCAAGTATTGCCCGTACCCCTTGTGATGGTTCAAAAATACTTTCCCTGTATGTTGTATACCTCTGTGTTCTATTTCTAGAACAACAAATAGTTACTTAACTACTAAAACTGTAGTTCACACAGTATTTAGGAAAATTAACCTAAATAACATAAAATAAGACGAAAATCACGTAATTGAATCGAGAGAAAAACGAAAAAACTGTGGCTGATGAATTTTGGGAGAAAGAGTGACTTAGGGAAGAGGTACATCATGAATTATATTTTAAATTCACCAGGTGGCCCTCAATTCTGAGTTACCAGCAGGGGACGAACGTGCCCCGGTGCTCGAACATGCCCCGTCCTCACACGGTTTTATGACTTATTTTAAGAAAATAACTATTGATCAATATGAGTCATCGTGCAGACTAAACAATTGTTACGTCTGTCAAAATAGGTGATTAGTTAAATAAATCAAGTTATATTGTCTATGTTTCGAAACTAATTCAATACAAATATATAATATAATTGTATGCACTGTATAAATGTCGACTGTCATAACTTTTATATTGCTCTGCAATTAATTATTTTTGTTTTTCATACATGTATGTATTATTATATAGAAGAATAAATTCGCGTCGATTTATATTTATATGAACAATTTCATTATGATTATCATATTGTATGCCATATTATGTAAGCATAATAATAATGTATATTTATTTAAAACCATTTGTTCATTGTACTCATAAATGATTTAATCTTATTATACTTTTGTATAAATGAATACACTAAACATGTTAAATATAGTGATGTATTCCCAGCAAACACCGGACGCTGGGCCGGTGTTGATTTAGTGTTGGCACAGAGTCGGAGACGATGGGCCGGCATTGGATCAACAGTGGTTCGTCGTCTCGTGTTTGCTGGGAAACCGCTATGTGTTTCCTCACTATAAAATATATATATGAATCTGATGACTTTAACCCATGGAAACTTTTTTCTCGAACATGTTAGTATCAAATATGTCACGCGTTTTTATCGTATTTCTATATTTGAAGTGACTCGCACGCCGGCATACCGGCGTGCTAGATAATAGACTAGTGCGCCGGCATAGCTTCTATAATATATATTCAGCCTCATCTCATCATCTGTACATCATTCATTTCTATCTACAGTTTGCACTGTTTTTAATGAATAACAAAGTCACTTCCCTGACCGTCCCGTTTAATAAGTGACGTTAAGCAACTTTCCTACTCACATTACCGGCCGATATGTATATTTTATACATAATGTAATTCATTGTTTATCATTGTTGTAGGGTGGCTCCTTTGATAGCGACATGTGCTTATGTCTTAAAAGGAGTCTCCCTCACCATATTGTATTATATATTGGTGGAATAAAGCTATTTGTCTGTCTGTCTGTCTGTCTATCACTTCTAATATGCAAGCATGTATAAACAAAGGGTTAGTTGAGTATTATTTTCATTTGAGAACCAACTATGAGGCGAAAAATCGTGAATCACTAGAAGCGACCTTCACCTTTTGATAACTTCCGGCGGGCGGCAAACTCAAATGTTGTTGTCAAACTTGAAATCGTTATTTAGTCAAATAAACAAACAATTTAAGATTTTGTGAACCATGGCTCGTTAATCATGTCGGATTCATTGGAATCTAGATTTCTAAAAGGTCATTTTAATGGCCTGTGTGATGCCGTGAAGGTAAGCGAACACGGAACTCTCACAGTCACACACACAGTGTCAGCAGCTGTCACACTCACCAGTGGCAGTGGCAGTTGCTCACCCGGTCACCGTCCATCAATGATTCAATCATGCTCACAGTCACACTGAGTCACAGTCACATTGCACTGGACTGGTCACAGCTGAGTAAAACTACTGAGATGTGCTATCCGTATAATATATATCAGGTTTTACGATACATCAGGGCCGGGGCAGGGCACCCAATGAGTGACCCGCAATACTAGGCCTACTCAGCCTCAGGCTACTGTGTAGTACTGTATCAGAGCGAACATATCACATAACAAACAATCAGAAACTTGGGCATAGCCTCCGTCCCCAGTTTTTTTTACACACACTATGTTCCATCCATGTCGTGACGACCCTGTAAGTTTCGCGAAGTTTTGATAAATATTTTAGAGTTAGACCATTTGACATGTAAAGTTAGTGAATAAATAAAAATGTTGCCCTCTATAAACCCATTAGCTTCGTCTTAGTATGCTATTAGGCTACATGTCAAATGGTCTAACTCCTACAATACTTATCAAAACTTCGCAAAATTTTCAGGGTGGTCACGACATAAATGGAAAATAGTGTGTGTAAAATTTGATAAAGATTGGTTAAGAATTGATAGAGAAATTCTCGAAATTCAATAATCCTGGTTGATGAATTTAATGTAAATCTGACAATAATTTTCGAACAAAATTTTCCCAGGTTCCGGAAAAGTCCGGTTTTCCGGTCTGAGTGGTGAAAAATGAGGATTCATATTTTCTTTTTAAAGGGCCTAATACATTTATGCTCAGGGCTCGACACTAACGTTTGCCCGATTGCCCAGGGCAACTGATTTTAGGTGGGGGCAAGTAAGAAATTACAGCAATAGCTTCAATTTGCACTACTTTAAATTTCAGTGACTGTCACAACAGACAGCAACTTTCAAATCAAAGGGTGTATGACTATCTGCAACTTTTCTAAGTGGCAGATATATCCTTTCATATTCACTTGTACAATTTGTTTATTTAATTTTAAGAAAACGGATGAGGTATGCATGCATGCTACTGAACACTGTTATTTGATGTGATTTGTATTTTTTCCAGATGTCTTGAATAAATCAAATAACTTTTGACAAAACTTTTAGAAGAATCATTTATTTAAAATTGAGATCAATATGTTTTTCATAGTTAATCAAAACTAAAAACACAATTTATTCTTCCTCGAACTCTGAGTCTTTAACTCCAAAATTTAGAGGAGAAGCCAAATTCAAACAGCTGATGCCTTTACATGCTCCACATGCATATGAACATTGTAGTCCATGTTTCTTACATGTGCACCTGCCAGTACTGCAACCGGCTTTGTTATTGCACCTGATTATCTCTATTAATTTCATGGGTGCAGGTGGAAGAGAAGTCTGGATGGGTAGCATTTTCCCTTCCTCAATTTTCAGCCCCATTCTCCCGGCACAAGTCTGCTTGCACTGTAACCTTTCCAGTCTTGAGGCTGACCATGTACAGTCTGACAGCTTACTTTTTCACAAAATCGCATATTGCGGAGTGCATCAAGAGCTTCATTTGGCTTTCCATTATACAGAGAAACAAAAAAAATCCCCCTGGACACTTTAATACTGTTGCTCCTGCTGTTAACAGCATCATTGTCCCCTGCAATACTGTTGTTCCTGTTGTCAAAGTCCCTGGCTTCTCAAGCACTGTTCCTACTTCCGTTACCTCCCTCACCCCTCCAGCACTGATTCTCATGTTGTAAGGAACCTCCCTGGTACCTCCAGCACTGTTGCTCCTGTTGTTAACAGCCTCTCTGGCCCCTCCAGCACTGTTGCTTCTGTTGTTAACAGCTTCTCTGCCCCCACCCCCCTACAGCATTGTTTCTCCTGTTTGTAACATCCTCTCTGGCCCCTCCAGCACTGTTGTTCCTGTTGTTAACAGCCTCACTGCCCCCTCCAGGACTGTTTCTCTTGTCCTCCAATACTCTTTCTCTTGTTGTTAACAGCCTCCCTGGCCCACCCAATTATGTTGCTCCTGTTGTTACCAGCCTCTCTGGCACCTCCAGCCCTGTTGCTCCTGTTGCTAACAGCCTCTCCGGCCCTTGCAGCATTGTTTTTCTAGTTAGAACGATCTCGCCCTCCCACTATGTTCCGGGTTAGAACGCAGCATGTATCTGAAACATAAGATACTCACATCATCACTAATGGTTAAAATGGCCGAAATATTTTTCGGGAGGTGTTTAAAAATGCTCTCACATGATAGATAACTGATGGAATGTTTCAGAATCAGCTGAGTGGATGCATAAAAGGTCACTAAGTTAGGTCACCCCAATTAAAATGTATTTTGAGGGCGTTAATAAGGGTTAAATCGATCGCGAACCGCAGGCGACACGCTATTTTACAGTTCAGATATGGAATGCTTGCTAACCCGTAACACGTTGTGGAGGGTGGCGTTTGCTAACTATGTTTTTCCTATTGTCAACAGCCTCCCTGTCCTCTCCAGCATTGTTTTTCCTATTGCTAGCAGCCTCTACAGCCTCTCTGGCCCCTCCAGAACTGTTGTTCCTGTTGCTAACAGCTTCACTGCTTCACTGCTGTTATCAGCCTTTATGACCCCTCCAGTAATGTTACTCCTGTTGTTAACAGCCTCCCTGGCCTCAACTGTCCTGTTTCTCCTGTTGTTAACAGCCTCCCTGGCCCCTCAAATGCTGTTGCTTCTGTTGTTAACAGCCTCTGTGGCCCCTCCAGCCTTGTTTCTGCTGTTGTTAACAGTCTCCCTGACCCCAGCACTGCTGCTCTTGTTTTTAACAGCCTCCCTTGCCCCAACCCTACTGTTTCTCCTGGCCCCTCCAATACTGTTGCTCCTCTTGTTAACAGCTCTCTGGCCCCTCCAATGTTGTTGCCCCTGTTTTTAACAGCATCTCAGTCCCCTCTCGCACTGCCACTCAACAACCTCTCTGGTCTCTCCAACACTGTCAGACATACCAAGCATTGGGTTTGTGGAAACAGTTAAAAATAAGACATCAAAATGTTTTTTTTCGTCTCTACTTTGGTTTCAATTTGAGAATAATATATGTATGCTAAACATAGCATAGGCCTATGTGGTAGAATATTTCTGGGCAATAATATTATTTTCCTAATTTGATCATATAATAAGTTACAGAATTTATTTTTATTTGTCCGAACTAACCCCAATCCAGGGCTGCAAATTCATCTGTAAGTTTCACTAGCCCAGAACAAAATTCAACTAGCCCTTACCATCATTTAGCATACAGTTCTAAGCAAAATCCACTAACCTTTACAATATTGACGGCGATCTCCCCCATCGCTAAATGACGACTCCATTGACTTAGTTTCCGAATTACATATATATCGTCTCCTTGGGTATTAAAGTGTCTATCTGCTACCTTGTGAAGTGGCAGACACGCCCTTTCATATCCAAAGAGATGATAGTAAAATTGTCTAAATATATCTGAATACTTAACTAGGCCTTGTAATCAAAAGTTTCCAAAAAAACTGGCTAAGAATTGACTGAAAAAATTGGCTAATGATCATTCACCACGGTTAATGTGAATCCGATCATTAGCCTACAGTAAAAATAAATATTTCGACACATAAACTTGTGAAAATACATAAAAACATTCAGAAAAAAATTTAATCAAAATTAAATAAAATTGGACCCCCCTTCAAAAAACCCTCTTATAACCCCCTTCCGTTCATCAAAAAAAATGTACCCAGGTAGATTCGTGTTGCCAGGTATCTAGATTATCCAAATCAATAATACAATCAATTTGGGCATCAAAATCCGACGGGTAACCTGACTATTTGGGGGACTATAGTACCTGGACATTTATTTTGCTCGCTATGGGCGCCCATCTTGGATTTTGCGTGACCTATATCTCGGACAACCTTGATGTTTTTCTCAAATAGTTAATATCTTATTCAGGGTGCCGAAATACCTAATTGAAAAACACCACGTGATCTGATTTTGGAATTATCATTGTTTTTTATCGGTTGCTATGGCCGTTATAACAGGTTTTGGTGGCCATTTTGGAAAATGGCCGTTACTCCTTTTTTGCCCAGATTATGAAAATTCCACCTAGTAAAATATAAAACCTATAGGTATGTATTACTCAAATCAACAGGTAAATAATTCTTAAGACTCATTGTCCACAGTGTTATTACCGGTATATGACATTGATACTAGCAGCTTAATAAGTGCTACATAAAATGTTTTTTTCAGTTGGCCTACAAGGCTGGTACTAATCTGCAGTTATTGTGATGTCACTAAACTAATATTATATAAGCATAGACCAACGTCATAGTCTATATTTTATAGTATAAATTAAATGACAATAATTTTGTCATATTAAATTAAAAAGGTATACACGTAGGCGTACCTTTATGTTTTTATACCGGAGAAAATCTCTTTCAAACAAGTTAATATTCACCAAATTTTGAGTAAAATTTAAAACATTTTTCTCATTTTTTCTCATTTATATTTCTTAAATGTATCTGGTATGGTGTGATTATTATGAAGAGGCAAAACATGACCTTAGTTACAAAAATTGTGTCTTTAATGACCACTAGTTGATTTGCGGTAAATGTTAAATGACACCAGAAAATACGACAAATGACACCTTTCTTTGCACCTCAAAAAAATATTTTTCCCATTCTTCCATCGGAGTAAAGTTTTGATATGTCATTCTAGGGATACTAATGAGACGTTTTGCAGTGAAAAACCTTCTGTTGCAATTATTTTGAGGTATATTGACAAAATGACTGGACTACTAGAATAGACCTTGTGATAATATATTCCGTTCCGGTTTTGGATATTCAGGCTTAGCATCTTATAGAGCCGCTCAGACTGGAAAACCAGACTATTCCGGAACTCTGGTTGGGCAGTTTCTGAGGCTAGCCGACCAGACTCCGGTTTAGTAGCCACTTTGTAAAATAAAAATTATACCTGCCAGCCTACCTCATCCATAGTACTTATTACTCTTTTCAAACTGCATCTGCTGCCCCGAGTATATCCATAATTCTATACTAGTACAAATTCAGGTTTTATGCAACACCATTTTTAACTCGCGAGCATCAACATCAGTAACACTCGTGAATAGCTCCTACCTACCTCATTAATATAAAGAGAGGGTGTGAAGGTTTCGTTGACAACACATTTTAAAATTTGTATTTTGCTCAAAAATATTGCTAAGATCTTCAATTAACTGTCATAATGCATAGTCCTTTTTCAAACTGGGAAACAATTATTAAGAAGAACGAGTGATAATTTTGGGAAGGACTAGCAAATTTTTCAGCTAGTTGTCCGACTAAACAAATTGAAATTTAGTCCAATTTCGAGCCCTGTTCACAGGGGTGCAATGATCACAGCATCATGCTGTGATCATTGCACCCCTGTGAACAGGGCTCGAAATGCATAGATGACCAGGTCAACACATGTGAACATGTACGGGCGCTGTGTTAGCGGAGAATGGCGTGATCAAGACTAAAAAATACAGGCACTTTTAGTTATTAGGTCAAATTAAACCTGGAAAAATGGGGTCCATGCGCGGACCGCGTTATTACCGATATTGCGGTGTAACGATTTGCATTATAACGGGATTCTACTGTATCATTGTTGGGTCCCACTGTGTTTGAAAAACCAATACTAATAGGCCTATCGGCAGGGTCCGAGTTAGTTTTATAATCATGGGGCCCGAGTTGGTACAGGGTCCAAGTTGGTCTAGTGTAGTGTCTGAGTTGGTCTAGGGTCAGAGTTGGTATAACTTAAGGTCCAAGTTGATATAGTGTTTGACTCCTCCGGTTACCTTTCACTCATTGAAATTGGTAATAAGGAATGAAATATGAAGAAAAAATAAATGAGGATTATTTTTCATACAACAACATAAAAACTTTATTGATCATTTATTTCTTACACTCAGGTCACGATCATAGTTCTGTTCATGTGAAAAAATATTTTAATACAACTGAACTTTCATTTTCTCTGTTTTTTTTTACTTTGCACCTGATCGAATTGGCAACATAAGGTTTCCCATCCCTTATTAAAAACTGTTTTAAAACTTTGAGAGCATCTCCCATTATAGTCACCCCAGAATTGCAATATTGATATTATTTCATAGCTAGTAGTATAGCTAGACATAAAATTGAAATTCTCCTTTTAATGGTATGCTCAAAGGTTCCAAATATGTCTATCCGGCCTCGCGAGTGCAAAAATCACCAATTTAAAATAACTAGAAGTTGCATAGAGAGGATTTTTTTTTATCAAATAAACTACATGCCACAGAGAAAAATTTGTTCAGTATGACATAACAAAATACTATGCATATCTGCCATTTGCTAAGCTACGCTAATTTGTAATTGATGAATTAACAGAATTTTTAGACATAAAAGATATAAGTCCAGCAAGTTATACAGGACAGGAGAAAAGTGCTAGTCAATAATTTTCAAACAATTTTTTCCCTGTGTCATTTATAAGCTTCCAAATGCAGTTGGTTTGAAGACTTCTATTAACTGCACACATGAGGTTTTTCATCATTGAATATTTGTTACGAAACGTTTTTTTTCAAACTTTAAGAATCCTTTCCATCATAGTCAATCATTTTAAAGTGTCCATATTGTCACATTTCTTTTGATATCTAGTAGACAAAAAAAATGGGAGACTCCTTCCAGCGATATGGCAAGCTTAAGGGCCACAAATATTTCCACTCGTTAAGGTCATTTGCATATTTTACTTAATTTAGCCATCCCTGAAGTTGTCTAGCTGCCGCAACCCACCCATGGCTGTTTAATTTGGGGACCAAAAATTAGCAATTCTTGATGTTTAGACACACATTTTGCTCTCAATACCAGCAATTTAATTTAGCTAATAAAATGGATAAATAACTTGCAGTGAATTTTAATGTATATGCTCTGCTGTACTGAACTCATGCTGTTATAATTGCTAATGTTACAGTCCAGATTTTCTCCAGTTGTGGAGAACAATGCTGGTATACCTGCTGCCAGGGTCACAAGACTTCTACAAGAAGCGCTGCGACTTCTCCACATCTTTACCAGTGGCTTCGAAAAGATACCCGAGGGCTCGGTGAAGGAGATGATATGTGCGATCACGGCCTGTTATCAGTGTGTGAGGCTGAATGTAACAAACCTCACCATGAAAGAACCTCTTACGGTGGAAAAATATCTCTACCATTTGGTCAATAAGATGGTGAAAAAGGTGTGTTTTTTATTATAATGTTTAACTACTGTATGGTACGAGTTTAACCCTTACAGAACTGAAGTATTTTTTTTAAAAACCATGGAGACCAAAGGGTTTTCTTTAAGTTTGAAATCTTTTCTATTTGAGTAAATTAATTATTTGGCCAACTTGTCAGAATTATAAATTTACCTGCCCCGGACATGCAGAGAAGCCTTAATGTCGAGCCCTGCTTTATATACATGCAGTGGGTTGAAAGAAAAAGTTCTATTAGAATCGATCATTTTAGTCCTTAATATGCTAAATTAAATAATTTAATTTAATTTACCTGCCCTGGACATGCAGAGAAGCCTTAATGTCGAGCCCTGCTTTATATACATGCAGTGGGCTGAAAGAAAAAGTTCTATTAGAATCAATCATTTTAGTCCTTAAAATGCTAAATTAAATAATTTGAATTTTCACCCGCTTGAAGGTGTGTCTCGCTATCGTGACTCACAACTTGTAGTGGGTGAAAATTACTCATATTTTTTTAATTTGAGACCAAACATTTGTAAATCTTTATGTTTATAAACACATTTCGTTGCGAATAACTGTGATTTAAACACCTAAAAAACGACTTTAGATGTGCTTAGCAGTTTAAGGGTAAAACTGATTTCTCCAAGTACTGCATTTTTAAATATCAGCCCTTATCCTGCTGATCACGACTAGTGTTGTTTTTAGTCTGTTTTATTAGTCGACCAAATCACTGTTATTGGTTATGAAATGTGACTCTAAACATCAAGATTTGCAAATATTTGCGTTCAAATTAAACAAATATGAGTAATTTTCAGCCACTTGAAGTTGTGGGTCGCGGTAGCGAGACACAGCTTCAAATGGGTGGAAAATTAAATAAATAACTTGATGAGGATGAGGGTTAATACTGTAGGGGATGCTTCATTTTTTTAGATATCTTATTTACCGCTCGTCGTGTTGAATTGTTTCAACTGAATTTTTCATCATTTGAAGCTGGAATTGCTTACGCAATTTCCAGCTCCAAATGACGAAAAAAATTCCATTTTTTTTTAATATGCATCTTCTGAATTGCTTTATTTTGATAATTGAGCATCTACCACAAACTATATTATCTTTTAAACCATGCTTTAAACCATATATACGAGTTCAAGGGGTAACACTATATTTTTCTTTTTACAGGGTCTGTTTTTGGAAGGTTTAGAGTTTGCTACCTTATTCTACAATGCTCTACACGACGCTGATTCAGACGTGTCCTCTTCTGTTCAGAATATGGCGTATGGTGGCTTTGTCACATTATGGAATGCATCTCTCTCTAAGGATGATGACTTCACAATGAGTGTGTTTGTTAAACTACAGCTAAGATGTGTCGGGTTTAAGTTACTAACTTTGACTGATGATCATTCTCGGCTGAGAGATAAATTGTCACAAACCATTGATTTTCTAAGCTACACAAAAGGAAAAGATAGCAATGGTTTACAAAATCCAGACTTGTGTCTGACAAAGGATTGTCTGTGTGATGCTATCACACATACGTGGACACACTTTATTCAGAAGTGTACAAAATGTGAGAATGAGAAAACCAAGCTGATTTTAGTAAATTCTAGTGTGGACCTTTATGTAAAATACATGAACTTTTTGATTGGTCATGGGCTGCATGAACACATTTCACAGATAACCGAGACGTTAATTGTTCTAATCTCAGAGCTGCCTAAGTTACCAGGCTCTGATATCAAACCTTCTAAATTCAGTCCAGTTTTTACACACTTCTCCGCTACAGTTTGTGCTTTTAAAAACGCTGTAGTGCAACACAAACAATCAGATAAAGTGAAATGTGATCAATTTGCTGGATTAACAGAACATGTTGCTACATGGTGCAATATTGTGAAGAAAGTGCTACCCCAGTTAAATTCCACTTACCTGGACGTTTGTGTGAGGCTGCTGAATATTTGTGTGACGATTGGAAAGCAGCACAATATTACTTTTGTTAAAATTGATGCGTTTTATCAAACCATGCTTCATTTTTATGACTGTTTATCAGCAGTGAGAGACGCTTTGTTGCTGGTGTTATCTGAGAAATCTGAAGATCATTTGGAAGAAACAGAAAATAATGCAGAATCAAAGCTAGTAAATGTAATGGAAGATCGTGTGATGACGACAGCATCTAAATTAGTCCTACAGCTTTCTTGGCTTCAAAACGCTAAAGAAGAAGCAGGTAAAGTGGAAACAGCTGTGGACGGTAACTTATTCGCAGACAATCAGTAATACTTTACCCACTCAATTATCTTATTTAATTTTTTACCCACCTGAAGTTGTGTGTCCCGGTACCATTTAACTTTTCACAAACTTTAAGTTGTGTCTTGCGGTACGCTACCCACAACTTCCAAGTGGTTGAAAAACTCCTATTTGTTTAATTTGAGACCAAACATTTAAAAATCTTGATGTTTAAACACTTATTTCAATCACAATAACTGTCATTTAACCTACTAATAAAACATATTAAACAAGATTTTAGTTTTGATTAGCCGTGAAAGGCTTAAATCACACTGTTTAGTGTATGGAACATATTTTCTATATGAAATTATAGGTCTACATCTCCCCCAGATTTGAATTATTTAACAACTGAAAATTACCCACAAACATTTTTCATCAGTTTTAGTGATATGTCAATTTGCTCGAAAATTCTTAAAAACTTGTACATGTGTACATGCAGGACAGATCAGTTAGGATTATGACCCAATTTGTCCCGAGTTTTCAAAGGACCAAATATGACATAACTATATCTGGACATGTGCTGATATCCCGGCAAGATTTAAGGAATTGACAATTAAATTTTCCATGCTCGGATAATCATTGAATTTGAAACTCATCCTAGGAAGTCTTCCAAATTCAGAAATTTACATTGAAAAAAACCAGACAATTTTACTTTAAAAAACTGAAGGGGCAATTTGTAAGTTTTTTTAAGGTGACATTGAAAAACAAATATTACTCACGGTCACCTACTCTGTTTGTAATTGGCCTTATAACAAATGCATGTAATCTATGTGAATGTCCCGAGTTCACCCTACATGGCGCACAGCCAAATGGCAGAGCGGCAAATATGAATTGTTCTAAAATACTGACATCTAGGCCTACATGATAGATATACTCATTTCTTTAATTGTAACTACATACAGTTGATATTATCCAGAAAACAATCATCAAAAAGTCAAAAATATCATGGAATATCATGGAATTTGAAAGAGGAAGGTGTTGTACTAACAGTTTTTTTTTTTTTGTAGAAGGGATACACTGTACTCGGCCACTTCTGGAACTAATGACAAATGAGATCCTTGAGACATCGGAGAAAATAAAACATCTTCACGATACTTCTGGCTGTCATCTGCCGTCAGATTGCAGAGACTACATGGGTAATATTCATGGGCCCATATTTATTACAAATAGTTAGATTTTTGATGTTTGATTTATTTATTTGTTAACTCTTTTCCTACCAAGTTTTCTTATTTAAACTTTAACCCACTTGTTGGGTGTGTCGCGCTACCGCCACCCACAACTTGAAGTGGGTGAATATTACTCATATGTTTTATATGAGACCAGACGTTCGAAATTCCCAATAACAATGATTTGATTGGCTACTAAACAATCTAAAACGACTAAAGTAGTGGAAGGCTTAATAAGCTGCATTTATGCACCATGTAGTATATTTAGAGAAAAAAAAAAAATAAAGCAGTATATCTCATCAAAATATTTGTCTTCTGATGTTTCCTTTGACATATTACACATCTTGTGTTTTATAAATAAAATCCTTAGTTTTTAACCCTTTCGGCATGGGGACCTTCTCCAGACGTCAGAAAGTCGGTCCCCACGCTGAAAGAATTTAAAAAGATAGACCCATAACATAATTTAAAATAATTATAATTGAAATTCAAAAAACCCTTTGGTCTCCATGCTTTATGCAAAAAAATTTCAGCGTTGTGAGGGTTAACCTACTGCACCGGAGTTCTCATCAAAGTGATAACATCAATTTCCACCTGACAGTAAAAAAAACACCCAATTCTATAAAACATGAAGGTGTAATATTTCACCTTGAGATGTTGCAATTCACATCTCAAGTGTTAATTTTTTTACGATGCATGAAAAATATGTGTGTTTCTTTTGTAGCTAATACTTCATATCGAATCGCTTGTGCCTGTCTACATCAGAATTGTTCAGATCTCGCTGAGAAACCCCTCACTGTGGCCTGTCATCTGTTTGTGAACTCTCAAAACCACTCTCCAAAACACGTAAGTATTGGGTGCGGGAGCCAAGTTTTCACATCAGAATTATGTTAAAGTCTACCTCTCCACTTGAGAGGTTACAGTATTTATTCAAATGAAGCAGAAGATGTTTATGATCTTTCAATATATTCAAGATATTGTGACGGGTTACTTGCATCTCACCAGGGTAAAATCTACATATAGAAAGAAATATTCCAAGGGCAAAATCCAACGTTAAAATCTGACGTAAAATCTCGAATCTCGAACCTTGGAACAAAATGTTTAAAGATAATAAAAAAAAGTAAAATTAAACCCCGAATGAAAACATGACGACCTAATTATACATTAGCCTGAGCGGTCAAAGGATGGATGCACAAAAAGGCTACATGCTGCCACATAGAAGAAAAGTTAACGTTAAAAGTTAACGGCATTATAATTATTTATAACAAAATTAATTCCCCAAAGATAAAATATCAGGTCTGACACCAGATGCCTTAAGGACATCAATCTCATCTCAATGGAAACTCTAACTAAGTTCTAAAATATCGGATCAATCGAATAAAGTAACAACCAAAGAATGAATCCAAACACACGCATGAATTAATCACAACCATTTCTTTAATTAGAACTTTAATTAGTCTAGAAAAATAACAATAATATCAACAATAAATCGGGTTTGATCAGCATGAATATCAAAAATCAGTCATGAACTATATATCAAAATGATTAGAAATTACACATGAAATCAATATGGCAAACATATAATATCACTTCTGAGCTAGTTAAAATCACCTAAATTATTTACAATGATTATCACAATCGCTGATTGCTGCTCAACACTTTTGACCAATAAAAAATGAAACCCACCCATCGCCACGTCTAATATCAAACCACGACCTGGCGATAAAACAGTGCCATCAAAAATATACATAAACCCTCTCGTTCCCACGTGTCAATCTCTACCTGAGAACCGGGAATTAAACGGTCAGACTATATCACTCATATAACAAACCCTCTCATCCCCACATGTCAGTAACTATAATGACACCTGGCGACGAAACAGTCAAACTCCCGCTATACACTGTTACACAACACTACTTTTAATATACCTGGTAGTTGAAAGTAAAATAATAATAGAAGAGAGATAAGAGCTTAGAATATAAAATGTAAAGTAAAATTTTGTAACAATCAATATAATTGTATCTAACACACTCTGCTGAGGTAAAAGGTTATATTATGACAACTAAAGGTACGGGCTATTGAAAAGCAGCTTGGGCGAAGACAGGAGAAAGAACATCCGGTGCCCAAACCCAGGTACGCAATTGTATGGTCAACCAAGACTATCTTCGCCGTCACATGAAGCCTATCGAACTTTCCTCCAATTAATCGCTATGAACCCACTGCAATAATATATGGAAAATATCACCAAGTAGTAACACTGGTAGTTACTACCACACAACTGTAAATAAAATAAACAAAATAATAATATAATTTAGTAGAAATCGTCTTCTAGAACACCAAAAGGAATAAATGACAGAGCCAAATTATTGAGTCTATCTCGGCCACTCAGTCCCGATACCTACGAAAACATGGTACACAGTTAATTAACTGCAGAAATAAAAATAGGCAGATGTGCCAATCGTGGCAATATTTCAACACTGTAATGTTTAAATGAGAAACTCACTTCCCTGGTTGTTGTAATTTGGTATTTTTTATATTTTTCTTCGCAAGATCACGGAATAGGCAAGTGGGTGCGCTTTTTGATCCCATAGCTCAGCGTCAACGCTAATTTAAATAATTTAAATTTTCACCCACATGAATTTGTGTCTCGCAACCAACACTATCAAGTAGGTGAAAATTACTCGCATACCGTATACATGTATTTGTTTAATTTTAGACCAAACATTTGCAAATCTTGCTCTTGAAATGCTCATAATAACAGTGAATAAAATGGAATAAAAACGACTATATCCGTACACGAATAAAAACGACCATAGCCGTACTTACTGGTGTAAAGATTGACCCATTCGCTACCAAAGTCCACTTTTTTCAACAATTGTGGGACCTGTGCTGAAAATGATTTTTGGACACCTGTCGATCGACCACTTCAGGTGTCTTACAAAAATATATGGATTCATGAATTTGGACTTGTTATGTACATGTTTAAACGTCAAGATATTCTAATGTTTGGTCGCAAATTAAACAAATATGAGTTATTTTTACTCAACTTCAAGTGGTTGAAAAATCAACTTTAATTTGGCGCTTTAAGGGTTAGACAAAATAGTTACAAATTATGATAAAAACACAAACAGTCTATTATAGTCGACATCGAGTTAAATCAATGCTATTGTGGATCCTTTTTTACTTGAACAGATGCAGCAGACGTGGAAATGTCACGAGCTGTTGGCTGATTCCCGGCGAGATGCAGGGCTTCACGGTGAGGCACAAGTCACAGTGAGTGAAGGCCTGCTAGCCTGCCTCAGACAGCACCACGACACCAATAACAAATCCACAGGATATGATGACTTTACCCCGCTGAGTAAAGCTGTCACCATGTGGGTCAGAATTAAATCTGATCTCGTGAAGAACACTCAGCAGGACAAAGACATTATGAACAGGTAACAGGTTCACTCGAGAGACTGACTGCTATGTCCAGTTTAACCTTTAGACACATCATCAAGGGGGTACAAGTTTAAATGCAATAATATAATGCTCTAAGGGCTAAAAGTATATTTGTATGAAGAAATAAGGTCAACCAGTGATAATTACAATTTTTAAAATCTGGGTCTCTGAGATTTCATGTAACATTTGTGAAAATGTGCTATGTAGTCTAAATATTTCATTTAGTCTCTGATGGCCTATTTTACCATCCTGCTCCGCTTGGCTCGATTTTTAATCAGTATCAGAAATACTGCATGAGAAGAGTACGTCTTATTCAATAGGAAGGCATGAGATGCATCCTGACCTAACATATCAGTGTTCAAGATAAGATGTGAAAGACAGGTTGTACTGCGGACAAACATTGGTAGCTATTTGGTTATTCGCCATTGATGAAGGTTGTTGGCAAAAAAAATCATGACAACATAGGCGTTGACGTTCACTTGATTTGTATACGATATTAATATAAAACGTTATCTATATTAACAATGTCTTAAACAACTTGTATCCAATAGGGTCTAGGTCCTATGTAAAGTAAGATTGCAGCAGCACGGCCACCCACTATATTTTTATTGAACAAAATGAAACACTACACTGTGTCATTGTCATTGACTGCATTTTGTTGTATGCTTTAACCAACTAAATTTGAAAATTATCCGTCCGAGAGTCATACAAGCTAAATATGGTCATCCGTGTGAGACGGTGGTTGTCCCTGAGGCACGGAACCCATTTATTTTGATCGCTGCATATGAAAAAATCTGTTGGAAAGCCCGCGCTTTGGGCAAATTTTCATGTCTAAGATTGTAAATGGTCTCGTCGCCAACATTCATCTCATCTTCACAATTTATTTTTCTAAACACTCTTTGATGGATAATTCTGGTCAGTGTTTCTGGCTGTGAAAAAAATATGAAGATTCTGACTCCAAACCTGGTGTTGGAGTGCACACACAGGTGCGGCTTTCGGCGAACGGCCACCGAAGACTTCGCAATGGGTCGGGTAATTTTTTTTATTTCAGATTAGGCCTTAGGTGGCTTCTAGTGATATCTAAAGGTACATTTCAAGCTTTGAAACAACTCATTTTTCCCAAATGCAACACTGAAAAATATCTCTGGAAATGATTTCTGATAATTCTCGTCAGAATATAATGTTTTTTCATCAGGGGGGAAAGCTTGTCGTCATGACGACAGATCAGAAACACTGCTGGTTGATTTCGAAAACCATCTAATTTGCATATTAAACATGGCCACCATGAGCTAATTTGCATATCCAAGATCAATGTTGATCAGATAATTCCAAAAAAAAATTCTGAACACCCTCTGATGGATTTCCCTGGTTGAGTTAGAAAATCAGCTAATTTGCATATCCAATATGGCCACCATGGCACTAAATGTTATATAACCCCATCGTTACTGCATTGGCAATAAACTTTGAATTTTGGAAGGTGGAGACTTTCATATTTTCTATGCAAATGTAAGATCTAGTTATTATTTTTCACAATGTTTTTTTTAACCATAGCACATACCTGCATTAAATTTCATTATGTGTAAAAAACCCCTTTTTTTCAGAACTCTGGCTGATGCGATCAAGTCTGTTGTGAATTCTACCAAGGGAGTAAATTACAGGCAAATTCTAAGAGCCGAGAGCAACGCTTACAGAAAATACAGGTATCTGTGACTTTTTAAATTGCAGTCTTGTTTTGCAGAGGTGACATTGCCTAAATAGTTATTTCAATATGTTGTTATCGCAAGAGCTAAGCTGACCTGATATCAAGACAGTAACAGTTTGGTGTGGTAATTGTGAGCTGAGGTTAAAAAAAATAAACTTGGGATAAAATTATAATTATTACCACTTTCACCACAGAGACAAAAATTGAAATTAAAAAAAAATCATTTATAGCGTCGACCCGCTACCGGTATTTATCAATATAAGCTAATATATGTATATTGAAATAATTTTTCAAATTTTTTATATAAAATAGTCGACACTTGTTACAATACAAAATAAAAAAGTTTAATTTTTTTTCTGACCGCCTGCTCTGAATCTTGAATAGATATTCTTGAGAGCCAATTTATCAAAAAAACGTGGCCTAATATAATCATTGTTGGTCACTGACTTGACACTGATATTTAATCACCATTATCTTATCAATGTGTTATTGGTGATGATCACTTATCTCACAGTGAATAGATAATTAGCACAATTAATTCATTTATAATCAGCTAATAACTGCTACTAAATGTTATTTATTCACATTAATTTACTCGCAGTTGGTGAATACATTATGATGTATGATATATTCAAGTCCTGCTGCTGATTTATCCTGGCATATCTGTCAGAACCCTTTCAGTTCTAGTGACAGTTTTCACAATTTCCGGGTGAAAGACATGTGTCACACAAGTTTTTGAGAATAACTGTGTATTAATATATAAGATAAGTTATCTTTAAATGTGTATGTCGCTCTCTGTGTCATAACCACAGCTGATTGTTTATTGACCATTACCATAACCCTTTAAGCCCCACGATGCATTAAAGCATCATTTAACACCATTGAAAACATACTTGATTTTTTCACAGCTAAAGGTTTTAGAGGGCAAATTTCGATAAAATTGTTCCACCAATACATAGTAATTTTCTTTAATTTATCACCCACATCAAATCATCTTCATCCACTACAAGTCGAGAATTGCGACAGCAATTCGCGGCTTGTAGTGGATGAAGATGACAATGGTAAACTCGGGCTTGAAAGGGTTAAAAAAAATATTTGCTATGTTTTTATGAAATGTTGTACTTGATTAAAAATTTACATACAATAACATAAAATAAGTTAACGTAAAAAATCTAGGTAGTAGAAATCGGGACACTGTTTTTTTTTTATGATATGCCCTTTAAACCCTAATGATGCATCCAAGCATCATTTTGCATTTCTGAAGGATGACTTATTTCCTAAAATCTAGGAGATTTAGAAAAATTATTTCCATGAAACTGTTCTAATAATTTAACAAAAGATTTTTTCATATGTCACCCAGTTCAAGTCATCTTCATCCCCTACAAGTCAAGAATTGGGACAGCGATTCGCGGCTTGTAGGAGATGATGATTACAATGGTAATTCAGGCTTGAAAGGGTTAAACATCAAATAGACCTTCAGACATTAACCTTTTCAGCGCAAATATCACTTTTATACACCACATTGCATATTTTAAGCGTTGATTTTTAGTCTAGCGAAGCTCTACAGTTGCAGTTGTCTGGGCTTAATGTATTTAAGTGTCGATTTATTCCACGACAATGATGTTAAATTCTTTGAGCTGAGAACATATCTAACCTTATGTGTCTGTTAAAAAGAACTTTCTTCATTGTACTACGAGCTCCAATTTTGGGATTTCTATTTATATGCTCAGATAAACACAGTTAAATATCTGTTTTCCTGTTAAACCATGTCAGCCTTTAGAGATGACGCGTGGCCCAGTAAACAGCGTACAGGTCAACCCAATTAACTACATTTATATACAGTTCACTGGGTCAACGTCCGACATCAAACTTTAGATTTCGTCAGACTTCATACATTGCAGACTTCCGATTGTGGACTTTAGACATCGGTTTCCAGACTTCGGATTGTGGACTTCGGACATACTTCAGACGTCGGATTGTAGCCTTCATTGTCAGACATCGTACAGACGTCAAACTTTGGACTCAAAGACTCGGACAATTTATTTGTCACACAACAAGAACAAACATACATGTGTAACCAAATAAGCTTGAGAAATACACTATAATATATGTTATGAGGATCAGGAGAACTGCTGATCAATGGGGATCGCCATCATGCAGACCACTTCAGACAGACTTCGGACAGTTTTCAGACTTATGACAGACTTCAGACAAATTTCGGACAGACTTAAGACGTCAGACTCCTACTTCAGACTTTAGACTTCGGCCAGACTTCGAACATCAGCAGATTAGACTTCGGATTTTGGCTTTCTAACTTTGAATTCCACACTTCAGATTTAAGACTTCGGACAGACTTCGAACTTCAGACATCAGAATTCAAACTTTGATTACAGTTCGGATTTTACTTTTGATATAGGGCCTACTTCGCACAGACCTCGTCCTTCAGATTTTGAACTTTGGTTTTTGAATTTCAGACTTTGGACAATATAAGCTACTTCAAATTTCTTCGGACCTCAAGAGTTCAGACTTTGGACTTCAAACTTCAGACTTTAAAGTTCAGAGTTCAGAAACCCCCACTGGGTTTTAATACTTTAAACAGTTAAATAATAAATTAAACACCATTTTCAATGACTTGGTCTTTTGATTAAAATAAGCAAAACAGCTAAGCAGCTTTAATAATTATTGTGAGACAGCTCCATTTTAGCTCTCCGTAGAACAATAACCCTGAAGGTCGACGCAAGCTCTACTTCAGTGCAGTCAGGCTCTAGTTATTTTTTTTCTGCACTATTCACACGGACCCTTGCTTAAATTGTGTGTCCAATTGTCTGCGAATCTGTAGCTGCATGGAGGTTTTTTCTGATCTTTCATTCAACCATTGAGCTGCTAAGATATACATATACATACCACATTTACGTTTTCAACAAAATTTCAGACTAAGTATAATATCACAAGAATTTGTAACATATTTTGTGACCGTAGATGCTCAGTTAATCAAATAATTCAATTTGGGATATGTCTATTTTTCATAATTATTATAATTTTTTATTGATTTGAAGCTGGAAATTGCGTTAGACCTTTTAAAGACTATATATATACGTTTTCAATCAAATTTCAGGATAAAAAAATACCACAAAAATTTGTAATATATCTTGTGGTAAATGCTCAATTAATCACATAATTCAATTTTGGAAATGTCTGTGTTTCATAAATGATATCCTTTTTCATTCATTTGAAGCTGGAGATTGCCTTAGCAATACCAGCTTTAAAAATACTCACAAACTATTCAGCAGCACAAGGGTTAACCCTTACAGCGCCGGGATCGACTTTAGTCGTCAGAATCTGATGTCTGTAGACGTCAGATTCTGACGTCTAAAGTCGATCACTGTAAGAGTAAACATATTTATGATGACATTTATGATGACATTTATGATGATTTCAAATTGAATAAAACCCTTTGGTCTATATGATTTATATAAAATAAATCAGCGCTTTAAGGGTTAATATTAAACACTTGGTAATTAATGAATCAGGACAATGTTTTGTTCATGAAATGGGAATTGTGACACCGATTCCCATATGTGATTTAAAATGAAAAAAAAATCATTAAGAGGCTCGAAAACGAACTTTTATCGTATCATCCCCTACACCGAGCACATTGTGTAATGTCACCAACCACCAACCGATTATGTACATCTCAGCACGCACCTGACGGCGAGGGGGGGGGGGGGGGGGAAGGGGGGGAACACAAAGCATGAATGTTAAATATTTCGCTGTTAATTCAAATAAAAGAGGCCATTCTAAGCACTAAAATTTGAAACTCTCTGAGTTTGTTTTCTGCCTTTTTGACGCCCCCTCTTTCAAACAGATGTCTTTCTGCACCCAACCCCTCCCTTTGAGGTGTTTTGGAAAGTCAAAATGATTCTGTCTGCAGGAACTACATGTATCATTTGAGGTAGCATTGGTAGTCAGGCACTTTGCACTTTAGGGAGCTGTATTCATCCCTAGCAGCCAAAGTGTCATATGTGCCCCTTTAATTATGGAGACCAAAGGGTTTCTTTCAATTTGAAATCATCATAATTGTCTTAGTTAGCTCTTTCCGCTTCATTTGGATACCTATGTCTACGGCCATTATGAATATTTTAATTATTTTAGCGCGGGAACCGTCTTTAGACGTCAGAATCTGACGTCTAAAGACGATCCCTGCGCTGATAAGGTTAAAGCACTATGTTATGGGTCCACGGCCTTATTTTAATTCCTTCAGTGCGTGGATCAACTTTAAGACATCAGAATCTGACGTCTACTACTAACCAGACGTCTGAAGATGAGCCCCACGCTGTAAGTGTTAAAGCAATTTTCACCCCCTTATTAGACAACTAAAACAAGATATGTCAAGAAACCCTCAGATATTACCAGATATGACGGCAGGCCAATTTCGTTGTTTATGATATCAGACGTTCACATTTGTTACTAGGTTCAGTCAGACAGGCGGAGATGAATTTTAACCCTTTAACCGCCAAATTATTCAATTTTAATTTTCACCCACTTGAAGTTGTGTCTCGCTGACGCGACCCACAACTTCAAGTGACTGAAAATTATCCAAATTTGACAAAATGGAGGTTGACTATTGTCACATCTTGCTGATTTAATGTCACATTTTATCCTTTACGTGTTTGAAATGTGGTACATAAAGTGGTAATAAAAAACGAAAAAACGAATATAATCTGGACTGGCGGTCTAAGGGATAATGACTGTATCACTATAGATAATCAACATTTCATGGTAAATATTCACAAACACAAATTGAGTACATACATGACAGCTTTATTAACGTTCCCGTATTCCATGTTTAGTGATACATGTAAATAATCATTTTGTATTAATATAAATTACCAACAGTTGTTTGCATCAATAGTTTACACATACCACTATGTGTGTGTTTTAATTATGCATAATGAGACGTATATATTATTTAGTTATATTTACTATTTAATTATATTTGCATGTGACTTTGCCAAAGAAATTTGCAACTAAAGATCAAATGATTCTGTGTAGCTATTTTTGTTGTTATCGGCTTCCTTTCCGCTCTATCCAATCAAGTGATTCAAGTACAACGATGGTGACGAAAAAACATTTAACAACATAACATGTATTACGATGTACCTTTAATTTATTCATGAGCCGTCATAGTTGCAGAATTTATGGATCAATGTAGCTGATCATTACTAGAACCATGTATCCAGAAAATAAATTGCTCTAATGTTGATGTAATGCTGGGCCAGCGTTGTAGACAGTGGACCAACATTGCAGCAACATTGGGTCAATGTTTTGTGTTTGTCGTGTCGCAGGTGGGTCAAAATTGTTAATTTGCTTACTCGGAAGTGCCCAAAAAGGTATGTTTTGAAAAAGGTTTCGAATTATCCTTTAATTTAGTGGTTGATATACGACATATCGTCGCCTCGGAGCTAAAGGATCCTATCTGACACTCGTCAGAGTGTCAGATGTCAGTGGCGACGATATATTACACTGTTTTGCTCTGCTTTACAATTAAAACCTTTTAACCCTTAAAGTTCTGTAATATTGGTTATATAAACCATGGAGACCAAAGTTTTGAAATCATCATGAATGTCTAGGTTAGCTGTTTCTGCTTCCTTCCAATACCTATGTTATAGGTCTATGGCCATTGTAAATATTTAACCCTTTCAGTGTGGGGATCTACTTTAGACATCAGATTCTGACGTCTAATGTCGATCCCCACGCTGAAAGGGTTAATGACTGATGCACTTTAAGAGTGACATGATAGGGAATTCAGAAGGGAATTTTTTTGGACTGCAAAAACAATATTTTTACTAGTGCTGTGCTGTGCATGTTATGCATGACACATTTCTGTCTCTGCAAATCCACATATCAGAAACTGCCTGCTTCAAAAGTATGCAGTTACAGCTGTTTGCATTTGCACAGATGTACACGATGGCTCAACGTTGGCACTGCGCTTAGACAGTCATTTCCCGCATGACTTAACCCTTTAAGCGCTAAACAGGACTATAATCGTTTTTAATCCATTTTATTAGTCGATCAAATCACTGTTGTGTGGAATGAAATGAGTGTGTGAAAATCAACATTTACAAATATTGGGTCGCAAAATAAACAAATAAGTGTGATTTTCACCCACTTGCAGTTGTGGGTCGCGGTAGCGAGACACAACTTCAAGTGAGTGACAATTTAAATTGTAAATAAGGTAACTTTGAGGGCAAAGAGTTACGTGTTAAAATTATGATCTGTATAAAGCTTATCTCTTATATCTACATGTCGTTGTGCACAAGCGGCTATAATACGAATTCCATACAGCAAACACGACATCCACCCAATGTTGGCGTAATGTTGGCCCATGGTCTGCGATGTTGGCCTAACAATAACCCAACATTGGATGGCTGTGTGGTGTCCTGTCAGTGCTCTATCCCAGCGAGCTCGATAAGTTGACCCAATGTTGGGTTAATGTTGGCCCACCGTCTCTGACGCTGGCCCAGCATTAAGCCAACATTGGGTCCCTATCTCGTATGTGTGTCTGAATCACATTATGTGTTATCTACATATCCACCCACCAAACACGACACATCCATCTAATGCTGGGCAAATGTTGGTCCATCGTCTACGACATTCGCCCAACATCGGTCCAACATTGGATCGATGTATCGTGTTTGCTGGGCATGTGCATAATTAGTAGAATCCTGTACCATCTATACCATTGCATCAGGCATAATCTACAACGAAGTACAAAGTTACACTGAAAGAAGGCATTGCTGTTTAATAGTGATAAGCCACAATGTGTACTGATTTACAATATACAGTATTAAAACACAGTATTACAACACTGCCTTACAAAGAAAAACAGCCGTAACTGCTCTCATTTCAAGTCGGCAGTTATTGCTGTTTGCCTTTGCACGGCAGAATAAAGTATTACAATACAGTACAATACAATATTAAAATACGGTTTTACGAAATTGCTCCACATTTGAGATGTCACCGAAAACCGTCTGACATAATTATATGAAATATTAATGAGAATATATCGTCGCCGTGGATATCTGAGGGTGTATCTACCACTTAGTGAAGTGTTAGATACACCCTCCCATATCCAAGGAGACGATGTACACAAGCAAGGAAACCAGAATGAAAAATAAGATGTTCCTATGCTATACAGTACAGATCAGTCTGTGAATGGCCCAACCGAAGCATCACCAGACAACGTCTCTTGATGACTTTTCCCAATTTCCCAATCAACTACCACTGTTTATAGTGATTAGGTGAGGCATGTATATCTACTCAGGACATTAGCTGCATAGTCCAATTAACCATGAATGTTATGTCGGGACCATGCTGTGCCATATTTGGTCAGTTGATGATGGTCTGCCGAAAAGTTCCAGACAAGAACGTTCTGACTGATCTATAATTTATGAGTTGATGATATATGATTAACCCTTATGTTTTTGAATTGTTTGTTTCTATTTTTCATACATTGGGACAAAAATGGCGAAAAAATGTTACTATTTATGCAAATTGTAAAAAATAAAATGAATCTCACACAAACTATTTTCTCAATGAATCCCCCACAAGCTATTTTATCAATTTCAGTGTGTATTTAATTCGGATTGAAACTTTCTTAAAATAGGATATATACATACAGTTCATAAGGGTTAATTGTAAGAGACATTAAATGAATGGTACAGTGAGAAACTGAGTTCTCAATGTTGGAACACTGTTCCAACATTGAGACACTCAGTTTCTTCCAACGATGAGACACTCAGTGTCAGTCTTGCATGGTAATGTTACAGAGGTGAACATTATTCTAGCATTGTAACATCGAGACACTCCCAGGTGATGTCCCGTCGTTAGAGGCACTCGAACCGAAATCATATCAACAGTCTGACGTTTCTATAGGATATTTAGATGTTACATCATTCACTATCTCCTCGATAACGTTCATGTCGCCTGTGAACCATCCGGGGTTGTCCGACATTTGCATGGAATGTAGTCGTTCGCTCACTTCCTTGAGGGCGTCACGACGCTTACTCACTGATATCATGTTCTCAAGTGATATGTCCACATTAAATAAGGCTGCCTGTTGGAATCGAGCCTGAGGACACCTTGATGCTCCCACCTTTACCCTGCACTTGGCCCCTCCTGATGGCGTGTCTGTCATCATGTATATGAATCCAGGGCCGTCTGTGCTGTTAGACTTGGCCACAGTGACCGCCTGTAACGCCTTCTGCCAGTATTTGTCGGGGTCCTGTTCCTTCTCCAGTATACCCGCATCCAGGTCACTGTCATAGTTCTCGTTGATGTCCTCCTCGTCTGATGAGTACTCAGATGAACTCCCCCACGTCTCCCCGCTCTCTGAGGATATACACGTCGTCTTGGAATCAACCACGTGCAGAAGACGAGGCTCACTGGCCAGTTGATCTTCCTGTTTTATCTCAAGTACTTCTATCTCAGGTGCTTTTTGCTGCAGATTGACATCAGGAGGAGGACTCTTGTGCTCACTGGAACTATTATCTGAAGTTTCCCACGTCTCCGCACTCTCTGACGATATACACGTCTCGGAATCAACCACTTCCACAGGACGAGGTTCACTGGCTGTCTCTACTGTTTTCTCACTTTCCACCTCTCTGGTTTCTTCGCTCTCATTCCCCCCCGTTTTCTTGCTTTCCGCCTCATCCGTTTCCTTGCTCTCATTCTCCCCCGTTTTCTCGCTTCCCGTCTCCTCAGTGTTCTCGCTTGCCTCGGAATCACTTTCCCCGCTATAGCTTGTATCTGAGGTGTTATCACTCACATCTAGATCCTCCTCCGCCTCTGCCATGGGAACCGAAATTTTCACTTGTAATTCTTTCTCATTGGCTATTTCTTCTTTCTCCGGTTGTTTAGTAGTAACGTTATCCTGTTTCACCTCCACAGTTTCTTCAATTACTGTTTCTTCTGCTGAGAGAGACACATCTGTTGTAGTTTGCTGTTCACTGGAGACAGAGTTTGTTTCTGGTTGTGTTGAGCCAGACGGCTCGGGTGTATTGTCTTGTGGGCTGGATGAGGCAGCTGTATTATTATGTTCTTGTTCTGGCGCGGAGGATAGACTTGACACCTGTTTGATCTGGGATGCTGGTTCCTCCACCTTACTTGGTGTAGATTCTGTGGCACTGCTTGAATCGCTGGATGACTCACAACCTGAATTGTCTGGGGATGTGGTGGTTCGCACCCAGGGCGCTGCCTTTGTAACGCCTCTGGCCGCAGCACGTGACTGTACAGGCGAGCTGCTCGTATGAGAGGCGCTGGTGGTGGTCTGTCCGGCATTTCGACTGAACCTAGGCGAGCTGTGGACAGGGGAGCTTCTGGAATTTGTCTGCTCAGCACTTCGCCTTGACGAGCTGTTGACGGGAGACGCTCTCACGGTGGTCTGGTTTGATCGTATGGCAGCTGGGGATATATTACTATCTACATGATCCCTGTTATTATGTGTGTAGCCATTATGCCTCGTTTGATCTTCATCATCAGATTCACTGTCACTGCTCTCACCATCTGATCTGAGCACTTCCTGTACCGGCTGATTTATCCGGTCGATCACTCGCTTCCCGATTCCCTGTCGACCAAGACCTGTCCGCCAGGCCGTGAAGTTATGCTCATACTCTCCTATCTCAGAATAGACCACCTCGTGCTTCACACCTTTACCACTGAGCGCCTTCAGGAATGCTTTGGCGTCTTTCTGCGACTTGACAGGCCAGTGAAACACGTCTTCTTTCTCCTCAAAGATCTGCAGGATCGCTTCATCTAAGTCTAGGTTCACCATGATGATCTACAACATAAAAACAGAAACATTAGAAGATAAAAAGATATTTGACCACTTTATCTGATCAGAGAAAACACAGAAAACGGAAATGAAAAACAAAACATGTGACGACTTCATCAAGGATCAGCTTCGTCATTAGTATCTGAGCAGTGCCATAGAAGAACTGTTTATTTTACTGGACAGGAGGACGATCAAAACGCAAAAGTTTTACTAGTACACCAGACTAGTCCTAAAATTTCAATATACATCATTTTAAATAAATTTATATTACCCAGTGAAAGGATAAAAAGAAACTTGATACCATTGAAAGAGTGAAAAATTTATAATGGCCGTGGACCCATAACAAAGGTATTCAAATGAAGCAGAAAGAGCCATCTCAGACATTTATGATGATTTCAAATTGGTCTTCATGGTTTGTACACAAATAGTTCAGCGCTGTTAAAGTTCTTTTCACGTCTATCGCTGTTTTAGCGTTTTTATTTGTCCAAAACTTGAAAGAAAAATTACCTTTAACCCTTTCAGTGCGGGGATCGACTTTAGACGTCTAAAGTCGATCCCCGCGCTGTAGGAATAAACATATTTATAATGGCCGTAGACCCATAACATAGGTATACAAATGAAGCAGAAAGACCTGAATAAGACATTTATGATGATTTCAAATTGAAATAAACCCTTTGATTTTCATGGTTTTTACAAAAATAATCCAGCTCTTTAAGGGTTAAGACTGCTAGATTTACATATGTTTTCATTCAAATGATACAAATGTAAGTAATTTTCACACACTCAAGTTGTGGGTCGCGATAGCGAGGCACAACTTCAAGTGGGGAAAGAATAAATCGTATAACCTTGGTATAACTTAAATCTCAAAGATTTAGGGTTGAGCAGTGCAGAAAAATGGCCTGAACAACATTCATTGTTTGAGGTTTGTTAGGTCAGTCATCTTATTATTCTCTATATTGTGCTTAGAGTTTTATTCAACACATAATATACTGAACATTATTTTCGCTGACGTTGTTGTATTAAACCTTCAAGGCGTCAAGTTATAAAATTTAAATTTTCACCCACTTGCCGCGACTCACTTCAAGTAGCTGAAAATTGCTCATATATTTAAACATGACCATTATAAAATATTTTGTGTCAAATTAAAAAAAAAATCATTTTCACATAAAATCAGGTGATATTCATTCGCCTATCTGAATGTTAAGAAAATGATTTATGTTTAGGTAATGCTTCCTGTAAAAACATGACCATTTTAAATATTTTGTGTCAAATTGAAAAAAAAAACGATTTTCACATAAAATCAGGTTATATTCATTCTCCTATCTGAATGTTAAGAAAATGATTTAGTTTATGTAATGATTCCTGTAAAATATGTTGTACTATTATCAAATATAATCAGATCTATATCAATTGCTGACCTGTTACAGTGTTTATATATTATAATACCCCTCAATCATGGTTAATGAAACTGAGAAGGAAATTGCTAGATGTGAAGACCATATTTTAATCATAACGTCTGTGCAATTTCCAGCAAAATTCTGGATTTTTTTATTCTTCAATAGCAGATACACTCAGGCCTATAAAAATTGCTGCCCGTATATATGCCGCCATAGCGTAGCAAACTGTTAAGAAGTTTATTAAGACGTATTCTGCAGATATTGAACAGCTGCCCACAGCTGAGAAAGCGCTACTACAAACAATGTCAACGCCTGCTCAACATTACTCTAACGTTGAGTAGGTTGACCCTCCAGTGAGCCGGCGTTGCTGTTTGTATTTCGTGTGAGTATCAGTATTTTCGTGTCAGCTGGCGGTCATAAAGGCTAACAGGCGTTATTATCGATGTGTGAGCGAGGAGCATGAACCAACTGCACGCCGCAGCTAACACGGAACCTTCAACTAATGCCGGTTTGGTGTTGGGTCAGCGTCGTAGACGGTGGCCCAACATCAAACCAGCATCAGGCGATTGCCTCTGAGTTTGCTGCGTGTTTTCGTCCACGATGGCTATATTCATTTACCAATATAGTTGAAGTCACATTAACTTGTAGCGCCTGTTTTTTGCCGATTTCCCAGTCAATTCTCAAGCGATTTTCATGAAATTTTGCACACCGTGGAGTTTCAATTTAAAAATATTGTATCGTTCAAAAGTCAGACCATCTGGCATGTAATGTAATTCAGGGCTTCAAACGGACTTTATTTTAGCCAGTTTAATGGGTTTATAGAGAGACATTTTACTACATGTCAAAAGGTCTAAATTTCGAAATATTTGGCGGGGGACTTAGAAATAGTCCTTGCAAAATTTCATGAAAATCGGTTGAGAATTGACTGCGAAAAACATGTGCTACAAGTTAATGTGACTTATACTATAGATGATCATGTTATATAGGCATTCTGAATCAGATATGAACGGAGTACACTCAAATATTTCTGCCGCAGTTTCGTTTAAAACTAGTTTCTATTTAATAATTTAACTTTTTCAGGGTGGGGATCGACTTAACTTTAGACGTCAGAATCTGACGTTCATATCTGACGCCTAAAGTCGACCCCTGCACTGAAATAGTAAGAATATTTCCAATGGCCGTAGACCCATAACATAGATATTCAAATGAAACGGAAAGAGCTAACATTTATAATGATTTAAATGGAAAAACAACCTTTGTTCTCCATGGTTTATACAAAAAAATGTCTGCGCTGTAAGCGTTAACCCTTACAACGCTGAATTAATTTTGTATAAGGGTTTTGATCAATTCGAAACCATCATAAATGTCTTCGTCAGCTCTTTCTGATTCATTTGAATACCTATGATATGGTCCTACGGCCATTAGAAATATTTTTACTCTTACAGTGCGGGGATCGACTTTAGACGTCACAATCTGACGTCTACAGACGTCAGATTGTGACGACTAAAGTCGGTCCCCGTGCTGTAAGGGTTAATGACTCGTGTATCATACGCTTAAAGGATGGAGTTAAAGCAGTTATATATCTTCATGAATGCGCATGTCAGAAAAGGCTAAAGAGACAGAAAACTATCTTTTGTGACAGCGTCATGCAATGTATTCACAAAATTTAATGATTATACCGCATTCTGAAGTGGACGATGTGTAGGCTACTCATAGATGTATTCCTGTGGCAGTTTACGGCTCCAAATGAATGGGAAATCTTTCTATTTAGGCCTTTAAATACCCAGGCCGCCTTTATGCTGATAGAGTTAATATTAAGCGATTGCAATCTGTTTGTCTAAACACTTATTTAAACTCGCATGATGCGCCAATTGCCTACGAAAGGTTCCTAAATCCACAATTTAGGTGTAAATTTTATGATTAATAGAAATCACATCTTAAAAATTCCAAAGCCAATATGGCAATATGATGTCATGAACAAAGACGAATATAATTTATTAAGATGACATATCCACCTTGTGATCATGTTGTTTCTCATTTCTGGGTACAGAGCTGACCCTAAATCAAATTTAACAAGACTACATAAGTCCAGGAGCTCCCGCGACGAATTAGAATTTGATTTAAGCAATTTCGTGTAGGGTTTTTAATGTAGTCCTAGGCTAGGTCAACAAGACGCAAGACAACTAGGTCTAAGAAGCCCAGTCTAAGAGTGGGATAAGAACTAGACAGTCTGTCAGAGATTGCAAACCTCCATTGAAATTAATGATCCTAATCAGTATCCCAGTAATGGTCTACCTATCTGGCACGGTTTACCCTATATCAGGCCAATCGAGGTAACTAATAGCTGATTTACGGTCATTTTGAATTCGATATAAATTAGTCAAAAACTTAAGGTGCATCCTCCCCCGAAACCTCAAATTTTGTTTTATAGTAATGGACTAACATCTAACACAGTTTGCAAAATATTGGGTTTGTGAAAGTAAATAATGGCCGATAGGGGGCCATTTTGAATTTGAACGAGTCAGAATTGTTCAAGATGCATCCTCAGCTGAAATCTCACATTTCATTCTATAGTAATCGTCTAGCTATCTAGCACGGTTTACCAAATATCGGCCATGTGAAAGTGAATAATGGCCTAAA
Organism: Flabesymbios commensalis; assembly: GCA_964017125.1. Classification (NCBI taxonomy): domain Eukaryota; kingdom Metazoa; phylum Annelida; class Polychaeta; order Terebellida; family Flabelligeridae; genus Flabesymbios; species Flabesymbios commensalis. The sequence goes on along the minus strand of OZ024918.1, from coordinate 7,440,835 downwards.
GGCGGCCATTTTGAATTTGATCAAGTCAAAATTTTCCAAGATGCATCCTCAGCTGAAATCTCACATTTCATTCTATAGTAATGGTCTAGCCATCTAGCACGGTTTACCAAATATCGCCCATGTGAAAGTGAATAATGGCCGATAGGAGGCCATTTTAAATTTGATCAAGTCAAAATTTTTCAAGATGCATCCTCTCCTGAAATTTCACATTTTGTTTTATAGTAATGGTCTAGCCATCTAGTACGGTTACTAGAAACCGGCTATGTGAAAGTGAATAATGGCCGATAGGCGGCCATTTTGAATTTGATCGTGTCAATTTTTTTCAAGATGCATCCTCTCTTGTAATCTCACATTTTGTTTTATAGTAATGGTCCAGCTATCTAACACGGTTTACCAAATATCAGCAATGTGCAAGTAAATAGTGGCCGATAGGCGGCCATTTTGAATTCGATTGAGGCGAAAGTTTTTAAAAGGCATCCTCTCTCGAAACGTCACATTTTGTTTTATAGTAATGGTCTAGCTATCTAGCACGGTTTACCTGATATCAGGCCTATCGAGGTAAATAATGCTGATTGTCGGCCATTTTGAATTCGTAAGTTTAAAATTTTCAGGGTGCATTCTCCTCCGAAAACTCACACTTTGTTTTATAGTAATCAGGTAATGGTCTAGCCATCTAGCACGGTTTACCAAATATCAGCCATGTGAAAATGAATAATGGCCGAAAAGGCGGCCATTTTAAATTTGATCAAGTCAATTTTTTTCAAGATGCATCCTCATCTGAAATCTCACATTTCGTTTTACAGTAATGGTCTAGCCATCTAGCACGGTTGACCAAATAACGGCCATGTGAAAGTGAATAATGGCCGATAAGCGGCCATTTTGAATTTTATCGAGTCAAATTTTTCCAAGATGCATCCTCTCCTGAAATCACACATTTTATTTTATAGCAATGGTCTAGCCATCTAGCACGGTTTACCAAATAACGGCCATGTGAAAGTAAATAATGGCTGATTGGCGGCCATTTTGAACTTTGACAAAATGATTTTTTTCAAAATACATCCTCTCCTGAAGCCTTACAATTTGTTTTATAGTAATGGTGTAGATATCTTGAGCGGTTTTCATGATATTCCACAATATCAGGCCTGTCGAGGTGAATAATGGCTGATAGGCGGCCATTTTGAATTTTCTCAACTTCAATTTTTTCAGGATGCATCCTCTCCTGAAACCTTACAATTTATTTGATATTAATGGTGTAGCTATCTTGAGCGGTTTTCATGATATTCCGCAATATCAGGCCTGTCGAGGTGAATAATGGCCGATAGGCGGCCATTTTTAATTTTATCGACTTGAAATTTTTCAAGATGCATCCTCTCCTGAAACCTCACAATTTGTTTTATAGTAATGGTGTAGATATCTTGAGCGGTTTTCATGATATTCCGCAAAATCTTTCAGTCGGATTTACCGATGTTATAAATTAGGTCAAAGTGCTGGGTCAACTTCAAGGTCAAGGTCCAAAAACCTGAAAAGGCACAACTAGGGACCTTAGAGAACATGTATGTGCAATATGACTGTCATCGGCCCAGTACTTTTCGAGATCTGCTCCGGAAACGAAGTGCGCGTCAAAACGTCTAAATAGGTCATAGTTCTGAACCAGAAGTAGGTCAAAGTTCAAATACCCCAAAAGGCACAACTAGACCCCCTAGGGGTGTTGTGTGTAAAATTTGAAGACAATCGGACAAGTACTTTCAGAGATATGCTCCGGAAACGAATTGTTTACGGACGGCCCAACGGCCCAACGCCGTCACATCATCATTTTCTCCTCTGCAACCTTGCGTATTGAATTCAGATTAAAAATATTTTAACCCGTCCATTAGCCACCTGGAAGTAACCCACATACCAAAAATTGTTATCCTAGCTTATTTTCTCACAAAGTTATAGGCAAAAGAAAAGGCAAAAAAAAAACGGAGGTAGAATCCATAGCTCCCTTCGCTCACCTACGGTGACGGCGGGAGCTGAAAAAAGCTAGTGCAGGCAAAACTCTTTAATTAGCAGATGATTTATAAATTGATCGTACTCTACTCGCCCGATACTCTAAATTCAGAATCCGAGTTCATGGGTGCTCATGATAGTAACATCAGTGATAACAGAAAACGTGTGTCCCCGCGGTCTACTTATAAATGTCTCTACACGCTAAGCTAAGCTATCTACTCTGTAGCGCATGTTTTTCGTCAATTTCTCAAAATTATATTGAATCTTTCAAAAGTTAGACCATTTGACATGTAATAAAATTCCAGAATTAGTTTAATGGGTTTATACAGGGACTTTATAATTTCAAATTACTACATGCATTTAATGTCGTGCTTACTGCTTAAATGGTTAAATACAAGTTTTGTTGCACGTTCTGATATTTAGTGTCAGTAGCAGCGGCAGAACCCAGAATTGTATACCCATCATCATGTAAGAAGAGGCAGCTACTAACACACTGTATCACAGCATACGCACCAGATACAAGTGATAATTCCTTTCCCAGCAAACACGAGCCGTTTAACCAAAGTCAGTTTACTGTTGGTCCACCGTCTGCGACGCTGGACCAACAGTAAACCAACCTTGGATGAACGTCTCATGTTTGCTGGGTTATCCGCTAGTGATCGACCACGTAGTGGTGAAATATTTTTTCAGTGTGGAGATCGACTTTAGACGTCATTATCTGACGTCTAAAGATGATCCCCGCGCTGAAAGGGTTATATTTCTCAGTTCAGCTTCAGCAGATTCGTGCGTGACGTGACTTCGGTACCTTGCTATCACCTTCCGCCGCTTTACAATAAATGTGCTCAAATTATCCCCTAGCCCTGGAAATACCAGATCCCGTTGAGTTAGATTATCGTCATTTCAAATAATTGTTTTTGAAGGTTTAATACGTCACTCACTCACTCACGGTAGCCCGAGGCTATTAGAATATTGTAAGGACTAGTGAATTTTCCTTAGAAATGTATGGTATATGATTGCAAGGGCTAGTTGAATTTTGTTCTGGGCTAGTGACACTTAGTGACAGTTGAATTTGCACCCCTGCTCACTCACTCACTCACTCACTCACTCACTCACTCACTCACTCACTCACTCACTCACTCACTCACTCACTCACTCACTCACTCACTCACTCACTCACTCACTCACTCACTCACTCACTCACTCACTCACTCACTCACTCACTCACTCACTCACTCACTCACTCACTCACTCACTCACTCACTCACTCTCACTCACTCACTCACTCACTCACTCACTCACTCACTCACTCTCTTACATTAGTGGACACTATGCACTGAATCTAAATCATTATACATGTATAGACTGTAAGCGTTGCCGAGAAGGTAATTATACGTATTTTACTGTCACTGGTTACCAAAGGGTTTATCAGAAGTGGGCTCTTAAGGTAGGTCAAGAGTGACACAGAGTTGTCAACTTATTACTGTGTAGAGCTGGCATCCCGCCATAACCCTTTAAATACTCAATCCCTCTATAATACTCAACTTATTTTAACGTGCGCCTTATTTTAAAGATGCTAATGTAAACAGTAATGCAATTTCCATTTTAAATCAAAGAAACATACATCTTCTTAAATAAATATGTACTTAAAAATTGTGCCGCTTCACTTAGAAGTGGAAACTGTTACTGCAATGAATTTTAAAGGGTACTTCATTTAACGTTACACCTGGGCTATAACAGACTGTGGTGCAAAGGCAAACAGCAGTAACTGCTTACTTTACAAGTAAGCAGTTACTGCTGTTCGCCTTTGCCTCACCGAGCTATATATAATAGCTAAGTGTACGCCCCTCTTTATATTGTGTACATTCCTAAGATAACTGTATCAGGGCAGAGATATTTCACAAGTGCGGATTTAACCCCTGTCCTCCAAAGGCCGATTATAAATAGGGTTTTAATCCTTGTGCTGCTAAGACCGTATATAGGCCTTTAGATACGTTTTGAAGCAAATTTCAGGCTAAATAAAATACCACAAAAATGTGTACATAAATTATCTTGTGGTAGATGCTTAGGTAATACTAATCAAATAATTCAATTCAATGTCTATTTTTCAAAAAATAATATTATTTTTCATTCATTTGAAGCTGGAAATTGCGTTAGCAATTCCAGCTTCAAATGAATGAAAAATAGAAACAAACAATTGAGCAGCACAAGGGTTAATAATGAAATAGATAATACTGAGCCATATAAGCTAGGTGGCAAGAGTGATAAAAATGGTTAATTTTATTACTGTTTCAACATCATACATCTTTGAAATAGCTTTCAACATTCGAAGCTGCAAATTTCGGCTTAAAATTGGTGTACTACCAACGACCAAAGAAGCTAAATACCTCTTTGGTAGTATGTAATCCGATTCTGACGTCTAAAGATGGTCCCTACACCGAAAGAATTAAAAGATTTATAATGGTCGTAGACCCATAACACAGGTAATCAAATGAATCGGAAAGAGCTAATTAAGACATTCATGGTGATTTCAAATTAAAAATAATCCTTTGGTCTCCATTCATGGTTAATACAGTAATATTTCAGCGTTTTAAGGGTTGAAGGGTGTAACCACGGTTACCGTGTGACGTTGATGTGGCCTGACAAGCTAATTACCGTACATTGTGGGAAGTCTCTGTGGTCATGTGATGGTGTGGAGGTCACGTAATGAAATATTTCTCATAACCCTTCAAGCGCTACAATAAAAAAATACATTTTCACCCACTTGAAGTTGTGACTCGCTACCGCGACCCACAACTTCAAGTTGGTGAAAATTACTCGTCTTTGTTTAATTTGAGACCAATAAATCACATATATAACAGTTTTCAGCCTATTTGTTTGTCATACAAACTAGAGAATTTTATAATTGAAAAGGACATTAACCCTTGAAGCGCTAAGTCGTTTTAAATCTGTTTTATTAGCAATTTACTGAGAATGAAATGAGTGTTTAATCATAAAGATTTGCAAATGTTTGGCCTCAAATTAAACAAATATGAGTATTTTTTACCCACGCGAACTTGTGGGTCGTGGACTCGCGGTAGCGAGTGGCAACTTCAAGTGGGTGCAAAATTAAACTATTCCATTTTGCGGCTTGAGGGTTAATTTCAGATTGGATTTAAGATGAGCACCATCAAAAATACCAGTTGAGCATGAGCGGTGACAAGTTATGTATCTCTCAAATCTGCCAAATTTGTTAAGGTCGTTATCTATAAATCTGCTGAGATCATTATCCACACCGTATCTCACAGGTGATAAAAGAACACAACTTTGATCTCTATCTGTGTATTGTGTCATACTTCGTCACTCCCACTCAGGAGGTTCCTCTGTCCAGTAATGCTTATTCGGTTGCTAATACATGAATATTTCCCCTGGTGCTGAAAGGGTGTGGCATTTACGCCATTTCAGCACCAAGATTTCGATACTAGTATATACGATTTCCGAACCAATACTAATACTAATTCCCTTAGTGTTGAAAGGGTGTGGCATTTACACCCTTTCAGCACTGAGGTTGTGATATATACGGTTTCAAAACAAATTAAACGTCACTAAACTTTAAAAATAGCTTGTGGAAGGTGATCACTTCATCAACTCAATCTGGGAGATGTCTATTTTTCGGAAATGGAATTTTTTTGGTCATTTGGAAATTGCGTTAATTCCAGCTTCAAATGAATGAAAAATAGAATCAAACAATTCATATATAGCTTATCCTACTGAATTGTTTGCTTCTGTGTTTGACCTGAATCCACTGAGGGTTAATTTTAGGATCCATCAATTATTGGTATTAACTAACCCTTAACCCTTTAAGCCCTCACGATGCATTAAAGCATCATTTTACATCCCTGAAAAATTAACTTATTTCCTACAACTAGTGGTTTTAGAGCGACAATTTTCGTGGATTTGTTTTATAAATAACACTATCTTTTTTTCATTTGCCACCCATTTCAAGTCATCTTCATTCACTACAAGTCGAGAATTGCGACAGCAATTCGCGGCTTGTAGTGAATGAAGATGACAATGGTAAATTCGGGCTTGAAAGGGTTAAAACGCTGACAATTTTTGTAAAAAGGGTTGTTTTCAATTTGAAATCATCATAAATGTCTTAGTCAGCTCTTCCCGATTCATTTTAATAACTATGTTATGGGTGTACGGCCAATAAAAATATGTTTACTCTTACAGTGCGTGGATTGACTTTAGACGGCTGACGTCTACAGGCGTCAGATTTTGACGACTAAAGTCGATCCCCGCGCTGAAAGGGTTAAATACACATAGTATGATTGTATCCTACCAGGCCACATAGTATACTATATCAGGGTGCTTCGAATGCCCTCGTATCGTATTATTTAATTAATTTAGGATTCAGCTGCCAGAGGGGTCATAGCAGGCTGATGTGACAGATTATTATCTTATATATATCTGTATAAACCGCCGTGGGTGGTCAATGGTTTATATATGTGTAATAGCTAGCATAATCTCCCAGCCGACACCATACACTGACCCAATGTTGTTTTAATGTTGGGCCAGCGTCGCAGACGATGGCCTAGCATTGAAACAGCATTTTTTCATGTCCTGTATTTGCGTGGCCTACTGATCTACTGGATCTACTGGCCTACTGATGTGACATTGTGTTATTTATTATACAACCAGCATCATTCTGATCACCAGAAATATGCAGCATCACGTGCGGCATTAGGAAGGAGGGGGGGGGGGGCGGACAAATAACAGTCACTGATTCAGGTGTGGTTTTACACAACTGTGCAAAAATAGACTTACTCAGTACTGAGCGGTTTTTCAAGGTTTTGTTTGCTATTTGCGCATGATTTGAATACCTATTTTATGGGTCCACGAACATGATATAAGGGTCTACGACCACAGGCACTGAAAGAGATATAAAACTTTGGCTAATGCTGCTCTGTTCATATATATAACTATAAATCGCACCTAAACCATATATCACACAAAACCCACACAATGACGTGCAATATAATATTGTGGTATGACGAGAAAGTGCGCTTCCACATTATGTGCAAAGACATATCTCAGTCACTGAATATACTGCCTGTCGTTAAAATGTTCAATATTTGTTCTATTTTTTCGTGCAAAGCCTATTATTATATCACATTTTAAATAATAGAAAGAACCAGAAGTTTACAATACGATAATGACTGTGAATCTGTTAATGTTCAACTTGGATATGAAATGGTGTATCTGCCATGTTGTAAAGGTACACCTTTTAGTCTCGATAGTTTTAGGGTTAGCTTTGGATATCAGAATCTGACATCTATTATATAGACGTCAGCACTGAAACAATTATAATGGGCGTAAACCCATAACCACTGATAACATAGGTATTCAAATGAAGCAGAAAGAGCTAACCAAGACATTTGATTTTAAATTGAAAAACAACTTTGGTACATCCGTGCTTGACCCTTTAAGTCCTCACGATGCATTAAAGCATCATTGTACATCCCTGAAAACAGACTTGATTTTCCTACAACTAGGGGTTTTAGAATAAATTTTCCATGAAACTGTTTTACCAATACATGGCAATTTTCGTCATTTTTCACCCACATCAAATCATCTTCATTCACTACAAGTCGAGAATTGCGGCAGCAATTCGCGGCTTGTAGTGGATGAAGATGACAATAGTAAATTCAGGATTGAAAGGGTTAATTATTAGACAAATATTTTATCTTTTTAAGGGTTAACCAATATGTTTTCCAATCTACCCATAAAGTATATCCTGGCCCTGGAATCAGGGTAAATGCTGTTCATACAGCTCTGATGCTCTGAGTGACATTGAGATCACCCGTGATCATCATGTGTCGTTTACTCTGGCGTTTGATCTCACGATGTAATCACGCGCTTTAACCTTTCAACGCTGATCACGGCTATTATAGTTTTAAAGCAGTTTTATTGGCTGATCAAATCACTGCTATTGAGAATCAAGTGTGTGTTGAAATTTGCAAATGTTCGGTGTCAAATTATTTTTATTAAACATACATGAGTAATTTTCATCCACTTGATGTTGCGTATCGCGGTAGCGAGACGCAACTCCAAGTGGGTGAAAATTAAATTATATAATTGTGCGGGTTATTATCCTTAATATATTTAAATTAAAGTTAATATTAAAGTTGATATATTTACATTTTCTAACACTTAAGGTTGTGTCTCGCTACCGCGATCCACAACCTCAAGTGGTTGAAAATCACTCATATTTGTTTAATTTGAGACCAAACATTTACAAATCTTTATGTTTAAACAGTCATTTAATTCCCAATAACAGTGATTTACTCGGCTAATAAAACGGATTAAAAACGACTATTGTCGTGCTTAGCAGCCAAAGGGTTCATTTACCATCCTGTCAAGATAGTGAGAATTTCACTCTGATCGTTACCATAGCCCTCAGCCCCTGACCTTCATCTCAAGTTGACTGTGGTTGTAACCAGCTATTGACTTCAATGATATATACTGACATTTATAATAGGGAATGTAACGATACGTCCGGTATAAGTGTTATAGCAGATTGGAACCCGATAATGTGGCGGATCCAAGGGGGATTTTCTAAAACTCAATTGCCGAGACATCGATCTAATTTGCCAAAATATTGGTATTTGACACACAAAAAAATACTAGTGCAGTGCTTAAAGTTGAGGAGAGAACGTAACCCTGATCATACCTGAAGGCATTCTGGTGTGGACGTTGTGTACACATAGATTTCTGGCGCAGTTTCTGCTCTTAAATGAATGGGAAATCCTTTGTGTTTATTACTTCAACCCTTATAACGCTAAAATATTTTTGTTTTAACCATAGTCTGGATAAAATGACTTGTTTGATTTTCAAATCATCATAAATGCCATAGTTAGCTCTTTCGGCTTCATTTGAATACATTACCTATGTCATAAGTCTACGGCCATTAAAATTTAAAATATTTTGCCCTTTCAGTGTGGGGACAAACTTTAGACGTCAGATTCTGACGTCTAAAGTATGTCCCCGCGCTGAAGGGTTAATACTGGTCAAGCATCGGTGGTTTGCCAGTATGAATTTACGTCTTCTGTTTTCTGGGTATGACTATGACTATAATAACTTCACAATTATCACAATGGCAGCCTTTATTTCAATTGTGATAAATCACAGGAAAAATACATTAATATTTACACATAAAAATCACTTTAAATCAACTTCTTATTATGTTTATCTTATCTGTGGCGTTGTGGGGAGATCAAGATGTGCGATTATGTCGCTACATGTATATGTGGGTGACTCACGGAAAGTACAACACGTGCAAACAACTGACGAGGTGTTTTATTACAAAAGTATATAAATTGATCACGTGTGGTTTACGTATTCAATGTATACCGTTAACCCCTTACGCGCTACTATAGTCGTTTTTAATTTATCAGCCGTTTAAATCGCAGTTACTGGGAAACAAGATTTGCAAATATGAGCAGTTTTCACCCACTTGAAGTTGTGAAGTGGTGATCGACTATAGACGTGAGATTCTGACGTCTATAGACGTCAGAGTCTGACGTCTAAAATCATCCCCGCACTGAAAGAATAAAAAATTATAATGGCCGCAGACCCATGACATATGTATTCAAATGAAGCAGAAAGAGCCAACTAAGACATTTCTGATGATTTCAATTTGAAAAAAACCCTTTGGTTTCTTGGTTTATATAAAAATATTTTAGCGCAGTTCCAATCCAGGCCAGCAGTCAAATGATGAGACTCGAGTGCATTCAACATGTTAACTGATATATACAAAGTCTGTATGGTTGTTGAGCAGTTCATTGGACCGTGGACGTCATTTTCCTCATGTGTCAGTTACCATGACGTACCCACATCCTCTGTACATACCTATATACGATGATAAACATGATACTGAGGTCACAAAGTGGCCATTTTCAGGGCGATATTTCGTGAGCAGCCATCTATAGCAAATAAATAATATTGGAAATTTACCCCATGTTGGTCCAACCAAGAGGTCTAACCTTGCGCCACCGAATGCGACGTTGGTCGAGCATTGTAATCACTTTATGCATTTCTCAGTTTCAAGATAGTCATAATCTCCGCCAGGAAGGTTATGTTTTTGGTCTTGATGGTTGGTCTGTCTGTCCGTCTGTACGACTGATTTGTATGACATTTTTTTGATGTGTCTCAGGCCAAGGAACAATCGGTTATACGCTGATACATATGATCAGAATCCGGATTTATGATGCTTTACGAAAAGTAGAAATCTTCCAAGTTTAATTATTTCATCAAATAAGCATCATACTGATTAACCCTTTAAACGCTAGGCACGACTATAATGGCGATTATAATCGTTTTAAATATGTTTTATTAGCCAGTTAAGTCACAGGGTTTGGGAATTAAATGTGTGTTTAAACATCAAGATTTGTAAATATTTGGTCTCAAATTAAACACATATGAGTAATTTTCACCCACTTGAAGTTGTGGATCGCGGCAGCGAGGATTAACTTCAATTGGGTAAAAATTGAAATTTTTAATGTAGCGATTCAAGGGTTAGATAGCTGACAGACGTACATCCCAGCTAACACGCTACATTAAACCAATGCTGGCTTAAAGTTGGCCCAGCCTCGCAAACGGTGGGCCAACATTAAGCCAGCATTGGTTCAATGTCTCATGTTTGCTGGGATATAACGGTATGGGCGGTGTCTATCGGGGGAAAACCTTTAATCACAGTCAAGTAACCTGTATTATTTACTAAACGGTAATAGTAGCTTCCTTAATGATAGAGAAGTAAGCATGCCGCGCGCACACTATCATCTAATCAGCGTGTTGGTTTCCTTCTCGGGAAACCCCGGCGTTTGTTTAACCCTTACAGCGCTCAAATATTTATGTATAAACTGTGGCGACCAAAGGGTTTTTCAGTTTGAAATCATAATAAATGTCCTAGTTAGCTCTTTCTTATTCATTTGAATACCTAATGATATGGGCTTATATACGGTCATTATAAATATTTTACTCTTTCAGTGCGGGGATCATCGTCTTTAGCTGTCAGAATCTGACGTCTAAAGACGATCCCCGCGCTGAAAGGGTTGAAGAGCTGCATTTCATCATTTTTTCCACACTTGGAGTTGTGGGTCGCGCTAGCGAAACACAACTCCAAGTGTGGAAAAAATGATGAGCCGGTAAAAATACTTATCTGTATAATTTGAGTCAAAATATATGCAAATTTTGAAAATTTAATTCACTATTCTTTTGCCAATTTTCGTTATTTGAAGGAGACACAGAAACACGGCCGTAGACGCACTTAAAGTGTAAACTCTCTGCAGACCGTGACGTTGGCCCAACATTAAAACAGCATTGGGTCAACGTCCCGTGTTTGTTTCCTTGTAATTCCAGGTCACCTGGGCCAGGTGGGCATACTACAGTAGGCATTTGTTTATTGTTGGCACAGTAACAGTAGAGGGGGGGGGGGGGAGGGCGACCTATATGAAATATGTGTCAATAGTTTGTGCAGGAATGAGAATAGAAGTCAATTTCACAGAGACGCCAGTCAATATTTGACAATGGCATGCTTTATCCTTAGACCACCGAGCTATTCTATTTAAATTTTCAGTCACTTGAAGTTGTGTCTCGCTACCGCGACACACAACTTCAAATGACTGAAAATTTATGTGATTTGTGAGTTTTAAGTCCTAACCAAATATCACTGTTTTAAGATTGAAGGCATATTTTACTTTTGACAACTGGTTATATATAGAGGTGCTTATAAAAAGACAGGATGTCTACTGTAGTCGGCATCAGTGTTCAAAGGGTTAATCCTATAATCCCATGTCCGCATATGTCCCATTCATTATATTGTACTTCGGTATTTTGAAATATCTGGATATTTTCAGTCGTTGTGGTAATTGGGACATGCCCAATGAATTAAGGGGAGTAACGATCTCGCCACGTTGCATTTATCACCATATATCATAATTTGAATAAAACACATTGAATTAACGCCAAGTTATTTAATTGGAATGTTCACCCACTTGAAGTTGTGTCTCGCTGACGCGATCCACAACATCGAGCGAGTGAAAAATATTCAGATTTGACAAAATGAAAATTAACTATTTTCAAACCTTGCTGATTGATGCTACATTTTATTTCTTTAACATGTTTAAACCCGAATATAATCGGGACCGGTCGTTAAGGGAATAAACAAACCGCTAATCACGACTATAGTCGATTTTAATCCTTTTAATTAGCCTTTTAAAGCACTTGTGAATGAAATGAACATCAAGATTTGCAAGTGTTTGGCCATAAATGAAACAAGTTGTGGGTCGCGGTACAGGGACAAAACTTCAAGTGGGTGAAAATTTAAATGTCTTAGTTAGGTCTTCCGCTTTTTTTGAATACCTATGTTATATTATGGGTCTACGGCCATTATAAATAGTTAACTCTTTCAGTGCGGGGATCGACTCCAGACGTCAGATTGTCTGAAGTCACCCGCGCTGAAAGGGTAATAATGCAAATATTACCATTCAAAGTAGGGCTATAGTAACGTATTTGTACCATTTCTTGCAGGCCGAAATCAAAGCTACCAATCGGCACATAGTCCGTGTCGTATGGCGCTGCTTGGCCATTACCCCTTGATATTACCGGTTAATGTGGTTCCACCGTCTACGACCCTGGCCCAATGTTAAACCAACACTAGATGAATGTCTATTGTAGTAATGTAGATTTCTTGTCGGAGTAAACAGTTTATCTATGTTGATAATGGATTGTAACAGTCGACCATTCCTATAACACAAGTCGCCTTTTGGCAAGTGGCCACAAACAACCAGCCACTGTGACTGGCAATAAACGTAAAACTCTATTATTCTACCCTTTAAGCCTCAGTGGTCACAAACAGCTCGCTACTGACTGGCCCAGCATTGATCACTGTTCGATGAACGCCACGTGTTTATGACAATAAATATAAAACTCTAATTATTCTACCCTTTGAGCCCCCGCGGTCAGAAACAGCCAGCCACTGTGATTCATATAAAATTTATATTACTCTACAATTTGAGCTCTAGTGGCGACAAATACCCCTGAGAATTTTTTTATATGATTCTACTCTTTGGTCTCCAGTTGCTGAACTATTTTGATTTGCACTATAACATGTATAATCCATCTTCCCACGGCAAGGCGTGGCTTCTCCAGAGGTCACAGACCTCCGTCTGCGACCTCTGGAGAAGCGAGCCTTGCAGTGGGAAGATGGTATAATCATGACGAAACGATATACGTCTAATCGTGAGAACCACTACAGAGAGTGTGAGAAATGAAATGAATCGGGCTTCAGGCCACTTTTGTGCACATATAGGCTAAATTGGGCCAGGAGAACCTCCTGAGGGCAGAGAGTGTGGGAAGTCAAAAGTCGGTCCTCCCCACAATACAATGTACATTGATTCTATTCTGGTTGAAAAGTATTTGCTAATCTTGATGTTTAACACTCATCTCGTTCCCAAATGAAATGAATCGGGCTTTAGGCCACCTTTGTGCACATATAGGCTAAACTGGGCCAGGAGAACCTCCTGAGGATGGTGAGATGATTGAGATGACACTGTCCTCCAGACACAGGATTCGAAATTCGAGCCCTGGCGGTCTGAGGCCGAGCACGCTACCTCTCGGTCACGGAGGCTCCCCACAATACTAACTTTCACACGTGGATGGGGAAGAAACAATTTTGTTTCTTTCAAACCGCCGAGACCGGGAACCGAACCCCGGACTCTGGCGTGAAAGGCAGCGGTGCTAACCACTACCCTAGGGCCCCCGCCCATCTCGTTCCCAATAAAGGGGATTTAAACGGCTGATAAAACTGATTAAAAACTACTACAGTCGCACTTAACTGTTTAAGATAAGACGGACTCTAGTTTTCTGCCGGGATCTGGACAATACAGTCCCTGATCCGGCAAGAAACCCAGTATAAATCCTGCCCGACACAACCACGTTATGATTGGCTTCTACAATATCCAGGCTGATTTCATGAGAATCCAGACTCCCCAGCCCTGTCTGGATACTATCACATCACGGGCTGGCCGAGTCTCCCACAGAAAACACACCCTATTGGAAGAAAACAAAGTTTTTTGGGGCTGTGAATTTGAGACAACCTTTTTTATGTGTCGTCAAGGAACAAAAATATTAGATTTTGTCTCATGCCTTCACTATTCTGTGCGTTACCATCTGCTGGTTTATTCTGCTCAACATATCTTCATCAACTCTGTTAACAACTTTTTTTTCTGCCCTTATCTTCAACATTTTTTATTCGATTATTGTGGCGACAAACTTTTTAAATATATTTCTCCCAGCCCCACTCCCCCCTCCCCCCTCACATATATCTAATGTTGCGTCATTACTTGAGTTGAAATCTCCAGTTCTAGGGTTTAAGGGGAGCTACTGTGACAGATAGAGGTAGCGTGCTCGGCCTCAGATCGCTAGGGCTCGAAATTCTGATTCCTGTGTCAGGGGGGCAGTGTCCTCTGATTCATCTCACCATCCTCAGGAGGTTCTCATGGCCCAGTTTAGCCTGTGTGTGCACAAAGCCGGACTAAATCCCTTGCACCACACTCTGGTGGGATGTGCTGAATCGTTTGCACCTGCAGACTGGTGAGTCAACAATATTGACTCATTCTGCACAGCTTGTCTCTCAACAAGAGCAAACACGAGGTGTTGACTCAATGTAGATTAGACGTTGGCCCAGCATCTAATCCACATTGAGCAAGTGTCTCCAGTTTGTCCCTATTAGGAGTTACAGACTGGCTTATAATTCACACAATCTTTCAAACATCACACGTTAACGTTAAAAATTGTTCATACATTCTGCTCAAATTTGTTCTGCATGTTGTTGCCAACCAGGACGATTTTAATAATGACTGAAAAAAAGTCAAAATGGCCGATTTAACGCATTTTTATGTCGCTAAATTTCTATTGTGGGTGCGATACCTTCAAAAGTTTTTTCATGTATCCTGCTCAAATTTATTTAATGATGGTGGCGGGCAATTCTCGAGTGCTGTTTCAATTTGTATTTTGCAAATCAACACTGGTTGATATTTCTAACTGCCAAAGGCTTGGAGTGCGCCTCAATGCCGAAGGTAATACTCCTCGCTGTCACTTTAAAAGAGGAGGGCATTGTCGCGGCTTCGAGCTTCTGGCTGTCACTATATTACCCGAGGGTACATCTGAAACGCGACTTTAAAACGCGATTCCTTTCTACCACTCGAAAAGAGCAGGACAATATCCCAGCAAACACAAGATGTTCACCCAATCCTGGGCTAATGCATTCGGTGGTTGCAGCTTTCATCTGCCTCTTCATCAGGCCCGCTCAGAGTGTACAAGTGATTATTTCTCACCATACACTATCACAATGCCAAAAAAACACGTGTGATTTTACAATATTACAATAAGCGCAGCTGCACAATCTGCCGTGCAAAGACAAACAGTGGTAACTGCTTACTTAACAAGTAAGCAGTTACTGCTGTTTGCATTGCATTTCACAGTTAAAGGCAAATAACAGTAACTGCTTACTTCCCAAGTAAGCAGTTACTGCTGCTTGTCTTTGCAGTTTCGGCTGTTTGCCTTTCCACTGTAGAATGTCACAATACGGTAGAACACGTGAGATTCAGAGTGTTTTTTTCTCAGAGGGGAGTGTGCGCGTGCTTCATCTCCACTCAGGCATGACTCACCTCTGACCCTCCACCCCCCTCTCCCCAGCCTTCCCTGGGGGGAACCAGTCTGCCGCGTGACTCATATCTGAATGAACCGCGATGCAGATGTTAAACTAATGCTGGGCCAACATTACAGATGCTGGTATACGATTAATTCAACTCCACTGTCGACAATTAGTCTACAAGGGTTGAATGTCTGGTTTTCTTAACAGGGACATTAAATCCTATGATGGTTTTAAACCGGTTTTAGTAGCTGCTCGAATCTTTGTTATCAAGGAAAATAGACCAAGATTATATTTTCCTTGCTGTTATTGAGGATTTATTGAGTCCTTAAACATCACGAATTACAAATGTTTGGTCGCAAATTAAACAAATACAAATACGAGTAATTTTCATCCCACTTAAAGTTGTGGGTCGCGTTAGCTTGACAAAACTTCAACTGGGTGAAAATTTGAATCAGATAGCTTTGGGTTACCATTCATCTAGGTACTTATCGGCCTAGGCGCGTCCATGGAAACAAGATGACAGTCGTACAAACTGTCAACTTGGGTGTACCAAGGAGGGTAGATGGTGCCCTCTTTAGCTTACCAAGGACATGGTGTGTGGTGTTCTTGTGAGTATCCAGGAAGATATATCCCGAGACGTTGACCCGATATTGGTTGTAAAATTGGTCCTGCAAATTGCGCACCAGCAATTGCAGCTTCAAATTAATGAAATTATCAAGTAGAAATTTGGCAGCACAAAGATGAAATCAGCTAAAAATGATATAATGTGTGATGATAAGTAACATGGGGACATAACCATTAACCCCATCACCCCTAACCACGACTATAATCATTTTAAATTTTCTGTTTTATTGGCCGATTAAATCACTGTGATTGGGAATGAAAGGTGTGTTTAAACATCAATATTAGCAAAATGTTTGGCCTGATTCAGTGAAGTTATAAAATATGAGTACTTTCACCCACTTGAAGTTGTGGGTAGCGGTAGCGACCCACAACTTCAAGTGGGTAAACATTTAAATCAGATACCTTAGCGGGAAGAGTGTTGATCTATTCTGTGCAGAAAGCCAAAAGCCACTTAATTCCCTTGCTATTCACGTATAGTATAGATCTATTTTGCGTGCAAAGCCAAAAGGCAGCTAATGCTTTGCACGCAATGTAGGCCTAGATATATTATACTCAACTCTATAACTACATTATACAGATCGCTCTGATGTGATAATGTATATAGCCTGTAAAACTGGGGCTTCACTTAACACGGATGAGATGAGCTAACTGATAGGGCCTATACCCAACAAACACGGAACATTGACCCAACGTTATTCTAATGTTGGCCCACCGTCTGCAACGCTGGGCCAACATTAGAACAACATTAGGTTGGCAGGGCAGGGACGTGTACATAAATACCGTAAAATCTTGACGAGGGTGATAGTGAAAAAGCTCACACAGTGAGGACGTGGCGAATTGGTTAGACATTGCTGCAGGGCTGTGCGCTCCCTAGGAAGTTGAAATTGCACACGAATGATGATTTGACAGGTCCAGTGACCACGGGGTAAAATTAAAAAAATTACTTAGACCTATTCTGACGTCAAAGTCGGTCCCCGCACTGACAGATTAAAATAGTTATAATTGCCGCAGACCCATAACATTCAAATGAAACGTATAAAGCTAACTAAGACATTTATGATGATTTCAAATGGAAAAAAAATTCAGCGCTTTAATAGTTAGTCAACTCTAGGTGAATATGTAGAGTAATATATTCGTTTTTTTTATACATTTTTTTATACATTTTTAATACATTTTTTTGATACATTTTTTCTGCTCTGGGACTGATTATAGACGTCAGAATCTGACGTAGACTTACAGACGTCAGAATCTGACTTCTAAAGTCGGTCCCCGCGTTAAAAGGATACCGGCGAATCCAGGTAAATATCGAGAGTAAGACCTCTGGTACTGACTCCCATTTTCTCCCCCTCTGTGTGGAGTGTTATCACATAATCAGGGGTTATTACGGGGGATGGGAGATATTTTTGTCAGGAAATATTAAGTCTGTCAGTCAGTGATGAGGAATGTGTACTGGTTTGATTAGGTGTCTATAGTTATAACCAGAGAGGCATTCCACGTGTCAGTGAGTGCTACGTCTGCCCACGCATCAGCACATGGCAGACACGAAAAAACATCATCCTCTACGTGAAGATATGACGGGATTAACATATTATACTCTGATGTGGCTTCAGCTCTTAAAGCGCTGAAATATTATGATATAAAACAAAGAAACTAATTTAAAATCATCGTGAATGTTAGCTCGTTCCGCTTCATTTAAATATCTATGTTATGGGTTTATGAGTATATATATGGGTCTATATGGGTATATAAGTATTTTACTCTTCCAGTGTGGGGATCGACTTTAAGACGTCAGATTCTGTCGCTA
Source organism: Flabesymbios commensalis (assembly GCA_964017125.1). Lineage (NCBI taxonomy): Eukaryota > Metazoa > Annelida > Polychaeta > Terebellida > Flabelligeridae > Flabesymbios > Flabesymbios commensalis. The sequence goes on along the minus strand of OZ024918.1, from coordinate 7,422,722 downwards.
AAGTCGATCCTCGTGCTTAAAGGGTTTAAAGTAGATCTACATTAACTCTCAGGGCATTGTGGCGTTCACAATAAAAATAAGACAACAATAATACAAAACAATATATAGGGCTTTATGTTTTCCCCTCAGATATTTATATCTGACAGGGATCTCGAGGTCTTAAAATCACTCTCATCGCAGGGTTCCCTGTCTGGCTGTCTGGGGCGTTCACATCGAATACGACAAATTATTTGGATCGGTACCTCTCGGCTTAGGACGCGTCCGGATAATTGTAATCTTCTTTAATACCGGTGTCATATTGGGTGTGAACAAGATCATATATTATCATTCGTTTTATTACATCCGTTATTACAACCACTTAACTTCATACAGGTGATACACCAATTGCTGTGTCGTATAGAAAAGAGGATAAGCTATAATTATAACCTCCTTGGATGGGCAGGGCACCCCCATTGCATCTGTAGGTCTGTAGGTGTACCTATTGTTATTCAGGCATAATCTAATCAGCATCACTTGCCGCCAGCTATGATCTCATCAGCATCATCTGGTTGCCAGGTGACGGTCACTGTATGACTAAGAGGCTGGCCATGCAGGCCATCCAGCGCTTAATGTTTGACCAGAGGGTGTGGTCAGCAGTCGTCCTACCTGTAGCCAGATTGCCGAATGCCGACCCAATGCTGTTTCAATGCTGTGCCAGCGGCGTAGACGCTGCCACAGCATTAAACCAGCACTGGGCTTGATGTCTTGTATAATTTTTCTGAGTGACCGCTGAATCTGACGTGTATAGACGTCAGATTCTAACGTCGGTGACGCTCCCCGCTCTAAAATGTTTAAACCAGCGATGCACAACTTCAAGTGGGTGGAAAATACTCATATTTGTTCAATTTGAGACCAGACATTTGCAAATCTTGATGTTTAAACGCACATTTCGTTCCCAATAACTGTGATTTAATCTGATAATAAAACATTAAAAACGACTATAGTTATGCTGAGCGGTCGTTAAATTGTTTGTTTCTATTTTTCATCCATTTGATGACCTTTGAAATTGTAAAAAATGAATGACAGAGCTTCTCTCATAACTGTGTTATCAATTCCAGTGGTATTATATCGTCCCCTTGGATATGAAAGGGTGTATCTGCCACCTCGTGAAGTGACAGATACACCCTTTCATATCCAAGGGGACGATATATTTGGATTAAAACTTGCTCAAAACCGTATGTACGGTCGGGTCCAAGCAACACAAGGGCTAGATGACGCAGGGTGACCACTCACTCAGGAGGCACAAGATGTTGGCCCAATGCCGGCTCAATGTTGAACCGACGAAGTAGACGATGGGCCAACATTGAGTGGTAGACTGTTGTCTGCTGATTAGCCTCCAAGTGGCGGGATATGAGGCCAATATATTATTCTTCATAATATGAGAATTGCGTGAGAACTGATGATAAAATTACCTGAATGAAAATTACCTCTAAAAATATATTTTTATTGATATATTTTTCTTTATGATCTTCTACATGTAGTATGTCGATTGATGTACTTATCATGCTTATTCAATATCAAATATAATATTCTCATGTCCAATTATTCATTGTTATCGATATAAATCATAAGAAACCCGAGAAGATGATGTGCAATCGATTAATAACAGATACATGTAGGGGTCCTCTACAATTTTAACCGTTCAAGTGCCAAGTTATCGAATCGCAATTCCCACCTCCTTACAGTTGCCTCGCTTACGCGTTTCACAACTTCCAAGTGGAAAATCAAATTACTTGGATTTGTTAGAAGTACTTTTGCTTGTCGATAATATGTTCCAGCTTAAAAATATGCTATTGAAAGACGTGCTGATAGAAAGATATAAATATATAATATAAAGGAAACCGTATCAAAATGTATATAGTTGTAATTGAGGACAAGACAAGATGATGGATAGGACGATAGATTATAAAACGTACATGTATGTGTCTTGATTAATTTTGATGGGATGATAGTCGATATATTTAGACAAGATGCATAGATGCTGCTGGTTATATCTTATCTTATGTGGTTGTAAAGTCTACATCTTTGTTTCCTAATATATATGATCGATCTATCAATCTAGATAAAGCTTGTTATAATCTACATGTAAACTAATCAGTCCGCTTATATTATATACCCGTCTCCGCTTATGACGTCATTACGGCCACCTTGACCCGTAAAACACCCTTTCTGTACCACATCACTTGTTTTCACTTAAAATTCCACTGAGTACCCAATCACCATTGATAGGACGCTCATAATTCCCATTTGATACATGGTAATCGGTATTTTTTAACCCTTGAAGGGCTGAAATATTTTTATATAAACCAAGATACCAAAGTATTTTCAATATGAAATCATCATAAATGTCTCGGTCAGCTTTTTTCGTTTCATTTGAAAACCTATGATATGGATCTACGCCCAATTTAATTTTTTAATTCTTTCAGCGCGGGGATCGCCTTTAGACGTCAGATTTTGACATTTAAATTCATTCTCCGGGCTGTAAGGGTTAAAAATTAGGTCACTTTAATCCACCCTGGCCGTTGATCCGAAGGTTTAGAAATGGGACATTAGTGGCTAAAGTGCCTGTAAGTAAGTTACATACTAAATATAATCCATAACATGCCGAAAATCACTGAGGAGATTAGTGGCTTTTTATGGATTAAAGGTAATAAATCATAACGCGCATGTAGCTAATGTCCTATAGTATATAATTATAGCTCACAATGTATGTACATCAGGGCCAGGTACAAACCAGGTTGCTTTTAACTCTGTTAACCCTTGAAGCGCTGAAATATTTTATATTTATAAACAACAGAGATAAAAGTTTTTTCAATTTGAAATCATCATTAATGTCTTAGTTATACTAGCTCTTTCTGCTTCATTTGAATACCTGTTACATGTAATTTTATGGATCTGCGACCATTTATGATTAATAAAATATGTCAACTCTTTCAGCGCGGGAATCGACTTTAGACGTCCAAATCTGACGTCTACAGACGTCAGATTACGTCTAAATTTGGTCCCCGCGCTGAAAGGGTTAATCAAATTCTTCAGTAGTCTGTGCTATGTCTATTTTCCATAAATAGATATATTTTTCGTCACATGAAGCTGGAAATTGCTTTGGAAACAAACATTTCACCAGAACATGTGATGAAATCTGTCGGTTCCAGCGCGTGTAATGTGTCCTGACTCGGCAAACAAGGTGTTGGTTTACCGTTCAATAGAGTAGTAAGCGTGGCCGATCGCCGACTGTCGTCACGTTTGTCATTTGTTATTCCCAGTGACTGCGTACAGGTATGGCGGTGCCATAACATACATGCCGAGTCACTTTAACCGGGGGGCACAAGACGTTGCGACGTTGAATCAACGTCAATGACGTTGATTCAACGTCGCAACAACGTCTTGTGCCCAGTGGGCGAGTGGTTTTCGCCGATTTACCAGGTAATTTTCAACCGATTTTTACAAGCACTATTTTCTAGCGATGCGACGACTGTCCTGAAAATTACATTGAAATATATCTATAGCAACAACAAAATGTTGAATGACACCCCTTCTTAACTAAACGGGCATAACCAAACAAACACAAAACATTTGTATGGCATCTGTACAATGTCGGCCCAATGTCTTCGACGTTGGTCCAACATTGTACAAATGGTTTGTACAATGTTTGTTAAGCCTTAATTAATTTCATCTCGAATGACATGACATATGTCAAATGGTCTAACTGAAGTATTTACCAAAATTTTGCGAAATTGTCAGTGTATCTTTGCCGTATGACGGGAAAACAACGGTATCCGAAAACAATGCTCGTAAAATTACATTAAAATCGGTTGAGAATTGACTGAAATATGGGCGTGAATCATTCGCCACGGCTAATTTGATTGCGAACGTGTGTACCCTGACATACCTGTGATGCAGTGAGATGTTTCGGTGGCGGGCAGCTATCCAGGGTCAGAGATATGGCATCTAGTTCTGTGAATACAGGTGTTCTCTAGGCTGTGTTCTGGGAGGTTTTCACGCGGTGTGTGCGTGTGTTACGCCGCCCGCCACTGTACTGTCACTCCGCCAGGCTACCGTACACTACAGGCTGCAGAGACGCCCACCATTCCCCCCCCCCCTCCGACACGGCGCGTCATGCAACCTGACCTAATTAACGAGCCACTCGACGCCTCTTTGTGACATGACCTCGCCGTATTGAGGACAAGTCACTAACGATACACTTAACTCGCCGTCACGTATCGTCTTCTTGGTATTAAAGGGGTATCTGCCACTTTGCGAAGTGGCAGATACACCTTTTAATACCAAGGTGAGGATAAATCATACAGCAAATAGGATTATAATCGCTGACGTATTTTCACGACTGAATTTTTTTAACCCTTTCAGTGCCGGGACCGACTTTAGACGTCAGAATCTGACGGGATTCTGAAGTCGATCCCCCGCGCTGAAAGAGTATAATATTTATAACGGACGAGGATCCAAAAATGATAGGAAAAGAGCTAACTAAGACATTTATGATGACTTGAAAAAGCCCTCTTGGTGTATATAAAAATTTAGCGGCGCTTTAGGCCCCTAAGGGTTAATGGCTTAAAATCCTAAATAGCGTCTATGGCCGATTTAACCTTTTTATTTAAACTTCAAACAATAAGATATTTAAATGAGAGATGAACATCACATTGTTAAGATTGCCATGAGTTTTGATTTAAAAATGTAAGTATTTTTTAGCCACTTAAATTAAGTTGTAAAATGTAAGTAGAGCATAAGCCAGGGACGTTTTAACTTCAATGAAATCGTGGTGGTTGTGAGTTGCCTTATAGACGAGAATATTGTAAATGTCGATTATGTTATGTTCAACCATTGTTTCTAAAGACAACTAAACCTGGCAAGATGTCGGCGGTCCTTCCCGATTTTTCAATCAGACAAAGTGTCTTATTAATAATACTGATGTATTTCTGATACGAGTAATTGAGTCGTCTTTGCCATGAATTGTTGGAAATTTTCCCAGCGCGCTCTCTTTACTTCAGAAATTAGTTACAAATTGAAAACATTATTGGAAATGTTTCTCCATGGTGCAGTAAATTGCCCCACCGCACTGTGGTTTTTACAGCCCTGCAATTTGCGACACGTTGAAAGAGTTATAGTTACTGTGGTCTCTCTATATAGTAACTCTAGCTAACTCTGCAAATAACACATCTATAAATCATCATTATGTAAACAATAGTAACATTACCATCACGGCCATGCCGTGCCACAACGCCAACTCACTAATGGATAAATCATTATTATATGCAAACAAAAATAGTATACGTGCCATTTTTCGGAGTCACTCCCAGTGTGTGTGAGTTTCAAATTGTATAGAATGCTAACGAGTGTAGTTATTTTTTGGTAGATGTTAAGCTCATCAAACAACCCAATTTTGGAGGTGTAATACATTTAAATAATTTTCGAAGTTTAAAGCTTTAACTCTTTCGGCGCGGGAACGGATTATGACGGCTATAGATAATTCTGACGTCTAAAGATGATCTCCGCACTGCATGAGTATAAATGTAAAATGTATAATATCCGTAGACCCATAACATAGGTGAAACAGAGAGATCTAACTAAGACATTTATGATGATTTCAAATTGAAAATAACCCTTCGGTGTCCATGGTTTATACGAAAAATATTTGTGGTGAGGGTCGAGTGAATAAAAGATAGAAAAAAATCGCAGCAGGACAAGGCTGCCGTAGCTATTTTCCTCTATACCAATGCCTGTTACTGACAAAACTACTGACGGTGAGAGGGGGCATTGTCATCTTTAGTGACACACAGCTACTGTCTTGTTTTCCTTCATTTGAAGCTGGAATTGCTGGCGCTATTTCCAGCTTCATACGAGGAGAAGTATTTGTTGTACCTGGTAGTACTGGATCTCGTCTTGATGAGCCAGCTTTCTGCTGTTATAACAACACAACACTGGTGGTCTAGATATTTCCCCTACGGTATTTAACATCCGCTCCGACAGGTCCAGGTCCGTATGAAGCCTTTATCAAGAAGGTTCAACCCTTTAACCCTTAAAGCGCCGAATTACTTTCGTATAAACCATGGAGACGAAAGGGTTTTTTTCAATTTTAAATCAGCATAACTGTCTTATTCAGCTCTGTCCGATTCATTTGAATACCTATGTTATGGGTCTACGGCCATTAGAAATATTTTCACTCTTACAGTGCGGGGATCGACTTTAGTCGTCAGAATCTGACGTCTACAGACGTCAGATTCTGACGACTAAAGTCGATCCCCGCACTGTAAGAGTTAACTGCTAGTGAAGCATATACGTTATTTGACTTATTTTAAATAAGATAAATTTAATACAAAATGCCATTTAACCTTGTTACTCTTACAATGCTGAAATATTTTTGTATTCAAACCAAAAGAGCAAAGAGGTTTTTTCAAGTTGAAATCATCATAAATGGTTAGCTATTTCTGCTTCATTTGAATGCCTATGTGTCGAAGCCATTATAAATATTTTTACTCGATCCCGCACTGAAAGGGTTAAACTAAAAGCTTAAAATTCACAGCTTTCAAATGAATGAAAATTAGTAGTAAATAAATCAACCCTTTCACAACCAAAGCCCAATTTTGTAAGCTGAATGTTTTTCAAAACTAGACTTTGTCAGAGAGAGGGATAAGCCTGTCATTGATCTCTTCCTAACCCTTTAACCGCCAGTGCCGCATATATTCGGGTTTATATTTTTTATTGGCACATTACGTACCAGCTTTTAAAGATAAAATATGACATCAATCAGCAATATTTGAAAACAGTTGACCTCCATTTTCTCAAATCTGATTAATTTTCACTCACTTGAAGTTGTGGATCGCGGTACCTCATTGTAATAATAACATAACTTCATCGTGGGTAACCGAATCAATTCTATAATTTAGCGTTATGAGGGTTATAAATAAATAAAATATGTCTTACGTTTTCACTTTCTAGACATTCACACCGCAGCTGCATTATAACCATCGTGGCCTCTTATGCCAAACTTGATGTGATTTCTTAAATACTAGCACAGAATGAGAGCTTTTAGGTCCTGGCCGCGATCTAGGGTTTATTACACATGAGCTTGTGTTTGACTTTTATTTGCCGATGATACAGCTGCCGGTCAGTGTATAATAGTTTATCTTCAGTGGTATCTTTTCAGATGTTTTAATCCAGATTGGAAGAGTGATTGCTGGAGATCTTTTGTATTAACATGTGCTATTATGTGCTACTTGGTAATCCTAATAAATATGTTTATATCAAGGGTCACATAACTCAACACGTACAGAACCGAAAGGCACTATCTGCTTACTTTACAAGTAAGCAAATAGTGCCTTTTAGCTTCGCAGAGTAGATAAGCATTTTATCTCCCAGATTGACAAAAATAAGTTTTGATTTAAATTGTATTTACTGTACGTATGTCAGTAATTATTACTCACTCGAAGGTGTGGGTCGCGATAGAGATAAGCCTACATAACTTTATCGTTGGTAAACAATGGAATACTATAATATAGCGCTATGAGAGTTAAATAAATAAAAAAATATGTCTTACGTTTTCACATTCTAGACATTCACACTGCAGCTGCATTATCACCATCATGGCCTCTTATTCCAAACTTCACTCCAAATACAGATGTGATTTCTTAAACACTAGCACTGAATAAGAACTCTGAGATCCTGACAGCGATCTATGGCTTATTATTCACATGAGCTTGTGTTTGACTTGCATTTTCCCGTAATATATATGTCTGTCAGTTTATTATAGTATTTCTTCAGCGGTATATTTTGAGATCTCATTGTAATCCAGACTGTAGGAGTGAGTGCTGTGGCGCGGGAATCTGACGACGCGCTGCTTTTGTTGGCTAATTATTGTTCACACTTTGGTGTTCACACCTTGTTGGTCACAGTTTTTCAGACAAGCTGTGAACGTCGGCTGAGAGTGGCAGCTTGATTAGGCACCATTTAACTCTTATCCTCAATTAAGTTCAATTATTTAAATTTTCAACCACTCGAGTTTGTGTCTCGCTACCGCGATCCACAACCTCAAGTGGTTGAAAATCACTCAAATTTACTCAATTTAACACCAAACATTTACTAATCTTGATGTTTTAATAGTCATTCCATCCCCAATAACAGTGGTTTAAACAGCTAATAAAACTGAATAAAAGCGACTATTGTCGTGAGTGGCAGGCACAGGTTTAAAGCGATAAATTATGGAGTTTAAATTTGTAGCCAGTACAAGTTGTGTCTCGCTGACGCAACCCATATCTTTTGAGTAAGTAAAATCACGTAAAGCAATTCGAATGAAAGCATGTACAAAGCCGACAAATTTAATTCTCATTTCTAGTTTAATTTGTCTTGTTTGAAGGGTAAGAAAGTGTCTGAAAACGACTATAGACTGGATTAGCTCCTTTAGGGTTAATTATGCACGGCCCACCCTTAGAGTGCCGATCTAAAAAATGGTAATAAGTATTCACCAACAAAAGACTATTATTAAGAAAAACTGGGGTTTTTCTTTCCAACTAATTAATATTGTTAAAAGTCACGCCAGAGCTAGTCACACATTTGAAAGTGTATTAAGTAAGTAATTGTATTATTCAGGTTTGACCACATCCATGTCATGTGTTACAAACTGTGAAGAATATGGGATTATTTGATTAGATTTTTTTTGTATTTATAATATATCAAACTATTGCATAATTATTATGAAGAATGTTATCCTCGAAGATCATGATGAAGGAAACAGCTAGAAGAAAACGTATTGAGAGAGTGCGGTACTACGTGTACGGTGTATATATCGGAATGCATTTAAATAGATGACAAAATAAAATACAACGATAAGTTATTCTAAACGAGACAGAATGTATCTCTTCAAGTAGTGTTTCTGAATCAGCACTGATTTTATATGTTTGTGGGAAATAATTCGGAATTATAAATTAACAGTCTTACTAACTTGAAGGTACCTTCTTGATATTCAAATCTTCGTAGTTTTGGCCGCATCCACAATGATATTTGTATATGATATGCGTACTTCCATGTATGCATGTATGCGTACCTGGTTGTATATTGATATATATCTGTTTCCTATAATCGTCCCAAAAAATATGAGCTGCTTCTGTTACAAGGGCATTGCGTTCATTCTTATTGACATACGCTGGTGCATTATTGACCCTCAAAGCACTATGTTGTACAATTCATTTTTTAACCCACTGAAGTTGTGTCTCGCTACCGCGACCCACAACTTCAGTGGGTGAAAATTACTCATAATTGTTTATTTTGACATTGGTCAAGCTTTTGCGAATCTCGGTCTTTAAATGTTAATTTCTTGACAATGACAGTGATTTAATTCACTACTATTTTTTTTTTAAAACGTGCTTATACGGTTGGAGGGTTTATGTACCAGACCAAAATATCGATGTTGGATGATAAACTTATTATTTCAAGTTTTTACAGCATAAGCCAAGCTCCTATCAAAGCCATATGGTACACACATATTTTGTATTCTTAATGTATACACATGTATACATCAAGATCTGAAAATGAGAAATAGTAAAACACATTAGATTTCTCTAATATGATAAAGTAGATGTTGGTAGCAGGGTCATTTATGACCTTAGTTGACCCAGATGTCAGTTAAATGTTTCCGAATCAAATTTACATAATTTAATAGCTTTAGCAGATATACTGATAAGCTATGGCGGATAATTTAGCTCCATATTGTGCTGTATCGCATCGAGACGTCGTTATGTCGTATCGTGTCGTGTCGTGTCGTGTCGTGTCGTGTCGTGTCGTGTCGTGTCGTGTCGTGTCGTGTCACATCGTGGCTTACTCCATCGTATCGTATCGTTTAATATAATATAGTGTCGTATGTGGCATCGTACCACGTCTTGTCGTATGGTATAACGTACATGTACTATATCATTTCGTATTGTGTCGTGTCGTGTTGCATTTTATCTATTATGTTCTATTGTGCCGTGCTGTATTTTAGCATGTCGTATTGTCACATTTAATCTGTCGTATCGTGTTTTCCCTCATGTCGTATTGTATGCTATCGTGTCGCATTTTATCATGTCGTACTATCGTGTCGTATCATAGCATGTGGTGCCATTCTCGCAGAGATTTTCCCCTCTGTAAATCCATATAAACCCCCGCTATTGATCCAATTCATTGGCTGATTCAATAACTTTTATTTAGAATGAAACATTTAAAAGGTTTAAATTAAAAACAAATATGACTATTTTTCGCCCACTTGAAGTTTTTGTTCCCGTTAGCGGGAACGGAAAATCAATTGAATTTTTTTAAAGAGTTTGAGGATTCAACATGTTCAAAAGATTAATTCAAAACTCTGTCTTGTTGGCAAGTAATGCTTCTCTACCATCAATAATATCAGATCCTTACTATAATAAACCATTGTAAAGGTAACCCAACACACTAGAAATGCCGAACCATTGTTGGGTCAAAGTTGGCCCACCGTCTGCGACGCTGGCCCAACATTAACCTAACATTGGGGGAAGGTCTGGTGTTTGTTGGTAAACACGCCTGAGGCGGAGTCAGTGCGGCTATAACTGATACTGTTTAAACAGACATTAGCAAACCATTACAAGCCACAGTGAACACTACAAACAGGCCTCCCAGCGAACAGCAGTCGCTGGGCCAATGTTGGGCCGGCGTCGCCGACGCTGGACCAACTTGAATCCAACATTGAGTTAACGACTCGTATCGACAGGGTTGTGTAGCCCTTGGCGTGCTAGAACCGACAAACTATGCGTAGATATAGAACCCTTGGAATGCAAGAACCTGTACTCTAAAACGCAAAACACGCGAGACAGGATATGCACGGGACGAAAAATCTAACAGTTTGTCCGCGTTGCCCTTCGCGCTTGCCTTCGCGCTGGTATGTTTTGGCAATGATAAAATAGTGTGTTTGATACCACGAACGCGTGTGGTGAGTCGGCAAGTTACATGCAAGGTGGGTGCTATTGCAGGAAATTTCTCAAAAGCGAAACTTTATTTATACGCGATCGCATTATTTTATTTCCTAGCCTTAGGATAGACACCTATACGCGTGTTTATCCCAATGTCAGCTTTGAAAAAGGGTACAATTAAAAACAAACAGATTCTCAAATCACGAGACAATCGTGATATCGTGAAATCCCGTTATTATATCTCAATGCGATCATCAAGGCACGTGTCTTGTGCGTAATGGTGCAAAGCTACACTGAAATCAAAATGTCAGCTAGATCGGTTGAAAACTCCCCAGAAAGAACGTTAACTTTTTTAGGCAAACTGTATCTATAGACTGACTCACAAAGTGACGACTCAATTAAATTGTCCCCAGTTTGTGAAACACCCATGTGCAGTAACATTATTAACGATTACAGCTCGAAATTAAATAATTTACATTTTCACCCACTTGAAGTGTTATGTGTCTCGCTACTGCGACCCACAACTTGAAGTGGGTGAAATATCTATTTAATTTGGGACCAAACAGGTGCAAATCTTGATGTTTAAACACGCATTTCATTCCCAATAACAGTGATTTGATCGGCTTATAAAACACTTTAACCCTTTCTGGCCTGAATTTACCATTGCCATCTTCATCCACTACAAGTCGCGAATTGCTGTCGCAATTCTCTACTTGCAGTGGATGAAAATGACTTGAAGGGAATAACAAATATTAATTAAAAAAAAATATTGTTAAAACAGTTCCATGAAAATTTTCATTCTAAATTTCCTAGTTTTAGGAAATTAAGTCGTTCTTCAGAGATGCAAAATGATGCTTTGATGCATCGTGAGGTCTTAACCCTTTCAAACCTGACTTTACATTGTCATCTTCATCCACTACAAGCCGCGAATTGCTGTCGCAATTCTTGACTTGTAGTGGATGAAGATGATTTGATGTGGGTGAAAAAGTGAGGGAAATTGTCATGTATTGGTAAACCAATTTCATGGAAATTATCAATATAAAGTCCTTAGTTGTTGGAAAATTAGGTCTGTTTACAGGGATGTAAAATGATGCTTTGATGCATCGTGAGGGCTTAAAATGTTAAAAGCGACTGTCGTCGTGCTTAGCGCTTTAACCCTTACAGCGCGGAGACCGACTTTCTGATGTCCTAAAGTCGATCCCCGCACTGAAAGAGTAAAATATTTCTATTGGCCGTAGACCCATAACATAGGTATTCAAATAAAGCAGTTAAAGAGCTAACTAAGGCATTTATGATGATTTTGAATTGAAAAAAACTATTTCAGGGTTGTATGGGTTAAAGGTCAAATGAAACCTCAGAATGTCCTCATTGTGAATCCCGAAACCTCAGAATATCCTCATTGTGAATCATGAAACCTCAGAATATCCTCATTGTGAATCCCGAAACCTCAGAATATCCTCATTGTGAATCATGAAACCTCAGAATGTCCTCATTGTGAATCCTGAAACCTCAGAATGTCCTCATTGTGAATCATGAAACCTCAGAATATCCTCATTGTGAATCCCGAAACCTCAGAATATCCTCATTGCGAATCCTGAAACCTCAGAATGTCCTCATTGTGAATTCTGAAACCTCAGAATATCCTCATTGTGAATCCTGAAACCTCAGAATGTCCTCATTGTGAATCCCGAAACCTCAGAATGTCCTCATTGTGAATCCCGAAACCTCAGAATATCCTCATTGTGAATCCCGAAACCTCAGAATGTCCTCATTGTGAATCCCGAAACCTCAGAATATCCTCATTGTGAATCCCGAAACCTCAGAATATCCTCATTGTGAATCATGAAACCTCAGAATGTCCTCATTGTGAATCCTGAAACCTCAGAATGTCCTCATTGTGAATCCCGAAACCTCAGAATATCCTCATTGTGAATCATGAGACCTCAGAATGTCCTCATTGTGAATCCCGAAACCTCAGAATGTCCTCATTGTGAATCCCGAAACCTCAGAATATCCTCATTGTGAATCATGAAACCTCAGAATGTCCTCATTGTGAATCCTGAAACCTCAGAATGTCCTCATTGTGAATCCCGAAACCTCAGAATGTCCTCATTGTGAATCCCGAAACCTCGGAATATCCTCTTTGTGAATCATGAAACCTCAGAATGTCCTTATTGTGAATCCCGAAACCTCAGAATGTCCTCATTGTGCATCCCGAAACCTCAGAATATCCTCATTGTGAATCCCGAAACCTCAGAATGTCCTCATTGTGAATCCCGAAACCTCAGAATATCCTCATTGTGAATCCCGAAACCTCAGAATATCCTCGTTGTGAATCATGAAACCTCAGAATGTCCTCATTGTGAATCCTGAAACCTCAGAATGTCCTCATTGTGAATCCTGAAACCTCAGAATATCCTCATTGTGAATCCTGAAACCTCAGAATGTCCTCATTGTGAATCCCGATATCATTTCCTATTTAATGCGACGAGGGGACAAACAAATACCAACAAATACCGTCACTAGATTATTAACCCTTTCAGCACAGGGACCGTCTTTAGACGCCAGAATCTGACGTCTGTAGATGTCAGATTCTTATGTCTAAAGACGGTCCCCGCTTTGGAAGAATTAAAATATTTATAATGGACGTAGACCCAGACCTAGTATTCAAATGCAGCGGAAAGCGGTACCAGACTCACAGCAGGGGGTCCAGATCTCCTATATTAACCCTTTAACCGCCGGTGCCGCATATATTCGAGTTTTCACTTTTATTTTGGCACATTAAGTACCACATTTTAAGTATGTTAAAGATAAAATGTAACATCAACCAGCAAGATTTGAAACGCGTTGACCTCCATTTTGTCAAATCTGAATAATTTTCAGCGATCCACAACTTCAAGTGAGTGAAAATTATGCAGATTTTACAAAACTAAGGTGAACTATTTTTAAATCTTGCTGATTGATGTCACATTTTATCTCTGGCACGTTTAAAATGCATGTATTACTGAATGTGAAGATTAAAGAAACGAAAACCCGAATGCATTCGGGACGGGTGGTTAAAGGGTTCTGTTTTCGTGCAGTCACATATAATTCAGAATAATTTTTACGTGATTCGTAAGTGGTGTGAGTGATCACCGGTGTGAATATTGATACCGTAGAGTGTCAAGGGTGTGTATGCGTCTATAAAGTGTACAGTTTTTTATGTGATGTCGCGTATGTGCGCTGTAGCTGTCATAAAGTTATGCCTGTCGGTGTACCTCACTTAGCTATGTGGCTGGGTGTCTGTCTGGCCTAGACCATGTGCCGCGCGGCCCTACTCTGCTCAGCACAGCCAAAAGGCAGTATCTGCTTACTTGTAAAGCACAGCCAAAAGGCAGTATCTGCTTACTTGGAAAGTAAGCAGATACTGCCTTTTGGCTTTGCACGGGAGTAACTGAAATATAAGCTGTACTCTCAAATAGCCGTGAAATTAGCCCCTTTACTAGCTAGTGACGCACATATTATATGCGCACGGAAATAATTCACATAACAGATATTTATAATTTTACAGTAAATTTACATAATTCATCTCATCAATGGACTGCAGTGTTTTTATCGTATTTGTATACAATGTCACTTAAAAGAATATTAGTGCCGAAAAATGACGTAAAGCGATAATTTACTACTACTAATTGTGCTACTGTACGTCTATGCCTGACACTAAACTGCTAACGATTTATTTTATATAAAATGGTTCTAATTGTCTCATTAGGTCCATGCCAATTTACTAATAATTGATGAAGTGATATAATGAAGTAGTAACACATCAGACACTCTATGCTGATCCATTGTTGGTAGAATTTTGGGTCAGCGTTGCAAACACTGTTTGAACGCTTCTGTCTGATGGGAATATTAATTATCAAAGCTGACTGGGAATATCTTAAGCAGATTCTTCGTGGGATAATATTTAAATAATATTATTTGATGCATACATTTAGTGCAGGCTTTTGATCAATGTAAACTGCCATTCTTTTGACTTGTACTCAAGATCGACTCATGAGCTAAAATAAACAGAGTCAAAATATAGCATCTAACTCACCTCGTCACTAATGTCAGCGGGGTTCCTGAGTGTGACCTACACTCACATCACTGGCTGACAAATTACTCTTTTCCCAGATATGAGGGGAACAGAATGTCACACCTATTGCACCTACTCGCTGGATTATTGGGCATAAATACCAATTAATCAAACTGCCAATTCAAATGCCAAACAATCAGTACCACCAAATGATTTATTTTAGAGTTTTGACCCACTTGAAGTTGTGTTTGTGTTAATATCGGGATGCTTATAGTCTTTGGCATTTTTCTGCCGCCGCCGCCGTGGGCGTATCCTCACATATGACCTCTGTCACAGGGCAATTCTCCCCATATATTTTTTGGGGGCACCGAGCCAAATACCGCCATTTTCAAAGATGGTCGCCAAAAATTTTATAAAAATTAATCAAATTAATTTTTTTACACATTTATTTTCTACATATGACCTATGTGACTGGGCTATTCTTCAGATATAGTTTTTTTTGGAGCTAAACCATAAACAGCCATTTTTCAAGATGGCCACCCAAAAAGCTTGTGAGCACAATAACTTATGAACCTTTGGTTGGATTGCAGTCATATTTGATAGGATGGTTCTCTAGATATTTCTGATCTTTGATCTTATTACCTTTTGTGCTGGATGCATTAAAAAGAAAATGGCTGCCACAGGTATTTTAAAATTTTTTTTTTTTTTTTGGGGGGGGGGGGGGTCATTATTTTCTCAATATTTTTCTTACATATACTGGAGTGGTCATGGACTGACCTGGAAATGTATACACTCCTTCAGCAGTGTCACCTGTCCATAGTAGACACTGCTAACCTTCGTCTCTGACTTGGATAATAATGCAGTGGTCAAAAACCAAGTCAGTGGGAATTCTCCTTCTACCAAACCCATGCTGGTCGCTGAGTGGACCTGGCAACCTGCCAACGCCTCGAGTTAGCAAGCTGCCATTATCCACAGGAGACTTTTCAGTCCTCAAGCTGAATGAGAGGGCTCGTTTCGAGTCTAAAAAATAGGCCTATCTAACCATGCTAACGGGGATGCTTTTAATTTTTGTACCGAAAACAGTCACATCTAGTTACACAATCAGTTGACCCTTTTAGACCCTCACGATATATCAAAGCATCATTTTGCATTACTGAAAAATAACTTAATTTTCTACACCTGCGAGTTTTAGAACAAACATTTTCATGGAACTGTTTTAATAATAACAGTATTTTTTATCCCCCGCCCGACGAAGTGGGGGAGGGGGGTATTGGCGTCGCCTCGGATGTCCATTCGTACGGCCGTCCGTCCCGCGTCTGGATGTCCGCATTTCGTTTCCGGAGCAGAACTCTGTAACCCGTACATGGATTTCTCTAATTTTTGACACACACATCCCTTTGGGGGTGTAGATGTGCCTTTTGGGATTTTTGAAATTTTACCTGCTTAATTGGCCGACCCTCGGCCATACTCAACTATGATATGCCTGATATCTGACAAACCGTGCCATATAGCTAGACCATTACTACAAAACAAAATGTGCGGTGTCAGGTAGGGATATGCTCTGAAAATTTTCAACTTGATGAAATTTAAAATGGCTGATTATTGGCCATAATTAACTTTAATATGCCTGATACTGGACAAACTGTGCCAGATTGTTAGATGCTCTAACCTGCAAAATAGGCATAATTTGGAAAAACATGATTATAAAAGTTTTTTGTACACTTCTTTATTTTTTCTAATCTAAAAAACATATGATTTTAACTTTTTAAATTACCGGACATTTGGTCCAAATTTGCATAAATCCAAGATGGCAGACAAAAAACAAAATGAGCCGATTGTTATCAAAGTTTTTGAAACGTGCACAGGAGGAGCAAAGTGAGTCATTGTCTCAATCGTTTACCATCACTGTTTACATTTGCCACCCACTTGAAATGGGTCACAAATGTAAAAATATACTGTTAATAATAAATTTACCATTGTCATCTTCATCCACTTCAAACCGTGAATTGCTCTCGCAATTCTCGCTATGTAGTAGTCATCTTTATCCACTACAAGTCGAGAATTGCCACAGCAATTGGTGGTTTGTAGTTGATGAGAATGACAATGGTAAATTCAGGCTTGAAAGGGTCAAATGACAGTCTCAGACGGAAAGTCATATTCTAAAATTTTGCTGTTTTTAAATTTTTTTCAGGATTTCATTGCCTGAGGCCCACATCAGCTGCCTGGACCAGCTGATCACCGTGTGTAAGCAAGAGAAGAGAGACTGTGACCTAGCTACAGCACTGCTGGCCAAGCTACAGGTGCTGTGGCTCACCGGAGCTAATCATAGGTAAGAGCCCTACAGGTGCTGACCAGAGCTAATCATAGTCCTGTGTACATGCGACTATGCAAAGTAAGGGAAAACACTTATAACAATGACAGTCATCTCATACTATAGTTTTATTATATATACATGTATCAGTATTTTTTTTTAAGGGTCTATTTTTTTGAAATTTTAAAATCACATTCCTATCACAATGTGATGTGCAAGTGATTTTTTGTAGGCTCAAAAATTCTAAAATTTAAAGTCAGAACTTATTCAATTTTTACTATCACATTCCCCACGATATGGAGATGTGCAGGTGATTTTTTCAAGTTTTTACTGAAATTAAAAATGAATGAACTTCATTATTTTTTGTGGACGCAAAAAATCATAAATTAAAGCCAGAAAAAACACAAATTTTACAATCACATCACCCACCATCTGAAAATATGCAGTTGATTTCACTGCAATTTAAAATGACCACCACAAGTCGACTTTTAAAATATTTGTGACTGCGAAAGCCCTAACCAAATTTATTGTGTGTCAGATGATATAGGACTTCAGGGCTGAGGCCTCTTTTTCCTTACAATAATTTGCACAAATTTTAACTTATTTGAAGTAACGTATACTTATTACTAGTACTACTTGTACTACCATAAGTCTACTACAAGTACTGCCACCACCACTAGTTCTATTTATTTTTTTCAGAGAGCTTATTGATCTGGGAGAAAAAGCGGTATCTTTACTGGAGCGAGCCTCTAAGAAGGTTAACGGTCCTGTAGATGGAGCCACGTTACAGGATGACTTGGCTCAGGCGTATGTCTGGTTGTATCAGGTCTCACACACCGTGGCACAACAGGTGAGACTTCATGGTCGTATAGTCTTAGCATAGGTCTAAAATGTTTTTTAATGATCTTAGTGGGCCTAATGGTCTTAATTGTTAATTTTGATCTGCTTTCATGACATAAGAGTTATTTGAAATTGCTCCACATGAAATGATTTCTTTTTTTAAATATAGACATTTTTCAAATTGAATTATTTGCTTTGAAAACTGAGCTATATTATACTTAGATTAATTGAGTTTGAAACTTGTTTAAGAACCTTTCTGATTATAAGGGTTTAGCCAGATGAGGACTAACTCTTAAAGGACTATGTTATATAATTCAAATTCTCACATATGTTACATATGTACAATTTGTACAAATCTATTAAATTAAATGTTCATTTTTGTTTCAAATTGTTTTGTAAGACTGAAAGCACCAAAAGTCGTTATTAGCAGTTTCAGTGTTAATAAAATATTATTTCAGATGGAGGCAGAAGATGTGGCGCCTGACCTGGCTCCGTCGTCACCCACAGCAGGGGAGACGGGAGCTAAGGAGGTGGGATGCTGTCAGTGGACGGGATGGAGGGTCGGGGAGGAGAACGTGGCTCAGGGGATGCTGAGAAAGGCTCTGAGTCTGTGGCAGGCTCTGTATGATCAGTACCTGGTGGACTCAGAGCCGCTGAGTCTGAGATGTCCTACTACCACACTGTGTACACTGAGCCTCGTGTCCGCTCTATGTGGACTCGCTAATAAGGTCAGTCAACGTCATAGATTTCACAAATTATCCTAAAAATAAAAATTGATCTTATCTTTTTGTCTCTCATTGCCATTAGAAAGTTTTAAGTCATAAAGTCATAAAACTTTTTTGTGTCCCAAATTATTTAGATTTGTTAAATCTTAGCTTTTAAATAGGGTATTGCTGATTGAAGCCACATTCTACTTTCGAAAGCTTTGATTAATAAAAAAAGGAAAACAAACGATTGGTTATGTGTGAATTGTGTATTTATACAGGTTCGCTTCAGGTATCTTCAATGTGGCTTTTTGTTATGTGTGATTTGTGTATTTTTCCAGGTTTAAAGGTGTGGTCAACTGTCAAAATTCGCGGGACAAGGGTCCCCCAGAAGGCAATAGTGCCCGTGGGTAGGCCAAGACCCTATTCCATAATAATACTAAATATGCGTTTCATACCCAAAGCCTCATTAAGAGCAAGTTCTCA
The DNA here is from genome assembly GCA_964017125.1 of Flabesymbios commensalis. Classification (NCBI taxonomy): domain Eukaryota; kingdom Metazoa; phylum Annelida; class Polychaeta; order Terebellida; family Flabelligeridae; genus Flabesymbios; species Flabesymbios commensalis. The sequence continues at coordinate 7,403,363 of OZ024918.1, read as the reverse complement.
AATCACAGCAAGTTCATATATACTTGAGCGACATCTATGAGTTTATAATTCAAAGCTCTTGGCCCTTACCCCATACTTGGTCGCTGGCTTGCAAACAAACTGACTGTATTACTGCGGGGATGTTGAAACTGTTTGACCCAAGCTTGTATTGACATGCCCAGTAAACACAAAACATTTGTATGACTTTATGCAATGTTGGACCAACGTCGAAGAAGTTGGGCCGACGTTGTATAAATGTTATACAAATGTCTTGTGTTTGCTGGGCAGGAGGACTTTGTCTCAAACATTGTACATTTATTCAATGTTGGTTCAATGTTGGGCCAGCGTCGCAGATGTTGGCCTAGCATTAAAACAGCATTGGATCAATGTCCCGTTTAAGTAGTATCTTGTAATCAGTTCAGTGGCTATATTAATGCCGTCAGTCTGTACTCAATAGGCTACTGTTGGCCTACACTTGACCGTCCCAGGCATGCATGTTTTGCAGTTGAATCATTCTTTAACTTCAAGTATAATCACTTGCTTTTTGTCATGTGTGAATTGTGTATTTATACAGCTTCGAGTATCTTCACTGTGCCTTTCTGTCATATTGTGTGTGTTGTGTATTACCACAGATTCACAAATATTCAATGTGTCTTTTTGTTATATCAGAGTTGTGTATTTTACAGGTTCAGCTTCATGTATCTTCACTGTGGCTTCTCGTTACAGGTTCAGCTTCAGGTATCTTTGCTGTGGCTTCTCGTTACAGGTTCAGCTTTATGTATCTTTACTGTGGCTTCTCGTTACAGGTTCAGCTTCAGGTATCTTTACTGTGGCTTCTCATTACAGGTTCAGCTTCAAGTATCTTCACTGTGGCTTCTCGTTACAGGCTAAGCTTCAGGTATCTTCACTATGGCTTCTCGTTACAGGTTCAGCTTCAGGTATCTTCACTGTGGCTTCTCATTACAGGTTCAGCTTCAAGTATCTTTAATGTGGCTCCTCGTTACAGGTTCAGCTTCAAGTAGCTTTACTGTGGCTTCTCGTTACAGGTTCAGCTTCAGGTATCTTCACTGTGGCTTCTTGTTGGCCTCTCCTCCATATTGAAAAAGACCCAGATTGAACTGACGGCCAGATCACGCTTGTTACGGCTCCTGAGTCAGCTGTATCAGTCGGTAGCAATGGAGAGGCTCCTGGAATCTACAGAGACCTGGCTGCTGTCTGAACCAGAACTCAAACAAACCAACCAGCATGCACACTTTCTGCTGGCCAAAGCCGAGGTCCTGCTGATCAACAACAAGGTAGGATATTACCTCTTATCCTGCTGAAATGGTTCTATTGTATTTGTAGTCTTTTGAAGCAAGCTTTAACTCTTCAACCGCCGGTACCGATTATATTCGTTTTTTTCATTTTTTATCAGCATATTGCATATCAGCTCTTCAGCATGTTGAAAATAAAGCTTGACATTGATCAACAATATTTGAAAATAGTTGACCTCCGTTTTGTCAAATCTGCATAATTTTTACTCACTTGAAGTTGTGGATCGTCGTCAGCGAGACACAACTTCAAGTGGATAAAATTCAAATTAAATAATTTTGCGGTTAAAGGGTTAAAAGACAAAAGATACGGGTAATTATTTTTTTGAAAATAGACATGTTCTAAATTGAATTATTTGACTAACTGAGCATCTATCACAAACTATATTATCCATTTCAGTGAAATAAACTATTATTTGATTTAAAATCAGCTTGAAGCCATCTATATAGATCTGTGTGAAAATTGTTTTCGAGGAAGTATGTTGTTGGAATTAGTAAAACATTTAGTGGTACATGTACATGTAAATTCTTATGTGAGCAGATAGTTCAATTGGGAAGATGTCTTTTTTTTCATAAATGGTAATATTTTTTGTCAATTAAAGCTGGAAATTGTGTTATAGAAATAAGCTATTGCCATCACATTGTGTTTGAAACACAGACCTGAATTGAATTGTTGCCATGAACCGAGCAGACACAAGGCGTAAAATCAATGTTGGTTTAACATTGGTCCACCATCTATGAGGCTGCACCAAGGTTAAACCAACAATGATCCAACGTCTTGTGTCTGCTAAGTTTTTTTTTTGTAGCCTATATGATTTGATTTTTTTCGTCCCTCACTAAGTGGGGGGGGGGGGGGTGGTTACATTATTGGTCTATCATGAGAGCTTGACTTAATGTTAGTTTAATGTTGGACCAGTCCTATTGACGGTTCACTAACAGTAAACCAACACTAGGTGGATGTCATGTGTTTGTCTAAATGATTTTCTTATTTTTTTTGTTTTTTTATGCCGATGTTTCAATGTTTGCTTTGACCCTACAGCATATCTATTTTCAGCCTGTTATGTATCGTTGTCTTTCGAAGAATAACATTTTATGAAGACATGAGCATTACATTTGGTAGATTTACTGTTTACATGTGTTTTAATTCAAATTGTGTCTATTTAAGTAATTTTTATACCTGAGGTTGTGGATCACAATATCGAGACACACAAGTGAATACAAATTTGAATTATTTAATTTTCATGGTTTATTATTTGACATTAAACCAATATTGGATCAATATAAATATCTAGTTTGCTGGCGGTGGAGTTTCAAAGTGTTCTGGTTTTTTGTTTTGTCACCAGATGGGGGAATCTCACAGTTTTTTGGTCTATTTCCCTCACCAAGTGGGAGAGAGTCACAGTACAGTATTGTAGTTTTATTTCTCTGTCACCAGGGGGGGGAGTTTCACAGTGTTTTGGAGGAGGTGAGCCAGATTCAGCATTCGACCACAAAGTACAAGAGCATGGAGTGGCAGCTGCTTGAGGGTCAGAGAGCTTGGCTGTTATCACGGTGTATGGCTCAGCTCCCCGACCCTGCGTGTGACACAGCGGAGGCACAGCACAGCTCTAACGCCCTGGAGCTGAGCCTGCGGAGCACTAAGGTGATGGGAGGCGTGGTCTGCCACGTGCTGGGCGAGTGGATTATAAGCCCAGATGCCGAGCCCCCTGTCACTAAACAGAACAAGAGTAAGTATTCTCACACTCTGTGCTGTGGTTTTCACCATGAGACGTATATCATAATCCCATATCGCACTCTAGATGCAGATTGAGCACAATGTATGGTAGAACTATTTCATGTGTGACCTGATCGTGTGAAAAAATACAAACGTTGTTCATTTTTCATGCAATATGTGACAATAGAATAGAAATAGAATAGAATAAGGTGTTCGCCTAAAGGCTCACACCTTATTCATTGAACAAGTGCTGTATTTTCCCATATCACACTCAAATGAACACTGTTTGCATATCATATCAGTGGCCGGTCCATAGGGTGTGTCATTTCCAAAATTTTTGTATTTTACACTCAGTCTATGGCTTGGTCCCCCCCCCCCCTAAAAAAAATACATTTGATAAATTTCCTAGGGTAGTGCCTCTCTGATAAATTTAGAGTGTCTAGTTCCCATATAACACAATAGCTGAGAAGACTAAAAAATCATTGACTCACTCCTAATTTATTATTTGGATCCCTCCCACCCCCCCTCTCAGAACTGGGGATCTGTACAGCTTTGGTTCAGACATACAAGTCCATCCTTGTTAGATCATCATTCACACTTACAGTGCTGCAATGTTTTGATTAACCCTTGTGCTGCTGTATTGTTTGTTTCTATTTTTCATTCATTTAAAGCTGGAATTGCTAACACAAATTCCAGCTTCAAATGACAAAAAAATAGGTCTATTTATGAAAAGCTGTCATCTGAAAAGTGTAATTCTGTGCTTAGCTGAGCATCTATCACAAATTGTTTTTCAGTGGCATTTCAGTTGGTCTGAAACTTACTTTGCGGTAGCGAGACACAATTTCAAGTGGGTTAAAATTGATTTAATGTAGTGCTTTAACCCTTACAACGCTAAAATATCTTTGTATAAACCATGGAGACCAAATGGTTTTTCTTAATTTGAAACCATCATAAATGTCTTTTTAATACCTATGTTATGGGTCTTTGACCATTATAAATGTTTTGATTCCTTCAGCCTGGGGACCGTCTTTATACATCAAAATCTGACGTCTAGAAACATCAGATTCTGACGTATAAAGACGGTCCCCGCGCTGAAAGGGGTTGGGCATCTTTCCTGACCTATTTGACTATTGCAATCATGGAACACTTATTTATTCTCTCCTCACTCTTTTTTGTAGGATCGTCTCAGAGCTCGGCTGCGGACCGGTTTGAGAATCTTGGTTGGCTGTTGAATGTGCTTCTCTACACAGGCCGGTTGTACGTGCAGGTGGGGGAGGCGCGAGAGGCGAGATGTCACCTCTTACAGGGAGCTAAGATAGCTGAAGCATTCCGCTTACCTTGCAGGTCAGATAGACAGATGAATATTTTCATAGCTGTTTTTAGCTTTTTAATTTAACCTTTTGAACAAGAAGAATTCAAATAAAAATGAGCAATAAAATTGTTTGATTGACAAATGTTTTAATTCAAATTGTACAGATCGCTGAAGATCGTCTCCGCTCTGACAGCCTACTTCTAGGGCTAGCTATTCCAATCAAACAGACATTCTCTGTTTCTGACAGCCAGTTTCCAGGGTTAGCTATCCCAAGCAAATAAACATTTGCTGGTTCTGACAGCCTGTGTCCAAGGCTAACTATTGTTCCAATGAAACAAACATTTTCTGTTTCTGACACCCTGTGTCCAGGGCTAGCTATTCCAACCAAGCAGACATTCTCTGTTTCTGACAGCCTGTTTCCAGGGCTAGCTATCCCAAGCAAACAAACATTCTCTGTTTCTGACAGCCTGCTTCCAGGGCTAGCCATCCCAACCAAACAAACATTCTCTGTTTCTGACAGCCTGCTTCCAGGGCTAGCTATCCCAAGCAAACAAACATTCTCTGTTTCTGATAGCCTGCTTCCAGGGCTAGTTATCCCAAGCAAACAAACATTCTCTGTTTCTGACAGCCTGCTTCCAGGGCTAGCCATCCCAACCAAACAAACATTCTCTGTTTCTGACAGCCTGCTTCCAGGGCTAGCTATCCCAACCAAACAAACATTCTCTGTTTCTGACAGCCTGCTTCCAGGGGCGTAAAGTAAGTGTGTCTGAGTCTGTGTGCCACATCATGCCCAACACCTTAATGCTAATGTTGTCATCATGTTTGTTATGATGAGTAGGAAATGCGCGAAGATTTGAATTGTTTGAACTCCATGAACGGAGATAAAAACCCCCTTCTTGTAATGTAGCTACTGCTGATTTATAGTAAGAAATAGCTTCTGATTCACTATTTGTCCCACTAACAATATTATCAACATAAATGTTTTTCTGCAAATCTTCAGTGATTGAACTATGTTTCTCTTCTAATAAATGTTTGACAACTGAGTTCAATATGAATGGAAAACTAACTGATCCAAACAATATCGCTTTGAATCTATAGACATCAAATGTACTATCTGGGTCATCTGGGTCAGATAACCAAAAAAATCTAGTGTAATCTCCATCTGTAGAGTCTAACTGAATGTTGAGGAATGCTTTCTCAATATCACTGACAAATCCTACGTTATGACATCTAAATCTTACAAGTATCTCGACCAAGTCATTGATCAGTTTTGGTCCTGTATTTGAACAATCCTTAAGACTGGCTGTTGGCCTTGTATGAACAATCGTAAACTATACGAATAGGAGTTGTGGTGGAACCTTTGTATACAGGGTGGTGTGGTATAAAATGACCAACTGTGTTATCAATATCAAAGACGCTTTCAATAAAATCACGTCGAATATAGTCAATCATGATGTTATCGTAAATATTACGAACATCGGGTTTAAGTCGTCTAGCCATAGATCTGGTTCTTTTACGAGTGGCCTCGAAATTTGTAGGCAGTGGTGGGTGATCAGATTTCCAAGGTAATCTCACTGTGTATTTACCATTTGAAATTTTAATTTTTGTATCTCGATACTCTTCATATTCTATTTTTTTCTGATCTGAACTCAATTTAATGGCAATCATTTCTAGATCAAAGAATGCAGATATTGCATCATCTGACTGAGATACAAGAACTTCATTCATTAAAGTGGTGAATGCAGTAGATGTGTCAATATTAGCAGGACCTGACAGTAGGTAACCCAGCTTAGAAGCAACTGCTGTAGGACCTGAGCCCCTAATAATTTGATCCCCAATAATCTGCCAATAATAATCTGCACCAATGAGTAAATCAATTTCAAAAACATCTTGAACCACACCACTGGCTAATGGCAGCTGGTTTAAATAATCATGTTTCTGAATAGTAGAATCAATGTAGCTTTTCACTGGTGTAGATATTCGTGGAACAATCAGAGCATTTATGTCTAATTTTTCACCGGGTTTTCTAGTGTGGAGTTTTATTTGTGCACTTGCAATCTGTGTCACGAATGTCTAGTTTTTTAATAGCTGACTTAGTAACAAAAGTACGCTGCGCACCTCCATCAAATAGAATATTTACAACAATTTGTTTATTGTCATGAGAAATTTGACTGGTTGCCAGTTTTAAAAGTACTGGTCCTGTATTACTTGAAGTGAAAGTGGCTGCTAATGAAACATTCATTTGTTTAGACTCAGCAGTGTGTTTTACTGATGTTTGATCTGCATCTTCAACATTTTCTTTCTTTTTACCTGTGCACAAAGATGTGTGGTGTTTGCGACTACAAATTTGACATCGTCCCTGCGAACGACAATCACGAACACTGTGGCGCTCGCGTAGACAATTAAAGCACAGTCTATTGTTCTACATGTTATGGGCGGGGGCCCTAGGGTAGTGGTTAGCACCGCTGCCTTTCACGCCAGAGTTCGGGGTTCGGTTCCCTGTCTCGCAGTTTGAAAGAATCAAAAATGTTTCTTCCCCATCCACGTGTGAAAGTCAGTATTGTGGGGAGCCTCCGTGACCGAGAGGTAGCGTGCTCGGCCTCAGACCGCCAGGGCTCGAATTTCGAATCCTGTGTCTGGAGAACAGTGTCATCTCAATCATCTCACCATCCTCAGGAGGTTCTCCTGGCCCAGTTTAGCCTATAATGTGCACAAAGGTGGCCTAAAGCCCGATTTATTTCATTTTGTTTTTCACAAAATCATGTCTCTGAGGTTTATCTTTAATTTTCAGGCAAGTAGTGGATGAGTGGCTTCCCTTACAATAAACACATTGGGGTGTTGAATACCCTCTCTTAGCACCGACATGTAGGCTGGAAAGCGTAGAAGTAGCACTTTCAACTCGCGAATGAGTACTCTGAGACTGAGAACGAGAAATATCATTACCGGTACCCGCTTCACCTGCTTGTATTTCAGTGTAGATTGCCGATATAATATCTTTCAGTGTCCAAGCACCATCACCATGATCACGTGCAATTTCAATACTAAGAGGATCTGGTAGTTTATCTAGAATCAATTGGACAAGTAGGTCACCATAGGCATACTCAGTTTTACCAAGCGATTTCAAACCTTGAATGTATGTTTCAATATTGTCATGAATTTTTTTGGAATTTCCCACAACGCCTTCATGTAAGCTGTTATTAATTTATGAGGTTGACCGTACCTCATTTTCAATAGTGACGTGGCTTCATCATAGTTAACATCAGTGAGGGTTAGACCATCGACTAGACGTAAAGCTTCACCTTTCAAATTGGCTCTCAAATATTGAAATTTCTGCATCATTATGAATCGCGGCACAAAAAGCGTCATGAAATGTTGAAAAGTTTAGCACCTGGCCTTCAATAGTGGGTAACTGTAATTTGGGCAAGTTGACCCTGCGTGTAGACTGCATGCTTACCGAGGGTGTAGAACTAGTAGAAACACTGCTTGACTTTGACAGCTGAATATATTTTTGTAAAAATGTGTTCAGTTCGCATTTTTTTACAAAAGTGAGATTTGAGTAAGCCGTCTGCCTCGACGATAGTATCTTCTATTTTCTCTTGTGGTGTCAAATCCACAATTTCTTCATCTAGTATTTTTAACCAGCCTAATTTCGTTTCAATGGAATCAATAATACCTGTGAGTTGTTGAGCTGTGGACAAGATGTTTGATGATATGTCACTCTCAGAAGTGTCATGGCTGCCGTCGTCACGAGATTTGGCTTGATCAACGATCTGTTGAGCCTTGTTCAGCAACTTTGTCATCTGTCAACTGACAGCTCAATGTTACCACAGCATAAAGAAAATTACTGCGTAGTAATATATTCAAATTTAATGTTTGCAGTATCACAACACACATTTCCTGACATTTTCTGTTTCTGACAGCCTGCTTCCAGGGCTAGCTATCCCAACCAAACAAACATTCTCTGATTCTGACAGCCTGCTTTCAGGGCTAGCTATCCCAACCAAACAAACATTCTGCTTCTGAAAGCCTGCTGCTTCCAGGGCTAGCTATCCCAACCAAACAACCATTATCTGGTTCTGACAACCTTCTTCCAGGGCTAGCTATCCCAACCAAAAAAACATTTGCTGATTCCCACTCCGCCGAAAAGAAAGTCATTAAATTTTAATTAAAAAATCATTTAAAATATTTTATTTTAACAAGAGTAGACCTAGAGGCGCCTTTCATCTTCAAATAATGGGGAGAAATTGCAGCAAAACTTATTTGCACCACTATTCCTCCTTTACTCTACATCTCTGGGTGTGTCTGTGTGTACCTGAACACTTGTACATGTATCAGTGAAGCCTTTACCACAAGTATCACATGGATAAGGTTTACCACCAGATTGCATGGTTCATCAAACTGGATGATTGTGTATATTGTTTATGACATCTCCTACCTCACTGTCATGTTTTTTGTACTGTAAATTGTTAGGTAGATAAGATAAGATTTATTTATAGTTCAATAAGTGTATACAATGAAAAACATTATCTAGCAATGTCTATTTCAGCGACTTGTGATAAAACATGATAGAAACAACAATTAAAACGGGCAGTTTGGCTGACTAGGTTTCACAGATACCACGGGCTGCAAGGACTTAGCCAGAGACCCGTCCAGCCATCTTTTGGACGGCCTATTTTCAGCCTGGACGTAGAAAAATATCGCCAGATTCCACCAAATTGCATTGTGGGAGGACCCCAGACCCCGTCCTGGACCAACAATAAGTAAATTTGGACTCCCTTTTATCATTTTCTGGCTAAGTCCTTGACGGGCTGTGAGTAAAATTATATAAAAGCTGTCTTTTATTTAATTTCGAAAATAATTATTTAAAATGTAATGAATGTAAATAAAAACAGTGAGTAAATGTTGAATCTTTTTTGACCATTTGGTGGTTCTGAAAAGAGCCGTTTAGTTTTCATTGTAGAGGCAAATTCACTGGAAGAAATCTCTAATGCACCTCTGTCTTGAGATTTGGATGATTCCTAATCTGTCAGATTAGATTATGGCTTCACCTCGGCACAGGTTTTCTAGGGAGCTCAGCAATGCCAGTCTGTAGAGCATATATCTTGAGTTTTGGAATGCAATCAGCAGCTTGTGAGCATGCAATCTTGGCAGGTTCTTCTACCACATCATCATCATCATCTGCTGCGTCTATCTCTTCCTCCACTTTTTCTTCTCCTCTGGCTATGGTCATTATGTGGTCTTCTCATTTATCATCAGCAGTGAATGTCATCTCGACGTTGCATCAAGTTCCGATAATCCTGCCACTGTCATGCCGTCTAAGAGGTCCCTGTACTGAGTCTCGTCCTCATCTGGTTGGTTTTCGTCATCTTCTCGGGGTTGACCTCTGATCCCACATTTTCTGAAACATTTTCTTATATGGTTGAAGGCTGGACCATTCCCATGCGTATCTGACCCACAGGACAGCCTCCAGAATGTTGATGGTTTTGGCAAGCTCAGAAGCTGTAGTCCCTTCATCCATCTTCAGCAGGATATGGCACATCATCTTCTTCCTGTATATCTGCTTCAAGTTCTGAATAATACCAGCAAGTCGGCTTGTAGTGTTTGCTGTCAAGAACATGATCTTCACATTGCTCAGTTGTATCTGCTGATGGGCACTGCAGGTGTCGATCAAGAAAAGAATCTACCAGCCATTAATCTTCATTTTGTTGTTGATCGAGCTGAGCCAATCTGAGAAGATCGATGCCGTCATCCACGATTTCTTGTTGAAGCAATACTTCACTCCAAGACTCTGCATCTTGTACCCCTGGAATGCTCTAGGTATTGCTGATCACAAGTAGCTTTAGCTTTTCTCCAGCTGCACTGCAGGCCACCAGCGCTGTCACGCACTGCAGGCCACCAGCGCTGTCACGCACTGCAGGCCACCAGCCCTGTAACGCACTGCAGGCCACCAGTGCTTTCAGGCACTGCAGGCCACCAGCGCTGTCACGCACTGCATGCCACCAGTGCTGTCACACACTGCAGGCCACCAGCGCTGTCACGCACTGCAGGCCACCAGTGCTGTCAGGCACTGCAGGCCACCAGCGCTGTCACGCACTGCATGCCACCAGCGCTGTCACGCACTGCAGGCCACCAGCGCTGTCACACACTGCGGGCCACTAGTGCTGTCACGCACTGCAGGCCACCAGCGCTGTCACGCACTGCAGGCCACCAGTGCTGTCAGGCACTGCAGGCCACCAGCGCTGTCACGCACTGCAGGCCACCAGCGCTGTCACGCACTGCAGGCCACCAGTGCTGTCACACACTGCAGGCCACCAGTGCTGTCACACACTGCAGGCCACCAGTGCTGTCACACACTGCAGGCCACCAGTGCTATCAGGCACTGCAGGCCACCAGCGCTGTTACGCACTGCAGGCCACCAGCACTGTCACGCACTGCAGGCCACCAGCGCTGTCACACACTGCGGGCCACCAGTGCTGTCACACACTGCAGGCCACCAGCGCTGTCACGCACTGCAGGCCACCAGTGCTATCAGGCACTGCAGGCCGCCAGTGCTGTCACGCACTGCAGGCCACCAGCGCTGTCACGCACTGCAGGCCACCAGCGCTGTCACACACTGCAGGCCACCAGCGCTGTCACGCACTGCAGGCCACCAGTGCTATCAGGCACTGCAGGCCACCAGCGCTATCAGGCACTGCAGGCCACCAGCGCTGTCACGCACTGCAGGCCACCAGTGCTGTCACACACTGCAGGCCACCAGCGCTGTCACGCACTGCAGGCCACCAGTGCTATCAGGCACTGCAGGCCACCAGCGCTGTCACACACTGCAGGCCACCAGTGCTGTCAGGCACTGCAGGCCACTAGCGCTGTCACGCACTGCAGGCCACCAGCGCTGTCACGCACTGCAGGCCACCAGTGCTGTCAGGCACTGCAGGCCACCAGCGCTGTCACACACTGCAGGCCACCAGCGCTGTCACGCACTGCAGGCCACCAGTGCTGTCAGGCACTGCAGGCCACCAGCGCTGTCACGCACTATAGGCCACCAGTGCTGTCACACACTGCAGGCCACCAGTGCTGTCACGCACTGCAGGCCACCAGCGCTGTCACGCACTGCAGGCCACCAGTGCTGTCACACACTGCAGGCCACCAGTGCTGTCACGCACTGCAGGCCACCAGTGCTGTTCATTCAGTACAAAGTTGGGAAAAATATCCACTTCAGTTATTGCTACATTTACATTTAGCTTCCATAAATCATAGTATTCTTCTATTGCACATATTGATCTCTGCAATCACCAGGGGACTATAACAACACAGCGTCATCGGCATACAATAATAAATAAAGCTTTAAAAACATTTCAATATTTTCTTCCACATCATCAGCAAGAATATGCACCATTTGCAAATCGACTTGAGACGATTGCAAAAATGAATGTAAGTCATTGTAGGCTATAAGTATTTTAACATACCAAGAGATATACATAATTCTATGAGTCTCTTGCCATAATTCTTTATACATTTATGTGTTCTTGAATATTAATCTGATTCAGTGATACATGGTCGGAAGCAAACTAACTCATCTTGCCATAAATCATATTTTGATGTTTCTATATGAGGAATCAAATTCCCTGTTGAGCGTTTAGTTCTTCCATAATACAAAAGTCATTGTTTTCATTTTTAACTTGTAAGTCATTAATATGTTCCTCAATCTCATCAAAAATAGACATTTTAGAATAAATTGAATTTTCAGGTGGGATGTATGTTAAACAAATGATCAGATAATTTATTCCATTTCCACACTTATATTTTAACTGAATGGCGTCTTGTATTTTAACATTTAAGCTAGTCACATTGTTATATATTTTATCGCTGACTAAAGCTGTCACTCCTCCTGAGGCTTTTCTTTAAAATAAACGATTTTTCATAAATAATTTAAGCCCGGTGAATAAAATGTCATCAAGATCATCCATCTTGGAAATAGTAGTCTTATATCATGTTGCTCCAAAAAAAATTAAAATTTTGTCTTCAGTCTAAAAACATTAAGCAATGTTATTGATAAATCACTTGATTGTGGAGTGTTGTGAACATGATTTATGTCAGGTGGTGATGGATCATAGTTCTGCAGGGCAGTGTCATGAGTCTTGTGTTGCCTTGCTACACCCGCCTGGCTAATGTCCTATAGCAGCGCTGAGTCACTGCCAGTGTCACAGCCAGCGTCATCTTCGCTCAGGGGCGACTTCTTCTTCAGTTTCTCAGATGCGCCATGTGGCGACTTGTTGCGATTCCATTTGTTGGGTCATTTTATTTTCTGATTATCCACTTTCTCTTTACTAGTTTCACCCGCTGTTATGTGAGATATGACTTGCTGTTTACCGACTTTGTTGTAATGCACTCCGGCTAAATCGGTGTTAGAAAACTGCTGGATTAGCACCACACCCTTTGGCGCCAACGTTGAAAACTGTCAATGTACTGCACATTGTTGGATTGCCGACTCAATGCTTGCAGATAACTGTTGACATCAATAGTAGCGTCTTTTGCACTCTTCTGATTGCGTTCATGTCCTTTCCTCGGTAGTACAGTAGAACCTGCTATAAGCAGCCACCCTTGTGACAAAGGAAAAGTGACCTTTTAAGGCAGGTGGCTGGTCATAGGAGGTTCATTTGTATAGATAAAGCCATTTTGGGGAATGGCCAAGTGGCCTCCCATAGGAGGTTGGCTGCTCATAAGAGTGGCTGCTCATAGCAGGTTCTACTGTTTCGAGCAAACTGCAATATGTGCATCATTCAGGGAATCTCTCACGTACGTGTGACAGGGCGCTGCTGGCATTCAGCATCACCTGCGTGCCGTCTCGCCATGTGGTGTCGTTGATTCCCAGATGTACTATGTACAACATTTTCTACTTTCCAAGTGTCTGAGCTTGTGTGGCTGCGGTACCCATCAGGCTTTTAACAGACAAGTACGTAGCCCCTGTATGTACGAATCCTGTGGGGGTTTATAGTTTCTCACATTTGAGTCTCCCAGAATTGGAGTGTGATTAGGCTTATTTTCATTTTGTATTAATTCTGGATCATCTGGTGTACTGGTAGCTATTTTCTCTTCTATTTTGTTCCTATTTCTGTCTCCCTCATCAGGTTTCACACCTCCTGGCTTGTCTATTCTTCCTTCTCTTATGTCATTGTAGTATTCGCCATACATTTCCTTGTCCTCTAATTCCTGGTGACTTTTGCATCGACTCTCTATGTGACCAGTCATTGCACTAAATCGACACACCATCTCTTTCTTGCAGTCTTGGTCTTCAACAGTTAAGATGAGCTCATTGGTGTCATACAATCCGAGGTAGCGAGTACCAATCTGTATTTTTGTATCCTTCACAACTCCACAACATCCCCTATTTCTCACAACTTCACTGTATTCTTCAAAGGCAGATATAAGGCTGTCGTCGTCCATTTGGTATGGCGCATCCTTTACGGTTACGTTGGTCACCGATCGACACACATCATTAAAAAACAGTGCTTTGCCTTTGATATTGACAGGTGCCCGAAACTGCTTGGTGTCAAAACTGACAGTGTTAACACGGCTGTCACTCTCTTTAACTTGCACAGCTTTAATGTCAGTTGAGTTTAGACTGTCCGTTGATGCTTGGATTATGTCACTCTCAGTCATACAACCAAGACCTTTCATGCGCTGGTGTAGGCCGTGGTAGTCTTGGATAACCAGCAATAGCGTGTGTTGGCACTAGGTCTCTCACGGGAAATGAATGGAGTTACCCTTCCTATTGTTACTCTGGGGACTATCCGACCCGAGGATAGCAAAGCTGCACAAAATGCGTTTCAGCATTAAATTGCACAGCAAAACCCAAGTGTCTGGGAGTAGATCCCCTAGACATGCCCAGAACCCCTTATCGGGCAAGCGAAGGAAAACGCTCTCAATAACCCACCATGCCCTATCACCCCCACCCTCACATCATCATCTGTACATCATGCATCTCATCATTTGACTACAACGTTTTTATCGTATTATAATGTCACTTAAAAGACTATTTGTGCGGAAAAGTGACGTAAAGCAATGACTTAATACTACTACTATTCATGGGGAGCCTTGGGGTGAGGGGTCTCTCCATTTGAGGCAATGCTGCTAGCATGAGTCACCCTCAGACTATGAGAGAGTGAAGGAAAACACAGTAAACGTCATAGTCACTCCCCCCCCCCCCCCCCCCCAGTCAGTTATCCCTTAAAGCACCAAACTATAGAATTTATATTGGAGTCCACTTGAAGTTGAACATTTGCACATCTTCATGTTTAAACACACATTTACAGCAACACTTTACATTTTTGCTGTATTCATATATTTATATGTTATGGGTCTACGGCCATTATAAATATTTCATTCTCTCAGCACGGGGATCGATTTTTTACGTCAGAATCTGACGTCAAAAGTCGGTCCCCGCGCTGAGAGGGTTAACCCTTAGAGCGCTGAATTAATTTGTAAAAAAACATTGCAACCACAGGTGTTTTTTTCAATTTGAAATCATCATAAATGTCTTAGGTTTATCTCTTTCTGATTCATTTGAATACCTATGTTATGGGTTTCCGGCCAAAATTTGTTGATTCTTACTGTGCAGGGATCGACCTTAGTCCATCCCCGCACAGTAAGGGTTAAACTTGTGTGGCTTGGGAATTTGAAAAATTGCCGGAGATTAATATAGGCGGATTTATTCCACCCACCCCTCAAGCAGAAACCCTGAATTGTAACGCTCTTCTTGACGGAGAGAAACTGCCAAAATTGCCAATATAAAACCAGCACCCATAACTTCAGGTTTACAGTAACATATGAAATTGAAGCTGCAGACTTTCTAATCTTGTCTCTGGATAGTGACATATTCTACTGAATTAATTTATTCACAATAGCTAGATGACTCAGATATAAATGTTTGTAAATATATTTTCGATATTGTACATCGAACTGCATATTATGATTTAGATTTGATATTTAGATGTTGTGTATTTTGCTTGCAGGTACGCTGAGTTTCAGTTGGCACTAGGGCAACTTGATTTACCAAGTGGTCGGTTCAATGACTGCGAGGCCAGGCTGCACCGCACACAATACGTCCTGGCTGCAGACGTGGCCAGTGGTAACACCTCTATAACATCGCGTCCAGGTGGAGATGAGGAGAACACGTCTGACGAGTCAGAATGTGAGGAGAGTTTCCTAAAGACGTGTCCTATAGATATGATGGTAGATCTGTGTGAAGAGCCGGAGGGTACCGTGGGGGAGAACCCAGCGTCTCCCAAAGTAAAGCAGAGCGTGGTGGTGATTCCTAAAGAGTGGCACCACGATGAGAGCTGTATGTGTGAACACTGTGTGGATTTCTGTCTGCAGGAATCTCTCCTGAAACAGCTACTAATCACGGCGGCTCTACATGCAGAGAGGCAGAACCTGACGGAGGCTCACCGAGCACTGCGGGCAGTACTCACACACCACGCTAACCTGAATAAACGCTCACTACATACACTACAGGAGGTGCTGCAACAGATCTGTCATCGGAGTACTAGTACAAATACACTGTGTGATCTGACCGCTTGTGATACTGATGGTGCCACACTCTGCGATCTACCCGTCTACAGACAGCACCTCGTAGACGCCTGTCTACAGCTCTGCCGCCTGGCACTCACACAAAATGATCAATCAGCATTTGAGAAGTATTCAGTGAAGGCTTTGAGTTTGTTGTCAGAGAGTGAGTCTATGTCTGCGGCTGGTAGTATGTGTGTACAGCAGCGAGCAGAGACCTTCTACCTCTGTGGTGTGAGGTATCTACCCGCTCCTACTGCACCCGAGCCGCAAGTCGACGTCACTGATGTCGTCAATAAGATCAGTCAACTCTCACTGGCACACATAGACTCTAGATCATTCATGACGCCAGACAAACATCCAGTTCGCTCTAGACAGAAAAATGCAGTGCTTAAGAAATCTTTAACTCAAGCCTTGATAAATTCCAGGGATATTTCTGTGGAAGATAGTCAAACTAATGAGGAAAATAAAGAAGTAAAACAATTTAAGAAGGGGACAAAGCCAGCCTTATCTAAATCTAGAAGGGATTCTAGTGGCAATAATGAGGAGAGAAGCAACACATTAGAGCAAAATCTTTCTTCACACAATTTGACATCTGAGGAAGAAAATCAGCATGCACAGATAGAGAAAGAGGCTGTGAAATTAGAAAAAACACAAAAAACCAAAGGTCGTCCGAAGAGAGGCAGCAAAACTTTTTATGATGATAATGTTAGTGATACTGTAATCAGCAAAGTGGCTCTTTCTAAAACAAAACTCTCTGTTAACGTCCGCCAGACTAAAAAATCATCAGTTGATGATAATAATATATCTGTGACAGATGACATGACTCCAATGGAAAAAAAAACTATCAAAGCAACAATTAACAGATCTAAACAGAAAAAAGTGCCCGCTTCTGGGGGAAAATTAGATATTCTGGACACTAGACGTTCATGTAAGAAGATTATATCACCTCAGACTCCCTTAGATGTTGATGATGTGTTTATGGATACGATGCCGGCAACACCTCTCCACATTAAGGCTCTGGTGGGGAATTGTACTCCTCAGATGTCCGATACGAAGACTCCCCGTAGCGTGTGTAGCAGACGAGCGGTGGCCGCCAAACTACTAGATTCAGACAGTGAGGACAGTCCTCCAGTGCTGAACATGTCTCAGGCACAAGTGGAAAGAGCACCTCGTAAAAAAGATATAACGCGCTCAAAAAAATCTGCAATATCACTAGTGGAGAAGAATAAAAAAAGTGCTGCGTGTGATAAACCAGCAACATCTCTCCGCGTGAAGGCTCTGGTGGGTAATTGTACTCCTCAGATGTCCCATGATACTAAAACTCCCCGTAGCGTGTGTAGCAAACGAGCAGTGGCTGCCAAACTACTAGATTCAGACAGTGAGAATAGCCCCCCCGTGCTGAACATGTCTCAGGCACAAGTGAAAAGAGCTCCTCGTAAAAATGTAACGCGCTCAAAAAAATCAGTAGTTGAGAAGAATGAAAAAAGTGTTGCATGTGATAAACCTCCACCAGAAAGCTTAAGTGATGATGACTACAAGTTGCCTGTTCCTGTTCGTAAAGTAGGGAGAGGATCAAGCTGCAGACTGCTGAAGTCGTCTGCTGATAACTCAGCTACTGTCTCTACATCTTCTGACGTGTTTGACTTTGACGAGTTTGATACACCAGGCTCCACTATAACCAAGAAGAAAGGTAAAACTTCCACCAGAGGTAGAGAGAAGAGCAGTAAAAAAGTGCAAAATATTCAGATAGAGGTTCCAAGACACGACCATGTGTTACCCAGAATACACCTGTTTGTGGAGGACGAGAAGGAAAATACATCGGTGAAGAGAGAAGAGCCTGTAGGTATCATCAGGAAATGTAAAAACACACATAAAGTTAGAAATGAGTCTGCATGTATAGATACCACACAGCCATGTAGAATTCCAAAGATGGAAAAGAAAACCGGTATGATTTGTAAGAAATCTGAAGTTGCTAAGCAGCCTGCGCCTGCCTGTAATAAACCTATCCCTAGAGACTTGGCTAGATCCAGAAATACTAAAATAGCCGGTAGAACTCGGGGAGCCGTGGAGATAGCGAGAGGCTCTCATCTGGAGGGTTCAGACAATGGCTCGGTTACCCTGAGCAATCTGCTATGTCCAATCTCTGACAATTCTTTCGAAGTCTTGAATGTAAGTGATGACAGCATTGTGGAACAAGATACAAAGTGTGATATTGATAATTTAGTTGATTTCGGAGCAGTTGAGGATGCTAAGCATCCACCTCCAAACATGACTTGTGATTTATTGGTTGACACAAATCCTGTACCGCTTCCGGAAATAAAAATCCTTGAGGAGATAGAGCCTATTGAGATTTTACGAGGTGATACTGAGGATGAGGAGTCTGCCCCAGAGCTGACAAGACGGACCAAGCGCAACAGCAGTCGATCAAAGCTGGTCACGATGGGAGAAAACAAAGAGAACCGAGAGGTCTTACCATCAAAGTCTCGCCAAATGACCAGTATCAAAGTTAAGGGTCTGCAACCCAAGACTAATCCAGCACAAACAAAATCAGGTATTGTTTACTTTTACTGCTTTACTCTTTCAGCACGGGGACAGACTTTTTTAAGCATTGTTCTGCTCAATAGTTTGCTTCTATTTTTCATTCATTTTAACCCTTGAAGCGCTGAATTAATTTGTAAAAAAAATCATCGCAGCCAAAGGGTTTTTTTCAATTTGAAATAATCATAAATGTCTTAGTTAGCTCTTTCGGATTCATTTGAATACCTATGTTAGGGGTCTACAGCCAATAGAAATATTTGTACTCTTACAGTGCCGGGATAGACTTCAGTCGTCAGAATGATAGACTTTAGTCGTCAGAATCTGACGACTAAAGTCTATCCCGGCACTGTAAGGGTTAAGCTGGAATTGCTAACGCAATTTCGGGCTTAAAATGACGAAAAATATTTATATTTATGAAAAATATACATCTCCAATATTGAAGTATTGGATAAACTAAGCATCTACCATCTACCAAAAAACTATTTGATCAAATATAGTATAGTATTATTTTTATTTATCTAAAAAATGCTTGAAACTGTATATACGGACCTAGCAGGACAAGGGTTAAGAGGAAATGAACATTAAACCTTTGCCTGCTAATCACGACAATAGTCATTTTTAATCCATTTACTCAGCCTTTTAACGGAATTTTATTAGAAGTGAAATTACTGTATAAACATCAAGATTTGTAAATGTTTGGTCTCAAATTAAACAAATATGAGTAATTTTCACCCACTTGATGTTGTGGCTCGCTGTAGCGAGACACAACATCAAGTGGGTGAAAATTTTAATTAATTAATTTAGCAAGATAAGGGTTAAATTGGTTAAATTTGCACATATCTTGATTCAAATGTGAGTATTTTTCCCGCTTGAAGTTGTGAGTCGCAGCAGCCAGACAACAGAACTTCAAGTGGGAAAACTTTCAATTTTATAATTTAGCGCTTCAAGGATTAACTACGTTCGAAGGGTGTATGTTCAGTAGAAGTAATTTTGTGTTTAAACCTGTGTCTGCTGATCAGCAGGGTGAGGGTTAGCAGCGGAGTAGAGGAGTTCTATGCTTTCTTTTGACATATAGTAGACTGTAGAGCCTGCTATGAGCAGCCCTTCTTATGAGCAGCCAACCTCCTATGGGAGGCCACTTCGCCTTTTTCCAAAATGACATTTTGTATACAAATGAACCTCCTATGAGCAGCCACCTGTCTTGAAAGGCCACTTTTCCAGTTCCACAAGGGTGACTGCTCATAGCAGGTTCTACTATACAAATGATCCTCCTATGAGCAGCTACCTGCGTTAAAAGGTCACTTTTCCTGTGTCACAAGGGTGGCTGCTCAAAACAGATTATACTGTACTACACTTTTTGTCAATGAATCAACCATTTTCCTGTGTTTGGGATATTACATCTCAAACTTCAAGTTGATGAAAATTAGTCATATTTGTTTATTTTGGGACCAAATATTTGCAAATGTTGATGTTTAAACACACATATCATTCACAACAGCTGTGATTTAAACGGCTAATAAAACAGATTAACCTGTACGGCCCAATCGATTTTAGACTTCAGAATCTGACCTCTATTTACGGCAGATTCTGCTGTCTAAAATCGGTCTAAGCGCTGTAAGAGTAACTATTTAGAATGGCCGTAGACCCATACATAGGTATTCAAATGAAGCGGAAAAAGGTAACTAAGACATTTATGATGATCTCAAATTGAAAAACCCTTTAGTCTGCAGGGTTAACCCTTTCAAGCCTAAATTTACCATTGTCATCTTCATCCACTACAAGCCGTGAATTGCTGTCGCAATTCTCGACTTGTAGTGGATGAAGATGACTTGAAGTGGGTGAAAAATTATAGAAAATTGCCATGTAGTGGTAACCAGTTTCACAGAAATTTTAGTTCTAAAACCCTTTATTGTTGAGAAATTAAGTCTGTTTTTAGTGATGTAAAATGATGCTTTAATGCATCGTGAGGGTAAAGGGTTAATACAAAAATAATTCATCGTTGTAAGAGTTAAAATGCTAGGGGTTAACACTGTGAACCCTTAAAATGATAAATTTATAGAATTGAATTTTTCACCCACTTGAAGCAACTATAGTTTGTACGACCCGCTGTTTATTCTCCTTGAGATAATAATAATAATAAGTTCTTCTATAGCCCACATACAGTGCTCTGTGCGCTTTACAGAGCTGTGAATTGATGATGCAATTCACACCTTGAGATTCATGAATAAAAAGTATTATTTTTTAAAGCTGCAAAATGTAAAATCTGAAAATAAATGTCATAAATTTTTCAATTTTATTAAAAATATGCCACGTGGTGGATGAATGTGACAATGGGGCCTTAACCCTTAAAACGCTGAAATGAAAGGGTTTATTTTTAATTTGAAATCATCATAAATGTCTTAGTTAGCTCTTTCAGCTTATTATGGGTCTATGACCACTACAAATATTTTGCTCTTTCAATGCGGAGATCAACTTTATCCCCGTGCTCTAAAGGTTAAAAGGAGGCCCACTCATTTAGTGCTATTTTTTTATTTCAATTCAGATGGTCATAATTTCAAGGGTTAAATTATTTTTGAAGATTTTAGGCAGCAAATTTCTTAAATGTCTTGTTTTTTTTTTTGTTGAAATGAAAATATGCTTCAAATTGTGTAAACATTTTCAAATGCACACCTGGTCAGTGATTATAATTTTCTGATGCTTTTTAAAATGGATAATATTCATTTTTAGCTGATAATTTTTAAAATAATGTAGTGTGTAATAATTTTTTTACAGTAGCGATAGAAAAATCACCTGAATCACCGGGTGCTGAGGAGAATCTACTACGAGCGTTCTCTATCTTACGCCATAATCCTCGCTCACTGGTGTATCATAACGTCTGCCAAGCTTTAGCGCTTCTTAATATGAGACGTGCCACCGGGACGGAGTGTACCGAGATAAACACAGAGGATCAGGAGGTGGAACACATATGGCAAGCTTTGTATTATCTGAGTGAAGGTCAAGCTATCACCTTCAGACATACACTTCTCGTTAACATCGCTCGTAAGCTAAGGTGAGTGAAGGTCAAGCTATCACCTTCAGACATACACTTCTCGTTAACATCGCTCGTAAGCTAAGGTGAGTGAAGGTCAAGCTATCACATTCAGACATACACTTCTTGTTAACATCGCTCGTAAACTAAGGTGAGTGAAGGTCAAGCTATCGCCTTCAGACATACACTTCTTGTTAACATCGCTCTTAAACTAAGGTGAGTGAAGGTCAAGCTATCACCTTCAGACATACACTCCTTGTTAACATCGCTCGTAAACTAAGGTGAGTGAA
The DNA here is from genome assembly GCA_964017125.1 of Flabesymbios commensalis. Classification (NCBI taxonomy): domain Eukaryota; kingdom Metazoa; phylum Annelida; class Polychaeta; order Terebellida; family Flabelligeridae; genus Flabesymbios; species Flabesymbios commensalis. Next base: position 7,381,627 of record OZ024918.1, on the reverse strand, counting down.
GGTCAAGCTATCACCTTCAGACATACACTCCTTGTTAACATCGCTCGTAAACTAAGGTGAGTGAAGGTCAAGCTATCACCTTCAGACATACACTCCTTGTTAACATCGCTCGTAAACTAAGGTGAGTGCAGGTCAAGCTATCACCTTCAGACATACACTCCTTGTTAACATCGCTCGTAAACTAAGGTGAGTGAAGGTCAAGCTATCACCTTCAGACATACACTTCTTGTTAACATCGCTCGTAAACTAAGGTGAGTGAAGGTCAAGCTATCACCTTCAGACATACACTCCTTGTAATTTGGTAACATCGCTCGTAAACTAAGGTGAGTGAAGGTCAAGCTACCCCCTTCAGACATACACTTCTTGTTAACATCGCTCGTAAACTAAGGTGAGTGAAGGTCAAGCTATCACCTTCAGACATACACTCCTTGTTAACATCGCTCGTAAACTAAGGTGAGTGAAGGTCAAGCTATCACCTTCAGACATACACTTCTTGTTAACATCGCTTGTAAACTGAGGTTAGTTATATCCATATGCGGTTGAAGCACCCACCATTAACCCTTTCAAGCCTGAATTTAACATTGTCATCTTCATCCACTACAAGCCGTGAATTGCTGTAACAATTCTCGAATTGTAGTTGATGAAGATGACTTGATGTGGTTTAAAAATTAAAGAAAATTGCCTAGTATTGGTAAACCAGTTTTATGGAAATTTTCCTTCTAACACCGTCAGTTGTAGGAAAATTAAGTCTGTGTTCAGGGATGTAAAATGATGCTTTATTTAATCGTGAGGGCTTAAAAGATTTAAATGTTTTAAATTTTCACCACTTAAAGTTGTGTCTCACCAACCAGTGAAAAATACTTGGGCCTATCTTATTTATGACAGTTCAAACTTGTATCAATCTTGCGAATTTAAAACATAATCACCTTTAAAACTTTTTTTTTGTAATATTTCAAATGAAAGACAGAAGTCGTGACTGGGAGTTAAAAGACTTAATTACTCACATTACACAGTTAGAGAGTAACAAAAGTAATTTGATTAGCAATGATACATTGCATCAAATTATAAAAGGAATTTAAATTAGGACTATTTTACACCAAACTAAGAAATGATTTATATCCATGTATGGGATAAACAATATTTCTATTTGGGCTTTAAAATAAGATTTTTGCAGAATCATACCAGTAATATGTGTAACATATCTTGTGGTAGATGCCCATTCAATCAATTTATTCAATTTTTCCTAAATAATAAGATTTTTCATTTATTTGAAGCTGGAAATTGCATTTGCAATTCCAGTTTCAAATGAATGGAAAATACTCACAAACATTTTAGTAGCATAAGGTTTAAGTTTGAGTTGAGAATTTTTCAATTACTGTATTATTTTATGTCACAGTAAAATCGAGAGGCTGGAAAAAGAACACAGTGAAGACAAATCACGGCTGACGGACACTGAGCGCACTCTGCACCAAGAAAAACACCAGCTACTGGCCATGCAACAATATCTCTCATTCAATAAGACAGTGCAGCATGTCAAAGAAATTGCCGAATTTCTCCCCAAAGGTCAGTAAGAACCCAGCTAACACCAGGCATTGACCCACTGTTGTTTTATTATTGGCACGCCGTCTTTGACATTGGCGCAACATTACAACAGCATTGGGTCAATGCCTCGTGATAGCTGGGAAGTACCAAACAATCTGCTGATGGCAGAAGTTAGAGGACAGACATCTTTGAAATTGACTTAGGCTTTATTTGTGATTGTGTCCATCACCCAAGCTTTCAAATCATACCAGTAATCAAGGGACGTAACTTTTCTGGACTTCCATTTTAAGGTCCATATATATTTTATCTTAATTTTGTGAATGTTGTGTGAAGTATACTGGAAATCTGGAAATTTTGACGACAGTTTTATATCGGTGGTTTGATAAAACACACAATTTTTTCTGTCTACCAAAAACAGTGTTCCTATTCAGGCTTACTGGCAGGGGTAATAAATCTGCCAATAAAAATCTCTGCCAATTTTTTACTTTTTCCAAACTGCCAAAATCTAAAGCTACCAATATTTCCCAGTTTACAGTATGCAGATTTATTATCAGTGAGAAGGAATGGCTGTTTGTCAAATATCTCGCAAAAAGCTGTTTTAACCTGAAAGCGCTAAGCACATTTTCATTAGTTTTTAATCTGTTTCATCGGTAATAAAACAAGTCAAAATAAACAAATATGAGTAATTTTACCCACCTGAATGTTTGGATCGCCGTAGCAGACCCAAGCCAGTGTGACAGACTGCTGGTGTAGAACACATTAATTACCAAAAGAGTATTATTGGTCATTTTCAGATCTTCAACCCTGTTTTTAGCTGTGACCTAGCAGCACTATAAACGCAATTGTCGTCTGTCTGTCGTCAGTTACACTTCGTTTCCGGCCAATATAGTCAAAGTTTCTCGAACAATCAACTTCTAACCTGGCATTGCCAATCATGGGGGTTATAGGGCCAGACCTGATCAGTTTTTCACGAAAATTGGCCAATTATTAGACCTCTGGTGGCCAAAAAAATAAGAGAATCAGCCAAAATTCAGGTTTCCGGACGCTAATGTTTTTGACCAATGAACTTCTAACCTGGTACTAACACTCAATGGGGTTAGGGCCAGACCTGATTAGTTTTTCACGAAAATCGGCCCTCTAGTGGCCAAAAAACAAACGAAAATCAGCCAAAATTGAGATTTCCGGACGCTAATGGGAAAAGTTTTTGACTAAAGGACTTCTAACCTTACAATTGCATTTATTGGCATGATCTGCAGAACTTATTAACTTTTTGAGGATATCAGGCCATTTTTGGAACTGATTTGTTTTTCAGGTAAATCGTCGCAGCTACCAAATCCCTCCGATTTGCACTTGTTTCCAGGCTTTTTGTCTTATTATAATTATTATTTTTGTTTACAGATTGGGTTGTGGTTCAGGTGTTTGTCATACAATCGGTCGGCTGGCAGGAAGGTCAGATGGTCGTCACCAGGTTGAGCCACGGAGAACCTCCGCTGATACGTACCCTCCCAGGATACGCCTCCACAGAGGTCAGTAAGGCGATTTTTTATTAATTAGTTGGTTGACAAAACCGCCGAGTCACGAAAACGCAAAATCCGAAAAAATTTTTTTTGAAAAAACGTATGTTTTTATTGCCGCCGACCCTGTGTTTGCCGGTGAATAGCTAAACCTGTAAGTAGATTTAGATGAACACAGATTGTTTTAATTAAAAAAGGTTTCTTGACAGCCTGCTAGTTTTGAATTTGTATTTTTTTCTACCATACGACCACTAGTTTATATAGAAAAATAAGTTGACTGGTACAAAAATTAATCTCATTTTTTTTTTAGTTCCTCCGACCCCGAGTTAGTGAACGATAAAGTTGACCAGTATTTAAAAAAAAAAAAAAATTTTTTTTTTTTTTTTGCTGTCCTCCTGCCCATAGGTTTCAAATAATAACTTTTGTCAAGCAACTAATATAAAAACACTTGCCTAATAGAGAAAAATAATCAGGAAATGTACAGAATGTTGCTTTAATCACTCACTCAATCACTAAGGTCGACTACAATGAATATGTTTTTACCACTGTTTTTAATATCTGTACATAAATATTGGCTCAAAATTGTATCATTCCTCTTGCATATGCAAACAATTTATATTTCTGTCCAGGGTCAGAACTTGTTGAAGGAGTTTCAGACAGTGTTTCGCAGCAGTAAAGAGACTCTGTCATTGACGGACAAACTGGAATGGTGGAGAAGACGAGCAAGTCTGGATGCTAAACTCAAGGTAACCTATCTAAGTCAAAATGGGATTGAACAGAGTGTTCATGTGATACAGATCAGATCAGCTATGTTGTGCTAGATTGGGCGATGAGACCTATTGTAAATTGTCATGTCCTTAAAGGGTAAGTGGTTAAGACGATCAAGATGTTTCATTTCGATGAAGAATTCACACAGTTTGATGTGTATGAGCCATGTTCTAGGACACTCACACGGGACTGGAGGAGCATTGGCTGGCCGAGTGGAAGGCGTTATTTCTGGGTCAGCCTCTAAATCCAGACGACCAGGACAAGCTGGAGAACATGACTGATCACGTCTACTCCGCCATACCCGAGATACCCGCTGATAAACGGGCGGCTGTTAAGGTGGGCTACCACTTTGTTATGCCCTCTATACAAGACAGCATACTTGTAACCTTAGCACTTTTGTTGATTTTAACTTCTGGTGATTTGTGCCTTGCTGTTGATTTTGTTGCAAACATACGTTTCTAATCATATTTCAAACCAAGCAAAATGCAAACAAATTATTTTTCTGTAGTTAGTGAAATAATTCATTTCTGGAAATGTCTATTCCTCAGAGATGGGTAATATTTTTTTCCTTATTTGAGGCTGGAGATTGAAATAACAATTCCAGCTTCAAATGAATGAAAAACTGAAACAAACAGCAGGATGAGAACCACAGATTATGAAAACTCTAAAATTACAAAAGTTGGAACTATACTAACAGCAAAGTTAGGCATAATTTAGCAGATTTTAAATTAACAGCATGCCAAAGTTTGCAACAAAATCAACAGCTATGCAGAAATCACCAGAAGTTAAAATTATTAATTAACAAGGGTTTTGCCGAGCTGGCATCAGAAGGGTGAACTGTATGTACAAAAATAGTATTGTTATAATTATTATTAATTTAATGATTTTAACAAAATGTAACAATTTGCTGCTGATTCTAGGTTCTGGTGAACTGTGCGTCGCTGTTGACAAGTCGTCAGCTGTCGACAGCCATTCACCAGCTGAGTAACGGGCAGGCGTCACCTCAGCAACTGTCTGACCTGTGTACACACCTCCTGAAGTCACCTGTACAGTGTACAGACAGACAGACTGTGGTACTACTGCTGGATAAAGAGGTACAGCACATCTCCTGGGAGAGCTTCCCTGTGCTACGTGCACATGCTACGTGTCGGCTGCCATCACTACACTTCCTCTACTCACATCTAAAGGTAATCTTCCTCATATACATCAGTCTCTCTATCCTTTAGAGTGCACATTTTGATATATATCTGTCAAACTAAAACTATTTTTTTTTTCAGTATTACAGGAATCTTGTAGGTGTATAATAATAAAATGTGTCTTTTGCTACAGGTGCACAGCGCTGACGAGTTGTCAGTTTACACCAAGGGTATACTCTCTGAGAATACGTACTACATCGTGAACCCAGAAGCCAACCTGCCTCACACACAGGATCTCTTCCAAAACTGGTTTCAAAAGTAACTACAATACTACGTCAAATTAACCTAGAGCGCGGGATTTGTGATTACATTATTTTTTGATTTGTTAGATTACATTATAATTATGGCAAATTACTTCAGTTAATTTACTTCACTCAGTGTTTGTTCTTTAACACTTTCCGGAAAATTAGCAGCTTGTTTTATGTTCTCTTCAAATACGTGTTAACCCTGAAGCTCTTAAGCTCTAGAATTCACATTTATGCACACTCGTAGTTGTGTTCCACTAATGCTATATAATTGGTGATTATTTTTCATTCCTTTAACCCTCACAATGCTAAAATATTTTTGTATAAACCACGGAACCGAAAGATTTTTTAAATTTGAAATCATCATAAATGTCTCAGCTAGCTATTTCTGCCTAAGTTGAATACCTATGTTATTCTATGGTCATTATAAATGTCTTACTCTTTCAGTGCGGGGATCAAATTTAGACATCAGAATCTGATGTCTATAGACTAAAGTCAGTCCCGGCACTGAAAGGGTTGAAGCAGGAAGGCAATTAACAACTTCAAATGACGCAAACTATTTCAATTGTTGATAAAAATACACCTTAAAACAAATTATTTGATCAGCTTAGCATCTTCCACAAAATATTTTTCTGATTTCAATGATATGTCATTTGGTTTATGCATGCAATACACAGGTTAATTTAGTTATTGAAATATGGTTGTGTTGTGATTTCAGACAGAAGGGTTGGACTGGTGTATCAGGCAGGCGGCCGACCAGTGAGCAGTATGTGGACGCTCTCACTAAACATGACTTGTTTGTGTAAGTAAGCTGTATATAACAACTTCAATATAGCAATCTGTACAGATATGATGTATTAATCTTTGGCCAGCCGATGATGGTCCAACTTTGAAATCACTGTGGATCAATTTTGTGTTTCCTGGGTTCAAAGGCAAGATGTATAGTTCAAACATTCTATAAAATTATTTTGTGTCTGCAAGATATTTTATATCATCCTTTTTAAAAAAAAACTTGAAATACTGCATTACATATATGAATTAAATTATATGTGGTCTTTGTACAAAAACAAGTATGCTTCCAATAATACATCTTCACAAAATATCTCTTCGATACATGTTCGTGTAGGTATTGTGGACACGGTAGTGGTAGTAAGTTTCTATCTGGGGACAGCCTACAGATGTTACATTGCCGAGCGGTCACATTACTAATGGGATGTAGCAGTGGACGGCTGCTGACTGAAGGCCATCTAGAGCCCAACGGCATGATGCTACAATACTTCCTGGCAGGATGGTGAGAGAACAGACATTTTGATTCTTTACCTACGTGAAAATTTAACATTTGTGAAAATTCATGTGTATTTCGTTTCAGAATGATTTCAGAACCCTTGTTGTATAAGTGCACCGCATGGCATAATTAAAATTATTTAATAAGAAAAATGATAAGATGTAAAACCCCAAGTTCGAAATTTTAATTGTTAATTTTGATATTTATAACATTAAGCAAATATACCATTTAGCGGTAGTTACATTGTGATTCTTGGTCTATTTCCAGCCCGTCTGTGCTTGCTAACCTATGGGACGTGACAGACAGAGACATAGATCGGTTTCTGGAGGAGCTTCTCAAGCTATGGTTAGCTTCGCCTCCGGACACCAGCTTGTTAGACTGTGTAAGACGAGCTCGAGACGTCTGTAAGCTGCCTTATCTCATAGGATCCGCTCCCGTTGTCTACGGACTGCCTGTCAGACTGGCTAAATCTGCGGGAAAATAAACCCTTTTTAGCTGAATGACAAAATGAGATGATATAAACATTTGTGGCAAATTGTAAACGCACTGGTCTTTAGTTCATAGAATACTGATTCTATAAAAAAGGTGTTTAGTTAATCTTTGGTTAAACTATGGTAATATAAAGTTGCCAGTTTTCTATAGGGCGTGAAGTTTTTATTTCTTCAATAAATAGGTTATATTCCTCACATTTAGTTTAATTTTTACGTCACAAGAACCAACATTTTTTGAAAATATATAAAACGCTTCCCATCTTCGAGGTGTGGATTTGTCTATTCCAATGAACTGAACATCAAACTGGTATGGCCTTAACTGATTCTCTTGTGATGTGGAAAAAATTATCACTATTACTATTTGAAGTAAGCAAGGATGAACAAATATCTATGAGCTAATATCCCCTCAAGCCTTGACACACGATGTTACTTAATTTTACAATTATGTAAGAGTAATTTTCATTCACTCAAATTTGAGGGTTAAAAATCAGGCCATTTGAAAAAATAATTTCATTTTTCCCTTTTGAGGTGTGAATCGTGTCATGAATTCACACCGCAAGGTGATACGGTAGGGTTTAGCCTTTCACCCATCAAATCCAACACTGACTGCCTGGTAAGTTTTAATCTGAAGGGATTCATACAGTACGACATTTGACTACTTATTCAAATATGGAAGGAATTCCAAAATTATTTATCTCTTGTTAATTTGTCTAAGCGTTTGCTTACTTTGTAGTTATTTGAATCACGATTCCTTGTACATAATGGCGAATGATAATTGATGTCTATATAATTATGAATTATTTTTTGTTGTGAGTAATTTTGATAAAATGCAGTTGATATGATTGTGTCCAGTTTAAGTGCAAAGTCGTAGAATTAAATTTTTAACCCACTTGAAACTGTGTCTCACTGCCGTGAGCCACAATTTTAAGTGTGTGAAAAATACTTAGATATGTACAATTTGAATCAAGCCATTTGCCAATCTAGCAGTATAATTAGGCCTACTCATTTCTTCTTCACTGAAAGATAAATAAAAAACATGAAAACAGCTATCCTTAAGGATTAACAACACTTTTTGAAATATTGTCTTACAAATCAAGTAAACACACCAGGTGATGACTAAAGATTTGTCACACATTCTAATTATGTATCAACACTGAATTGTAGTCACCTGCTCTACAATGTTGCGTAAGTAGACACTGCCAATTGCACAAATAGTTGCAGGACAGTAAACATGACATTTTGAACCAATTTCTGTTTAATGTTAGGCCACCATCTGAGACACTTGCAACAGTAAGCCAACATTGCATGGTTTGGTGCATGCTTTGTGTTTGCTCACTGAGCTACTGGACGTTGGTGATGCATTGTGGTTATGGAGTAATGCTAAGCCATTTGATGCGTGTTTAAAACATGGATGACACTTTTAAACACCAAATTACATAGGACTTAATTGTAATTTTGCAACTTACTATCATAGCGACCGAAAAATAATTTAACCTTTTAAGTAGCATTGCCATTAAATGAACTTTTACAAGCTATTCTCCATTCAAATAAGCATGTTCTAATCTGGCATTTGATATTACACATATCACGTTTCCACCCACTGTGGAGACTTACTGTTTTAGTGCTCTCTATTTTTTTATTATTAAAAAAACTGACTTAACCTTTTCACTACCATACATGACGGAAATTTCCGTCGTCATTCGTCAATGAACGTAACCATAAAATGACACAAATTTTCGTCAAATATATACTACATTTATGTATTTTTCGTCATTTGAAGCTGGAAATTGCGTTAGCAATTCCAGCTTTAAATGACGAAAAATAGAACTCCTACACCAGTATATCTGGATCCTGGCATGCACCCCGGCCTGGAAGTCAAAGGGTTAAACACTACATGCGACAATATCTATCTGATCTTTGCAAAACTTTCTCAGACCATTCTCTGACTATTAATTTGGAAAGTTGGGCGATATGCATATCCAAGATGGCCGCCACAGTACTTACAATATATATCCCTGTCATTACTGCCTGGACTGTCTTGGCAGTCAACTTTTGATTGTGGAAAAAGGAAACTTTTATATTTGCCATGCCACTGTTATCTAGTTATTATATTATACCATACATATTTGACGGTGTTACTATGGTCGATTCTATACCAGCGATGAATGCAAGTGATAGTCACAGTGAGTTTATTTGTCTATTTAACCATTTATTAATATAATGGATTGATTCTGCCACATGTGTCGGGTCATTTAATAAATGTGAGCTCATTTTATTGTACCTCTGCTAAATTATTTCTACCTCTTATGATTATATGCAGAATTTCAGTTATGTGTTGAGCTGTACCAACTAAACTGGTCTATTCATTTTAACACAATGTTGGTCTATCTATTCAGTTATTTTAAGGGGTTAAATTTAATACTGTAGATATGGTAATAGACGTGAGGTTTTAACCCTTAGAACATTGATGTCGGCTACAGTAGACTTTCTGCGTTTTTATTGGCACCTGTATAACCAGTTGTTAAAGGTAAAATGTGCTCTCAATTTTAAAACACTGATATATGATGGGACTTAAATTTCCCAAATAACACAAATTTTCAGTCACTTGAAGTTGCGGATCGCGATGGCTTTCCATTAAAGAAAATTTAAATTGAATAGCTCAGTGTTCTAAGGGTTTATTTTCATGAGGACAAATTCGCGAATTTAAGAATCGCGAGAAAATTATTATTATAAGCGCTACCTATCATCGAAATCGATAATTCGCAAAGTCTAGACTTCATAGAAAATTTCAAAATAAAAAATTCGCGAAAATCTAAACACGTGAAAATTACCAGATCTACAGTAATTGTATGCAACACCTGTCTTTGATCATACTCTAATAATTTTATAAATGTCTTATTTATTGTATATAGTATCACCCTTTTTCACTGTATATATTATCAAGTCTTCTTGTCAACTGTAAAGTACACTAGGAAAATATTTTAATAAATATACAATGAACAAAAAATCTGACTTTATTTTAATATTTTATGAATGTATTATCTCGAGAACTGTTGGTTCGAATCACGCATGATTTTGTATGTAAGCTCTTAATTACCTCTCTGGCCCCAACACGTGTTTCAGTGATTTTAATGCAAACTAAGGCCATTTAAAAAAATGAAGTAATTTTAAACTCATTTTCACGAGAGCAGAGGATTTTCTAGTTTCCATTCACATTCACACGCAGCAATTCGCACCTCAAGGTGAATGAAAATAAGAAATATTCGGGTCGTGATCGGTGCTTCAAAAGTTCAACTCTGTTCCAGCATTAACGCCTAATAAATCGGCTGACATCACCCAAACATGATGTAGGCTATAACCCGGTGGTCGTATCCGGGGGGGGGGGGGGGGGGGGGCTGGGGTCCTGACCCCTCCTTTTCCACAACTAAATTAACTCAACATCGATCAAATTTGTCAAAGTATCGGTATTTGTCCCCATAAGAGAAGATTAAAAAATCATGTGTTAACACCTGAAGTTTAATTTTTTTTAATTGGACCCCCATTTTCAAAATTCTGGATTTGCCCCTGTAGCCCTGGGCTCGTCTGCTGATTTTTTTTATATTTCAGCCTACAGTCTCTGTATCTTTTAATTCAACTGCCAATTCAACTCGGTGCTGGGAACTACACATTACCTACCCGGCATGACCGGGCTGCCGAACTCATTTACTTAGCCACAGGCCTGGTTACACTGAACGCCATTTTATTTACACAGCCAGCTGTGTAAAAACGACACTGGCGCCGCCTACCGAAAAACTCAGATTTAATGAAATTGAAACCAATATTTTAAGTGCCTATGAAAACTAGGTCATTTTCAGCAGGCGTAAACTTGTGATCGTATTAGAAATATTACATTTAAAAATAGAGGTCACTTTGTCAGAGCCTTGCGATGTCATCAGGTTACACATTACCATCCACACATCAGGTCTACTCATTTACACCTGAGTGAAGAGGCACACTTGAGGGTTAAGTGCCTTGCTTGCAAGAATTAACATTAAAAGTCGCCAGTATATTATCATAACAAACAAAATAATATAGCAAAACAAAGAATAAAAATGAGTATTGTATTTCGCGTACAACAATATACATGTAATAGTTATTACAACATTTTTTATCAAAGTGAAATGAAGGAGTATGGTACATATTTTTACGGTGAGTCCGCATTGGGGCATTGTATTGTTTTTGCTGGGAACTGCTTGAAGCTTGGTATATTTTGTATGCAGTGTTAACAGATTAAAAACAAATATGTTCGGATGTTTGTTACAACAATCCTAGCCGGCGTCATACGTTAGCCCAACGCTGGGGTAGTGTTGTAGATGGTGGCCCAGCATTGAGATAACGTTGAACAAACGTTTTTGTCAGCCTGAGTATTTCTTATAAAGTACACAATTTTTTTCAACTTTTACTGTTAATACAAAACACATATCTGCCAACTGGTCATATACCATGAGTGAATGTGATACTGCAATTATGTGAAACTCAATAGCCTTGACCTCCAATGTTTTCATCGAGCTGAATAATACAATAAAGTATGGGGTAGGGGTGTTATATAACTTTGTTTTCACCGAGTTGCCATTCAAAGCGGTTTCCGGTGACGTCACGGCGTTTCACAGAATGCATAAAGGCGAATCGAATGCTTTAATAACGACGTTGGCCCAACAGTAAAACAACGCCGACGTCTCATGTTTGCTGGGTAATTGCGACATGCCTCAATTCACACCTCAAGGTGAATGAAAATAAGAATCACCTGTGTTCAAGGAGGGTCAAAGATGATATTTCAACTGCTAATAAGAAATATGCGGGTCGTGATCGGTGCTTCAAAACTTAAACCCTTGTGTTGCTGGAACCGTATAGGCCTATATACGGTTGCAAGCATATTTTAGAATAATAGAAATATCACTAAATTTGATAAAAATAGTTTTTCCAGGATGCTCAGTTAATCCGATAGTTCAATGTTGGAGATGTCTAATTCTTCATAAATAGACATTTTTTTCGTCATTTGAAGCTGGAAATTTGCGCAGCAATTCCAGCTTCAAATAAATGAAAAATAGAAACAAACAATTCAGCAGTACAAGGGTTAAACTCCGTTCTGTAGGCTACAGTCCTAGGGTTGTCAGCCGACTTTTTATATTTCAGCCCACGGTCTCTGTACCTTTTAATTGAACTGCAATTCAACTCCTTGGGAAGCATACAACCCCCACCGTGTTTTGGTGCCGGGAACTTATCGTACACATTACCATCCTACCAGGTGCTCATTTACACCTGAGTGATGAGAAGCACTTGGGGGTTAAGTTTCTTGCTCACAAGAATTGATGTGAAAACTCGCCAGTATATTGTCATATAGCAAACAAAATAATATCATAGCAAAGACCAACAGAATTAAAATGAGTATTGTATTTCACGTAGTCTCATAGAACAATATAATAGTTATTACAACATTTTCTATTAAAGTGAAATTAGTGAGTATATATCTTCGCCGGTAAGCCGGAATTGTATTGTAGACTATTGTTTTTGCTGAGAACTGCTTGAAGCTTGGTGTATTTGTCTTCTGTATGCAGTGTTACCAGATTAAGCAAAAAATATGTTCAGATGTTTGTCACAACAATCCTAGACGACGTCATACGTTAGCCAAATGCTGGGGTGGTGACGTAGATATAGCAGCCCAGCATTCAGATAACGTTAGACCAACGTTTTTGTCAGCCTGAGTAATTTTATCCATTAATACAATTATATTTTTCTTAAATGATATTACTTTATTTTAACTTCCAAGACCATTGTAATACACAACACATAGGTGCCTACTGGTCATATACCATGAGTGAATATGATACTGCAATACCTTAATAAAGGTGATGCTTGATTAACAATAAATTATTTCATGTATTCTGATTGATAAATATAAACCTCCATACATGTAAAAGTGCTGTGACTTAAAACTGATAGGAAATGTGGGCATATATATATAGCTGAGTCGTTTCGTTTTAGTGATCAATACTATTGACCTCGCATGGAGGGACCCCACTCCTTGTAGCATAACTGTACCAAGCGCATCATGACGACCCCTCTACTTTAATTTTTTTGGTAAAATATCAGATAAAACAGAAGTCTGTACATAATGCACTGGTACACAAATATATCTGTTAAAATACAATATGTCAAAGATAAACTGTTACACACTGCGACATTTCATGGTATTCCCCAGGCATATGTGATAAGGTTTGCTGAGTGGATTCACCAGCCTCGGTCTGATCATTTGTTGATGACGTGATTTGGCAAGATGATTCCTCAGTCTCGCTTTGAACATTTGTTGATGACGTTGTTTGTGCTGCAGATTGTTCAGCCTCATTCTGACCAGTGATCGATGACACAGTTTGTGGGGATGTCCCAGCCTCGATCTGGCCAGTTTGTGGGGATATCCCATCATCTGACTGACCAGTTTGTAGAAATGTCCCAGCCTCGATCTGGCCAGTTTGTTGAGATGTCCCAGCCTCGATCTGGCCAGTTTGTATAGATGTCCCAGCCTCGATCTGACTATTAGCACTATCTTTATAGATATCTTCGTAAAGCGGGGGTTTGTCAGAGTATGGGGGAGGCATCATTGTATATATAACAGGCCCTGTGAACTCATGTGGCCCTGAATTTTGTGTATCTGTCCCTGGTAATGTAAACACCGGCAGATTTGATATTCCACACTCTGACTGTTCAGTATTTTGATTGGTTGTACCCACGTCTGACGTAGTTCCGGGGATTCCTTCACTTCTTGCTTGGCCATATTTCTGCATGAATCGTTTTCTACAAGCCAACGCCAGTATACACAAGAATATACAGAGCGAGACGACCATGAAAACGTACGGCCACCAAGCATACATCATCATGCTCTGAAAAAAACACACAAAACAATTAATAATTGGAAACCTAGGAATCGTGAAGATGTGCAAACACCAGAAATACATCATAATACACTGTTTTATTAATATTATTTTTTAGGACAATATCTTAGTGAACTTAACAATAAAACCATACATTGGCGCAAAATGTTTGGATTCAATATTACCCTACACCTGAAGCTATAATGTCATAATGTTGGGAGCTAGATGAAACACTTTCATCACCTGTAATTTATACAATATGAATGAAAGAGGTGTGTTGAACATCCTCCATATTTAAATGATATGTCCCACCACCAGCTACCGATGTTTTTATGGATTTACAGGCCTATTCACAGGACAGATTTATTTTTTATAATTGGTACTGATCTACATATACTGAGAAAACGTTTACAATTTCATGGTAAATGATGCTGTACTTTGGAGTATATATATTAAAAAGAACAGAAATTTAAAAAAAATGAATCATGGGAATAAAAAAGTCAGCTAGACGATTCGAAAAAACTAATTCGTGAAAGAAATATATTCAAATTATTATTCATGTTTGGCTATTTTTCAGGTTTAAAACTTTATACATTTGATGTTCTTCACAACCCATCTACCTCCCGACATTATGATAGGCCCCACTATAGCCTCGGGTGACGTAATATGGCATCCGAATATTTTAGGCGAATGCATAGCTTCAATTATTTCGAGCAAAATACATGAAGAAAAATTTTACAAAATGTAGACCCTACATATTAACTTTCATTTCTTGGCCAAGCAAGAGATTAAAGGAGTTTATTCTTTAGCGATATGCATTACTTTGTTTATCAGAAGACTGCAGTGTGTTTTTTGTCTGCAGCATACAGTTGGGGCGTCATCACAACTGCTCACTGTCCACAATGGATAAGCACTGCGGCCAGCCTACTGCGCCTACCTCATGGTAAGCCATTTTGAAGAAAAAACGTAATTGTTGTGCCTTGACTGTGTTAACCCTTAGAGCACTGGGCTATTCAATTTAAATTTCCTATCACGTTAAGTTGTGTATTGCTACCGCGACACACAACTTCAAGTGTATGTAATTTATGAAATTGTGGTCCTTAAATATGTCAGTATTTTAAGATTTAAGACAGATCATTTTACTTTTATGACCTGGTTATACAGGTGCTAATAAAAACACATGGTGTCTACAGTAATCGACATCCATGATCTAAGGTACGTTAAGTCAATCTAGGGTTAATGCTGGGCCATCGTCTGCGACGCTGGCCCAACATTAACCCAACATTGGTTGTGCACCCACAATGTTGTCAGTTTCTGTGCAAGCTTAGGCGTAGGCTAAAGACTGAGAGCCTTTAACTCAGCCATGAAGTGTCCCCAATTTAGCCTGTATGTGCAAAGTGGTCCCTGTAATTTGTTTTACCCGATATTGCTTGATTACAGTGGTGATCACCGGCACTAGCCGAATGTGTGCAAACAAAATATGGTTCATCAAGGCCATAGGAATCCCTGTTGTATTTGCTAATTAACACGATAAATTAAATAGCCCCGGAAGTTTTAGGTACAGTGTCAGGACCATTGCAAACTACGTTCGTTATAGCGTTTGTAGACCGCTCTTTGATAGATTGTTGACAGTCAGCAGATTGTTCCAAATATGCTGGAAACTGCCAAAGAATGACAAAAAAATTCCTCGCTCCGCTCGGTCCAATGTTTTAAAGCTCAATTGAAACACATCAGCTTTTCTCCAATTTTTGTGGGACAATAATTTATGGGATTAAACATGTCCTGGGAAAAAAAACTTTGTCTGTGACATCTTAGGAAAAAACTTGTTTGATTATGATCAGGGAGAGAAAAAAGTAATGTTTTTTGGGTAGGAAGAAAAACCATACCCCCCCCCCCCCCTGGTATTAAATGGTTCGCCCCTAAGTAAAGTCGATAAAAGGGATAAAGGTGTCGAGTCGATGGCCATTATATCACGAATCCAACATCTCTGAAGATGTAGCTGAATCCTTCAGCAAAGCGTTCAATGTGAGAATCAGCAGCGAAACCCTGATGGAAAAGGCCTTTGCCTAAATTGGTAAACCACCACTCCCCCTGGACAACCAATCCATTAGGATCAATCTGATTCACATTCAGTCTATTGATCACACATATTAACGTGAATGGTCTAAGAGCCAGGAAAACTGAGCTCATTGAACATCTAAAAGAGCACAAACCAGATTTTGTCACTCTCAATGAGACCAAAGTCTTGCCAAAGCATAAAGTGTCAATACCAGGCTATGAGTCTGTGAGGAAAGACAGAAGCGCCGCAGGTGGAGGCGTGGCAATACTTATCAAAAAGGAAATTGCCTATAGCATTGTGTATACTGATGATATCAATGCAGAAACAGTGGCTATAACATTCAAACAAAGGGACAAGGAAATAGCACTGGCAACTGTCTATAATCCTCCAGGCAAAATAGTCGAGTTAGAGACACTGAAACACCTGACTGATAAATACGAACATTGCATTATCACAGGCGATTTCAACTCCAAACATGCTTATTTTGGCAACGACAAGAGTGACAGCGCTGGTGACGCTCTTTTTAACATTACTGAGGAGCTGGACCTCACAATACTCAATGATGAGTCTGTGACATTCTGTCGGAACTATGCTGGCAACAGTGTGGAAAGCATCCTTGATCTTGCCCTTGCTTCCAGGAAGATGGGCCCTAAAGTCGCTGAATGCACAGTCAAAGGCGATGTAGGGAGTGACCATCTTCCAGTGCATATTAGATTGAATCCTCATGAGGTGGAGAAAGCTCTAACAAAAGCAGTTCACAGGCTTGACAAGGCAAATTGGCAGAAATTCCGCAAGGAACTAAAGTCAATTGAGATGGGTGACCTCACCACACCCGAGGAAATAGAAAAAGCTGTTGAACTGCTTGAAACCTCTATGATTTGTGCCCTAGACAAAAGTTGTCAATCTGTGAAACAAAAAACACAGGATTTCTTTATCTCTGAAAAAACGTCTAAGCTGATCAGAGAAAAAAGAAAAGCTAGAAGGCTAGCTATGAGATTCAGTGACGAGCCCGAGTACATGACTATGTACAAGAGCCTGACCAACGAGGTCAAGGAATCTATCAAAACGGACAAGGAAAGGGCTTGGCAAGAACAGATCGATAAACTTGACGGAGCCAGGGATGGAACAGAGTTCTGGAACTCGTTCTTCCGGCTAACAGGGGCAAAATCTAGGGGAACGAGAAAAACTCCCCTCATGAGAAGTGATGGTACTCACACTGAAAATGACAAAGAGAGAGCTGACACGTTCGCAGCCTCGCTTGAAAAAGTACACAATGTCCACCAGGGGACCATCTTTGACGATGAGTTCAAAGTGGAGGTAGAAAGCACTATTAAAGAGCACGAAATGCTCTTCAAGCCACTAGTAAGCCACGTCCCCGAAGAGGACGATGATCACGAGACACTAACCCCAATAACAACAGGGGAAATCAAGGCTTATCTGAAAAAGTGCAAATCTAGCTCTGCGCCTGGTCTGGACGGTATCAGATACGGTGTACTTAAGCAAGCAAATGACAAGGTTTATGAGGCCCTGGCCCAAATCTGTAATGCCTGTATGGCTACAGGATACTATCCTAAGCTATGGAAAAAGGCTGAAGGTATCATGATACCTAAGCCAGGCAAAGACGGAAAAATGCCGGGGAACTATAGACCTATCAGCCTGCTGAGCTGCATGGGCAAACTCTTTGAAAAAACGCTAGCTGGTAGAATAAGGAACTTTCTTGAGAAAGAAAAGTTCTTTAACAAATGGCAGAATGGCTTCAGGAGCAAGCGCATCGCCATGGAACATGTGTTCAGACTGGTAGAGGAAACTCAACTGGGATTCACTAAGAAATGGAAAGGTGGAGCAATCTTTATCGATGTTGAGAAAGCATTTGACTCGGTGTGGCATGACGGACTAAGATACAAGCTGATGAACGGCAGCTTACCTAGGAAGATGGTCAGGTTGATATCATCTTTCCTAAGTGACAGAACGATCAAAGTCAATTGCTGTAACAACTGCTCAGAGGAGGTGACCCTCAATGCGGGCACACCTCAGGGCTCGGTCCTAAGCCCTCTCCTTTTCATTATCTATGTGAATGATATCCCAGACATGAGTTCACTCAATGTCAAGCTCTCCCAGTTCGCAGATGACATGGGAATCTGGGCACATGCAACCAATGCCAAATGGGTGAAGGCAAAGCTATCAAAAGCTTTAAAACTTATTGAAGCATGGTGTTCCAAATGGCGGATAAAACTAAACGCAGGAAAAACTCAGCTGATTGTGTTTAGTGTCGGTCCAAAACCAGAACTTATAGATCTGGAACTGTTTGGTGAGCCTATTATTCAAACTCAAACAGCCAAACTGCTTGGAATCCTATTTGATCGAAGGCTTAGCTTCAAAGACCATATGAAAGACCTAATGACAAAGGTCTACAGGCGACTGAACCTGTTGAAGTTGCTCAAAGGGACAAACTGGGGCGCCAGACCATATACCATCTTAAAAGCCTACAAGTGCTTTATACGCCCTGTCCTTGAATATGGTTCGCTGATAACTGGAGCTTTAAGGGAATCACAAGTGAAGGAAATGCAGATCTTTCAAAACAAGTGCCTGAGACTAGCACTTGGGGTAACCTACCTGGACAGAATGAGAACAATAGATCTGCATGACCTCACTAACGTCCCTATGATCAAAACTAGGATGACAGCAATGGCGGTTAAAACATTTAGATCACTTGAAAACACACAGTGTTTCAAGGATCTGATGTTGAATCATGAGATCGTTCAAAAACGATCAGGCTCTAATACAATTCTGGATCAATTGCTGGCTGAAATCCAGGCTGACGCTTAAACACGGTTGACGGTTGACGGTTGACGATTGACGGATAACGGTTGAGCTCCTGTTCCCACATAGAACAGGGGCTCTGGGGGCGCCGTTCTGTGTGACATACCAAAAGCAGGGAGTTCCCTATCACTCCACTGCATGAGACAAGAACACGGTTGACGGTTGACGGTTGACGGATATCGGTTGAACTCCTGAACTCCTGTTCCCACAGAGAACAGGGGCTCTGAAAGGAGCCGTTTTGTGAGACACACAGCACTGAAGGAGACGGATTCTGGTCTTAAGCAATGAGCTCTCTATCATTACATTGCTAGCTGGGGTGATGGCACGGCGGACACGGATGGTTGGCTGACGATGACGGTTCATGATGGTGGTTTCAAACACACTGCTCAGAAAGCAGAGCACATTTCAAAGGGTCAGTCCTTGCCCTTACTCTGGTGGCTGGTCGCCTCTTCCCTGGTTCCTTGTCTCCTGGACTTCTTCTTGCCATTGCTTGTACAATCACCTACCTCACCAGGTGAAAAGAGAGAGGCACTATAAGGTTTATACCAGAACTAGTGCATAATCTCGCGTCAGCCCTCGCGCTGCGCGCTCCTCTACTACATTATATCACACGTTTATAGGTGGGTGATGCAGCCCTTTCTTATTGTGGACTCAGCTGCCAAACACCATGGAGCTGATCCAATATTGGTTTAACGCTGGTCCAACGTCGCAAACATTGGTTTAACCTTACAACGCTGAAATTCTTTAGTATAAACGATGGGGTTTTATTCAATATAAAATCATTATAAATGTCTTAGTTACCGTAACTCTTTCCACTTCATTTCAGTACCCATATAATGGGTCTACAGCCATTAGAAATAGTTTACTCTTTCAGTGCGGGAATCAACTTTAGACGTCAGAATCTGACATCAATAGACGTCATATTCTGACGACTAAAGTCGGTCCCCGCGCTGAAAGGCTTAACATCTCTTGTCCATATACTTTCATGCAATGCAGAAACTTTACTTGAAAAGTAAGCAGTCGCCTATTTGGTAAACACGGCAGTGTAAAATCCACCGTGCAAAGCAAAAAGGCAGTATCTGCTTACTTTACAAGTAAGCAAATACTGCCTTTTGGCTTCGCAAAGCGGTATACTACATGTCAAGTACACAATCAACATTTACGCCCTAATAAAACCTGCTTGCACAAGGCACAAGGCTGTCGCTGGGTAGTTAAAACTAAGCTGCTACGTGCAAAAAGGTGGCCAGCTCCTGTAGAACCTACATTTAAAACTAAATACAAGACAGTGGCTCATGGATTCAGGTAATAACTCGATGACTAATGCATGAAGAAATAGGCCATATTCCATGTTCGAGAATATGTTACAGGTTCGATTGGGCTACAGCAGGTGGTCTGACTCTGATCCAACTGAGAATTTTCACCCAGGGTTGCCCGATGGACATAAAAAATCATGAGAATTTTTTTTTTAGCTTTGATACTTCTTGCACAATTTAAGTCCTACCAGAGTCATTTTGTGTTATTTTGGGGGCCCTTCTTGTACAATTTGTCTCAGTGTCATTACGTGTTAATTTGGGGGGATCTTCTTGTAAAATTTGGGTCCTACCGATGTCATTATGTGTTAATTTTGAGTGCGACCCACAAAGTGGGAGAAAATTACTCATATTTGTAATACTTTGATACCAAACATTTGCAAATATTGATGTCTAAACAAACATTCATTCCAAATATAGGTGCTATTTTATTCGTTTTTATCTGTTTTATCAGTATATAAAACAGATAAAAACGACAATAGTCGTGATTATCGCTGTAAGGGTTAACCCTTATCCTGCTAAGGTAATTTTTTTCAACCGCTTGAGGATGTGGATCGCGGTAGCGATACACAACCTCAAGTGGTTGAAAAAACAAAGTTAGCAGAATGAGGATTAACAAGCGGATAAAAATTACTCATATTTGTAATTTGAGAACAAATATTTACAAATATCGATATTTAAACAGTCATTTTATTCCCAATAACAGTGATTTAATCGGCTGATAAAACGGATTAAATACCACCATAGTCGTGATAAGCGATGTAAGTGTCCTTACAGCCCCGGGGTCGACTTTAGACGTCAGAATTAGACGTCTGTAGACGTCATATTCTGACGTCTAAAGTCAATCCCCACACTGTAAGAATTTAATATTTAGTATGGCCATAGACCCATATATAATGACACATAGGTATTAAAATGAAGCGGGAAGAGATAACTAAGACATTTATGATGATTTCAAATTGAAAAAACTCTTTGGTCTGCATGGTTTATACGAAAGTATTTCAGCGCTTTAGGTGTTGACACAGTGCCCTCAGACCCACTCT
This sequence comes from Flabesymbios commensalis, assembly GCA_964017125.1. Lineage (NCBI taxonomy): Eukaryota > Metazoa > Annelida > Polychaeta > Terebellida > Flabelligeridae > Flabesymbios > Flabesymbios commensalis. Next base: position 7,360,449 of record OZ024918.1, on the reverse strand, counting down.
CCCACTCTCTCATGCTCAATAAAATATAGATTAGTGAAAATTGTGTAACATGAGACTCACCATGTCATGACGTCACCGTAGGATAGAGAATCAGCCACTTCAGTAATCAGAAAGCCTTATATCTGCAAAATACACGTACATATACTAATGACGGATCTGATGATTTTTTTGTTTCTATTTTTCATTCATTTTAAGTTGGAATTGCTCACGCAATTTCCAGCTTCAAATGACGAAAATATTTCTATCTATGGAAAATTGACATTAGAATTTGACGTCCGTAGACGACAGATTAAAACGTCTAAAATGCATCCCGGAAGAGTAGGTAAAATAGGTATTCAAATGAAACGGAAAGAGCTAACTAAGACATTTATAAAAAAATTTAAAAATACCTTTTATAAAAATATTTCAGCGCTGTAAGGGTTAAATGCGAAAATATTTCATAGAATTCATTGTAATTTTATTTACCTCGCAACTTGCTTAAAACCGTCGTAATATACGGCAACAACAACCCAAGGTTATATACGGCCCCAATAGCACAAGGGTTAATACAGAGAATCATTAAAGCTTCAACCCTTAAACCATGGAGACTAAAGGGTTTGTTCTGTTTAAAATCATCATAAATATTTTAGTTAGTTCATTCAGCCTCATTTGAATACCTATGTTATGGGTCCACGGCAATTTTACATTTTTAATTATTTTAGCGCGGCGGTCGACTTTAGACGTCAGAATCTGACGTCCCCAGACGTCTGATTCTGAAATGTGAAGTCGATTCCCGCGCAGAAAAGTTTAGGCACTAAGCACAGTCGTTTTTAATCCGTTTTATTAGCCGTTGAAACCACAGTTATAAAGAACGAAGTGTATGTTTAAACTCCAAGATTTGCAAATGCTCGGTTTCAAATTAAACAAGTATGAGTAAGTATTGATCACGGTAGCGAGACACAACTCAAGGTAGTGGGTGAAAATGTATTTTTTAATGTGTCGCTCCCGCATAGGGTTAAGTATATATGTAATCTAGTTACAAGCAAAACACACACAGGTCTGTATAATTAATAACCCTTTCAGTGCAGGGACGCTTTTAGCCGCGACAACAGAATATGATAAATTCAGTGAATATTCTTCGCTATTAGCATCCAAATACTAATGTCCTCCTGCTTTTGAGTTTATACAAACATATTTCAGCGTTGTAAGGGTTGGCATTCATATCCGTCAATGTAAGATTGTCGTGAAATCAGTTCAATTTTGAAGCGCGGAGTGTCTGTTTTTTAGATGGACAAATAATTATCTGACCATGTCCATATTATCCCTTAAAGCGCTGAAATGATTTTATATAAACCAAGATACCAATGGTTTTTTTCAATTTGAAATCATTATAAATATCATTGTGAGCCCATTATCGGCTTTAATTGAATACCTATATTATGGGTCTATGGCCATTATAAATGTTTTACTATTTCAGTGCGGGGATTCACTTTAGACGTCAGAATCTAATATATTTAATTTAGGTCAAAAATTAGCACAGGGTTCAAATGTTTGTAGGTCTATTATCAAAAGTATGTTACTTAAAAACAAACAACACAATTTGCTCGACGAGGAAGTTTTTATAATTAATGATGGACTCTAAGCCCTATGTAAATATACATTGTATTTCAATATCTTCTGTCACAACAAATAAATATGCAGAGTTATTCATTTGATGTTGTTGTTGCGACGTTCAATCAACGTCAATGACGTGGATTCAACGTCGCAACAACGTCGTGTGCCCAGTGGACGCATAAGTCAAACCTAGTCTGTTATAAATAACAGATTGCCATTTTTCAACCTTCAAACCTTTTACTTTTGAAGCTGGATTTAATAGGATACAGCAAATATTGCGTGTTTAGTCTTCAATATGTCACTAAAATTGGCCCTTAATTACCAACATCATAGAAATACTTAGCAACAGGCGTGTAGATTTATATGTAGGCACTTAAGTTTTGACAGATTGTGATATAGAGTCTGGTATCGTCTCATTATATCTACGTCACCACAGCTCATCTATCCGGTGGAGGATTGTGCAAAATAAAACTTATTTTTCGTCGATTACTCAATCATTTCCCAAGCGATTTCATGAAATTTTGAAAGCATTATTATCAAGTCGTTTGGCAAAAGCCCTTTCTTAAAAAAATATCAACGGGTGCCATGTTTTGAGAATAAACCAGAATGAAGTTGGAAAAGTTCATGTATATAATTCAATTCATTACATGTTGTCAAATAGTCTTAATCTATACAATTTATTTTTATAGAATTTTCAGGAGAGTTGCCACGTGACTAGAAAATAGTGCGCTCAATGAAAATCTCTTGTGAGTAATCAGCGAAAAGCTAGGTTTAAACCTTAACCCTTTAAGCCCTCGCGATGCATTAAAGCATCATGTTACATACATGAAAACAGACTTAATTTTCCTACAACAAAGGGTTTTAGAACGAAAATATCCATGAAACTGGTTTACCAATACATGACAATTTTCTTTACTTTTTCACCCACGTCAAAGCATCTTTATCCACTACAAGCCGAGAATTGCGACAGCAATTCGTGGCTTGTAGTGGATGAAGATGACTATGAGGTGGGAATCGACTTTGCACGGCTGCGCACTCGTCTTTAGTTTATCTCTTTATTACAACTTGAATTAAACAGCACCCGTAGATTCGCTGGAGCTGTCAGGTTTATAGGAGATTTTCGTCGTGAACCCCGTGTGGAGTAGACTGAATAAAAAAGACGTAACCCATTAACCCTTTCATCGCTAAGCGCGACAATAGTCGTTTTTAATCCGTGTTATTAGACGATCAAATTACTGTTATTGGGAACGGAATGTGCGTCTAAACATCAAGATTTGCAAATGTTTGGTCTCAAATTAAACAAATGTGAGTAATTTGAACCCACTTGAAGTTGTGGGTCGTGGTAGCGATACACAACTTCAAGTAGTTGTGGGTCGTGGTAGCGATACACAACTTCAAGTGAGTGAAAATTTAAATAAGGTAAATGATTTAATAACAGATGGACTACGGAAGCGGGTTTGTTTTTTCTTTTTATGTTTCGTAAAAATATAGTTTATACCTTAAAAGTAAGACCATTTGACAACATGAAGTATATTGAATTATCCGGTCATTAACTTCATTCCGTTTTTTTTCAGAATTACGTTGCATTTCAAATGGTCGTTTGACATATGCTACTCGCTGATATTTTGCAAAAAAAGTTGTTGCCAAATGACTAGATAATAATGTTTGCAAAATTTCATGAAAATCGCTTGATAATTGATTCATCCAGTGATGGGTCACGTGTAACAGTCAGCCAATGGGCTCCCGTAATTCAGTTGTTATTCAAACTGGCGTAGACTACACTATGGGTAGATAACTTACTTGTGGTTTGGATGGGTGCTATCACCTTGACTTGTGTTACATCCAGTGAGGGTGCCATGCTACCTCACAGTGAGGGGATCACGCTCCCTCACATCCACCCAGCCGACCAGGTGGGCTGTACGGAACACCGGGGTCCAAAGATCACACCACACCACCGCACTGCAAAGCCAATAGGCAGTATCTGCTTACTTGTAAAGTAAGCAGATACTGCCTTTTGACTTTGCACGGCTGCGCACTCGTCTTTAGTTTATCTCTTTATTACAACTTGAATTAAACAGCACCAGTAGATTCGCTGGAGCTGTCAGGTTTATAGGAGATTTTCGTCGTGAACCCCGTGTGGAGTAGACTGTTTATCTTCAGAAGTGACCACGCGGGGAGTAGGCCTATTTTGTCGCGCTACGATTTTATGGTTGACACAGTTACCCCAATGTGGGCTTGATGTTGGGCCAGCGTCGCATATTACTACTTTGTGACAACCATAGCTAACACTCTCAGCGTGTGGACCGACTTTAGACGTCAGATTCTGGCGTCACCGCGCTGAAAGAATTAAAATATTTATAATGGTCGTATGTCCATAACACATCGGTATTCAAATAAAGCGGAAAGAGCTGACTAAGACATTTATGATGATTTCTTCATGGTTTACACATAACTTGTTCAGCATTGTTAAAGTAGGGTTAAATTAGGTGCTGACTATGTCTGTTTTCTAAACAAATTTGAAAGATTTTGAGCCGCTAAATCACGCAGTCCGTATATCTTCAGAAGTTACCGTGCGAGGAGTATACCTCAGCAAGCACGAGACTTCTGGACAATGCTGGTTTGATGTTGGGCCAGCGTCGTAGACGGTGGACCAACATCAAACCAGTGTTGGGTCAATGCATTGTGTTTTCGGGCAGTAGGCCTATATAGCCGAGGCACGATTTCATGGTTGACACAGGCCGCGCGGCAAACAAGTTACACCGATATTGGTTTGATGTTGGGCCAGCGTCGCAGACTGTGGCCTAACTTTAAGCAAACAATGGGTCACTTTCTCACGTTTTTTGTTTTACTGGAAAAAATGCGAAGTACAGCCTATGTTTGTTAAATGTTGGCCCAACGTCATTTCTAACTATTATTCTAAATGTTTTCTGTCAGTTCATGACATGTCTAGATCTGTCCCGCCAAACAGCAGTAACTCCTTTGAAAAGTAAGCAGTTACTGCTGTTTGCTTTTACAGGGCATTATAGCCTAGTATATTATGTAAATGATTATTATTCTAGCTGTCATGGGATCGCCCTTTACGGTCTGTTGAACTAGCCCATCGATATGGCTCATCGGTTTTATTAAATAAATTTGTTCAGTGACAATATTGGTTATATTTTGCAATCATAGCGAGCTTCAAATCGTAAACCAAACACTATTTATGAAATAAATCATTGGTACTTCACCAGTGTAGTCAATTAATTTATTTAATAGGATCTATATACACACATATAGATAGGTCTACAATATTGTTTGTACAAATATGCAGTTGTAAATATAATTGAATATCAAATACAGGTGGTCAGCACCCTTACTATGTTTGACGCAAAAAAAAATTATTACCCATATCTGTTTAATTTGGGACCAAACCTTTGCAAATCTTGATGTTTAAACACCCATTTCATTCCCAATAACAGTGATTTGATCGGCTAATAAAACAGATTAAACAGGACTGTATAATTCGTGATTAGATGTATCAGGGTTTAAATAGGTGCTGACTATGTCTGTTTTCTACACAAATTTAAAGGATTTTGAGCAGCTGAATCACGCAGTCCTTTCCACATGAGAGTTCCGTCTATGAGGGCACTTGCCTTATAGCGATCTAATGTATCAGACACGGGTCCTCGACTCAGTCAATGTTTGACCAATCTATATTTACCAGTATGTATATGCACTTGCGCATTTGAATAATTCGATCCAGTCAATATTATGCTGTTGCAAAACAGCTCCCTCGACCCTTTGCCAGCTAGTGACGCATATCACTGTTTTTCAACTGTTTGGTCTCAAATTATACTAATATGAGTCATTTTCCCCCACTTGAAGTTGCGGGTCGCGGTAGCGAGACACAACTTCAAGTGGGTGAAATTGTCAATATTAAATAAGATAATTTAACAAAGTTTTTTTTGATGATTTTAGCCTGAGCCAGTCCCTTTAAAGAGAACACTAAAAGAGAACATTTTTATGATGGCGGTATACACATAACATAGATATTCAAATGAAAGGGAAAGAGCTAACTGAGACATTTATAATGATTTCTAATTAAAAAAACATTTTGGTTTTCTGATGTGTATAAAAATATTGCCTTTCCGGCCTGAATTTACCATTGTCATCTTCATCCACTACCGTACAAGCCGCGAATCGCTGTCGCAATTCTCGGCTTGTAGTGGATGAGGATGACTCGAAGTGGGTGGCAAATGAAAAAAAATACTGTGTTATTATTAAGCAGTTGCTGAAAAATGGTCGTTTTAAAACCCCTATGCGTAGGAAATTAAGTCATTCCTCAGAAATAAAAAATGATGCTTTGATCGTGAGGGTTTAAAGGGTTGTAAGAGTTAATGGTGTACCAACTTCGCAGACCACTTGATGTTTCTTTTCAGGTGATACGTCTTACGAGGTGGTGCTCGAGTCCGACACGTCTTATGACTGCAACTGATTTTATACACTTGTTATTGATTTTTTTAATGTTCCCCATTTTGCAAATGTTATAACTGTAAACTCAAAAAAAACAAAAAAGTTGAAGGAATTTTTCATGTCCGATTTCCATTAAAGTATTTAAATTTAGGAAACAGGTTCCCTCAATATATTGAACTCAATTGACTTTCCCGGATTTATAGTGTTATGTTTTTGGACACCGATTAGAATCGATTTCACTTATCAGTTCGACTTCAAATCCACAGAATCATTGACAAACTTAGAGTTGATTTATCGATTTATCGAAAAAACATGATATTTTAAGTGGTTTTAATTTTTTAAAGTATATGCGTATATTATGTATTCTTGGATTAATTAATCGTGTTGGCCTAGGTAATAATATGCTGTCGTATTTAGTGGGTGCGACGGAGTGACCACTTACAATACTTGTATTTGGTTGTCTATCAAGTGACAGAAAGTGACATACTCTATCATTTTTTTATTGAGATTGTAATTATTATTGTAGCAACAATCGACACCACAATTAGAAAAACTAAAATTATAATAATTAAAATTACATAACCTTTTTCTGCAAATACTACAAGTATTATTTCATCAAATGCTGTGTCAGATAAAAAATAAAATAAAATAAAAAATCACCAAAGGATATTCCATTTTGACCGATTGAGCTACATAATACACCAGAACCACCAGCAACTTGAACGTTTTAAGAAAGCTACAGAAAATATGTAGATATGTATCTAGACGAGAGGATTATTTTTAAGATACATCAGAGAGGATCCGGTGGTATTTCCGGGCTCCTTTATCGGTTGAAGCAGTAGGCCACCTCATATCATAAGTTTAACATGCGAATTCACATATTCATGGTCAATTGTGATTAACCACATGCGTCTGCGTGATAAGGAGTGTGCGGCCTTACACTAGTCTGGTAATAAAGAGTGCGGTCCAGTTTTACACTAGTGAAAGAAGCTGCCTTTCGATATGCACCCCTAGAATAGGTGATCAAGCTGAGTGAATGCTACAGCTTTTTAGCATTTAAATTGGATAACGCTAATGAAGTCTATGGCCGTCGGGACATGATGCAAACCTTATCAATGGTAGTATTAGTGGTATTAGTAGTAGCAGTAGTAGTAGTAAATTGTTGCTTCACGTCACTTTCCGACACTAATTGTCATTTAAGTGACAAGGTAATATGATGAAAATGGTGCAGTCCATCGATGAGATGAATGATGTACAAATGACGATGTGAGGGTGGGTTTTGAGAGTATTTTCCTTCACTCACCCAATAAGGGGTTCTGAGCATGTCTAGGGGATTTACCCCCAGGCATGCCCAGGCGTCCGAATACTCTGTTTTTTTTTGTTAGAAAGCGGCTCCGCTATCCTTGGGTCAGATTGTCCCCAGAGTAACAATAGCTAAGGGCAACTCCATTCATCCCACGTGCGGGACATATTGTCAAACACTCTATTGCCGGTTGTTTTAAGGCTACCACGGGCAACATCAGTGCCTGTACTGTAGGGACACTGCACTGGCAGTGCCTGCACTGATTTGGTAGCTACATTGGCACCGCTGTTGAACGGGAGAGCCAGGGTAAGCCACTGGCAATCAATCAATGGAGCACCAGTGGAAGGAAACACTCTTCATCTATTCACCCCCACATCCATGTTATCTTTTGCACAACATTATTTTCTATCGCCATATTGTGTTGTTTTTGTTGTGGGCCTATTACAAAGTAATTATTTACATGACCATCTCGTAAGAGAAGTGTCGTCAAGCCCTTTTTTAACTATATATACGTTCTGCTATTTTAAGTATATCGTGCTGTATATGGATTGTGAGACCAATTCCAACTCCGGGATACTTGACAAGCGAGGCATTGGCAGTGTGTCATTTAGATTTTCATTCTTGTTGAGGTACAATAATAGAACATGTACATGTATGTATGACATGGTTATGCATCTTTCCATTGATGGATCAACTTCATACCGATGGTTGCCTGCAACAAGGTGAAACGATACTCTCCTTTATTTTCACATGTTTCACTAACGTGATACCTGCGCTGGTCACGCTGTGGTTTGAGGCATTAGTCGTCCATGTCAGAGGTTTAGTTGTGGTCAGTTTGACTTGTCAGATTGTTATTTACAATAACTCAATAAGGATTTGGTTGTGGTTAATTGCACTTGTCCTTTTGTTGTTTGTAACGTTTATACCCCTGTATTATTATTTGTCATAGTATTTCAATTATCATTGCCTTTTCACACAGCTGTGCGACAACTTCACTTGTCTCATTATTTCGATTATAGGCCGCGGGAGGTCTATTTCGCCTTACACGAGGTGGCCAATGGACATTTAAATGTAATTAACCTTATTAATTCTCTCTACTTAATCTGATGGATTTCCCTGGGCAGGGATACCAAATCTTTTCTACTGTAAAAGCACAATATAAATATGGGCAAACGTGATAATTGTAAAGTAGGAACACGCTGGAAGGTCTTTACAGAAAACATATTGTGAGCGACAGCTTATCTAGTATAAACCGATGGAATCATATATGTCTATGATCCTGTGACATATATTGAATGTGATGTGAAAATGTGAAATGAATCTAGGTATGCATTCCAAAGTTGTGAAACATTGCATTGGGCTGAAGTTTGTTTAACCTGAGATAAACCGACTAATCATTGTAAAAATAGGTGATAATTTCAAGGGTTGAAAAAATACCTTAAAATCATATTTCAGCTTGGAGACACCTGGTTTGGGTTTTTAGAGAGAATGTTTTGGCATTAGTCTCCATCTTGTACTAAAAATGTTTAGCGAAAGTGTTATCTAGGCACATATCGCAGTTCGACACCCTGACTAAAAGGGATGACTTTGGCTGATAATTTTTTTTAAAACGTAAAATTCGAAATGGCTGCCATAAAATTCCTAAGGCTCAACATTTAAAAGATAGACTTGATTTTTTTCATTAAGCTATATATCTTTTTTGATCGGGGGATATGGCACCGTTTTTACCTTTGCAATGACCATAGTTTTCCCTTGATATGCCATTCGGCACACTGTAGTGTAAACGCCAGCCCTGCAAACGAGACTTCTTGATACTTCTTTAAACCCCGTTACATTACATCACTAGTGAGTATATTTTTTTATTTCTATGTATAGCCCAACGTCTGTTCAAGTGCTGGAGAATGGATTTAGAAATACAATTATAAAGATGTTGTGACCTTGCTGTTGACCTCATGCAATTATGATGCGGGTGATTAATAACAATACGAAGCTGGTGACAGTTTGAAATAGGTAAATATGCAAAATTTGCAAGAATATTGCTATTAAATCACTTGTAATGATATAGTCATTCAATGGGTAGGTAACTGATAATAGGCAATTTGTTGCTTTTATGTTCTTGACCTTGGAAATACCCCGAAATGACTTTACACTCTTATTATGTAGCACAGTATCGTTTAACATTTGTAGCAAGAGAAGTGCTTGAAACGCTGAAGAGCAAAAATAAGTAAGAAAAAACCTTTGGTGAGTAGTGAACCTATGGCGAGTTGAAAGGTCGGATTAACCAATATGTCATGGTAAACCTACACCGGGAGTTCCGTTATGGGGTCACAACGGCCGACGAAGGACTCCTCCCAATCTCGCCATCAAAACTCAAATATCCTCCTCATCCGTCTGATCGACGGTATTAAACAAACCAGGAAACTGTCTTCTCTCTTGTCATGTTTATTTGATTAACATGCGATAACAGCAAAGCACAACCATCCGCGACGGCACGTCTCTATGGACTTAGCGAGAGCGAGCTGCGGCACGTCCGCAGTCGCTGAGTATTACGCTTGAAGTGGGGGAATAATACCAAGGGCCGCACCACACTGCTCTGTGTGCGCACGTCACCACGGTATGAAAACGAAGCGCGTAATCCCCGTCAGCCCGCGTCCAGGAATCTGGGGATAAGTGCCACATTGACTAAGCGATCTCAGGATCCTACATTACCCCCGGCTGAGTGACAACGTAGGACCAAACTGACGTGTAGGAGACTGCTTCGTGCAAGTAGCTGGGTTGTCAAATATGTAACCTCTTATACTAAGCATAGTGTTCTTTAAAAAAAATATAGCGGGTGTGGTTACATTGTGGGCGGTTGAAAGCGCAGCATTATACGTGAATTGTCCGATCCTCTTAACACCAACTGTCCTTTATATATTATTCATGTGCTGCAAGCTGCGATCAACTCATTCATTTAATTAACAGAATTGCTATTAATGCTTTAGCAATGAACTTGCTAAAAGAAAATGTCTTTACATTTATATATCTGTACACAATTCTGCCAGGCCTGGCATATTCATTTACAATTTAACAACATTGTGATTAGGAGGTATGCGGTTGGGCCCGCCATAGACGTCATTGGGCGCGACTATGGCGTGAACCATCCGCACAAATCGAGCAGGAGTCTGGATTGTGCGTCCGACTCTAGTTTTTCGCACTGTTTGGTCGGTCGAAATTTTTTCGCGATTAGCGATATTTGCATTTGTCGAGTCGATTATGGCGTCAGCAGCACCCGGGGTCTTACCCCGTAGATGTAAAGGTATGCGGGAATACGTTCGTAAACCACCGCCGTTCCCGTTAGCTTGGGAAGCGGATTTTTGATTGCTTCTGACTGCCGTCGACATTTTTGTGTTGACTCTCGTCCCGTTGGACGTCGGAGTGTCCGCACTACCAGGTCTAGGTGAACCCTGTGGATTCCTACTAGATGTCCTGGTAGCCGTCGACTTCCGTGATTTGCTTGGCGGTTTACGCTGTGTTGTCATACCTGTTGTAGGCTCGCACTCCATGTGAGCGGGTTTAACGCGATCTAAGGAGACCGTCTCAACCTTGCCTTTAACTAGGATTTTCATTACTCTGCCACTCCTCGCGACGACCTTGTATGGTCCGTCGTAAGGGGCAGTCAGAGGCGGTGCAATTGCGATTCGGCGCAAGAATACATGAGTACATGTAGCGATTTGCTTGAATTGGAAAATGTTGTGTTGTTGTGTGTCACGTGGCGGACATAGACGGAGACGCGACATGGCTACGCGTAGCTTGTCTGAATAATTCTCCAAATCAGTGTTAGCGTCGACGTTGTACTGTTTAGTAAACTCTCCTGGGAGTCTAAGGGTTGTCCCGTAAATCATCTCAGCAGCTGACCTGCCCAGTCTCTCTTTCACGGCTGAACGAACTCCTAACAGTACGGCAGGTAACGTGATAGTCCACGGATTTGGTGACTCGTGCGACATAATGGAGGCTTTCAATTGACGGTAGAAACGCTCGACCATGCCATTTGACTGATGGTGATAACTCGTGGTACGATTCCGAATAATCCCGAATTGGTTACATAAACTATCCCACAATTTGGACTCGAATTGAGCGCCCCTATCAGTGGTGATAGTGGCCGGGGTACCATAACGTGCTATCCACCCGCTGAAGAAGGCATCGGCGACCGTTTCGGCTCTAATATCTACCATAGGTATAGCTTCGGGCCAACGTGTAAAACGGTCGACGCAAGTCAGTGGATATCTAAACCATCGGCATAAGGTAAAGGTCCGACTATGTCCACGTGGACATGATCGAATCGCTCGGTAGGTTCAGTGAACTTTCCGAAAACAGGAGTGTTATGACGTGAAACTTTAGCGGTCTGGCAACCCTTACAGGTACGACACCATCTAGCAATATCTATATTCATGCCGTGCCAAACAAATCGGGTATTAATCAAAGGTCTGGTGGCTCTATGCGATGGATGGCCTAAACCGTGTAAGTTTGAAAAAACTTTTCGTCGAAATTTCGCGGTAAGGTACGGCCGGTTGTGTCCCGTGGACACATCACACCAGATCAATTGATTATCAACCGATTTCAATAGTTTGAAATTCATAGTTGACGTAGTCGAATGTCTCAAACGTGTGAATTCCGCGTCATTAGCTTGATCGAGACTTAACGCTTTATAGTCTATCACCGGGCCATCGTGTATCGCTGACACTGATGGTCGTGACAGCGCATCAGCGACGAAATTTGTCTCTCCTTTTACCACAGAATTAGAACATGATATAGTTCTTTGCTTTTACATATCTAATATCGGTGGTGAATTCAGCAATGAACGCTAAATGACGTGTTTGTCGTAGGGATGCGCGCTCAGTGACGGATGACATTACGAATGTTAACGGTTTGTGATCAGTATTAACGAAAAAATTTCGTCCTTCTAAATTGTGTCTGAAATGTTTAATTGTAGCGTATACTGCCAAAAGTTCACGATCGAACGCGCTATAGCGTGTCTCTGCTGGGTTCAGCTTCTTGCTGAAAAACGAAAGCGGCTGCCACATACCGTTTAAAAATTGCTGCAAAACGCCACCGACGGCGACATCACTAGCGTCACACGTGATGTTAAGCTGAGCCGTCGAATCTGGGTGCACCAGAAGCGTAGCGTTTGCCAGTATCTGTTTGGACTCGGAAAATGCTGACTCTGCTTCTTTATTCCACTTCAAATCGAAATTTGATTTCGGTGACAATCTGGTATGGCCCTCGTTGGCAGAAGTCAGTAGATTATTGAGTGGCGTCAGCTTGTCGGCGCAATGCGGTATGAAACGGTGGTAATAATTTACCATTCCCAGATACCTACGCAATGCTCGTTGCTTTTCGGGTTTAATGAAATTAACGATCGCGTCAACGGCACTAGGTAACGGCGAAATTCCTTCGGCGCAAACGTGATGACCTAAGAAACTTAATTCAGATGTTCCGAACTGACATTTTTCAGGACCAATGATGATTCTGTACTCCGATAGTCGAGCAAAAAGAATTCGTAGATGTTTCTTATGCGTTTTATGATCTGGGCTGGTTACCAGTAGGTCATCCAAATAAACAAAAACGAAATCAAGTCCGCGTGTCACGTGGTCTATAAATCGCTGAAACGTTTGACCGGAATTTCTCAGACCAAATGGGGTTCTAGTGAAATTAAACAAGCCAAAAGGTGTGGTAACAGCAGTCTTGTGTACGTCGGACGGTTCCACCGGAATTTGGTAATAAGCCCTGACTAAGTCTATCTTCGAGAAAATTTTTCGATCCGGCTAACCGCTGGGTAAAATCTTGAATATGCGGAATCAGATAATGGTCCGGTACGGTCTGTGCATTCAAACTACGGTAGTCCCCGCATGGTCTCCAATCGCCGTTTTTCTTTGGCACCATGTGAAGCGCTGAGGACCACTCGCTGTCGCTGGGTTCAATGACCCCTAATTTAATCATATCGTCAAATTCGTGTTTGGCGGTAACCAACTTATCGGGAGCCAAACGTCGTGGTCGAGCAAAAACCGGGTGACCTTTAGTCACAATCTTGTGAGTTATGCCGTGTTTGACGGGCTCACCCTTTGTCGTAGGGCGTGTCAGTTCCGGGAACTGGCCGAGGAGTTTAGTATATTCATTTTGAACTGTATCGACTCTGTTTAATGACAGAGCTTTAATCGAAGATAATGAAGCGGCAATGGCTAAGCCTGTTCGCATGTCTCGAAGACATCTGCTTCTCAAGTCTACGAGCAAATTGTAGTGGATTAAAAAATCAGCCCCGATTATGGGTTGCTGTACATCTGCCACTATGAACGTCCACGGATATTCGCGCTTTAAACCGACATCGACGACGCGTTTACAATTGCCGTAAGTGCCGTAAGTGCTGTTATTAGCTGCCACCAGGGGGAGACTGTCAGCGCCCGAAATCCCGTTAGCGCAAGATTTCGGCAGAACACTGACAGCTGCGCCCGTGTCGATCAAATATCTGCATTTGTGTCCTTTATCTGCGACATATAATAACTTAGAGTGAGATAACTGTGGACAACTAGCGTCCGCGGAGTCATGTCGCGTCTCAGTTATACCGCCAGATGCAAGAGTCGCAATCTTGCTCTGGCTTAGCAGTTTAAAGAAAATGCGCAGGGGCCTCTGCACGTGCGTGCCTTGTCACCGAAAGTCTGGTGAAAATAGCAGACAGGTGCATCAGCCGGATTCAAAGTCTTAGTGGCGTCATTTCTCTGTGTGTTCGGCGGCGGAACGAAAGGTCGAGCGGTTGTTTGCAAAATCGTCGGCGGAGCGAAAGGTCGAGCATTATCTTTAACGTCTCTATATTGGCTATGTTGATTACTAATGAAACCTGAGGCCTGTACATTAGGGGCAAATGCAGGCGCGTGAGCGTAGTTATTGGCTCGTCCACGTCCCTTATTCCGTTTCCTCTCAGATGTTGTTACTGTCTCTAATTTCTTGATGCGTTTGGATAGATCTTCTAACAAACCAACTAATTTGCTGGTCTCGTCAACTTTGATCTCTGCGACCCCCGGCTTACTCTCTTCAACGTCTTGTTCTGCAGCTAGTGCCCTGTCAGCCAAAACGGCCAAACTCTCGAGGGAGGCACTGTCGGGTTGAGTCGCCAAATGGGCTCTGATGGAAGCGGGCATCTGTCTTATGAACGCTTGCCGAATTACCGCCTTTCCAACAACAGCTTTGGTGCCGAAACCTGCAGTCTTCTGCAGACGCCTCAGGAACCGCGAAGGAATGTCGCTTCCAATCTTCTCGCCAGAGATAACTTTATTAACCCTTTCAGGTGTTGTCAATCCTCGCCTCTCAATTAGTATGGCTTTCAGGCTGTCATATTTGCTTGACCTGAAAGGCTGCAGCAGCACGTCTCTCACGTCTGATGCAATCTCGCCAGAAAGTGCAGCGCAGGTTAGGCTATACCTCTCGTCGTCATCATCGATCTGGTGGAGGGCGAATTGCGTCTCGATTTGATTAAACCAGAGCTCCACATCAGAGGCGTAGAAAGTTGCAATTCTAAACTTGGGTAAGTTCGTAGCTCGTTTCTGCGGCTGTCTACCAAGCGGTGAAGAACTCCTTGATGAGTCACTCCTCGAGTGGGAATTCAAACGTCTATCCCGAGCAATCCGAGCAAAATCGGCTTTGAGGCGTTGATATTCCTCGTCAGCTGCTCGGAATCGAACCTCATTGTCTTCACTGTCGGGATGATAGCTATCTTTTGGTCTAGCACCCGCACCTTCTAGAGGCGATGACATGAATCCTTCGCTGTCGTATTGCTTTGACATGATGAAGTAGTGTTTGTAAAATTATTTAATTAATGAAGCATCTGGGATAGCTGGCCTATTGGCTCTGTGCCTATCCCAAATGTGTTTAAAATGGCATGTCGTATTAACACATGCCAACTATTTTTGACGCGCCGTGCGCGGACAGGTTGTGCAATGCCGTAAAAATCAGATGAAAAATGTCTGTAATATGTTGAAGCTAGAAGTGTAAACTGTAGCAAATGTTCATGCTATGTCGCATGGTGCGAGAAACGGGGGTTGCAGATTAGTTGCAGAAATATGCGTCGTTGAAGTTTCACCTAAGTGCTGTTCACAAATTCAAAAAAGGTATGTATTGATTAAAGTGAAAACTGGAGGTCTATATGAGACATAAAACGTTTTCACTGAGTCACACACATGCAAAATGGTACCGAGAAAACCGTAGGTCGCAGTGGTACATAAAAACAATATGCCAGATATAACTGTGATAAGCTATGCTAAGCTATGATAATAGTATTTTGTAAATCGACCTGGGTGAAAAAAAAAAATTTCACACAAGTCGAAAAACACATTCAAATATTTACAATGTTTCGCAATAGCGCAACTGTCAAATTGAATATTTCTGTATTTATAAAAAGTTTAAACTTCAGAAATAACTAACGTGAGAAAATTTCGTTCTCAAACTGATAGACTAAATGTGACTGCGAAGAAAAACAGTGACATTTGTGATTTCAGAATAATATCTAAAACGTGACTGACAGTAGTCTATGCTGATAAATGATAAAGTGTATCATTTCGCTGAAAAATGATATCTGTGATGAACATTCCACGTTTTTTTTTTTATAATGGTACGTTCATCACCGAATCAATTCATATACGTCCGAATCAATCGCTCGCATTGGTTGACGTATAAACCGACTGTGTTCGGTGGCGGTTGGTTTATGTCGCTTGTGGTGGGTGTGTGTGTGTTGTATTATCGGCGCTCACAGCCTGTGCGGCAGGCAGCATGTGGCTTATAGTCTGTGACGGTAAGCTTTGAGCGGTGCGTACATAGTATACAGTCAGCATCCCTGTCTCGCCTCACATTAGCATATTCATCAGCTACTGCGTGCCCAAATAAGGCGCTGAATAGCCTAGCACGATTACAAACACCAAAAAGCGTTTCAAAGTGAACAAAAAAATCTCGCACAATTAGTGACAGAATTTCGTTTTCGAAACGACTTATTTACACATTTTCTCCCTCAATCGTGTTGAAAAAGAAAAGTTACAAACAATTTAAAATTTTTTCTATTACAATCTGTCCGTGTAAAATTTGGAACACGTGACTAATAATCTCCACCAAATCAAAATGGCGGCTTACTTCATGCTAATGTGATGCGGCGACACAGGTTCACTGTCCCGATGCATGCCGGTTAGGGGGGAACACGTGGGTGCCCACGGCGGGCTTTGAGCTAAGTTAGGGAAACCAGCGACCAAGATGGCGCTCACCTACCAAATACAAATACAATATTCAGCATTCTCTGAAATAACATATGATAATAGTACAAAATATTGACCTACGGTCCTGGGAATATTTTTAAGCAGACCAAAAAAGACCGTTTATCGACATTCATTTAGGGAAACAATTTATTTTGGCCCTAAACCTATTAAAGATTACCCGAGTCGAAGCGGTAGTAAAAATTTCTGTCGATTTGTAGAAAAATCGTGAAAAAATTTGACGAGATTTCGTCTGTGGACTTTATGGTAATCAACGATAAGAATAAGTTACAGAAAATACCCACTTCCTACTCGCCTACAGTGGCATTAGTAGGATGAAGGCATTAAACAAACTCTTATGATAAAAAAAATGATAGACTATGTCTATAAGAATAATTTTCTAGATTCTTCTAGAGAACCGGCGAGGCCGCCATCTTGAAAAGGCGCCAAACACGTGGGATTTCAACCAAAAGTTTAGAAATTTACGCCGTTTTCGACGCAAAGAAACGTGCTTCTCGTCTGGTAACTCTTTCTAACTAATTTAAACTGGCATATATATATTTTGACCTACAGCTTTCACGTACCATATGAAAAAAATGCTATTGATTTTTTTCAAAAAATCCCCTAAAATTAATGAAACTATCCTAGAAAACAGCAGTTTTCAACCGGCGTCTAGGTGAAAACACTGTTGCGTGAACGATCAGTCGTCAGGGGTCACCAATATGGCGAGTTGAAAGGTCGGATTAACCAATATGTCGTGGTAAACCTACACCGGGAGTTCCGTTATGGGGTCACAACGGCCGACGAAGGACTCCTCCCAATCTCGCCATCAAAACTCAAATATCCTCCTCATCCGTCTGATCGACGGTATTAAACAAACCAGGAAACTGTCTTCTCTCTTGTCATGTTTATTTGATTAACATGCGATAACAGCAAAGCACAACCATCCGCGCACGGCACGTCTCTATGGACTTAGCGAGAGCGAGCTGCGGCACGTCCGCAATGGCTGAGTATTACGCTTGATGTGGGGGAATAATACCAAGGGCCGCACCACACTGTTCTGTGTGCGCACGTCACCACGGTATGAAAACGAGGCGGTCATCCCCGTCAGCCCGCGTCCAGGAATCTGGGGATAAGAGCCACATTGACTAAGCGATGTCAGGATCCTACAAACCTCTTTAAATTCGAAATAGATGTGCATAATGAATATTAGATATTTTGGCTATTGGGGTGACGCTCAGTCATATTATTTACCAATATAGTATAATATATCTGCCTTTTGAATGGCTGACAATTGTCATTCTACATGTTAGTGGCTCTTCTCCATAAGGAGAGTCAAATGGTTTCGGTACAGGCTCGTCTTCTCTCTGAAGCCAAGCTGCGCCGTTACCAGCGGGCAAAATACCGCGTCCTCCAGGGTAGGATTTTTAGTCTGTGGGATGCCTACCTGGAGAGAAAAAACAACATCTAACATGCTGCGGGATTATGCTGCCTTTTTTGGACATGTGATTAAAAACTGATGACGTCATTCACTCATTGTATCACTACGCTTTCATTGTATTTTGTATCACTACAATTCCATATTGATGTAACTAATATTTTTTCTGATATGCTCAAATAAAGCAATGTTTTATATAAAATGTTTTTGTTTTTTTAAATCTTCTTAAAATACACATAATTTAATCAATGCCCGGCCGATTTTACTCACGCAAAATACTGGTACCGATCCTGAATCGTCAATAGTTAGCTTTATACAACATGATCAGTTGTCAGTAAATTAGACCTACCTTGCATTACGCCTTGCAGTTGCCAGTTGCGATTTTCGCCAGCTATACACATAGGCGTAAGTGCCGCATGACACTTTGTCTGCTGATTCACATATAGACCCCTAGAGCATATGGTCTCACCACCCTAAATAAGTCGAAATCACGGCAGGTGTATACTAATGATGGAATCATCACACAAAATATTTTCAATGCGGCTGTTTCAACCTCTGTTGAATTAAAAACAAATACAAAAAAGTTATATTTATGTGAATATTTAATAAGTACACGATGTCTCCTTCATCCCGGATATCAGATATAACTGTTTCGTGGTAATCTGACAGGGATACAGTGGGTTAAAAGGATGTGTGTCTGGTCTGTGAAAGAGGGTATGAATTTAAGCGTAATTTGAACTATAGTGACCTTTTTGCACACTAGGGGGCCTAGCTCAAAATCTGTCTGGATAGCAACCCCTTATCGGAGCTGTTTTTGAAAATGCACAGTCCAGGCTTCATTATGATATGCGGCACTAGATAGGGGGAGGGCAAAAAGAAGTAGAATCGGCCCGTGGAATTGAGGCATTTTACATGTATTTCAATTGGGACTGGCATTTGAGGTGGTGAGACCCTATAGATTGTATTTGAATATTTCAAATAATAATCACCACAATGACTAATTGTGCTACTTATAGGCCTAATTGACAACACTAGATCTACGACAATGTTTTATAAATTTTAATATTTTAATTAGGGGGCCGAACAGGTTAACAAGAGTGTGCCAGACAGCTTAGCGCACTTACACACACACAGGGCTGGACTGAGGGGCGAACAGGCTATCGCTGATGGGGGCCAAACAGGTCATCTCGCTGACAAGAGGCTAGAGCGTACTGGACAGCCTCTGTATTACTATTAGCACACTTGTGAACTCACACTCACAGGGCTGGGCAGGTGATCGTTGGTGGGGGCCGAACAGGTCAACATGCCATGTCACCAGCGACACCTCTGACCTGATGACTTATGTATACTAGGGGGCCGAAAGGGTAAGAGGCCGAACGGTAAAGGGGCCGAACAGGAAAGGGGCCGAAACGACTGGCACAAATAATGGTGCGAAACTGCATCTGGTGCGAAAAGTCTGTGTACCCTCCGCACACCACCTATCGAGTAAAACGGAACAATTTCAAGGACGCCGCCATTTTATTATTTATCAATAAATTATTGGTTTGTTACGAATGATTTCATTGGTGATCGGTAAAAGTTTGGCCAATAGACAGAAGCCAAACAACCGGCGGGTGTCTGGTGACAAATCTCGTGTAACAACACTTCGAAGACGTGCATGAGCTGTATATTTTCTAGAATATTGGCAATATTTTATGTCTAACAGAGCACACAAAAACGTTTAAATTGTACCACATTTAGCAGCGCATCTAGCGCCTTCCATAAAACCACTGAACCATGTCGATGGCTTCTTTAACAACCACTCAATCACAGGTATGCGTCACGAAAAATCGGCTGTCTTTTCTCCGTTCTCGACTCAACTTGATAAGTTGATTCTTGAACTTGAATGAGAATAGCCTCGATGATCGGTCATCCCCCATCCAATTAATTGGTGACCATACCATTATCATGTAACGTTTACTAATACGACGTTGAGACATAGTGATTACTAGCCCAGTCTAGGCCCTAGAGGCCTAGTCGGTGAGGGTGATGACAATCGTTACGGCTAGATAATAATTACATGTCTCCAGGACAAAAAAATAACATCAAAAATAATTTTTGTGCAAAATTGATAGACCGCTAAGCCTAAGGGGTTAAAAATCGGTTTTACGCGAAAATGTATACCCACAGAATTAAAGTATCTTACATTTACGGTAAGTCGTAAAAACATCCAACAGTTGTGACCTCAATGTTGCAAATTGCAGAAGGTTGTTAGTGTTATACAGTATCCAAAACATCACCCATCATCAAACATCACCGGACACTTGAACTTTCTGAAGCAGCTGAATAAAACTACTGAGATGTACATTCTGTAGTTTTATTTTTTAGATACATCAGGACACCCAATGAGTGCCCCGCAATAATGTAACAGTAGCAAATATACCACATTAATTATAGATATGGATATATTATTATAGATAGATAGATTTATTCAGCATTCACATAAAAATAGGGTTAACATCAGTATGATAAATACTTTATGCATTCAAAATACAAGTGTGACCACCATCCTGTAACACCAGGAATAAAAACACTAATAAGTGTCACTTATTTCCACAGTGGTCCCTATACGCTGTTCCCGAATGGCGGCGACAAGAGCAATTATTTTTATACTTTCAATATATACTTAGTTATATCACAGATAAACTATTGACTAGGATGACTTGTCATAGCATTTTTACAAAAACACAGAGAGACTGTCTCGACTAGATGAAATATGGAATGATTATGAAAGTTTATAAATAGGGCATATGATGAAATATAGTTCATTTATGATAATATACACTCTAGAACCCTTATTATTTACAAGAGTTTGTGGAGTAATTTCCATACTCCACTCGTTATAAATTAATTGAAAACATACGTAAAAAAACAAGCTAAATAAAATGGCCTTATAATCTCTAGAGCACATGAATTGACAAACATACCCCAGGGGGGCGAAATAAGCGCTATCCCGTGGCTGATAAAAAAATGGTAGGGATAATCAGTCTGTATAGTAACTATCCCGTCGGGATAATGCAATTTGGGATGCTTATTTTATCACACATGGGCTAGCTATGGTATACTACTAGTAGGAGCACTAGGCCTAGTGGTAGTATAAATCCGCTGTTCTGTGCAAGCCAGATCAGCGCTAAAATGGGCAAATCTACAGTCAACTTGTGGTGAGCAGTCACAGTGGTTCATGTTGAATGATATGGTTCACCTGACGGCTTTGTATAGTCTAGATCTGTGTAGACTGCATTAGTGTGTATGTTCATACAGTATACATGCTACATGGTATAGGGCTATAGGCCTAGCACTATTGTGCAGACAGCACGTGCACCTGCCTCAGTTCCATGGCGTCTCGTCCCTGGCGTCTAGCCAGTAAAGGGGCCTTCCATGAGTGGGGTATCAGTAGTCTAGGCTGAACTTCGTTGAAGGGTATGCAACGTTTTAGCTAGATACACTTGAACTAGTTGAAGTAGCCTACTTATAAAAAAAAAATCAGATTACACAAATGATCTGTAGTTTAAAGGCATGTTGCACAGAGACTAAATGATAAAAAACATCATGCTTTTTTAACCTCACTTTGCCATTCTTTGTAAAATTTGTTACATCATCCTTTTTTTAACTCACTTTGACATTCTTTGTAATATTTGTTGAAAATAAATTTACCCATGGGAGCACAACCTGACCAAAAAATGGATCTACTGGAAATGATCAAGGTCCTTGTCAACCCTAGAGTCAGATATATCGAAAATGATTATGTTAGTGATGAGGATTATGTGGAGGAGGATAACTCTATGGGGGAAAAATGAAGTCATTTTGAATATATATGATAGGATAGGCACAGAAAGCTTATGCTATGTTCTGTGACATCCTCAAAAACTGACTGATTTTTACAACACAACAAGATCACTTTATTATATTCTTAGCCTACCTGAGCTGTGAAGTTTTTTTTTAATTAGTGACTTTTGAATTTGACATAATCAATTGTAATTGCTTCATGTGTAACCATGGTAGCAGTTGTTATGAATTTATTAAACGGGATGTTACATTTAAAATTTAAAATGTGTCGATTTAAATTTTGTGCGCTCTGTGTCTGGCCTGCCAGATATCCCGGGGGATAGTTAATTCTCAATCTCACTATCCCCCTTGTCTAGTGGATCACATTGAGTCATTTCTACCCCTGATACCCGCCTATATTTACAAGGCTGTATGGTAATATGATCAATCGAAATGAAAATCACTCTGAGCTTCAGTAATTAGCTCCTCTCTGAGATGCTTATTAACTCCTTTCTTAAACGTAAGTAAGTCTTCAGCTGATCTCAGAGAAACTGGGAGTGCATTCCATATCTTACCAGCTGAGAATCTAAAAAGAGGTACTACAGTATTAGCCATTCCGATGAACTTTCTTGACTCGCCAGTCCTGTGGATTGGCATGCCGTCAACGTTTAATTCTACTCCTAATTGGCCACTTCCATGGTATAGGGGTACATATGGGTAACATCATGGACCAAAAATAAATATTAACTACAGTGATTTTTTTCACTGGATATGGATTACCATATCATGGCTAGTTTTCAAAATATAAGTGAAAAGATAATTGCATGTTTAATAATTCCAACACATGAGACAGAACATTGTAAAATTACGTTTGTAACATGGACAGACATAATTTTTTTGGAGTCTTATAACATGTAATAACATTTGTAACAACGACACAATACATGTTCAAACAAGGACAGACTGTACTTGTCTGTCCGTGTTTGAACATTAATAATGGCAAGGACAGAATACCAACACTTTAAAACTTTAAATAAAACTGGTATAAATGTGGATTGATAGCTGTAGATCAAGATAAACATTAAGTATAATAGGAAAACTTGTGAAAAAGGCATAGTGACACATAACCCAGTGATAGTAATATCAGATTATTATACATTAACGTTTGTAACAATCCATGCAAGTTCGAACACGGACAGACTTCTTGATCTGTCCCTGTGTGAACGTGAATGATAACTATCTGTCCCACTGGTGAGTATCTGGCACTCTGGCTGTGTAAAATCATGACAATGTCACAAGTACCTAAAATTGACCGATAATGTCAATAGATCAGCCCCCTTTTATGATATACATTAGTTCTATATATATAATCAGCTTGGTGTTGATGAAGTTGAAAGAAACACGACACGTTTGTAACATGATCTATGTTCGTAACCAGCTTGTAACTTCAAAGACAGATTTCCTACATCTCATTTTTTTTAGGGGGAAGATGAACGCACGTGGCTAATTTTTCTACTTATGTGCACATGATCTGTATGCAATATGCATACACCAAGTTCCGGTGGGTCCAAGTGTTATTTTTAGCTCCCGCCGTCACCGTAGGTGAGACGAAGGGAGCTATGGATTCTACCAACGTTTTTTTTTGGCCTCTTCTTTTGCCTATAACTTTGTAAGAAAATAAGCTAGGATAAAAATTTTTGGTATGTGAGTTACTTCCAGGTGGCTAATGTACAGGTTAAAATATTTTTAATCCGAATTCAATACGCAAGGTTGCAGAGGAGAAAATCATGAAGTTACGGCGTTGGGCCGTCCGTAAACAATTCGTTTCCGGAGCATATCTCTGAAAGTACTTGTCCGATTGTCTTCAAATTTTACACACAACACCCCTAGGGGGTCTAGTTGTGCCTTTTGGGGTATTTGAACTTTGACCTACTTCTGGTTCAGAACTATGACCTATTTAGACGTTTTGACGCGCACTTCGTTTCCGGAGCAGATCTCGAAAAGTACTGGGCCGATGACAGTCATATTGCACATACATGTTGTGCCTTTTCAGGTTTTTGAACCTTGACCTTGAAGTTGACCCAGCACTTTGACCTAATTTATAACATTGGTAAATCCGACTGAAAGATTTTGCGGGATATCATGAAAACCGCTCAAGATAGCTACACCATTACTATAAAACAAATTGTGAGGTTTCAGGAGAGGATGCATCTTAAAAAATTTCAAGTCGATAAAATTAAAAATGGCCGCCTATCGGCGATTATTCACCTCGACAGGCCTGATATTGCGAAATATCATGAAAACCGCTTAAGATAGCTACACCATAAATATCAAATAAATTGTAAGGTTTCAGGAGAGGATGCATCTTGAAAAATTTAAAGTTGATAAAATTCAAAATGGCCGCCTATCAGCCATTATTCACCTCGACAGGCCTGATATTGTGGAATATCATGAAAACCGCTCAAGATATCTACACCATTACTATAAAACAAGTTGTAAGGCTTCAGGAGAGGATGCATTTTGAAAAAATTCAACTTGTCCAAGTTCAAAATGGCCGCCAATCGGCCATTATTCACTTTCACATGGCCGTTATTTGGTAAACCGTGCTAGATGGCTTGACCATTACTATGAAACAAAATGTGTAATTTCAGGAGAGGATGCATCTTGAAAAAATTCGACTCGATAAAATTCAAAATGGCCGCTTATCGGCCATTATTCACTTTCACATGGCAGTTATTTGGTCAACCGTGCTAGATGGCTAGACCATTACTGTAAAACGAAATGTGAGATTTCAGATGAGGATGCATCTTGAAAAAATTTGACTTGATCAAATTTAAAATGGCCGCCTTTCCGGCCATTATTCATTTTCACATGGCTGATATTTGGTAAACCGTGCTAGATGGCTAGACCATTACCTGATTACTATAAAACAAAGTGTGAGTTTTCGAGGGAGGATGCACCCTGAAAATGTTTAAATTACGAATTTAAAATGGCGGACAATCAGCATTATTTACCTTGATAGGCCCGATATCAGGTAAACCGTGCTAGATAGCTAGACCATTACTATAAAACAGAATGTGACGTTTCGAGAGAGGATGCCTTTTAAAAACTTTCGACATAATCGAATTCAAAATGGCCGCCTATCGGCCATTTTTCACTTTCACATAGCCGGTTTTTGGTAACCGTACTAGATGGCTAGACCATTACTATAAAACAAAATGTGAGATTTCAGGAGAGGATGCATCTTGAAAAATTTTCACTTGATCAAATTCAAAATGGCCTCCTATCGGCCATTATTCACTTTCACATGGGCGATATTTGATAAACCGTGCTAGATGGCTAGACCATTACTATAGAATGAAATGTGGGATTTCAGCTGAGGATGCATCTTGGAAAATTTTGACTTGATTAAATTCAAAATGGCCGCCTTTAGGCCATTATTCACTTTCACATGGCCGATATTTGGTAAACTGTGCTAGATAGCTAGACGATTACTATAGAATGAAATGTGAGATTTCAGCTGAGGATGCATCTTGAAAAATTCTGACTCGATCAAATTCAAAATGGCCCCCTATCGGCCATTATTTACTTTCACATGCCCAATATTTTGCAAACTGTGTTAGATGTTAGTCCATTACTATAAAACAAAATTTGAGGTTTCGGGGGAGGGTGCACCCTAAGTTTTTAACTAATTTATATCGAATTCAAAATGACCGTAAATCAGCTATTCGTTAACTCGATTGGCCTGATATCGGGTAAACCGTGCCAGATAGGTAGACCATTACTGGGATACTGATTAGGATCATTAATTTCAATGGAGGTTTGCAATCTCTGACAGACTGTCTAGTTCTTATCTTACTCTTAGACTGGGCTTCTTAGACCTAGTTGTCTCGTGTCCTGATTTTTGACCTAGACTAGGACTACATTAATAACCCTATACAAAATTGCTTGAATCAAATTCTAATTCGGAGCGGGAGCTCCTGGACTTATGTAGTCTTGTAATACTAAATATGACTTTCTTCACCTGTTACAAACGTAGATAACAGAGGACAGACACTGTACCAGCCCAAATTAATTCAAATTTACAGGCTGACTAATGACACAGCCACCTCAGGGGATCGTAGATCACGTAGTACATACACATATGAAATATATTGTCACCATGCAGGATTATATATGTACACATAATCTATTCAGTCCATGTATGTAAACACTGTTGTCAGTGGACAGTCACATGTTACAAACGTAGATACCGCTTCAGAGGCTTATAAAACATCCACAATGGATACAAATGGAAGAAAAAACAAAACAAATCAGAGTGTGCTGAATATACATAGACTTTTGAAACCCCATAAAGGGACTGTGCTATAAATATAGACTTGCAGGATGGGTTGGAGTATGTAGTGTGCTGACTGTTACTAACTCACCATTCAAAGTTCACTATAAATTGTGCTCATCATCAAAATAAGCTAATTTATAATATTTTAATTTTGGTAAAATTGTTTTTGTTATATGTTTATATTCCATTTAATTTAAAACAATTAATGGATCAAACAATTTCCACCTAGTTAGTGTTTTAAAACTGTTTTCTTAGTGCTACCTACCAAATGTAACCCAATACCGTGGAAGTGCCCAATTGTACATGTGCTGGAAAATTTAACACTTGATTGGATACCTTAGAGCCGTCGCCTGCTCAGGCACTAACTATGGCTACCCCAAATGGTCTCATGAAATCAGATGAATTACAATATGCGAAGTATTTTCAAAATATAAATGCACTATCCCATTGTATTTGTAGGTTGTTCTACAGCTAGGATCATTGACATCTTTATGGAATACAGTTAGAGCAACTGCGCAAAATTCATCTTTTGCCAGACCATGGGGACGCAAGACGACCATAGGGTCGTCCACTGGACAAGATTGGTCTGCACCCACATTGGTTGTTCCAGAATCAGTAAGTAGCCTAAATCTATTCTGTGGCATCCTTTAAATTCACTTCAACCCTTTCAGCGTGGGGACCGTCTTTAGATTTCAGATTCTGACATCTAAAGACATTCCCCGCACTGAGAAAATGTATGATGGCTGTAGACCTATAATATAGAGATTCGAATGAAGCAGAAAGAGCTAACTATTTGATATAATCATAAATGTCTTCGTTAGCTCTTTCTGTTTCTTTTGAATGCCTATGTTATGGGTCTACGGCCATTACAGATATGTTATTTCCTACAGTGCGGGGATCGACTTTAGACGTCAAGAGTCTGACGTCTACAGACGTCAGATTCTGACGTCTAATGGCGATCTCTGAGCAGTAAAGTTTAATTTTACTGTACGATACAAATGGTTATGATCCCTGGTATTTGTTATTGGTGGTGTTTTTGTCTATGCAGGTTAGGACAATGTTTCAAGAACTTGGTCTGTCTTCTTTGACACGAGAAATGAGGGTGGAGATTCTACCAGCGGCCCTGAAAGACACAGCTGATCCTGCTTCTGACTCTTTTATATCAACAGAAAGTTTCTTCAAAAACAAAAATGGTGATCAATCCCCATAATTATATATTATTTTTTTCCTCATAACTAGAAGTAGAAGCCTATTCAAAGGGACCCTTGTCTCAAAATGAAACCTTGACAGGTTCATCAACAGTTATTAAATTAGAACACAGAGTTAGATTTGTTGAAAATATGCTCTTGATTTAATATATTTTTTGTTATTGAACTATTTGGCCTTTCAAAATGTTATTTTTCATTCATTTGAAACTTGAAAAAGCTGACACAATCCCAGCCACAAATTAATGAAAAATACTATAGAGAAATTTTGTAGTAAAGGGCTTATTAGATCATTACTGAAGACAGATTTGTAAACCATAATGAGGTTTTTGCTGTTCAGGATTCAGTGAGAAGGATTTGACATCTGCCACATTCTGTAATCCACCCGCTTACGAGATCAGAGTGTCGTTACCCAACCTCAGTCAAGCTGTCAAACACCAGTATGCACCTCAAATATGTGAGTACTGTAAAAAACGATTATAGTTGTGCATATAAGGTTTGAAATATAGGTTATCCGTTGGGACAACCAAGCCTTACATTCCGGGTTGTCCGCTGAATTTTTTGGTTGTCCTGACAGAACTGAGTTCTTCAGTGGTGGGCAACAATGCCATGACTGCCAGTTTGTCAAATCAGTTCACACACTGACCATCGGAGTCTGACTTTTCTTATAATGTTTATTGCTCTTGTCAAATAATCAGTGACCATGTAAAATGCAAATTATATGAATGCAATGACAAAACAACTAATAAAATTAAAACCATGATTATCATATAGGGACATTAGATTAAACATTAGTGAGTATAAAACAAGATGTCAAGTTGACAGATTGAAGGAATAGTCGGCGCACGTCCGCCCCTTTTTTTTTAGAATGTGGTAAATAAACACAGTTTTTGTGAAATAAAGGTGATAATATAGCCTAATATAAATTGTAATATTGCAAAGTATTATCATTGTCCAGATTGGCGGGATTGTAAGATTGATTGGGAATTAAAAAAACGAAATAAAGCTGTTGATATATGCCGGCAATGCTGTCAATATGCCATCCTGGAAATTATGTTTGTTTCCGATTCCCGACCGCATGATTAGAAATAGCGGTAAAAGATAACGCATGGCCTATTGTATAGTAAAAGAAAACATTTCCGCCCGCACTTGTCCAAATAAACGCATGTACTAAGTTTTTATTGCTGTCGAATACAAAGTTTTTATTGCGGTCAAATTTTCGATCACGCGTCAGTCTCTAGAATCCTAGGCCTGGCCTGGTTCACATTGAGAAAATGGCCGCCCATGCCGCCAAGAACGAAAATTGTGTTCTCTGTTTCCTAATTTTTTGTAAAAAAAATTATCTTGTACAAAATAGAATTATTCGTGCAAACATTTATATTAATACAAAAATAATAAAAAAAACTTTTGCAGCGATCCCTCGTGGAATTTTTGGCAGTCTAGAATAAAACTTGTCTCATGGAATTTTTAACAGTCTAAAAGAAAACTTTTTTCTACCTACCGCATGGAATTTTTCACACCATAAAATCGAAAACAATAATATTTTTTAGGATGGTCTTATTCCCACAATTTTTACCGCGAAAGCGCATATTGGAATCCAAATTGTATTACAACAATAGATATTATAAGGTTGTCCATGCGGATAACCACAATAATACTTTTGGTTGTACGTCCTAGTATCTGGTTGGCCCAGACAAACGGCAGTATGCTTATTTCGAACGCTGTTGTGATTAGTGGATCACACAGTCAAATAGCAGGGCGACGAATATGAATTGTCACTCATATATTGACAGGCCTATAGATACCCACTATTTTTATGGTTGAGATTATCATAAAATCAATCCTGGAAAATCCAAAATCTCATTGAAAATCTTCATGGTATTTAAATAAGGATAACCGATATGTGTTGGGACCCTGCACTCACCCGTCTTGACATAAATTCAGAAGGTAATCTTGAAATTCGGTTGGTTAATTCATGCACTGAATGGGGTTTATATAGATATTTAATGATCTTGAAGAATATAGATAATTTATCCACCAAATCATTGTGAGTACAAGCTGGGTTAGTTCAGCGTGCTTGTCAAAATGTAGGCCACATTTTCACCCACTTGAAGCTGTGTCTTGCCACTGCGACCCACAACTTCAAGTGGGTGAAAATTAGGCCTACTCCGGACACCGTCGTTGACGGCGAGAAATAATTTCCACTCGCTTATGTAAGGAGTTCTGATGAAGACAAAGATCAATCATAATTTTATTGACTACTTTATTCATTTTCTATGTGTTGAAGCTAACCTGAATGTTATACCATGTAACCATCTCGGCGCCTGGACCTTATTTAGACGTCCGCCAGATTCTGACTTCCCCACACTGAATGAATTTAAAATTGATAATGGTCGTAGACATAGGTATTTAAATTAAGCGGAAAGCGCTAATTAAGACATAAATTTATCATTTTATCAAATTGAAAAAATCTTCAGCAATATCAGTTTCTCTTTCTGATCAATTGAATTTACTACATCATTCATTTGCTGAACTTTGTTGTTTCTCCAGGGCATCAGCAGAGTCGAGGATTCAAGACTAGAAGATCAACAAGAACCAGTGGTTTCGGTGAAAAAAGAGCTGAAGACACCAATTTTATCAGCAACTTTTTCAAAATAAATGTAAATATTTAGTGAATATTTTATTTTAAATTACTTTATTTTCCAGTACGGGGACTGACTTAACCCTTTCAGCCCGAGGACCGTCTTTATATGTCAGAATCTGACGTCTGATTCCGGCGTATAAAGACGGTCCCATTACTGAAAGTATTAAAATATTTGTGACGGCCGTACACCCATAACATAGGTATTCAAATGAACCGGTAAGAACTAAGCAAGACATTTATGATGATTTCATGAAAAAACCCCACTTTATTCTCCACAGTAAAACAAAAAGAATTCAGCATTCTAAGTGTTAATCGGACACAGACAGGAACCATTATTTATGATGGTCATGTACTTATAAAATGAGCGTTGATAAACCAGTGTCAGGTGGGCGGTGCAAGTACTTGACTTCGCCATTCATTTTTTAGCCACATATGCGCTACTCTAATTTTGAGTGGCCTTGACCTTTTTTCATGGACACCGGGCTAGTATTTTTGTTAATTTTATTAACCCTTTCACTGCTAAGCAAGACTAGTCAATTTGAATCTGTTTTATTAGCTGTTTCAATCAGTTATTTGGAATGAAATGTGTGTTTGATTTGCAAATGTTTGGTCTCAAATTAAACAAATCAGGGTTTCCTGGAGGATTTTGTGTTTTGGTTTGAGAGTGATTAGGGAGGGGGGGGGGAAGATGCTGTGCAAGCAGTTTGGGGGGTGAGTAGCCAACATTAGCCACATATGCGCTACTCTAATTTTGAGTGGCCTTGACCTTTTTTCATGGACACCGGGCTAGTACCGTATATCCCCGTGTATAATGCGATGTTTTTTCTTAGCTATTCATGTCGCAAAAAAGCACCTCGTATTATACATAGATGTAGAGTTTAATACAATTTTTTAGCTCTCTAGCGGTAAGTCCAGCGGTAAGTTCTCTAGCGGTAGAACGTATAGGCCAGTCAGCGTGTTTGTTAAGCAGGCCTATACACACGATACAACAAGACTGTGCCTTTCCAACTAGTAGCAAACAAGAGACATTCTCCCAATGCTGGTACATTGTTGGGCCACCGTGTGCGACGCTGACACAACATTGTACCAGCATTGGGTGAATGTGTCGTGTTTGCTGGGAGTCCCTGTCTCACATTCCCGCCGACGCGCGTGGCACCTTTGACAACCACGGGCAGATAAATGACGCCGTTAGTCTGCAACCAATTTACACTCCTGACCTGGTCATTTATATTAATAATGATTTAATCTCAGATCGCCTTTCATATGGGAGTGTTCTATTGTGTACGACAAATCTGAACATGATATTTTCATATTGGAATGAGAGAATGCGTTGACGAAATATAACAAGATATCACTGATTATATCTCCTTTCCAAACTCTATACATGTAGGCCTCAAGATGTCCATATTGCTGGGATAACATTAGCGCCTACCGCTGTTGCCGCGGCTGATACGGTATTGAGCAAATGGTGGTATCTGTTAGCTGTAGTTCATGAAGCGCTGCTGTGTTATTGCACCCTGACACTTATACAACCAAACACCTCTTGTGTCTAGACAATGCGGCTAGTCTGCAAATGTTTTACAATCACATTTCATCTTGGAATGTTCTTATTTGAGCACGACGATAATAAAATGTGGTCTTTGTAATAGATAAATTAAAATAATATAAATTTGTCGGCGAAATATAAATGCGGGTATTTTAAAATCTGTGTGTATATATATGTAGCCTATGCAGGCTTCAGAATGTCTGCCGATTGAGACAGTCCCGATGACGTCCACTCTGCCGTGGAAAATGAAAATACAGTATCTGCTTACTCTATAAGTAAGCAGATACTGCCCTTTATAGTCAGGGGGAAAAACTGGAATATTCATCTGAACCCCTTAAAAAAACTAGTTGTTGAGATTATTGCATTTTCGAGTACTTCAGCATCCCTAGAAACATATTCCGGATGATGACATCGAATTCGCCTGGAGTATTTTTTTTAATTAGCATAATTCCAAGATGGCCGCCATTAAAATACGTTGGAACACACCTTTGTATCCACGCCACATAAAACATTATTTAATACCACTTCTTCCCATAATTTGGACCCAGGGAATAGATTTAGATGATATAATTAGTGATTTTATGAGTTTTTCAAGGTCAAAAGTCATTTTCAAGGTCACACGATACTAAAATAGGATAGATAAACCAATGCCATCATTTGTTATTATCTATATCTAGCTTGGTTATTGGAGCATATGAATGTGTTATAACTATTAGAAGTGACAAGGGGTTCAAGGCGAAGGTCAAGGTTAAGTTAAATCTCTGTAAATACGACGTTGATTTTGAGGATCTCAAAGGTCAAAATCGTTAATATCAAGATCCTATTAGGCCTAGATAAAATTAGAAAGCGTTCAAGTAGTGCATCGTATCTATTTTATTTCAAGAGCAGAGAATGTATTTCTGGACACACCATATTTATCTCAAGACCAATTCAGGACATCTTTAATTTCAACAACCACTATGACAAGAGCTGACAAAGTTAAAACTACCACTAACATTGTCCCGGGAATAACACAATAGGTCACACATTTCACGAGTAAAAACAAAAAGATAGTTGAGTGATTAGGAAATATATTTAATGCAACATTGAACAAAAAATGTACTTAATACTGTTATAGTGGTAAAAAGAAGATTCCACTTGATGTAACCTCTTTACTTTGTCCTATATGTTTTCAACTGCCAGAATTCCAACTACAGCTCATCATCATTATCATCATCAACTTGTACTGATTCTTGCAATTTCTTTGTGAGCATGTTCATGCACACCTCATTTCCCTTGCATGCACAGAAAATAGTACAACCAGTGGTGCTACATTTACAGTGGCCTCCTTTACAACCAGATGCGCACCCACATCGCATCATCTCCAACACAGCAACTGGGGCAGACAGGGTTCCCTCTGGCACAGTCGTGGGCTTCAAGTAGGATCCGTCGTGCTCCCAACCATGCATCAGGGCATCGATATGGGGGCATTGTGCCTTCAATTGATGCCTTCCAGTGTGCAGCCTGCTGGTGAGCACGTTTGACATTTTCAGTAAATGCCTCGGTGATAGGTAGCAGGCTCCACAACTTCAAAGAAGCACCAATATGAGTCTCCTTTCTCAGCATTTTGATCCGGGCTAAATCCCTGCTCGCACATCTGCTGAAACCTTTGCCATTGCAAGCCAATATGAATGTCGTAGCTTGCTCGAATACAATAGCTTAATGTGTTTGTGTATCTCTAATACAGTAGATCCTGTCATCAACGACCCTGCCATTAACGACCTATTGTGTCTAACGACTTTTATTTCTTGCACTGAACATTTTTCTATAGTTAACGACCTGTGATCAACGACTTTTTGTCTAACGCGACTTGCGACCTCAATTATCTGGCAGAAGGTCATTATATTACTTGTGTCGAACGACCTCAACTTTTTTCGTCATACGACTTTTGGAAACATTCATAAGCAAACCACTGCATGTAGTGGTAGCCTAGCAGTTCTGAGTGCTTTGATTTTATGTGTCGGCCCCTGTAAGGGCATGAATGGCAAGCAGAGCTGGTACAATAGATGTATGTACCTTCACACTCTACATGATGTCGATTACGGCACGATCTACGTGCAAGTCATTATTGGGTGTCGACTTTGTAGCCATTCGCATCATTCCCTGTGGCATTAAACATGGGAGCAGGGTAGGGAGCCAGTTCCGTGTGTAAAACCTCTTTTTTCGTGGAATTTTGAAAATTCAATCATAGTATTATTTTTGTGATTCAAAGTCAATTTCCACCACACTGCTACATGTTGCTACTGCTACTACGTGCGGTAATCACCCCCCCACCCCCCCCCCCCCAAGGGTGAAATTGCATAATTGTGATTTGCGATGCGTGGGGAAATGGTATCCGAACAAAAATGTGTCAACAGAAGTCATTTGTAATAATCACCTGCACTGCACCCCAAATGGGTTTGGAATAGATAAAAACAGAGTTTGACCTTGCAGTTACCTTGAAATGATCTTGATGTGACCTTGGGGTGCAGTAAAGCGCAGGACCAACCCATGTCATCTTTCATACCCAATTCTGTATCCATATGTTGTCATGAGGGCTGAAGCTGATGTTCCACACTGCTAAATCAGAGTAATTTTGTCGATTCACTGCAACGTTGGTAAAGTGGTGTGATAAGGGGAATACCAAGAGGGTAATCACCCCCCCCCCCCCCCCCAAGGCTGAAATGGCATACAAATCCCTTGCGATGCGTGGTCGAGTGATAGCCGACCAATAATGTGTCAACATCAGTCTTTGGAAAATTCACCTTCACTACAAATGGGTTGGGAATAGATAAAAACGCCAAAATCATGTTTTATCAGTTTGACTTTCCAGTGACCTTGATATGAACTTGAGGTGACCTTGGGGTTATACTCCGAGTAAAGCCCAACACCAGCTCATGCCACCTTTCATTACCAATTCGGTATCCATACTTATGTTGTCATGGGGGCTCAAGCTGCGGTTCCACACTGCTACATTTCAGTAATTTTGTTGATTCACTCCAGCTTTGGGAAAGGAGTGTGATAAGGGAAATACCAAGGGGGTAGTCACCCCCCAAGGCTGAAATTGCATACAAACCCCTTGTGATGCGTGGTGAAATGGTACCCGACCAATTATGTGTCAAGAACAGTGATTTGTAGTTCTCATCTGCACTCCAAATGGGTTTGGAATCGATAAAAAATCCTAAAAATCATGATTTTATGCCAGTTTGACCTTGCAGTGACCTTGAGATGACCGTAATGTTACCTTGGAGTGGTACCCCAGTAAAGCACAACTCCAGCCTATGTCAGCTTTCTTATCTGATTCTGTATCCATCTGTTGTCATCATGGACATGGGAGCCCAGGCTGAAGTTCCACACTGCTACATTTTAGTATTTTTTCATTCATTCCTGCGTTGAGAAAGGGGTGTAATAAGAGGAATAAAAAGGGGTATTTTCCCCCATCAGGCTGAAAATTTCCCCCAAAACCATTGAGATGCGTGTCTTAAGGGTACCCGAGAAAGAATGTGTGTGTGAACAGAAGTCATTTGTAATACTTTCCTGCACCACACATCAGTTTAAAATCGGTAAAAGTAAAACAAATATGTTTTTATACCAATTTGACTTTGAAATGAATTTAATCTGACGTTGATGTGACTTTGGAGTTGTATCCCGTTAAACTACACCATCATCACATGTCATTATTTGCTCTTAGTCTGGAATCCTGCTGGTGTGCTTAGAAACATCGGACAGTACAAAATACGCAGCATTTTTTCTCCCCCCACCCTCCCAGGAATTTAGCGGTTGGGGTAGGAGTGGTGCGGCGCTAAAAGGGTTAATATGAGTGCAAAACCCTGTATAACTTGACCTTGACCTGCGAAGTTCCGCCTTAAACCCCTTTTTACTTCTAATAGTTATATAACACATTCATACGGTCCAATAACCAAGCTAGATATAGAAAATAACAAATGATGGCTTGTTTGGTCCACAGAATGGCTAATCTATCCTATTTTAGCACCGCGTGCCTTTTAAAATGACCTTTGACCTTGAAAAACTCAGCAAATCACTAATTATATCATCTAAATCTATTCTCTGGGTCCAAATTATGGGAAGAAGTGGTATTACATGATGTTCTATGTGGCGTGGTTACAAAGTTGTGTTCCAACCTATATTAATGGCGGCCATCTTGGATTTATGCGAATTAAAAAAAATACTCCAGGCGAATTTGATGTCATCATCCGGAATCTGTTTCTAGGGATCCTAATGTACTAAAAAATGCAATAATCTTAACAACTAGTTTTTTTAAGGGGTCCAACGAGCCTTCTCCTTGACTATTAGTTTTGCAGAGCTGTACTGTTGCCGCTGTTCCCGTCATCGAGCATCGTCTATGCAGGTGTCACGGCGCTATTTAGCAGAATAAGATAATATCCATGCCTCACATTTAGATGGCCCGGAACGCTGCCGACCGGGACGCTGCCGACATCCGAAATTTGTGGTCGTATTATACAGAGGGGTAGACGTTTTTCAGGTCATCCGAGGCCTCAAATCTTAACTCGTATTATACATGGCGTCGCACTATACGTGGGGATATACGGTATTTTTGTTAATTTTATTAACCCTTTCACTGCTAAGCAAGACTAGTCAATTTTAATCTGTTTTATTAGCTGTTTCAATCAGTTATTTGGAATGAAATGTGTGTTTGATTTGCAAATGTTTGGTCTCAAATTAAACAAATCAGGGTTTCCTGGAGGATTTTGTGTTTTGGTTTGAGAGTGATTAGGGGGGGGGGGAAGATGCTGTGCAAGCAGTTTGGGGGGTGAGTAGCCACGACTCTTCCCCCCCCCCCTTTGTTAATTTTATTAACCCTTTCACTGCTAAGCAAGACTAGTCAATTTTAATCTGTTTTATTAACTGTTTCAATCAGTTATTTGGAATGAAATGTGTGTTTGATTTGCAAATGTTTGGTCTCAAATTAAACAAATCAGGGTTTCCTGGAGGATTTTTTGTTTTGGTTTGAGAGTGATTAGGGAGGGGGGGGGGGGGGAAGATGCTGTGCAAGCAGTTTGGGGGGTGAGTAGCCAACATTAGCCACATATGCGCTACTCTAATTTTGAGTGGCCTTGACCTTTTTTCATGGACACCGGGCTAGTATTTTTGTTAATTTTATTAACCCTTTCACTGCTAAGCAAGACTAGTCAATTTTAATCTGTTTTATTAGCTGTTTCAATCAGTTATTTGGAATGAAATGTGTGTTTGATTTGCAAATGTTTGGTCTCAAATTAAACAAATCAGGGTTTCCTGGAGGATTTTGTGTTTTGGTTTGAGAGTGATTAGGGGGGGGGGGGAGGAGATGATGCGCAAGCAGTTTGGGGGGTGAGTAGCCAAGACTCTTCCCCCCCCTCCCCCCCCCCCCCCCCCCCGTAGCGTTTCAAGGGTTTATGTCAGTCTGTAGTGCTTTAACTCTTTAAGGCCTCACGATGCATTAAAGCATCATTTTACATCCATGAAAACAGACTTATTTTTCCTACAACCAAGGGTTTTATAATGAAACTCTTTAACCAATACATGGCAATTTTCTTCAATTTTTCACCCACATGAAATCATCTTCAACCACTACAAGTCGAGAATTGCGGCAGCAATTCGCGGCTTGTAGTGGTTGAAGATGACAATGGTAAACTCAGGCCTCAAAGGGTTAAGAGTTTGTCTTGACGACACTTTTATTTCCCCATTGTATTTTCTTTTAGGTGCTGGACAAGCTTTCTCCTCAGAACAAAATGCCACAAGTGGACAAATTTAAATCAATTCTGCAAGACCATAATGACACGCCAGATGTACAGAACAGAATGAAGGTGGCTTTCGCCGAGGGTTACGCAGCTCACAATAAGAGAGATGCGGACCCGAGCACCTCGTGGACTCGTCGTGGCATAAAGATTGTCTTTTACGCGGTGCTGATATGGATTGCTTTTCAGCTTATACAAGGATACAGCCCACTTGGTGGTAGTGAGTTTTACAGATTTAGTGTTCAGCATAATATATTGACACTGCTGGTTGAATCCTTTGCCCGCTAAGCATGACTATATACTCGGCGTCAAATTAGAAATGATCAACCAGGATCGCATGATTTTCGGCGATTTCCCCGTCAATCTTGAACCGATTTCCTTGGAATTTTGCAAAGGCCATTTTCTATTAAAATCCTAACAGCGGTAAAAAATTCGAAAAATTACATTTTATATTTCAAAAGTTAGACCATTTGCCATGTAATAAAAGTCTAGAATTAGTTTAATGGGGTTATAGAGGGACGTCGTAATTTCAATTTACTACATGTCAAATGGTCTAACTTTTGAAAAAACACTATATAATTTTACAAAATTTTCAGGGCTGTTAGGATTTGAATAAAAAATTACCTTTGCAAAATTTAAAGGAAATCGGTTTAGAATTACAGAAAATCATGCGATCCCGGTTAATTTGACGGCGAGTATAGTTGTTATTAGATCATTTTATTAGAAGGTTAACCCTTGGAACACTAATGTCGACTACAAGTGGACAATCTGTCTTTTTATTGGCACCTGTATAACCAGTTGTTAAAGATCAAATATGCTTTCAATCTTGAAACACTGACACTATATGTTCTGACTTCAATTTCTCAAAAAAACACACATTTTCAGTCACTTGAAGTTGTGGATAGCGGTAGCGAGACGCAACTTCAGGTGACTGAAAATTTACTTTCTTAGCTCAGTGCTCTAAGGGTTAAATCACTTATTTGGGAATTAATTGAGTGTTTAAACATTAAGATTTCCAAATGTTTGGTCTCAAATTAAACAAATAGTGCAATAATTTTCACCCACTTGAAGTTGTAGGTCGCGGTAGCAAGACACAACTTGAATTATTTTTTTAGTGCTGTAAGGGTTATTGCTGGTTCAGCTTTATAGATGCTAGTTTAGCTATTACTCAGCAAACACAACACATTGACTTAACCCTCTCAGTGCCGAGACCAAATTCGATCTCCACACTGAAAGAATTAAAATATTTATCATGGGCGTAGGCCTATAGCATAGGTGTTCAAAATGAACCAGACGGAGCTGACTAAGACATTTATGATGATTTCAAATTAAAGAAAGCTTTGGTCCCCATGGTTTATGCGAAAATATTTCGGCGTTCTAAGGGTTGTAGTGCACAATTTTAAGGCGAGTCATCGTGACCTTTCTTGGTTTGAAAAGTGCATTACTTATTCTATTTGAAAAAAGTATAATTTTCACTACATCTCCATAACATAGAAATTATAAGGAATTTGAGAGTGCTAGAGTTTCGTATTTGCTGATTGATTGCTAAACATATGCGGCCAGGCATAATAATCTACATTATCACAATTGTACAGACCTTACACTCAAGAGTCTAATATTCACTCAAATGTAAAAAAAAAAAAATTATTTGCGTTGTTGAACATGTTGAAAAAAGGAATATCAAATGTTGAAAATACTCTTTTCAAGGTCTTAGAAAAAACTGGGGTTTGTAAAATTGTGATAATCTTGGTTATTATTAAAGCCCTATATTTGTCTCACAACATTGTGTCAGTCCTTGTTTATGATTATTTTTTCTGATGCAAAATGATAAATTTATTTAGTCACATGACATATACCAAAAACTATTATTTTCAGATGTGAAGATCAATGTTTTAAAGGGAGAAAGATACGAAGTGAATCCTGAAGACATCTCCATAACTTTTGATGACGTTAAAGGTGTAAGTACCCAGGTGGCACGGGTCGTTGAGCCAATGTTGGTTTAATGGGGGCCAGCGTCGCAGACGATGGGCTAACATTAAGCCAATATTGGTTCAACGTCCTGTGCCTGCTGGGTAGGTTTTATTTTCTTTCAATACTCAAGGTGCTAAATGGGATCGATCTTCATTATTGTATAACCATATTCGTAAAATAAACGTCACCATTCGAAATAACACACAAAATTTGGCCTTCTGTAATAAAAAGTCTCTACTGGAATGAAAAGCATATTGTCCAAAGAATAGCTTTTTCTGTGATGAATTTGTTAAAAAAACAGACTATTGTTATATTTATAATCTGTGTCAGTCCAATGGAAATTACAAAATGATGTTAACAGGTGGATGAAGCCAAGCAGGAATTACAAGATATCGTAGAATACCTTCAAGACCCTGACAAATTCCGAGTCCTTGGGGCTAAGCTACCAAAAGGTAAATATTGCTGTAACCCTTTCCGCACGCTGACTGTCTTTATACGTCCGAAACTGACGTAGAAAGAAGATCCCGGCACTGAAGAAGTTAAAATATTTCTAATAAAACAATAACAAAGTTATTCTAATGAAGAAGAAAAAGCTAACTAGGCCATTTATGATGATCTCAAAATAAAAAAGAGTTTTTAAGAACTCCCTGTTAATGATGACTAACACGTTTTACAATAGTGTATTAGACCTCAGACCTGTTGTAATTTACTATTGGTGATTTATTGTGGATCTACTTTTTTGATCTGAAATTCGTTCACCTAAATGCCTAAGCCTTGATGTTGCTCATTGTTATGTTATATTTTTTGTAGGTGTGTTATTGGTTGGACCTCCGGGGATTGGTAAAACTCTC
This sequence comes from Flabesymbios commensalis, assembly GCA_964017125.1. Taxonomy (NCBI): domain Eukaryota; kingdom Metazoa; phylum Annelida; class Polychaeta; order Terebellida; family Flabelligeridae; genus Flabesymbios; species Flabesymbios commensalis. The sequence continues at coordinate 7,320,263 of OZ024918.1, read as the reverse complement.
CTGGCGCGAGCTGTAGCAGGTAGGTTTGTCTGTGAAATGTCATATTAGATTTAGAAAAATATAGAGTAAACATACTACAATGCATGACAAAGTTCTGTAAAATAATATATATCGATTATTTAGGGTTTATGAATATCATGTGAACATGATACTGAGTGAAGGCAATAGTTTTCTTAACATTATTATATCATCAAGAGTCATGATAAGTAGAGAAATCATAGATTGTACTTAAGTTAGGTGAATTCAAGTTGATCCTTACATTAGTTGGATATGTAGAGATGGGGAATTCCTGTGAATATCACGTTCTGGCACTTTGGCAACTACTTGATTGCTTCCCAAGATAATTCCTACACGATTTACTCTCTAACATTCTTTCTAAGTCATGTCAAAGTATAATGTTGCCATGTTAGCCCTTATCCTGCTGATCACGACTATAGTCGTTTTCAATCTGTTTTATTAGCCGACCAAATCACTGTTATTGGGAATTAAAAGTTTAATTTGAGAACAAAATATTGCAAATGTTGATGTTGAAGCACAGATGTTATTCCTATAGAAATATTTCTATTCTTACAGTGCGGGGAATCCCCGCACTGTAAGAATAGAAATATTTCTATAGGTCGTAGACCCATAACATGGGTATTCAAATGAATCAGAAAGAGTTAACTAAGACATTTATGATGATTTCAAATTAAAAAACCCTTTGGTCTGCAAGGTTTTCATAAAAAAATTAGCACTTTAAGGGTTAATAATGATTAAGGTCATACTTAGCGCTCCAAGGGTTATATGACATTTTTTGCAGAAAATAAAAAATGGTAATTTTAATAATAGGGCAATATTTTTTCTATTTGCCACCCACTTCAAGTCATCTTAATCCACTACCAGTCGAGAATTGCAACAGCAATTTGCGACTTGTGGTGGATGAAGCATCACAATGGTAAATTAGGTTGAAAGTGTCAAGTGCCATAAGCAATTCATATTACAAGATGGGATAAAAGTGATAGGAGGATGAGCAGAAAATGGTGAGCATAATTATAATCAGGGTTCACCACAGTGCCGGAAATGCCGGCTGCCCGACCGGATAAAATAAAAAAAAATTATAATTTTTTTTTTTTAGTTCCGTTTTGTGGTGTCCTTCTTTTTGCGTTTTAAAGATGGCTAACTGACAGTGACTGATTTTGTAATTTATTGGCTTTTAGTATCAGTTGTTCATCAGATGAACATTTTTTTAAGAAAAAACGTGCCAGATATTACTTAGTGGGCAACCACTATTAACGCGCTAAGTTAATATTTTTGAGAGAACAACCGGATGATTTTTTTTTCTGTGGGGAACCCTGATTATACTTGTTGTTTTTCTTTTCCAGGAGAAGCAGGGGTTCCTTTTTTCCAAGCCTCAGGCTCAGAGTTTGATGAGATTTTTGTTGGAACTGGTGCTAAGCGTGTTAGACAGCTGTTCGGTGAGTATGTTCTAGATTGTCGAGAATTTTCTGATAAATATTGATTGTTAGCCTGTGCATCAGCACTCTTGTTATAGTTGACATTAGCTGCTGAATTGTTTGTTTCTATTTCTCGCCATTAGAAGCTGTGGTCGCTGACACAATTTCCAGCTTCAAATGACAAAAAATATTTATATTTGTGAAAACTTGTAATTTTACAAATTGATTTATCTGAATAATTAAACACCTACTACAGAATAGTTGTTCAATTTGAGTGACAAATTTTTTGGCTTAAAACTTGGCTGGGAGTCATCAATTTATAGCACTAGCAGTACAAGGGTTTTTACCAGAAATGAATCTCCTTAGCCTTTTCGTAAAACAGATAAGCCAATCTGATACCCTTGGTTTGTCCGGGACTTTTATAAATGATATATTTGACTCAAAATCTGTTTATGGTGTAGTTATAATGACAACTACAGATAATTTCGAACTGGATCAAATTGGACCTTTTACAATAAGCCATAAGATTAATTATAACTGCTGGAAGAGCTCTAAAATTATATCATTAGGAGCAATCTAAAGCTTTTTATTACTGCTAAATCTCTGTTTTGTTGAAAAATATAACAGAATACCCTTTTTATGGTACTGAAACTAAAATGATAAAAATAGAAATATGTTTTTGTTTTGTAGACGCAGCGAAGATTAGAGCTCCATGTGTTATATTCATAGACGAGATAGACACAGTGGGAGCAAAGAGGACGAGCTCGCAAATCCATCCTTATGCTAATCAGACCATTAATCAACTGCTGTCAGAAATGGACGGGTAAGTTACTTAACCTTTTAAGCCAGCAGCATTTTAGATCCATGAAAACAGACTTAATTTCCCTACAACTAGGTTTTTTTGAATGAAATTTCCATGAAACTGGTTTACCAATATATGGTAAGTTTCTTTATTTTTTAACCCTCTTCAAATCATCTTCATCCACTACAAGTTGAGAATTGCGACAGAAATTTGCGGCTTCTAGTGCATGAAGATGACAATAGTAAATTCAGGCTTCAAAAGGTTAACCCTTTCAGCGAGGGGACCGTCTTCATACTGATGTCTGTAAATATGCAGATATTTTTGTATAAACCACGGTTTTATTTTCAATCAACGTCTTAGTTATCTTTTTCTGCTTTTTTCAAATACCTATGATATGTGTCTACAGTCATTATAAATATTTTTAGTCTTACAGAGCGGAGATCGATTCCTGCTCTTTAACGGTTAAACCACGATAATTGTCTATTAGGTTTGTTGTTGGAAGCATAGTGACATGCAGATATAAGATCTTAACTTTTTGATTATTTTACCATGTGCAAAATTGGCATATAATTATTTTGATTCAATTTCTACATGAAGTTTGTGACTAGCTAGCTAAACAGCTTCCAAGTGGGTGAAAATTTTACATTTTAATGCTGCGCTTTGATGGTTTACAAATTTTTAGATTAATATTTCTTTAAATAATCTCAATTTCAATTTGTTATTCACTTTTTTTTAATTGAAGAGGCAGATGCATTTTGATGTGAAAATTCCTTTAAGAATATATTTTGTTGATAGATTCATGCTGAATGAAGGTGTTATTGTTCTGGGAGCGACCAATCGAAGAGACAACTTGGATCAGTAAGTAACATCTCCTCCGGATATTTTGTTAACTTTTATTTTTCTAAATTGTTTTTTTTTTTTAATAATTTGAATCTAGAAATTTTTTTAAACAGAGTTTTGGCAGTCGGCCTTTTTATACAGATATAATAATAATATCTAAACTTGGTAGATTAAAATAGATGGAAATTGAGTTAGCAACTACAGCGTTTTATAAATGCGAAATACTCGCTTGGCACTACAATTCATAAATACAATTTTTTTCACCATTTGAAGCTGGAAATTGCAAAAGCAAGTGCAGCTGCAAATGAATGAAAAATAGGAGAAAACTATTCAGCAGCACATGGAACCCTTAAAGTGCTAAATTTAATAATTTAAATTACCACCCACTTGAAGTTGTGTCTCGCTGCCGCGACCCACAACTTCCAAGTGGGTGAAAATTACACATATTTGTTTAATTTGAGAACAAACATTTGCAAATCCTTATGTTTAAGCACTCGTGTATTCACGATAACAGCTATATATAAGTGATATGCTCAGTTATTACAATGGTCTAAAAGCGACTATAGTCATGCTTAGTGTTGTAAGTGTTAAAGCACTGAAAGCAATGTACTGCCTGTATCACTAGCATTTTACATGTGTTTTAGGGCCTTGTTGAGACCAGGGCGATTTGATGTTGAAGTACGAGTTTTCCCACCAGACCTGAAGGGAAGAACTGACATTCTAGAACTTTATTTGATGAAAGTTAAACGTGGGCCTGGTGAGTAAGAATTGAAATTATGAACACGCATGTTTCACATGGTAAAATATTTGTTCATGATTTCACCATGTTTCATTTTAGCAACATATCGCTTTTTTTAATCAAATTATTTCAAGATTAAATGTTGTAATTCATCAAAATAATCACTGTTGTCAGCTTTCATAGTATTACACTTGAATATCAAAAAAGAAGTAATTTATATTTGAGCCCGAAATTGGAGCACAGATAAACATGTAAAAGTTAATAAAAATGCTCAGAAATAGGTAGCGCTACTTTATATAATTTTATTTTTTACCCACTTGGTATAAACATATTAAATTGGATTTCCAAGTAGCACAAGTGCTAATACAAAGGATTATCCACTTGAGGTTGTGTCTCGCTACTGTGACCCACAACTTCAAATAGGTAAAGATTACTTATATCTGTACAATTTGAATGGAAATATATGTTTAAGGTACAATTTAACCCTTTCAGCACTGGGACAGGACCGTCTTTTCTAACATCTGTAAATGTCAGATTCTGACGTCTGAAGGCTGTTTCCGCTCTGAAAGAATTATAATACAAATGTATTCAAATAATTCGGAAAGAGCTAACTAAGACATTTATGATGATTGCAGTGCATTTTTATACGTCAAAATCTGACGTTCAAAATCTGCATGAGTTCAATCTCAAATCAAACAAATATAATTAATTTTCACCCACTTGAAGTTGTGGGTCGATGTATCGAGACACAACTTCAGGTGAGAAATATTTTAAATAAGATAACTTAGCGGGTCAGATTCTGTCAGATTCTGACGACTAAATTTGATCCCGGCGCTGTAAGGGGTAAAATTCCAAAACTTTGTTTTGTATATGAATAGTCCACAGAAATAGTCCACATTTTCTCTTTCATAATTTGCCATTTATTAACCCTCTCAGCGCGAGGACTGACTTTAGACAGCAGGATCTGACGTGTATTGCAAGAGATTCTAAAGTCAGGACATCAGATTTTAAAGTCGGTCCCCGCACTGAAATAGTAAAGTATTTATAATAGCCTTAGAATAAATATTCTGCCTTGAAGGAGAAATAAATTGGCTGAAAATGGCTATATCCGTGATGAGTGCTTTAACCCTTTCAAGCCTGAATTTACCATTGTCATCTTCATCCACTACAAGCCGCGAATTGCTGCCGCAATTCTCGACTTGTAGTGAATGAAGATGATTTGATGTGGTTGAAAAATTAAAGAAAATTGCCATGTATTAGTAAAACATTTTCAGGAAACTTTCGTTTTAAAACCCTTGGTTGTAGGAAAATTAAGTCGGTTTTCAGGGTTGTAAAATGATGCTTTAATGCATCGTGAGGGCTTAATGGGTTAAACACTGATGTTGACTACAGTAGACATTCTGTGTTTTTATTAGCACCTGTATAACCCCTGATAACGAGCTGTTCACGGTAGAATATGCCTTCATTCTTGAAACACTGGTATATATTGGGACTTGGATTTCACAAATCACATAAATTTTCAGTCATTTGATGTTAGCGAGACACAACTTCAAATGACTGAAAATTTAAATTGAATAGCTCAGTGCTGTAAGGGTTAGGCAGCTGAATTTTCACACTTGATCTGAGATGTTTTGTTTTGTGATGTGATGACCTTCATGTTATACAGATGTTGATGTGGAGCGTTTAGCTCGGGGAACGACTGGATGTACAGGAGCTGATTTAGAGAACCTGGTGAATCAGGCGGCTCTGAAAGGTGCCATGGACAACGCACCCCTTGTCACCATGGCTCATCTCGAGTATGCTCGAGACAAAGTACTCATGGGTAGGTCTTCTCTCTATTGTTCTTCTCAGGGACCTGCCCAGACGTTGGGCAGTGGTGGGCGGTCTGGGCAGCAAAAATGTCAATAGTGTTGGGTGCGGCCGCCCAGCCCCGCCCACCGTAGTTAGAACCCTGGCCTCTGTTGAATCTGTGCTGTATTTTGAATTGCAGTTGTGGCAGTGTTGATTTAATGAGAAAATATTTTTAATTTTTTTTAATTTTCCAAATTGCATTATTTGATAAACTATTTCAGTGTCATTTTATTTGGTTCTAACACAGATGTAGTAGGACAAAAAACTGCTATGCACAACTCTGTTTTTAATGTTTTGTTTGCCAATCAATGTCAGCATGGTTAACGGAAATGAGGTGACTGTTAGAAGATTTGAAAATGTCTGGTCTGAATTGAACAAATATTAGACACAACTTCAAGTGGTTGAAAATTTATATTATTTAATTAGTGCTAAGCAGTGCTAAGCTAATATCTTATATTAGCTAATATCTAATATGCTAATGTGACACTACCATATGTTCTAACAGGACCCGCTAAGAAAACCCGTATTCAAGATGAGGAGACTAATATCTGTACGGCCTACCATGAGGCGGGTCACACACTCGTGGCTTATCACACAAGCGACGCTACCGCTCTACACAAAGTCACTATCGTACCAAGGGGAACATCACTTGGTCATGTGAGTGCATGCTGGGATTCTCTATTATTGGCAATCTTTTTGATCCCTTTCAGCACAGGGACTGTCTTGATACGTTGTCTGTAGACATCAGATTCTGACGTAGCAAGAGGGCCCCCATACTGGAAGAATTAAAATATTTCTAATGGCCGTAAGCCCATAACGTAGCAGAGATGCCAAGTCTCGAATTTCCCAGAATTCTTCCAAATTTTTACCGTTGTTTCTGGTCTACCGAATTTATCTATGAATCTCCCAGATTTGACATATTTATATATTTTTTCTAACTCGATAAAAGTTCTTTATTTCATCTTGATTCTGCAAGAACACCTTACCGACGAGCTAATATCGTAGCCGTCTGTGGTTTATATTTAAAATTGCTGAAGTTCGCCAGGGCCACCTGGTGGGTATGAATAAATATTGACGAAGCCTCGGAAAATTATACTAACTTATGCGAGCCGATTTCCCAATCGGGTTTTTTCCTTAATTCCAAAATGACGCGCCCTGTATTTGAACATTATTGATGTGTTGGCTATTCGTTCTATGATTGTTGAACAAATAGTAAGAGCCAAAGTAAATACATAATAAAAAATGATTAAACAAATTTATATTTCTTAAGTGATATACTTATAAAAACATTCAATAATGAGAACTTGATAAAATTCGATGTCAAACATTGAAGTGAAAGATAGTCAAGTAAGTTGTTTACATCCAAACCTGCTAACGGAAGCGCTGACCAACTGGGTAAGATTGTAAGACTGTCTGTGATTGGTACGTGAGGGAATCTCCCAGCCAATTATGATATCTGTTACATATCGACACACCTCATGCATTTACTAGCATTACATGACGGGAGATGTGGGCAAAATGGCCCTAATTGACAAGTTACGAAGGGAGCTACATGGACTGTTTCGTGAAGTCCTCGTGCGATTAATCAAACACACTCTGCTCATCTCTAAAGAGCTGTTGGGTGTCAAAGCCAACTAGAAAGACGACCTAGTCCTAGATCTGGTGATCGTCCGGACAGCATGTATTTATAACGGCTGTTCAGCATGGTGGGCAAGAACAAGACCGACTTCAGGCCGAACCTATCCAACAAGGCACTGGAGCCGCTGCTCGTACAAAAAGTGGACAACCATCAGCTGATTCCTTGCTATAAGAGAAGCCATACAAAAGAGCTCCTGGTCAGGGCCAAAAAGGCCACAACACACGCTGTGCAGCCAGTCGAGAATAAGCACAACTGAATAGAACATAACCAGAAATTTTACTCCGCAAACATGCTGTTGATCATGTTGTAAATGTCAAAAATGAACATTTTATTTGCCTGTTCAAAGTGATAAATTTCATTCAAAACACCCTTCAGAGGCCACCAAATCAAGTCTTCAATTAAAAAAATTCCTGGGGGAGGCCCGCACTCCCCCAAATAGAGGGGGACATCTCCAGCTCTTACTCTCCCCCCTCGCCGCTACGCTGCTGGGCGCTCCGCTTCGCGGTGCTTCATGACCATTGTTATTAAATTTTCCTTCCACCAACTTGGCATCTCATTTAGGATGATTTCAAATTGGAAACACCTTTGGTTTATGTGAAAATATGTCAGCGTTGTTTGAAAATCCCAATAATGTATATTTTTTTTCTGCAGACTTCCATGGTACCAGAGAAGGAGATGTACAATCAAACCAAATCACAGCTGCTGGCTCAGATGGATGTGGCTATGGGAGGACGTGTGGCTGAGGAATTAACATTCGGTTCAGACAAAGTAACTACAGGTAACAATGCAGCATTCTTATAAATGAGAGCAATCTTGTCCCTTTCAGTGCGGGGATCAACTTTTGACGTCTGAATCTGATCCCCGCGCTAAAAAAAACAATTGCATAATTATAATGGCCGTAGACCATTTTTTAGCCCGCCTTTTAATTTTAATTAAAGAAGGTGTGCTATTGCAATTGAAGTTCGACAGCGTCGCCGTTAACATTTGCTTGTGGGCACGATAACTTGAAACTTGTTACCCATGTTACTAATCACCAGTTATCGGACAAGCTCAATAATGGCTGGAAAAATATTGCAGATTTATTGTGATTTTTAGCTGAGACCTAGCAGCTCTATAAACGCCGTCGTCTGTCTTGTCGCCTGCAACACTTTGTATCCAAGCCATATAGTGAAAGTTTCTCAACCAATCAACTTCTAACTTGGCACTAACACTCATGGGGGTTAGGGCCAGACCTGATTAGTTTTTCACGAAAATCGGCCCTCTGGTGCCCAAAAAACAGATGAAAATCAGCCAAAATTAAGGTTTCCGGACACTAGTGTGAAAACTTTTTGACCAATCAACTTCTAACCTGCCACTAACACTTATGGGGGTTAGGGCCAGACCTGGTTAGTTTTTCATGAAAATCGGCCCTCTGGTGGCCAAAAAACATATGAAAATCAGCCAAAATTGAGGTTTCCGAACGCTAATGTGAAAAGTTTTTAGCTGCGGCCTAGCAGCTCTATAAACGCTGTTGTCTGTCTGTCTGTCTGTCGTCTGTTGTCTGTAACACTTTGTTTCCGGGCAAAATAGTCAAAATTTCTCAACCAATCAACTTCTAACTTGGCACTAACACTTATGGGGGTTAGGGCCAGACCTGATCAGTTTTTCACGAAAATCGGCCCATTATAGGCTCTCTGATGGCCAAAAAACATATGAAAATAGCTGAAATTGATGGTTTCCGGTCGCTAATGTAAAAAGTTTTTGACTGAAGGACTTCTAACTTTACAATTGCATTTATGGGCATGATCTGCAGAACTGATTAACTTTGTGAGGATATCGGGCCATTTTTGGAACTGATTTGTTTTTCAGGAAAATCGTCGCAGCTACCAGATCCCTCCGATTTGCTCTTGTTGACTAATCAACTTCTAACCGGGCACTAACACTCATGGGGGTTAAGGCCAGACCTGATTAGTTTTGAACGAAAATTGCCCCATTATCTGCCCTCTGGTGGCCAAAAAAACATAAGAAAATCAGCGAAATTGAGGTTTCCTGATGCTAATGTGAAAAGTTTTTGACCAATCAACTTCTAACCTAGCACTAACACTCATGGGGGCTAGGGCCGGGCCTGATTAGTCTTTCACGAAAATCGACCCATTATCAGCCCTCTGACGGCTTAAAAAATAATAAAAATGGCCGATTTCTTGCGATTTTTTGCTTTTTACGTAAATAATTTGACCTTGTGGGCGCAATAAATTCATTTCAATAATGGCAGCAGGCTATTGTGTAGTGCGCTCTTGTTTTACTTTTTATTTACAGTTTGTTTTTTGATATTTTATTTACAGGGGCGTCATCAGATTTCCGCACAGCCACAGCTATTGCCACAGCAATGGTTAAACAGCTTGGTATGTCAGAGAAGGTGGGTGTACGAGTATTCTCTGATGAGGAATCAGACACCGGCCTCTCCTTACTCAGAATAAATGACATCAGCCAGGCAACCGCCGATCTGGTCGATAATGAAATCAAGAGATTGCTACAGGTAATGTATTACGGAAAAATTAAAAAAACGGGGCCTTTTCAAATATATATGCTAATACATTGACTCAACTTGAATCAACTTACTGTAAGTACAATTTTAAACCTACGAATAAACCTAGTTACTCACATCAATGGCTTTTCATCAGATCTTCAAGAATTTTTTTCTGAACACTCTCTGATGGATTACCGTAGTTTTTTTCAAAACATCAGTTAGTTTGCTTAATTAAATATCTAAGATGGCCAACTTGGTCTCTATGGTTTATACAAATGTATTTCAGTGCTCTAAGGGTTTAATTTCTTTTTTTTCAGGAATCTTATGATCGTGCCAAGACAATACTGAAAAACAACCAAACACAACACAAAGCACTGGCGCAAGCCCTTCTTAAATATGAGACTCTTGATGCTGATGAAATCAGATGTGTCGTGGAAGGCAAAAAGCTGCATCGTCCTCTCACCCCTGTCTATCCTGCAGCCGGCAACAAGATGAACCCACAAGCCACAAAACAACCTCTGCTCTCCTGATGCCTCAACCTGACAATATAGACTGTGTGGTGTGATAAAGACATAAAAACACAGCATTGGCTCAGTGCTGGGCCGGTGATTTATATGTTGGCCCAGCATTCACCCCCTAACTCCCTCATGTTTATACATGTGCATTCCCAGTGGGGTATGTAGCCGCTGTAGTGAAATACCGGTTGCAAGCAACAATGTCTTTATTATATAAATGTAACAAAAACTTAGGCTACGCAAATTGGATGATTTATGTAACCCCTTATGAGCTTTTGTAATCTATTGTAATGTTTTGAATTGTTGTGCAAATTTGATGATTTTCTAGAATCGTATTTTATGAAATTATTTATAATCATCAAGACTTTTATTCTCACACATTATCAATACTGCACTCTGGTTGTTACATACTTACTGGATGTGACGTGACATATTGTGAAACAAATTACCAGTAGTTGCAATTAAATTGTATTCTATATGATACAATTTTATACATACAACTATGCTGCTATGCTCGCCTAAATTATTCTACTATTTTTAACCAATATCAGAAATACTGATTAGAGTAGATTAGATTCAATGTGAAGCAAGGGCAGGTAGGACCTACTATTGCGCCGCATTGAACCAGACTTATTCAATTATCTCCCAGGAAAGTTTACCACAATTCAATTTACTAATTATACTCTGTGCCTGAAATAACCAGTAGTGCATGTTTTTAGTTGATTTCTCCATCAATTATCAACCTATTTTTGTGAAATTTTGCAAACATTGTTTTTCAACAATCTCAATGTCCCTGAAAATGTCATGACATTACATGCAGTATTTTAAGTTAGACCATTTGTAATGTAGTAAATTGCAATATATTACGTTCCTCTATGGACCTATGAAACAAGATTTGTTTGAAACCCTGGATTTAATTAAAGGTCTAATTTTTGAAATACTGAATATCATTTTGTGAATTTCTTGGAGCAGTTAGGATCAGGCTAAAAATAACCTTTGCAAAATTGACTGAGAAATCAGAGAAAAGCATGCGCTACAAATTTACCTAAACAATTGACGCCCACAGTATGGTGTAGTCTAATGAGAATAAACAGCAGGGTGTTAGGAGGGTGAAGCCAATGTTGATTCAGAATCTTGTATTACGTATGTGTTACAGTCAACTTGATGTGAGAAACCATCCACAAAAAAGTGTTGTAATTGTCTGGAAGTATGTGTAAAATATAGCGATAGTCTTGCAACACTGCCAATTGTCTAAGTTTTGGAGTTTAAATTTTTCCCAACTTGGAAGTTCTGTTTCCCTAACATGACCCACAACTCCAAGAGGGTGAAAATTACTCGTATTTGTTCTTTCATTTACGCCAACATTTAACCAAAGATGTCTTTCCCTTGTGCTGAGTAAAATTGAACAGAAAACTCATTTAGGGAATATTTAAATAGCTTGCATTGTATGTGAGGTTATCTTTCAAAGCGATGGTTGCTCATAGTAGGTTCTACTGTGGTACACAAATGTCATTGACATGTGCATGTGTTCCGCTGATGATTGTGGAACAGTTAGTTGTGTTCCTCTGGTGATGGTGGAACAGTTGTTTTGTTGATAGTATTTGCCCATAATCCACCATAAAGGGTGGACAATAACGCGCTCTGTTGTATAACGCGGTATGTTTGTACATTTTCAAGCCCCTCACATTTTTCTATTTGTTTCTGTTATATCAACCATGTCAGCCATAGTGCTGTATATAGGAGTAGCATACAGTATATACAGCACTATGACTGTCAGTGTACGACATGTACGACATGTATATATTAATAAGGGATGACTGAGTTCTCTTCATTACAATTATATATTACCAATGTGCATTTATGAGAAATCATTAATTAATCATTGATTTGTAATGTATAAATCTCTTGTGATGACAACTTCAGGATAATATTCGTCATAATATAAACAGAAAAGCTCATAAATCCGTCTCTTTTTTTAAATTCCCAGTGACTTTTTTTAAATGGTATTGTAATGAAAATGGCCAAGCTCGTTATGCTTCATATTGCATGGATCTAGATTCCTACCATTATTCAGCCATTTCAGTTCAGAAATGTTAAACCAGTGATGTTTTAATGTTGGGCCAGCATCATAAATAGTAACCATAATTTTATCAATGGTGACAGAATTTCTTTCACTGGAATGTTTTAACACTGTACTTCCCAAACATCCTGTGTTGACTGGAATAATGGGGAAAGCAAAAAATCCAGCGGTTAATAATAAAAAAAATGTATTTTCAATGTCTATTACATTAACACTTATAATATTAGCTGAATTATGTTTGTTTTTTGATATTGTTCTGTTCGAATTTATTCATTGTTTTATAATGCACACTTTTTTACTGAACCTTCCAAGCTATTTTACTAAACAGCTATTTGCTCCCAGCACCTTTGCTAGATATCATTAATTTTGGTTATATTGCTGTCTGTACTTTCTATATTGATATATGATATAGTAATATATCGATGTTTGTATGGTGATATACTGATGTATTATTGTGTACACTATATATTGATTTGTATTCATATAATATGTCAATATATTGGTGTGTATGCATGCAATATATAGATATTGTAACTACATTTTAAACTCTCAATTCTATGTTCAACTCTTCATCATTTCTCATTAAAGGAATCTGGAATTATTGCTGCATTTTTCATTCGAAATTAATGAAACATAAACATAACTTATATTTTATTGGGTTTCCTAGTCAACTATTACAACACAATCATAAATATCATTGTAAATGGGCATTTCATTTGTGAAACATTTATTTATAGTGTTTCTCTGAACTGGATAATTGACAGCCATCTTTATTTATATCTACAGAATCATGCAAAGCCCTTATCCATTCCTAATAATCTTGTTCCTGATAATCTGGTTGAATGTTCACAAAATTTCACTATGAAATTCATAATATTGGTTTCAATTTGATATTTTTGCATATTTTACTGCAGATAGAATCATTCTGTCGTAAAATTGTGCCAAAACTAGACTTGGAATTTACTTAAGTATTTACTTTCGTAAATTTTCACTCAGGTTAACTTTTTAATTAGCGGAGGAAAGCTTGCTATAAACAATCGTCTATTTTCAACATGTTGTCTGTCTAGCGCTCTTGTTGTTTCTGTTTTCTATGAGATTTTTGAATCCCTCTTAGTGATTTAAATGATACCATAGAAAATTTGACTTTATTACTTTTCATCAGTATTTTCAGAGCTCGCCACAACACTGTACATGTATCACACACAGCCTCTCCCACTTGAAATCACATCAAGTCCTTGACAGCTTGTAAACCTTTGTGATTTTTCTGTTGAACTCTACGGTCAGATTTTGTTGTATAAATATCTAGGTGATTTTTTGTAAATATTGTACAAAACGTACCATGAAAATAAACGCGCTATATCACAGTGTTTTTCTTCTTTATTTCTGGCTTCACAAAACAAAATCAGTATCAGCGATGCAGAGATTTTTTAGCTACAGCGTTACTTGACAGAGAGAGCTATTGCATTATCTCCTGAGATTCGCTCAACGGATTCAGGGCTGGTACATGTGGTTTAAAACTTGGAAAGTGCTTGATAAATGCATCTTCATCTATCAAGTTGTCTGGTAACGGCAGACTCCTTGATATAACGCATAATGCTATGACTATACGCCCCGTTTAGCACCCATCTTCAAGACGTTTCGCCCCCGTCGCCTTGACGACTTGTCCCAGTTTAAGACGTTTCGCCCCCCCTGTGAGACGTTTCGCACCCACGGAAGACGTTTCGCCCCCTATGTGAGACGTTCCGCCCCCTATTTAGACGTTTCGCCCCCCATTGAGACGTTTCGCCCAGGGTTCCCCACAATGCCGGAAATGCCGGCAACCCGACCGGATGAATTTTATGCCGACCAGCATGTAATAGGTCCCATCCGGCTGTTATCCAGCTGGTAGATTAGCCAATATGCCTGTCGCCAGTGTCATACCTCTGGTGTCATACTGTGTTGGTTTAGCGATCAGCGTGTCCGTGTAAGACTGGTGTGCGCGTATATTGCCGGTGTACAGTGAACACAAAATGTACACATACACGTGCTACTCCCCCTCCCCCCATAACCCCCTCGCTTTTGGCCACCCGTCATGGGCTGTATGCTAAATAACATAGATGTCCCAGCAGACACGAGACATCGACCCAATGTTGGTCTACCGTCTACGACGCTGGCCCAGCATTGGACCAACATTGGGTAGATGTCTCGTGTTTGCTGGGAAGCAGAGCTGACAGCAAGTGAGTGTTATGTCACAGTGTTATGTCACGCTAACAGCGCTGAGCCGGCATTGGCGCGACGCTGGGGGAGCTGGCAGTACTCGAGAGTGTGATAACAGCGTTGACGGGCCAGCACTCCTTAGCGTTGCCAGTCACCACGACACGTTGTCACTCAACAAATTACACTTTGCTGAGTGAGTGATAGGCCTACTAACTACTATACTTTGTTGTGTCTTGATGAAAAAATCTTTGATTTTTTTATCGCGCGCCCGCAACAGTAAACATATTATTACGCTGCTCGCGCGCTAAGTTAAGATTTTTGTGAGAACGACCGGATGATTTTTTTTTCTGTGGGGAACCCTGGTTTCGCCCCCTAGGGAAAATGTTTCGCCCCCTCTCTAAATTAAGACATCTCGAACCCTTGTGTGAGACATTTCGCCCCCGTTCTCATAGGACGTTTCGCACCCTAGAGAAGACGTTTCGCCCCCGTTCTAATAGGACGTTTCGCACCCCAGAGAAGACGTTTCGCCCCCTACCCAAATTATGATACCTATCCCCTATATATATTTCTAAAAATAAATAATCAGCCTTCAAATTTATATACGTTAATGTAATACAACTTAAAATATTGCAATAAATTATTTATGTTCCAAGTTTAGGGCGGCGATCAGATCGATAGTTCAATAAATTAAAGTGGCTGGATGAAGGCTAGGAATGAAAACGGTAAGTGATAGTAAAATGTATGAACAACAAGGTAGCCTAAGTGGGCACACACACGTCTTTCCTAATAATAAATGGGACGACAATCTTCTCAATTTTATGCTGTTTTATGATTAGGGTGCGAAACGTCTTTTTTAAAATTGAATATCATGATGATTTATGAATAGCAAGAGAAACGTCTTTCCTAATTATGAAAAGGGTGCGAAACGTCTTTCCAAATTATGACCATAGGGGGCAAAACGTCTTTGTGATTAGGGGGCGAAACGTCTTTCCTAAATATGATTTGTGGGCGAAACGTCTTTCTGAGATATGGTTTGGGTGCTAAACGTCTTTCTGAAATATGGTTTGGGTGCGAAAAGTCCTTCTGAAATATGGTTTGGGTGCGAAACGTCTTTCTGAAATATGGTTTGGGTGCGAAACGTCTTCCTGAACTATGAAGACGGGGGCGAAACGTCTTTCCTATTTATGGGGAGGGGGCGAAACGTCTTTCTTAAGTATGAGTTGGGGGCAAACGTCTCACTAAAAAATGGTGCGAACTGACTATGAAAAGTCTGTGTACCGACCTTCCACACCGCAGACAGTGAACAGGTGACGTCATAATGAATAGTCATGTTGCTCGCACCCCTCTTTTTTGTACAGTTTTCACACACACCTGTTGTCAAGGTCAGACCAGTGGTCTGACCGTCAGAGGAGATGCGGCAAGATGGAGAAACGAGATATTTAGTAAACCAGAATTGCCTCACATTTTGACAAAGTATCCCCATTAGAAGTTTATTTATCAGGTGTTTTTTCGTAGTGTTGCTGCACTATAAAATCATTTTGTACTCGTATTACTGGGAGGGTGGGCGGGGGCCCTAGGGTAGTGGTTAGCACCGCTGCCTTTCACGCCAGAGTTCGGGGTTCGATTCCCGGACTCGGCGGTTTGAAAGAAGCAAAAATGTTTCTTCCCCATCCACGTGTGAAAGTCAGTATTGCGGGGAGCCTCCGTGACCGAGAGGTAGCGTGCTCGGCCTCAGACCGCCAGGGCTCGAATTTCGAATCCTGTGTCTGGAGGACAGCGTCATCTCAATCATCTCACCATCCTCAGGAGGTTCTCCTGGCCCAGTTTAGCCTATATGTGCACAAAGGTGGCCTAAAGCCCGATTCATTTCATTTCATTTTTACTGGGAGGGTCATTACCCAGCAAACACAAAACATCTCAATAATATTTATACAATGTTGGACCAACATCGAAGACGTTGGGCCGACGTTGTATGAATGTTATACAAATGTTTTGTGTTTGCTGGGTTAGGCATCTGTTCCGAGTGTTGCATATTGTATCTCGCTCAAGGTCAGAAACTAATTATAATATTTTCGAAGCCATGATAGACAATCATGGAATTAGATGTTCCAATAAAATTATAAAGTTTAATAGGATAAAACATAAACAAAACAGTTGAATAAGTATTATGTGAAACTCGAGAGCCTTGACCTCTGAAATTTTCACCGAGCTGGCTAATACAATGAAGTATGGGGGAGGGGTGTTATATAACTTCATTTTCACCGAGTTGCCATTCAAAACGCTTTCTGGTGACGTCACTGCGTTTTACAGAATTGGTATCTCAGAATCCATAAAATTTCGAAATGATTTATATAGAAGAATGCGGATGAGCTCACCGGAGAGCTAGGTACATAATATACTTGCAGTTAATTTACATACTTATAATAAAATATTAAGAAGAACAATTAGACTTGCTAAACGGAAGTATTACCATAATATTTTTAAAAAGTATAGTAACAATGTAAAACCAACAGAAATAAATATTATGCTGCATAAAGCCAAAAATAAAAATTCCAGACTTTTTTTAATTGGACGGAAATAAGATATATGATAAACAAGAGATAGCCAATAAATTCAATTCATTTTTTACGAATATAGGTCCCAGCCCTGCAAATAATATAAGAAATGTCCCCAATAAACGTTTCAGTTATTATTTAACATTAAAACCAGAAGTAAACTTAAATTTTAAACCTGTTACAGAAACAGTTGACAAAATCATAACCAATTTAAACAGCAAAACTAGCTTTGGAAATGATGGTATATCAACTTTGATATTTAAAGCAATTAAACATATTATGAAGCCATTAGCTATATTAATCAATCAAACCCTCAAGAAAGGCATTTTTCCCCAAAAATTAAAAACAGCTAAAGTAGTACCGATTTACAAAGCAGGTGATGATAATATGTTCACTAATTACTGTTCCATATCACTTATTACATCTGCTTCGAAGGTTTTTGAAAGGGCTATACACGACCAACTCTATTCCTATTTTGCTGACAAGTCAACCATTTATAAGCAAAAGACAATATGGATTTAGAAAAAATCATTCAACGTAATTAGCTTGGTTAGAATTAACTGAGAAATTATATGGATTAGTGGATAAAGGTAATATACCTAATGGAGTATTTATGGATCTTTCAAAAGCCTTTGATACATTAAATCACAATTTTTTTTATTTAAAACCCTTTTACGGGGTATCAAGACATTGCATTTTGTATTTAATATTAGTGATATTATTAACTCTAGTATTGTTTTTTAATTCATTTTGTTTGCAGATGATTCTACTCTAATTACTACAATAGATATCCATGATACAGAATTTGAGAAAATGATAAATAAAGAGTTAAGAAAAATGTAATTATGGCTAAAATTAAACAAACTATCTTTAAATTTTGCGAAGTCAAATTTACTGTTTTTGCACCAGCCAAAAAAAGAAAATATCTATTCCAGCAACAGAAATAGAAGATACTAAAATAAACTGCAAAAATTATGACTTTCTTAGGATTTGAAATAAATCAAAATGTTACCCACCTGGAAAGATCACATAGAAAACAGCTAAAAAAAGAGCGATTAGATTGTTGTGTGACAAATGAATTGTTCTGAGTCTGTACAGCATGGTACGGAAGCACTAGTCTACAGCAATTATCCTCCACGAGTCTGGCCATAATCATTGCCGATGGCGTACCCTGGTTTCGTCATCTCAACGTGGTGCCAATGCAGCTCCTGTATCAGCGATGTTGGCCAAATTCAAAATGGCCTACTTACGGCCATTATTGACTTAACATGCATAATATTGGGAAAACTGTGCATGATAGCTGCACCATTACTATAAAACAAAATGTGTGGTTTCAGGGAGGGATATGCCCTGAAAAATTAGAATGTGCAAATTTAAAATATCTGCGATTTTCAGACTAGACAGGTTCCGGTTTGGAAAAGGTTATCCGGTATTGTTTTGAGTGTAATTATTTACGGCCCAAATAATCATTACGGTGTAATGTTAGATAAGATTCTGATTTGTTCATGGTCCGTTATGTACAGGTTGCACTGTATTTGATTGGTATTCCCTGGCGCTGATATATGAAGGGTATGTTCTGTGAGTTATTGTTTGGGGGTACGCTCTGCTGGAATAAGTTCACATAGGCTTGGATTGGCAGTGTCGACTGAGCCTACACAGGTGACAGTCAACTCGTACCCATGTCAACTCGTACAAGCAATAGATGTCAACTCGTACCACAAGTAATGTCAACTCGTACCCAAAAAGGTAGCTGCTAGGTATCAGATGACAGTACGAGCTGACATCTCATATCACACAACATATGTCAACTTGTACCCATGTCAACTCGTACCCATGTCAACTCGTACCACTAATAGATGTCAACTCCTACCATCATTTGATGTCAACTCGTACCATAGTTAATTCCGGAGGATAATGAATGTAGGCTATACATAAGAGCCTGTTTGGTTTGTGTTATCTATGTACTACATGTGTTAGGGAATGTACAGCTTGCAATTAAATTTAATCTAATGATATCCCCATATGAATGATAACATATACCTGATGTCATCTTACAAAGTGTAACTGGAATTTTTTTTAAATGAATAGGGTTTTGGGCTGTTTTATTATGGCAATGTCATTTAACATGATTCTAATTCTGTATGTGATACCAAGTATATGGTCGTGTGATTTTAGTAAACTAACTATTTTCAAGAAGTTATATTCTTGCTATTTTGTATATATAGCCTACATGTACATATATCATTTTTATGACAAAAAATATTTTCAATTATGTCAATAACATTTCTGTTTGTATGTCTCCTACCTGTGCACAAATATTGAATCATAACGAGTGAGCGTGTAGAAACATTTTTGTTTCTTTGAAACGTGAGGGCTAGAGTGGGGTTCGAACCTACGATCTCCAGCTTTCCAATGCACCAGGGCCCACCCTGTACATGGACATGGTTCTACATATGTTACCTATAAATCATAGGTCATTTGGTATCACAAACAGAATAAATTTAACTAATAACACTTGAGAATTATGTGTGTTTTAATGCACTGATATGTTTATGAATTGATACGAACTTTTAATATTTTATTAATCAATTATTTTGTTACAATATTTGTTTTTAGAAAAAAATAGTGTAAAGTCTATATTTATGCAAATATAAGCAAAACAACCGGATATCGCAGTGAAACAGGGACTAACATTGTTCTGGCTGATAATTTTTTTCTGTTTCGATTATGCTTGGCTGGTTCCACTATGGTTATATCTGGGCGGATGTGGAGCTCTCATCTTTGTGTTTTTTTGTAAAACATAAAATTCAAAATGGCTGCCATGAAATCACTGAAGTAATGTTTTGAGAAACAAACCATAATATTTTTTATCAGGAACAACAATAAAACAAATCCTAAAATCATTCTACATCATGATAATGCCTAAAATGCTACGATAGGCTTTATTATATATATTCCCAAGAAAATTACGTACCGGCATATCTATTCATTATACGTGTGTAGTAAGACTACGCATCACCCATCAACATAACCAACTGCATGATAGGTTAGAATATGAACCAATCGATCAGCATGGTTTAATTGTTCAAATACACTGAGGGTCTCCTTCCGATGGAGGCTTTATAATGTCATCGCAATGTCAAATCAAATCTTAATAAATTAATTCCAGTCTGGTATATTTTGCGCATAATTCTGAATTGCAAGACGTCAACGGCGCAACTAACACTTCTGGATGCCAAAATGTTAAATAATGTCATGTTACATACTAAATTAGAATAGTGGAAATATAACTGAACTAGTTTTTATATTTAGATATTTATACAGGTGTGCATAGGTATTAATAACTCGGTGCTATATATAGATTATTTGCAAAATGTCAACAACAAGGTCATACCAGACTGGGTTTTTTTCCACTCGTGCACTTGCACGCAAAAAGTGATGTTTTACACACTAATGGAAAGAGGTAGGCCTATGCTAACGAAAATGAAGATTTAGATTTAGATACCAAGGACAACTTAAAGTCATTGCAAAGTCCAATAATAACTTGTGGGGACAAGCATGGGTCTCGTTCGCCAGGGGTCGGCATTTGACGAGAAGCCGCCCCCCCCCCCCGGTGGGCTCTGCCGCAGCTAAGCCACGCAGTCCACAGGTTCCACTCATTCACTTGCGATCTACTCAGGGAGCAAAGCGGACCTGTTGTCCCTCTCCTCCCCGCAGAACTTGCTACGAGGCAGCCGCCGCGTTCAACATTCCATCACTACCCATCTGAGCCAGTGCACGGCGTTATGACTTATGTTTTATAATAAAGCATCAAGACCATTATGGAGTCAATGTCAAGTTATTTATGTACCGTCGCCCAGACGGAAATTGAAATAAGATAAGGAACTTCGATACAATTTACTTGTGCTATTATTGGTGACCCTACAGTGAATTGAATATGCCCTTCTGGAGTCAGCAACTGCAGACACACGACAAGAACGTCTGATTTTTTAGTGTCACTGACACTGTCACCACATATAGATCTACTTGTCCTATTATTGGTGACCTCCGACGTTTGACCGACTGATCTGGATGATTGTCACCACGCAGCCACAAGACTAAGTCTTGTCCTATTATAATATTGGTGACCCACGACCCTAGATCGACCACGCACCTTCTTCAGTCAGATCTACACTTCAAAGCAACCAAACAACAGTTCAAAGCCATCGGCTTTGAGCCAGCAAGGATAGTTTTAAAATTAGGGGATTTTTTTCAAAAATGACACATCATTTTTTGCAAGGTAGACCGTCTACGTGATGATTGTAGGTCAAAAATAATAATATGCCAGTGAGGTTATTTAGAAAGGTTATCTGAACAGAGGTTTTCGCGTTTTGGCTGAAACAGCGAAAAAATCGATAGATTTTTCTAGAAACCCACGTGGTTTCAAGAATTTTCACGATGGTGGATTTTGCAGAAATCCAGTCTAGACAAATTCATGTTGGACGGAATAGTATACTTTCATAAATTATAACGGATTTCAATGTTATTTTCTCAATTACGCCACTGCCGGCGACTGAGAAAATAATTTTTTGAAATTTTTGTCTTTTAAACCGTTTTGACACCTCATTCGGGTGACGCGGTTTTCATGAGAATACCCGCCATATTGTTTGTGCTAGGCCTATACACAAAATATTTTTACGGATCAAAATGATGCCTTGACTCAGATAGCTTTTAAATAGGATTAGAGCCACTTAAAACTGTTCGCCTGAAATATATGTGAATAAAAGGTCTTATTTGGTCTATAAATACATCATTGTTAGGAATGTAGGTCGACATTTTATGACTGTAATCATAATTTTTATTTCAGTGGCAGCAGCGTTATTTTAATGTGAATTGGTAAGAGGCCGGCATCTTGGCAGCTGGTCACCCTAAACTTTAGCTCAATTGGCTGTCGCATAGCCTCACTTGTTCCCTCCTACTCGTCATGCATTGCAGCATCACCCCATCAGCTCAGATCGGCATAATTAGCATAAATTAGGCCCCCATCTTGAATCAGTGGCACGCACGGCAAATGCGGCTCACATGTCAGGACCACATAGCCCTACACAGCGTCTGGAAATAACGTTTAGACAAAAATAATTTTTTTCAAAATATCTCTCTCAGTCAGGAAAGAGAGATTGATTTTATTTTAATATGTGTTACTAAATATTGCAAATCAGGTCACACATTGTGTGATATTTTTTGAATGAAAATTTGGTAGTCTACTTTTCCAGACAGTCACTTAGCTGCTAAATATGTTAATGAGTCATGAGCTGATGCGGCACGCCAACCGATCATACGCACACCGCGTGCACAGCACACGGTAGCCAAGGCACACACCACCCTACAGTGTGCCGCTACGCATACAACCCACACATCATACAACTGTACAGTCTACATCGATGGGCACTAGTCTACACGCACCCATACAAATCAAAGCGAGCGACCGATTCGAACATCGATAAGAATAATTTCGAAGGTGAACATTTAAAGAAAAAAGGGATGTTCATTATGGGATAGACATCTGTCAGTCAAAAATTTCAACAAATGATTCTATAAATTAAATCGAACTGTACACGCATAATACAGTCACACTCAGCCTATTTTTATGAGAACGACGTTTTTTTTCGGGATGGGCAGGATTTGATTATTTCTTATTAAAACTAAATTTGAGACTTGACAGTTGAACTACGCCGACTACTTTGATACATTGTGTGTTTTTCGACTTGTGCTGAATTTTTTTTTCCACACGGGTCGAATTACCAAATATTATTGCCATATAGCTTAGAATAGCAATTTAGCATTTACTCTGGCATTTTTGCATACAGTTCACGACCTACAATCATGACGATTTCAATGTATTATTTGTGAAATAATTTATTGCATCAACTCGATTCATATAGCAGCAGACACTTCTGAACCGAACCATCACGATTTCAATGTATTTGTATGCTTATGCCTAATAGTTTAATGTAATAGTCTACACTGTAGCACGTTTTTTGCACAGCAGCGAAACTACTCAACTGAACTTATATTTTACTCTACTCAGCGTCCCAGCAGTTTACAACCAGACCCTAGTTTCACGAACCTACTTCAAGTATCAGCTTCATCATATTTTAAGAACTTTTTTCGCTGTGCACTGGTTTTTTGGATTGAACGCGGCGGCAGCCACATTGTGGCTGGGTGGCTGAGATGGTGAGAGAGGCGTCACTACAACGTTCAATAAATAATGGCAACGCCTCAGTAGACTACTGTTACTCACTAACTGTCAGTACAACACAAGAGAAGATTGTGTGAACTTTAATTACCAGGCATAATATAAATGTATGCCGAATCAAACCCGCCCAAATATGCATATTTAGCCACATAGGCCGCAATTTGAGTGTTTTACTAAATAATCATGTCAAATATAAACTGTTTTTACGTCAAACGCTTTTGACAGACTGTCAGATTCTGACAGGCTAGTGTCGAGTATTCTGATTTCTGTGGACAGATGGCATGCTGTATCTGCACAATTTTTTGTCATATGCTGCTCACACATACAGGCAGTCAGCACAGACTATGTAAGTCTACGCCACTCAGTACGTAACTACAGCTTTACAGAATGTCTACGTGCAGTGTATTACAACTGCCGCCACGCCCAACTTGCTTGAGGTTAACTGGTATAACCACAGGGAATTCCCCTAGCATCAACTTTTAACGACACAGATTTTTTTAATACAGACTACAGCCTTCAATAATGACATTCAAGCTTCAAGAATCAGTACCAGCCTAATTAATTTCAAAAGAACTTTCGTCAACTTGCATTTTTTAAATATTTTTTTCAGACATTCCAGATTTCAACAGTTATTTTAAATTTAATAGTACCTACCTGCACCGTTAAACAGTAGCCTACTAGGCTTGACGAACTCTAATATATCATCATCCTGCATTTTTTTTTCTGTATTAGCTATAATTAACCAGCTAGTCGATATTGGTGCCCTGAGAGTCTGCAGCTTTCATTGTCACCAACTACAACCCGATATTGGTTATTTTTTTAGAACTGAATTTCAGGTTTAATGATTTTCTATGATTCAAATTTCTGCAGACTTTTACGATATGCGCATGTGTCTTCCTTTTCTCCGCATGCTCGGGGACAAAGCAGACATATGCGTGTATAGCCTACTTTATTAATATAAAAGTTTAGTCATTGCAAGTGGGCGACACTTGAGCGCATCGCGCCGGTCACGTAGCCGGTCATTTCATTCATGTGACACTTCATGGGACGACTCGTTCCATGTTATACTTCACCCTGAAACATGTTCAAACATGTCTATTGCGACACATCGCAATTATCACTTTAAATCCTATAGTAAGGCACGGTTACGGTAGATGCACTGCGGACACCATCAACCAGTGAGCCCGAAACAGGTACCCAACTCTTAGCATATAATGCAACCCTTGCTACGGCTGATTACACGGTATGACGCCAGCTGTGATCACTCACATTAAAGGCACGGCCTGAGCACGATCACTAGCAATTTTTATTCCACGTGCTAGCGGCCGGGACTTGGGTTTAAATTGCATTATAAAGCTATTGATAAACAAAACGACCTCAGACGTTGAAACGTAATCGCAGCTTCATTCAAGCATATTATTTTCACAAAGCAACCACACGAACGACGTTCGCTACAGTATTACATATACTGCGTTTTTAACGATCACGCACTGCGGCTTTACATCGTTACTATGTTTTAGCATGTGTTGGACGACATATTCAAACACCTGCTCGATTCGTGCGGCTGGTTCTCCCGCTATCAGCGCCAAACCTGCGGGACCAGTCACACGCATTGCACTACTATTACATTGTATCATATGTAATGAACGAAATGTACCCTTTTTAAATGTAATTTACATAATTATTTGCAAAGCATATTATGTAAACGATATAATTATTGCTCAACATGATTGTATTAATTAAATATGAATAGGGTTGGACGACACACGTCCCAGCAGCATAATTTCTGAACACTGGTGTTATGAGGATGGGAAAAGACTTGCCACACACCCACCCTGTATTTTTTGCACTCAGCTATTTTTGTAAAAATGTTGTTTTGGTGCATTGCTCGGATGGGCCCGACGAAACCTCCGCTTTACCCACAAGTTAGCTAGGTTCACACGTTATCACTTAGCCCGGGGTTGATGTGGGGACAAGCATCGGTTTCGTTCGCCAGGGGTCGGCATCTGACAAAAAGTCGCCCCCGCGGCGGGCGCTGCCACAGCTAAGCCACGCGGTCCACACATTCACTTGCGATCTACTCAGACAGGTCCGCTCTGCTCCCTGCAAAAATTGCCACGAGGCAGCCGCTGCGTTCAACATTCCATCACCACCCATCTGAGACAGTGCACGGCGTTATGATTTATAATAAAGCATCAAGAACATTATGGAGTCGAATGTCAAGTTATTTATGTACCGTCGCCCAGACGGGAATTGAAATAAGATAAGGAACTTCGACACAATTTACTTGTCCTATTAAACTAGAATTGGACATATTGTGATGGCAAAAGGTGGAAGTGTCATCTGGATCTTGCATTGCTGTTGTGAAATTCCTGGAATGTAAGTTAGGAGCAGGCCTAATGTATCCTTGTGGTATGTATGTCTGAAAAATTTACTCAACATTTTAGTGTGTTTGAAGTTAAGATGACCTTAAAGGGACTGGCCCAGGCTAAAATCATAAAAAAATCGGTGATTTTATTTCGGGTTCTTAATATGACTATATGATGTAAACATGTACATAGACTAGTACTGCAAATTTTTATAATTTTTGTACTGCACATTCACCAGTTAGACTAGATATAGAGACGAAATTCCTGATTTCTAATTATTGACAACCATGTCAAAAATAGGAAATACGGAATGTGATTTTAGTAACTGCCTTTGGTATTTCCTTGCATTGAAGATAATATTATGTAATATTTAAAAATGGTAGGCCCAATTAATTGAATAATATTTCAGAAATTTTTTGATAATATATATCATAGGGGGCGGGGGCAGAGTCTGAAAATAAATGGGTAAATAAGTGAGCGAATGACTGGGGTATTTGGACACTTTTTTGCACATATAAATTATGACTAAACTGGACCAGGATAACTTCCCGTGTACATGGTGTATTAGAGCTGTACCGATTTCCGTATTTTCAAGAGGTGACACTTTTTGTATATCTAAGGGTATGAAAATCACATGTACTTCATATTCAAGGGTCAATACAATCCAGCTGCACCATGTAATGTGCATAATCGAAGGCTGCTTTGTGTCTCGAACATTACGCCTGGACGGTTGTGTTGTGCAATAAGCAGGGGTTTTAGACAGTGACAGATTGTTTGCTAAAACTTTTAGGCTATCCCGAGAATTGTGTCTATTCAGAAAGGGTGTTATTGTTAAAATCTGTACAGGCATATTAAATGGTATTTGTTCACCCGGAACTGCATAGGGCCTAGTTATTTTTGGCACACAACCTCTAGGACACGTAGCAGATATCTTATGCTATGTTTTTAAATTTTGTTGGTTAAAAAACGAGAAAAATCGAGTTTATTTCTAAAATATTATAGTGTTATCAGTTTTCTCGCCTTCAAAACTATACAAATCGATATAATATACTCATTTTTGTGTTCATTATTTCAAAAGTAAAGGTGAAATAAATAATATCTTGGACACATGGCGGCCATTTTGGATTTAGTCAATTTTCATAGATTTAAAGAGTTAGAAAAAAATGCAAACCCTTTTTTTCTCATCACGATTATGTTCCAAAAGGGAATAAACAAAAAAATCACTTTTAACAAACATTTTGCACGAAAATACATAAGGGCATATACTATTGTTTTTCCCGTGATGCTATAGTCAGTCTGTTGAGGCTGACACTGTCAGTCCTACAGACGATCACAATATAATCATATAATAGGCCTACATCCATGGCGTCGAAAATCAATTGCCATAGGCCTAATTCAACACTGCGTGTGAATTATTATGCTGATATACATAAGCATTGAAATTTAATCTGTATTACATTTGCAACATCACTAGGATAGTTATGTATTCTTCTCTATGATATTAATTTTATTAACATCGGGATACAGATGGTTAACATATGCTGCCAGTAAAACAATCAAGGCGACCATAATGCTTCACTATACATCCTGAGCCGCACCTGATGTTAAGCCATTCTTGGGCCATCGGGGTCCGTGGTGCAATGGTTAATAAGCTGCCTGCATGTCAAGTCGGAGGTCGCAGGCTCGAGCCCCACTCTGGCATTCATGTTTCAAAGAGACAATTTTTTTCTTCCCTGCTCATTCGTAAATCATATTTAATATTGTGGGGAGCCTCAGTGACTATAGGTATGAGGTAAAAACTATTGTGTTTTGACAACGTGTATCAAGAGCTGATTTGGATACGAAATAGTCATGCCTTCAATCGGAAAGCCTGGTTATAAAACGCACCTGGAATTTTATAAACTTTAGGGAATTTTGGACATGCATGTTCGAAATTAAATTTTGTCATTATTTCTCACTTAATTGGTAAATGCGCAACACTAAATTTGAAAAACTTTCTAGTTTATGGACATGTTCACATTCACATACGGCCATATTAAGAAGCCAAGATATAAATACTGATTTTTTTTATGATTCACCCGGATTGTGTCGCTATAAATAAAAAATTATATTTCACCATAATGTGTCTTTGCTTTTTTCAGGTCAGAGGGTTAATTTCTATATCAACAGGGCAATGTTTTGATAACCGTGTGCCGTGATGCAAAATAAGTAGGCCTACTAGTCTACACTAGTCAATGGTGGGCGAATGTCACCGACATTGAGACAGCCACCGCAATCGCAAATTGTACATTATAATGTTGTATTTCACGCTAAAAGTGTATAAATTATATCAATCTGCAATGCCTTCTACAGTCAGGTCGAAGATCAATTTTTAATAATACAAAATTCGATACTTTTGAAAATGAGTATCTCGACAGATACCTTACTTCGATATTGCATGACAAGGATAGATCGGCTCTAAGTGCCAGTGGGGAGAGGAAAAGTCAGGGGGATAGCTGCGACAAACCAGTTACCATAAACCATGATATCGTCAGCACTTGTTTTTGGATGAAATAATGATTGCAATTG
Source organism: Flabesymbios commensalis (assembly GCA_964017125.1). Classification (NCBI taxonomy): domain Eukaryota; kingdom Metazoa; phylum Annelida; class Polychaeta; order Terebellida; family Flabelligeridae; genus Flabesymbios; species Flabesymbios commensalis. The sequence goes on along the minus strand of OZ024918.1, from coordinate 7,291,935 downwards.
TATTGTTTTGTCAGAAACGTTTGTATTATCAACTCGTCTGATTGTTACCAGTGGATTTTAATTTATAATAGCACTCCAGGACTATTCCACGAAAATACACTATTTTCTAACTTTTCCCACGACGCTATTTTTAATTTTGAAATTCAGGGTTGTACGTTTTCCGCTTTGCGTGTCACAACTACATAGCAAACTCGAGACATTGACACAATGTTAGCCTAATGGTGGCCCACAGTCTACGACTCTGGCTCAGCAGTAAAACAGCATTGGCTAAAAGTCGTTTTTGCCGGGAGTCACCGGCAACTCGATACACTGACACAATGTTGGACCAGTGTCATAGATGATGGCACAACATTTAACCAACGTCGGTGCATCATGTTGACTTACTAGAAACAGCAAAGTATAGAACACTTCTGCACAGAGCGAAAACCAAGTATCTGCTTATTTTACAAGTGTGCAAATATTGTCTATTGAAAGTGCTGTTACAAGCAAGAAGGAGGCAGTGACATCAGCGAAAATGAAGTACATACTTGATTTCCAGGCGAGTAAATACGGCTCTTTGGAGGCGCAATGGCAGGAAGAGACGGGACGCCAGTTAAAAGGCAGTAAATGCTTAATTTACTAGGGAGCAGGATAATGCTTTTTGACTAAGCACAGGCAGAGCAGAAAAACCGGAAGTTAACGACAGGCATTTGCCTAGAAAGTCAAAGTAAAATGTTTTTGACAGCTGTCGACAAGCTAAAAACTTCATTAAAAGGTGTTTCATATTCTTCAATCATCCTTAGTATTACAGAGGAATACAGGACCATTGCAAAATAACCATACAGCTGAACATTTTCCATTCGGTGATTTTAAATCCCATGAGGCATTTTAATTTCATGACGTTTTTATTTTGATCAAACAACAATTACACGTGAATCTGTCTTAGTGGTACGGTGACGTGTTCCGTGAATCACACATAGATGATGTACGGTCGACAGAAGATCTGGGAAACTTTCCTTAAGGATGTTGGTAACCTGGGCCTTACTCAGACACTCGATCACCGCCTCGTTGTCTTCCCACGTGGGAGTCTTAGTCACCCGTCTCTAGCTTCTTTGCCGGCGCTACCTGGGAGCATTTCTGATCAGTCTGCTGATCGGGCCGATTACCCCGAGAATAAAAAGTTGATGGCAGCACCTTGATAGAGGCTGTCCACGTCTTCCCCAGATGACCGTTCTTGATCAAAGTGCTCAGCGTGTTTGCCGGTTGCTAAGAGTTCTCGCATTGCTTGTCGATACGGCAGGTTAATTGTGGCTTGGATGATTCAGACCTTTTTCTACCCGTTTTTGGCAGTGTTTTCGTGGGGTAACATTCTTATACAGCCACTCCTAAATAAACTTAAGAATTGGCATATTCTAGTCCGTAACGAAAATCCTTTGGTTGGGTGATCTTACACGGCTGGGGGATGTTTGTTCTTTTTGTCCTTGTGTGGGATTGACTTTACCGCCGGGACACTAAGCGTTTCGCACTGCACCCCTGGAGGTGTATGTCGACACTGTTCCTTCTCCTTGGGCGTTAGTTGGCTAGGAGGCCCAGCTAACTTCCCCATCCTGCAGAGGCTCCCGTTTGTGTGGTATCGGGCTTTCATTACGAGGGCTGGGTCAGCTTTCGTGACTCTTGATGGGTTTGGTTGGCGGGTCTGTCTGCAGCGTGATCTTTGATCCAGAGGTCAGGTGAAATTACATGTCACAGGTAAATACGTTTCTGTGCTATTATTTTACCTTCTGTACAATTTGGTTACCTTAGCGGGTCTTAATTGATAATTACTAGATTTCTTTCTCTGAATATGAGATTCGTGTTTGTAGAATATGGCAAATTTGATGTTTATCTTCTTATGAACCTGCAGCAAATTGATTTAGTAAATCTGGAATTTGGTCTGTATTTTCCGGCGCTGGTATATGAAGTGTAAAAAATGCTTACCAAGCCTACTACTTAAGGCAAAGTCCTTCTCGCGTATGGCTGTGAGTAACTTCTCCGGGTATCATGGATCATTGGCTCCTGATGATAGTGGTGTCCAGCTCCTGCTTCCATTGTAACAATTGACACAAGCGTTTTTTTCCTTTCATACAACTGGTGGTACCCCATTTCGTGGTTTCCAATTAAACAAATACGAGTTAATTCCGCCTACTTGAAGTTGTGTCGCGCAACTTTAAGTGGGCGAAAATTATAAAATTATTACTTAACAGGAAAAGTGACAAAACTATTACACATGGTGACTAGATTGATGTTCAACTAAATAATAACGCAAAACACGTGATAGCTTCCCATAGTAAACACATGGCTTTATTCTGAAAAAGTGCATAAATATGAAATCTAAAAATCTAATCTATGACTGTGCGACTGTACAAATATTATCTACACAAGATAAATATAGACTTATAATCATACACCATAAAAATAGGAAAGCTTTATGTACAACAACATGCTCTTCTCACGTTTGGGATATGGTTGGCCTACTTGAGACCGGGTGATCATGCACTGACCCTCGTTGAATAAAGCAGCATCAAATCGTCTGACTGTACACTATATACACTAAAGCCTGTACACTGAAGCCTCTACCCGAAACAGTGTGGTGATATCCAGGTGAAACAAAGCATGAAGGTCAGTGGGTCAAATCACTGCACAGATCTTAAACCTTATGATGCTGAATTGCTTTAATTGTATTTTTCGTCATTTGAAGCTGGAATTGCTAACGCAATTTCCAGCTTCAAATGACGAAAAATATGACTATTTATGAAAAATAGACATGTCTAAAATTAAATTATTGGATCAACAAAGCGTCTATTAAAAACAATTTTTTCAAAATTAAGTGATATTTTTATTGATCTAAAACATCCTTAACCCCGTATATATCCGGGGCATAGCAGGACAAGGGTCAGCCCTTGTGATGCTGATTTTTTTATTCTATTTTTCATTCACTTGAAGCTGGAATTGCTAACGCAATTTCCAGCTTAAAATGATGTAATATATTTATATTTATGAAAAAATAGACACCTCCAATATTGAATTATTGGATTAATTTAGCATCTACTGTAGACTATATTACCAAGTTTCGTTATATTTCTATTGATGTAAAACATGCTTGAAACTGCTTATACACAGTTCCAGCAGCACTAGGGTTAACACTGGTTTTAGTTTCTCTTCAAGGTCACCAGTTAGCTATTTTAGTACAAGGACAGACCTTGACATCACAATCTGTTGTCAAGTCAGTTCATGTACTTTAATGCTTAAAATATGGTTGTCAAAGAAGGTGGAAAAAGTTAACAAGTCCACTTCAGTTGTTTTCAGAGTGAATAACCTGGGGCCGGTTTCTGTATCGTACTTAAGTAAAAAGTGTCAGCTTTGTACTTAAGTACGTTACAGAAACCGGCCCCTGCGGCCGGTTTCTGTAACGCACTCAAGTACAAAATGAAGTGGGCTGGTTTACGTAGCATACTTGAGTAAAAAGTTAACTTTTCATTTAAGTATGTTATAGAAATGGGCCACAGGGGCCAGTTTCTGTAACATACTTAAGTACAAAATTAACACTTTTCCCTTAAGTTCGATACAGAAACTGGCCCCAGATGTCAGTTGTGAGATGGTCATGCTAGCGGCTATTGTATATTTCATGTGCCAATTAAACAACTTAACTTCCTCACATTTTAATTAGAAAAGTTAAGATGGATACAAACTTTTCTGATGGAAATGTGAGAACGTTAAATTTTTGCTTGAATTATCCCCTTCACACCCTTCAGAATGGCTAATTAAGATTTGTGTAATAAGTATACACACTGATTTCAATCCGACTGATATTGATGCATGCAGACGGTATGCAGTCAGTAGAATGACTGCAAAGAGCTGGTCACACAACAACGTAACCATAATCTACACACAGATATGACCAGAATGACCTTGATGCACTGCAGACCTTTATTTTTGTATTCTTGTAATGTTCACTTATGACTTTAATGAAAAATGCATGCAAACATCCACACTCCTTTCTCACACCTGTGTCAACAAAGGTCGGGACTATGAAGGGTAAAATATAAATACAGCCTATTTCACATGCAACATTCGAAGGAGTCAAAAAGTCACATTCACAGGTAGACATGCCAATTTTGCTCCAGGGCTGGACCAGTATAATTATAGCACCCTCAGTACAAATATTAAGTAGTCTCATATTAAAGGCCACATTATCCAAACAGATAGGTTGAATATAAACATTTGGACCACTAAGGCACATTCTGTATTCTATTCATCACCATGATTGACAAAAAGATATGTCTAAGAGCTCAAAATGACTTTGCATACCAGTCTAAAATAGCTCCGGCATTACTATATCATTAAATATATACTGTGTTATGTACACTGCAAGATCTAAGAATAAATTGCACTTATCATATGCCACGTCAAAAATATCATCTGAGGTTTTCACAATATTTGCCAGATAAAAAGTTGCCTCCTGCTTATGCAGTTGTTTACACATGATCGCAGACATAATAACAAATGTTGACTTATTGTTGGGCCAGTGTCTGCAATGCTGGATCACCGTTAAACCAATGTTGGTCCCCTGGGGATTAAAAGATGGTATCAGCCAATGTAAAGGGACATATACCACCTCTTAATCACCAGGGGATGACATATAAAAATATCGTCATCGATGTGTGCATTATATTAAGATATAGATTTATATTATCGTATAAAATGTAAAAATAGTAATCTCTGAAGTTGTTTTTCAAAAGCACTATAATGCACAGCACTACAGGGCACAGTATTTACTAGCCTGCTGTACATGCATGTAATATTTAAAGATAAGTACATAAAAAATATATGAAAGGTACCAAACATGTAATTGCTGAGCAATGTTTTAGATATTATATTAGACATTATCTTCATTACTTTAAATTGGTCAATACATGAATTTTTGACAAGTACATCTAAACAGGTAAATAGAAATAATACATTTAATAAACATTTAAGCACAAGAGTAATTGAATCTGAACCTAACTAATTGCATCTGAAATTACAAATTAAATTTCGAAATAGTATGAAAGAAAATCACATTCATAATTTAGAAATTGACAATGCAATTAAATATAATTAGTGATTTATTCCACATTGAAAATACAAAATGGTATAAAAACATAAGATTCAGAACATAATATATATGACCATCAGAGAGATATTTATCTGAGTGGCTAGAGAAAATACGACTGGCTTAGTCTGAAAGTAAAGTAACTAGTAATATTACATAACAATGCTGTGAACTCAACAACAAACAGAGCGGCTTGTAAAACATTCACTGGATCACCTGATAGTTAGCGGCCAATCAGAATGCTGTATAACACCACATGATCCTCACAGCCAATCAGGATCTCATAATAAAACACAAGCTGAGTCAGGTGATAAATCACAACCAATGACGTATATTAAAACACTACATTAAAAACTACTCGTATTTGTTAAATTTGAGATCAAAATTTGAAAATCATGATGTTTAAATGCTCATCTCATTCCCAATAAATTTTTTTAGATAAATTTCAGTCAAACACCATTTAAAAAATAATTGCTAGCTATTAATTTTCTAATAAAAAATAGGCTCTGTTCCCAGCAGGTACTCTTTCCAAACACTATAAGAGTAGGATAATTTAGCCAAGCAGCATAGCTACAGGTTGAAAATTGTATATAATACTTAAAAATTCTATATGTTGAGCTGTTGGCGTATCTATTATATATAAGCAGATAAGCTGTCAGGTGATTCAGTCAACACTTTACAGCCAATAAAAAGTGTGTGGGTCAGACGGAGAAAAAGTGGGATATAAAACAAACATGTCAACAACACAAACCAACAGTAACAGCCACAATATATATACACCAATACTCAAACACCCCCCCCCCATCTCACAAAAAATATACATACCTCACTTAAAATATATGAATAAAATTTCATTTTATTGCCGACAATGACATTTTATTGCTGTTGCAGAGCTGAATGGGAGTACAATTTAGCTTATATATTTGGTTTGATGAATGATAGCAGTACATTCTAATTTCCACCATTGGTCATTTCAGTAAAATTAAAATATCAATAAGTTGCTAGCCTTTTCACTACCATACATGACGGAAATTTCCGTCGTCATTCGTCAATGAACGTAACCATAAAATGACACAAATTTTCGTCAAACATATACTACATTTATGTATTTTTCGTCATTTGAAGCTGGAAATTGCATTAGCAATTCCAGCTTCAAATGACGAAAAATAGAACTCGTACACCAGTATATCTGGATCCTGGCATGCACCCCGGCCTGGAAGTCAAAGGGTTAAGCAGAATAATTAAATATTTTGGAGCATGTCATCCCTTACAACAAAAAATCTGACCATGAGTACTTATATTCAGGCATAAAAGAAAGTCATGCATTACAAAATTTGGTCAGACTATAATTAAACCTTTCAGTGCGGGGACAAGTTTAAAGTCGATCCCTGCAATGAAAGATTAAAATATTTATGTCGGAAGAATTCAAAGCAGAAAGCGCTAACTAAGGCATTTATGATAATTTCAAATTGAAAAAAAAATTGTTCTCCATGGCTTATGTAAAAATATTTCAGCGCTTGAAGGGTTACGTGAATTTTTCACATCCAAAAAATGGTTATTTACATAAAAACATACTACAAAAACTTCATTTGTGAAACATTTAAATAGCTAAGGTTTCTTTTGTCTGAAACAATCCTGATATGTTTGGAAAAAATTATCTTGGTTGAGTGCAGAGTAGTTAAAAAATATATCAAATATTATAATGAAAGAAATTGTGACCATGTGGAGCTTTTGGTGAAGTAGGTTTTCAAGTACTAAGTAAGATCTGAATCATTTCAGCATCCAATAAAATAATGCGCTACAATCTGTGATCGCCAGCTAATCATAAATCCGTGATCAATATGATCTATATGTTACCTCTTGTTATTGCTGGTAATAAAATATCTGTGACCAATAAGAATAAGTGAAGCATGCCGTTATAGTTAGCCAATAATACTCCAGTGATCTGATCGGGGCCTGCACTTTCAAAGCCTTGAATATTTTTTGCAGAATTCAAGTTTTTCAAACTCCTATACGAACCCTGTATGAATAAATGCAAGGCAGTGTGGACCAGCGAGTGTTGTGGTATAAAAAGTTTACGACACAAGTTTCCCTGTAAGTGATCCTTTCAATGTAAATAAATAAAATGAATGGTAAATGCAGCGTTTTTTTGGTCTCGTGATAAAATAGCTGCTATGTAAGTTACGATGCCTTTGCTACATAAGTGATTAATGTGATGGCTGTGTAAAGGTAAACCCCCAAAATGATGACGGGTAAGTGATAAAATGACAAGTTCAAAGGCAGACGTTGACATCTGATGATGAAAGTGGTTGAATAGAAAAATGCTGTCTGGTCATATCTGTCATTTTGTAAGACTGTGGAATTAAAAGCTTATATCTGCCAGATTGTAAGTTGCAGAAATGATGCTTTAATCACACATGATAGACTATGATGCTGAAAGCAATGATAAGTGATCATTTAAAATTCGCAAACAACGGTGGTAAAAGAACCTCTGAAAGCCACGTTAGTGAAGCTTGTTTGGTTGACACATAAAGAGGCGACACAAAGTCGCTGTGGCACATTGTCCAGATGGTGAGAATGCGAAAGACACTGTTGAACCAATATCCCACATAACGACATGCTTGTAAAATTGAAGTGACACTGATGTAGTGGGAATCAGATTGTAACAACAGATTTGGTTTGATGAGCTATGAGAGTGGCAGGTAGGGACATCTAGTGTGGAGATGTGGAGTGACTTCTAGTGATGATAGTGATGCTGATAACAACTATGATCAATGGTGACTTCCCATTAAATGCATTTGAGCCGCATATTGCTGCTGCTGCTGTTGCTGTTCCATATACCGCTGTAACGCCCACTTGGGCAGAATACGTCTGCGGGCATTTGTGAACCAGTAGTTAATTTGGTTGATCGATAGTTTAGTTTTTGAGATGAGCATTTCTTTCTCGTCGTCATTCGGGTATGGGTTATCCTGGTGTTCTCGTAGCCAAGCCAGCATCACAGCGACTGCCTGAAAACAAAATATATAACTAAGTTAGAGACATATAAAATTTCTTTTCTACACAGATAAAACCTGTAAAGATGAATTAAGAACGCAATTGGGAAGGAATTCATTTATCTGAGAATGAAAAACAAGCAAGATCAGAGAATAAATATCTGATCATTTTTAGATCAGATGAACACTTCAAGCAGTAATTTTTAATACCTTTTTGTCCTTTTATCATTAAAAATATCAAATCCACATTATTTCAAAATTTAACTAATTCAAGTGTGAAAGTTACACCACTAAAATAACATTAGTAAATATTTCATAATATATCACACCTCTTTTGGCAGAACTTTGTTTTTAGCTGGACCAGCCTGTTTACTAGATTGGTCAGAAGGTTTTGAAGATGAAGAAGAGCTTGGTTTTTGTTTGCTAGGAGTTGACGGCAGACTTGAGGATCCATGGCTATGTGGTCGAGGCATGGCGTTCTCTGTGGGTGCTGAGTTACTGGGCTTAAGTGGCATCATCGGGCCGCCGTACTGCATCACGTTATGCTGCCCGGGACCCGTTCTGTCGGTCAGCGGCTGCGGAGGGGGCTGTGATGGTGAACCTTCCTGTCCCTCAGGCTGCAAGATAACACAAATCATAATAAGGAAAATAAACATCATTCAAAGAAAAAGCACACTAAATGATTAAATAGACCGCAAACCAAATGAAGAAGATGAAGTCAAGTGTTATATGTGATATCATGATACACTGTAATACTAGTACATAATATGCTAGACATGTACTACTTTAGATTTTTGAGCAGGATACAGGAAAAAAATGCTATCACCCCAGGTGAAAATACAAATTAAAATCAGATAAATAGGCCATTTTGATTTATTTCAAATAATTTTTAATCTGTTCAAGAACTGGATATTAAAGATGATCTATCACCTCCTATATGGTATGATTGAATTCTTGCCAAATATGGGGGTGTGAGATGATCACTTGTGCGAATCTCTTGTGACGTCATAGATTATGATGTGACGTCATACATTGTAACGTATTTCCAAATATAAGGAAACAATTGTGCCCCATCTTATGTTAACTTTGATTTATTTGTCACAAAATTATTTATACTATATACGGGGTGATAGATCACCTTTAAAAAGAAGAAACGAATTGAGCAGAATAAATGAAATTAATGACGTAAAATCGTAAACGTGTAATTTTGAATTTTTGAACCATTATAGAACTTGTTCAAGAACTTGTTAGCAACATGCATAACCGATATCAGCAGGTGAAAAAGTTGTCAAGTTATTGCTCAAACAAGAAAATGTTAATGTTGCACCCAACACAGACGTCATATAATAAATGTATGAAAAAATTAGCATTTGATTCAAAAAGCTTAAAATGACTTAAGTCTTATCCTGCTGATCACGACTATTATACTTTTCAATCTGTTTGATTAGTCGACAAAATCACTGTTATTTGGAATTAAATGTGTGTCTAAAAATCACGATTTGCAAATATTTGAGCTAAAATTAAACAAACATGGGACTAATTTTCAGCCACTTGGAAGTTGTGGTTTGCGGTGGCAAGACACAACTTCAAGTGGATGAAAATTTCAATCAATAAACTTTGAATGATTAGGGCTAATAAGCCATTTTTGCTTTTGTGTGACAATATACAAGAGGCAGAAAAATTTGATAAAAAATTCTGTTCCATTTTAAAATTGGCAAATGATTTGAACTACATTTCATTTTCTCATCCCACATCCACCCCCAATATCTAAATGCCTTTATACATGTGCTGTATATACATGATGGATTTATAATTGTGTATTGCTATTTACTTTATTAAAATTGGACAGGACTAGACACTAACTGGCGAGAAATTTTTTGGGTTACTCCCCCCCCCCCCCCAAATTTATCACTCGCCGACTTTTCCACTTACATGCGTTGTCTGTTGTGACAGTCACTATTTAAAAAGGTCAAAATTGAAGCTGTTGCCCAGGGGCCACTGTCTGTAATTTGTCACTTGCCCTCACCTAAAATCGGTTGCCCTGGGCAATCGGGCAACCGTTAGTGTTGAGCCCTGTTGGGTCAAGGTGAATTATCTCAAGGTAAATGAAAATGACTTAACTTACAACGCCAAAATTTTTTTGTATAAACTATGGAGACCAAAGGTTTTTTTCAATTTGAAATCATTATAAATGTCTCAGTTAGTTATTTCCTCTTCATTTGAATAGATGCTAAAATGGGTCTACGTCCATTTTAAATATTTTAATTCTTTCAGTGCTGGGACCGTCTTTATAAATCACAGGTTCCGAGATTCTGCCGTATAAAGACGGTCCCGGGACCAAAAGGGTTAATAGGGGTACTTTAGGTACATGGATACAGTGGAGTAGTCCTACATACCAAGGTATTCCTGACTGCTTTATCAAATCTCTCACAGAAATCTTCAATGGCACTAAGGGGCTTAGGTGGGTCTTTATATCCTTCATGCTGCTTCCTCGAGTGAATTTTCTCTGCAAAAAAGTAAAAAGCACAGATATAATGTGAAGTAAAATGCAGATATAAAAGAAAAAAAATGCCACAAATATTTAAGAATAAAAATGTGGCACTTTTCAATTGTCAAAGCACAATACATATTACTCTTAGTCACAAAGTAAAATGTACTCCTTAGGTCTTATATTTGGTCTCATATTTAACAGTACTTGGCCATAACAGTCATAAGGGTGTTTTTCAGCATGCATAACAAATTTGAGCAGGATACATGAAAAAATTTCCAAGGTATCGCGCGGCCCACAAGTTCAAATTATTTACGTAATATGGGAAAAATCTCAACAAATCATCCATTCTGATTTTTTTTTAAGCCATTATTGAACTTGTCCAAGAACTGATCATTTGTAACATGCATAACAAATTTGGGAAGGATACATGAAAAAGTTATCGTTCCCACAAGTAAATGTTAATGCCGACACTGATGCCAATGCCAACGCTGCTGAACTTCAATTGCGATAGCCCAAATTTTGGAAATTAAAATGCGGGCTAATAAAATTGACTATAGTCGTGTTTAGCGGTTTAATATAGTCAGTATTACTCACCAATGAGCGCCTTATGAGCGTACTTCAGGGCATCCATGATCACGTTCTGTACAGCAGGATTACCCTGATAGTTCTGCTGCGGTGGATTCCGATTCAGGTAATTCTGTAAGAGTTTGTCAAAATCTGGAGGTAAATTGGCTATGAGTGCAAAGGGGAAGCTCGGTGAATGGAAGTTCATGTCAGCAATAATGAGATCCCTAAGAAGCGGAAACAGTGGATGAGATCTGAAGGCACTGGAGCGGTCTGTCATCAGCTGCTGCATCATCCCGGGTCCCTGCGAGCGCTGGGGCTGAGCAATGTCACGTATCAGCTCCTGTGACGTGATTGGTGGCTGGCCTGACGGGTCCATACAGCTGGCGGGCCCGGGGTGTGTGCTGGATCCCATCTGACCCGGCATTATGCCACGACCCGGCATCTGCTGTGCCGGTTGTGCCAGGTTAGGTGCTTGTCGCTGGCCGGGTGTCATCGGGTACATACCCGGCTGGCCAGCCATCTGACCATACTGTCCACCGTGAGCCTGACCTGCCATCCCCATACCTCCACAACCCTCTCCACCCATACCTTTACTCTCCACGTTACCGTACATTCCACTTTGGTCCAGGTTTGGTTGTTGCTGCCATTGACCCCCGTTGCAATCACTAGGGGTCATTCCATTGACAGACATTCCCTGAGGCTGTGACAGGCGTTGTGTTGGTTGACCGTTCATGTTGGCGTACGGTGATTGAGGAGGATATTGTTGTGCACACTGCATGTTACCTTGCTGGGCATTCTGATATCCTTGCGTCGGAGGTATCCCTTGTGCGGGAGACATCCCCTGCGCTCGACCCTCCTGACATGACATCCGTGACTGAGCTACAGGTGCTCGACCTCCGAAACCAGTCCTGTCTGGGTAATTAGGCATGGCAAAACCCTCACTTTGTGCGTTCTGCATACCTTGCCCGTACATATTCTTATTATATTGCTGTGTATCCTGAGTCTGCATTTGATTTCCACCAAACCCCGCCATTTGTGACATGTCCTGCTGGGGTGTTTGACAGCTGTTTTGTCCGGCAGGCATCGTACTCGCCCCCTGAGCACAGCTACTCATAGGCTGAGGGTACTGCCCCTGACCTTGAGGCCAGCCACCGCTACCCGTCATCCCCATACCACCACCATCAGTAGATGTGGGTCTGCCGGGAGCGTTCACACCACCTTGTTGTTGCATGCAGGGTGTGGGTCGGGATCTTTGTACAGGCACTTGTGGGTATCGAGGCTTTGCATACATGTCCGCACCTTTCACAAAGGAATACTGTTCACGAACTGTTTCCAGCAAATCACTGCCATTATTAATTGTCCGAGCTCTCTTTGCTACACGTTCTTGTGGTGGGCTGTCAGGCTGTGAGGACGTACCGCTAGATGGAACACGAGCGGAAGCCGCTTGTGAAATTGGCGTGGGAGGAATAAAATTGGGAACACCAGATGGCAGTTGCTGTCCTCTCATGTACCTTCCTAATTTATCCTGATAATGACAGTCTGGTTGGGCGTGATTGTTCGCACGATCAAGGCTATTAGTACTGCCAAACTGACTACCATGGCTACCATGACTACCCTGACTGCCAGTACACACACTAGTAGCACAAGACCCGGTAGAGTAGCCCTGGTCATAAGGTGAATCTGTAGACCGATGTCTCATACCCTCAGAGCTCAGCTTAGAATAACAAGTCTCGGCATTCTCAGGGTCTACAGATGAGGGGCGGCTGCGCCTCCCGTCATCCGGCTCCTTCTTGATAGAAGGACTACTCATGCTGCACTTAGTGGTGATATTAGTCATTGAGCTACTCATCCCCGCCATGGACACAGATGTCCCCACGCTCGGTGATTGTAGCGGTTTACGTCCGGGCATACTCATATTACCATACTGGTTGCCACCATACAGATTAGAGCAGGAGCTCGACTCAGTCTTTGTTAAATTACAGGAAGCTTTTGATGTGTGCAAGTTTTCATGGCTGAAGTGATGTAGGGGTTTACGAGGTGATGGCATGGCAGCGGCCGTCCGCGCTAACCGCTTCTCTGCCGGTCTGCCATCGTCATTCGGTACCACCTGATTCTGACGGGATGGAGGTCGAGGTGACGGGATGATATCATCCAGATTAATCACATCGGGCACAATCTTACCCCTGTCCTTGGTGTCTGCCTCTATGACAGTCACTGGTGAATCTACCAGACTGTCAAATGAGCTGGCACGTGATGATTTCAGTTTACCCATGTCGTGGTTTGCGTCCAGCGGTGATGAAGCCACCTGACTTTCCACAGAGCCTGGCGGTAACATGCCCCTGTTATGTGTTGTGCTGTGGACCATGGCAGGGGAGTCCACAGGCTCACGAGAACAAGGCCTCGCAGATTCAGCACCATCAGATTTACTACCACTAGACGTAGAGGACACGGTGGGAGAAGCTATAGACTCGCCATTGTTTGTGTGTCGTGAGGACACTGTGGAAGATGGACCTGGACCCATATTACCCCTCTGTCCTCCAGACCCCATGTTAGCCTGGTGCTGTCTGCCGTTAGGTTGAGGCATACGCTCAGACATATACTCCTTACTGCCGTACTGTAATTGAGACTGCATCTGTCCAAAAGGTATAGTCTGGTCAAAAGCATCTCCTTCTTCAGAGAATTTAGTGAAGTACGGCACATCGGGACCGTCAAAATCCAGGAAGTCCAGATCCATGGTATCTTTGATCCCGATGTCTGAGCAGATCTCCTCCAGTAGGTCATTGTGAATACGATCGTCTCCGTAGCCTCCCGCACCATCAGGAGGTGATGTGGGACGCTCAAAGTCATCCAGTAATGATGTCAGTGATGTCTGCGCTCGTGGAGGACTGCGAGATATTGGCTGCTCACGGTACCTCATTGCCTGCAAACACAACAGCATTATATCAGCTTACTTTCAGAAATTTTACAGCCATTATAACTCTGCCGTACGAATTGCCAATCAAATATGTCCCAAATCTTGAAACACCGATATATTTTGCGACTAAAATTTTACAAATCACCTAAATTTTCAGTCTCTTCCAAGTTCTGGGTCGCCAATAACTAAAATCAATGATTGCCTCAAAATTAAAGGTAAAAAATCAGGTCAAAGGCCATAACCCCCAAAAGAAACATCTTCACCCCCTGAGGCATGTGTGTGTGCAATGTGAAAACAATCCAGCAAACTCTTTCCGAGATATTGTCCGGAAACTGAACTTATCATTTGTCATCATTCAAAAGCAATAATCGCCTCAAAATCGAAAATTAGTTTAAAGGTCATAGCCCGCAAAAGGCACATCTGTGACGTGTGTATGCAATATAAAAACAATCCGACTAAGGGGTCCTGAGATATTGTCCAGAAACAAAACATGGACGCATGGACATGGAGATTAGGGCTAGACACTAACTGATTGGACCTTCTTGCCCAAAGGACAAGAAAATTTTTGGGGTACTTGCCCCCCCCCCCCCAATTTGTCACTTGCCCGACTTGCCACTGACATGCGGTTTCTGTTGTGACAGTCGTTGAAATTTGAAATGCAGCAAATTGAAGCTATTGGCGAGGGGGCTGTACTGTCTGTACTTTTTTACTTGCCCCCACCTGAAATCAGTTGTCCCGGGCAATTGGGAAACCGTTAGTGTCGAGCCCTGGAGATGACAACCATTCCCCTATTTCGGAGGATAAAAAGAAGATACATTTATTTGCTTGATTCACATTTGAGCCACAAGCAACAATTAAATTAATATATCTTGGATTTATTACTTGCAACAAGTGGCGCATACGTCGACCATAAAATTTATTTGGTCTGGCCTAAAGGCATAATAAAATTGTAATAAAAAAGTTCAGTTAATGAAATTTCTCTTTCTTTTTCATTTTCATTAAACAAAAGGAGAAGCCTGAAATACAAATTTTGATTTTGAAAAGTTACGGCATGAAAGAATATTATAATACATAAAAGGAAATGCTTTATGAACAGTTTTGTAAAAAATATATCAGATAATGACATATCTAGTAGACTAGAAACCAAATACTGAATACATTGCAGAATTACTTACTGCTGTCAGAATGAGCTCTGTTATAATAAGAATTCAGAAATAAATCCTGTACGATATTCAATCAGCTGTACGTAAATCTACAGAACACTAATTCATAGGTCAGATAGCACTGTAATTCTAGATCCCTAACAAGCACAATGCAACAAATCTTGGCAACTGAATATCATGCCAACAAAAATAGCTTCTTGAATAGCTGAGCCTTGACATATTGTTTTGGTTGTCTGCCAATATAAAGCTGCAAGGATCAGAGTTTTGGGTGATAATATTACATATGCATGTGGATGTATACATGTAGGCGTACTCAACAGTATATATAAAACAAACACTCTTTTGGTGCTAAATTGATTGTGTACCATTTATGTAGATTCATTTTAACAAAATATCTTGCTCATGTGAAATATGTGAGTAAAATAAAATTATTTTGACACACTGTCATGTCACAGGGTACATAGATTAACACTTCCAGTGTTGGGATCATTTTTTACATCAGAAACTAATGTTAGCTGTCGATCCCAGCACTGATAATTTACTAAGTAAAGATTTGATAATGTGCATTCACCTATTATAATATTCAGACACAAGAAACAGAAAAAGCTAGCTAAGCGAGTCATTTATGACTTTTTTCAATTTATAACCTGTTCCCACAAATTGAGTTTGGGCAGTATATGGTTAATCCACATATTTTTGCATTACAGTAGAACCTGCAATGAGCAGCCAATCTTATGAGCAGCCAACCTTCTATGGGAAGCAACTTGGTCATTCCCCAAAATGACATTTTGTATACAAATGAAACTCCTATGTGCAGCCACCTGTGCTTAAAGGCCACTTTTTCTGAGTCGCAAGGGTGACTGCTCATAGCAGGTATTACTGTATGTACACTAAAGGGTTAACGCTGTAAGCACAAACATGACTGTAGTAATTTGTAATCTGTTAAACATGAGGACAAAACTTGGAATGTTGGCTGATACATTGAATGACACAAGAGTACACCAGGCATGTCATCATAAGATGCTGGCAGAATATTAAACACCTACGTTGGAGACTGGAGCAGTGCAGGTAGATTTTCTGGGTGTAGCTGGACTATGAGGAGGTATCCTAGTACCATTATGATGATAACCGGCAGGCATACCACCGGCAGCCGCCCCGCCTCCGGCTCCATAACCTCCCATCCCACCGCTGCCACCGATCCCGCCGCTGCCACCACCTCCTCCTAAGTAGACGGAGTTCATGTTGTTGTCCATGGCTTGTAGCTTAGCCATGTTCCACCAGGCCTGCTGGTCCTGTTGTCTGGCAGATTGCTGAGGACTAGCCCTCCAGTCGTCTGGTGGACAGCTCCTGTAACACACAGATCAAACATATTATGTCAAATTTAAACACTTGAACCCTTAAACCTAAATATTTTTGTATCAATAATGGGGACCAAAGGTTTTATTTTCAATTTGAAATATCATGATGTCTTATTTAGCGGTCTTGTCAAAGTTAAAAAAATATAAAAATCGGAGAAAAATTCTGAAGTGGGTGGGTGAGTCAAGCCCCAAATCGTTTTCTTACATGTTTCCATAAAAAACATGGATGGGGGGTGAGGGGTGGGTGGGTAATGTCTGGCCAATTCAATTTTCAACTTGACAAGACCCCTTTGCTCTTTCTGCTTCATTTGAATACCTATGACATGGGTCTATGACACTAAAAATATTTTTACTCTTTCCATGTGGGAAGCTACTTCAGACATCAGAAGTTGTGTCTCCCTACCGCGACCCACAACTTTCAAGTTTTAATGTAGCGCTTTAAGGATTAATATTTTGAAGTACCCATATTTATAAACTGATAAACATAACACAGTTAGAATATATCAGAAGCTTGATGAAAATACCACAAAAATAAATTGATGACATTGGTTGGATAATACTAACTATCAGCTTAGGTCGACTGTTTAATGTGCTACAAAACTAAATGGTGGTTTTCATTCATATAAAATCCACCTGGCATTGCTGAAACAATTGCAGATTCAAATGAATTGAAGAAGTTTACAATTTCAAAATAAATCGTTGCAAGTTACATTTATATAGTTTGTTTTATTCAAGATCTGCACCCGCACAATTTGTTACAATATTTGATGTGAAAAACAGTTTCTAACACTTAAAAACCTTGCTGGCAGTGACAATAAAGAGTTAAAACACTATGTATAGATCAATTTAAACGTACCGTACATGGCATGACGGCAATCAGATGTATTGTGAATACATTCAAAACAATATATGCAAACAGCAGTGGTGAAAGCTGACGTACACTACTAGTCAACCAACGAAACAGTTCAACACCATATAGTTCATTATAAATGCCTATCATATTACATGCACATCACAGCAAACACGAGAGGTTTACCAAATGTCTGTTACACGTTGGTCCACAATCTGCGAGATTGGCCCAGCATTAAACCAACCTTGTTCCAACGTCACGTGTTTACAGTCAGAGGTAGTGATGCAAGACAGACCCAGGCGCACATGAGGCGTTGACCTGATGGTGTTTTAATGTTGGGCCGGCGTCGAAGACGGCGGGCCAACATTGAAACAACATTGGTCCAACGCCCCGTGTTGGATGGGTAGAGGCACAACGCAAGAAAAAACGGGCCGCAGATGGAGAGATAAAAATAGCAGGGCATATTGTGGTTAGGCCAGATTGTGAACAGATATAATCCAGATTTGTGGCTATGTACCAGGCAGGAATGAGTGATCGCCTGGTTATGTTATATATCACTAACTCTGTATTAACCAGCAAAGCGCTAAGTGATATTATTTGAATTTTCACCCACTTGATGCTGTCTCTCGAAACCGCGACCCACAAGTCAACTTCTAGTGGAATTACTTGCACATGTATAATTAATATAAATTGAACCATATGCAATCTAGGCAATTTATTGGTCATTTCTTGACATTTTCTCATTTGAAAGGAAAATTAAAAGGCTGAAAACGACTACTCGCCGTCATATTAACTTGTAGCGCATGTTTTTCGCCGATTTCTCAGTCAATTCTCAACCGATTTTGATGAAGTTCAAAAGTTATACCATTTGACATGTAGTAAATCTATAATTACTCCCTCTACAAACCTATTAAACTGGTTAAACTAAAGTCGTCATATTACCTTGTAGCGCATGTTTTTCGCCGATTTCTCAGTCAATTCTCAACCGACTGTGATGAAGTTCAAAAGTTATACCATTTGACAAGTAGTAAATCTATAATTACTCCCTCTACAAACCTATTAAACTGGTTAAACTAAAGTCAGTTTTAAGCCATGAATTGCATTACAAAACAGATGGTCCAACTATTGAACTATACAATTGTTTTAATGAAAATTTTTCAGTGTTTGGCGGGGGACTCGAAAATAGTCCTTGCAAAATTGCATGTAGATCGGTTTAATTGACTAAATAATCGGGGGAAAACATGTGCTGCAAGTTATTATGGCTTCCACTATGCATAGACGTGATTTAGATTAGCACTTTTAACAGCGAATGAAGCCGCTACGATTGATGTGTAAAGCAATAAACCACTCAATGTATGCTTCTGGTCTTAGTTGTAAAAAGCGTGGTGCTTTCTGGGTACAGATCTATCCCACTGTTCGCACACAGTGGACTACTACTTTAATCCATGTCCTGCTGGATTTCTAACCCTTTAGTTTACCAGATTTGAGGAATTTTCAACAACTTGGAAGTTGTGGGTCGAAGTAGCGAGACACAACTTCAAACGGGTTAAAATTTAAATAACACCAGGTAGAAGGACAAGGGTTAAAACATTGAAACTGAATTTGACTAGATATATTGAGGTAGATGCTAATTTATTCAATTTGAACGATGTCTATTGTTCATAAATATAAATATTTTTTCGTTAATTGAAGTTGTAAATTGCGTTAGCAATTCCAGCTGAGCATTGAGAATAAATACTATTGTTAGCATTTGTACTCGTTTTCAGGAATAATTAAATCCGGTGTGAATTTATAACTACTTATTAATTTAATATATCACTGTAGCATAACTGCGTAACCACCAGGTTAAGGGCCGTGTCTGTTCCTTTATAAAGGGTCAACTAGGTCATGGCAAATACTATATGAAAGCAAAAAATGAAAGTGTAAGCAAAACGTTGTTGTCAAAAAATATTTTCAAATCTCGCAGCTGCTCAATTTAACTTTTGTTTAAAAGTCATGTATAGCTTAAACATTGTAGTATAGTAAAAGCAAAAAAACGGCTTCTTATTTGTATTTTTTTTCATACGGATCGAGGGCTTATTGCATAAAATGTTTCGTAGTCGTTAAAAACTTCTATCTAACGTACACACACTGGATGAGTCATGTAGTGAGGGATAGAGAGATGTAGATATTAGATAGGTGTGAATCACGGGCACAGATAGCATGAGAGATTAGGCGCAGCTGGACACGCTGGTCTAATGTTGGGCCACCGTATGTGATGCTGGCCAGCCATTGGAGCAGCATTAACTCCTGTACTAATTACTACCGTTGTTTGCTGAGATGTGCCAGTCAAACTCACTAAAAACTCTAAGAGCTCTTCACACCTATGTTTTTCCCTGACTTTCATTCACAGAACATCGCTATTGCAATAGATTTTATCATTTTTCAGTGAATTAACATTATCCTAAGTAGCCATGCGATAAGGTTGATTAACTCAACGCTGAAATATGTGTTTATAAACTATGAAGACCAAAATTATTTCAGTGCGGGGTCACAATTTTTTGACGTCTTTGACGTCTAAAGTCGGTCCCCGCGCTGCTGCATTTGACATCACTTCTCTGAACATTAGCTGTACACGTGCGAATAAAACACAATGTCTACTGTAGTCGACACCAGTTCTCTAAGGGTTAATTTCAAATATTTTAAGGTGACAATTGCGAAAGGGTTTAACCCTCAAAAACCTGAATTTACTATTGTAATCTTCATCGATGATGACTTGAACAGGGTGGCAAATGAAAAAAGATATTATTATTATTATTAAAACAGCTCCACAAAACAAAATTCTAAACCACCTAAGTGTAGGAAATGAAGGCATTATTCAGAGAGGCAAAATAATGCATCGTGGGGGTTTAAAGTGAATGAAAATGCGTTGAAATTTCTGAATTGATGAGGGTTGAAGAATTTCTGTTACTTCCGGCACCTGCTGGAGAATGTATGTAAATCTATGGACTATGGATAGCTCAGGAGTTGATGTATTAGCTCCGCCGCGCACTGGCTTACCTCATCCGCGTGCCATACTCTAGATGGGGATTTAGAGCCATTCAGCGCGCCATACATCAATGACAAACTGGGAAAGGCATGGTGAAGTAACATACCAGTTATAAACCACGAACGATAATCTGCAAAACATTAACCTAAATCTGAGGATTCCCATTGGTCGAGCTCTTCGAGCTAGACCACTGGGAATCCTCAGACTTAGGGTGGATTTACATATTTTTCGTGGTAGGTCGCAGGCTGTCCCCCACTGTATATATTTCGGCAATCAATAGTTTGTTTAGTGTCACTTGTCAGCGACAGAGACTCAGATTGTGTGTTAATGAAAACGTCTGGGGTGCAGCTCCCATCTGCCGGGTTCAGTAATCAAAACCCCGAACTGAAAAAACTGTTATGATTCCAGAGAAAACGCCTGGGTCTGCTGGTGGCCTACAGAGCTAGGAGACGTAAAGAGATACCAACCAGGCTAACGTTTCCATCTCGTCCCTGAACCACCAAGTCAATGTTGAGCAGGAATAAAATAAAACATCATGAGACACGTTCTACTTTTAAAAAGGTACTTTTTTTAAAATGATAATAAATAGGACTAGGTTTGAAACATGACTTGTAGTTATTATTGGCCTGGACTCTCCCAGTATTTAGGCGCTACAGAACAAGTGGATAACGAGTAGGAATACATTAAATATTATAATTCTCACAACATATTTATACCCGAATTTTCTTGCTTTTTCCATAATTGGTTGACGTCTCGCTGACGCGATCAAGTGGATGAAAATTATTCGACGCTGCTGGTTTTTAAATTTCGCTGCCAGATCGACTTTAAAATGATTATGCCCAGTTCATAATAAAGTGTTAATAAAAAAGTGTTATTAAGCTTGTAAAGTGAAAACATTGACAGTCATTATTCAAAATTGGCAATCAAAGGCGTATTAGTTCTTCTCTATAACAAAGAGAAAACACAACGTAAATACAATATTATGTATGACTGCTTAAACAAACTTTATACCTCAGCTCGGCGTTGATTAAATGTTAGACAAAACCTCAATCAATCAATCAATCAATCAATCAATCAATCAATCAATCAATCAATCAATCAATCAATCAATCGATCAATCAATCAATCAATCAATCAATCAATCAATCACAAATCCTGAACATGATCATGTGTCACAATCCAGGACACAGCAAATTCGTCAACAGGGAGCCGAACAGAGCTTGATTGGATAAGTCAGATCAAATTTGGGAGTCTTAGTTTTTAATTTATACGGTGATCAAAAAATATAATTTGAATTTGTGGGGCGTAGATATTTTAGAAATGTCGGCCGCAAGAATAACTCAGGAGATATGCAGGTTGGTTGGCTCAACATTGCATCAACACTGTTTAAACCTTGCAGAGCGGGGACCGACTTTAGGAAGTCAACACGGACTCGCCTCAAAATTGAGCACTGTTCAGTATGTTCACCGAGTCACTCATCATCCCGCAGCTGGGGCTAATCCATGCCAGATATGTACACTTCGCCACATAACATACAAGATGTTCCCCGTCTGTACGCAACTCACAACCAATACCCATATCAACGCAGATTTCACGCATCTATTATTCCTTTCCAAGAACCTTCCGCTGTCGGGATCGTATATATATATATATATATCTGCGATTTCAAGCAAATTTCAGACCACATTTATTCAACTCAAGTTGCTAAAATGAGCTGTGGTAATAAAAGTCTTAATGATGGTCTCCTGCTAAATTAATCATATATGTTTCTTATTATTACTGTGTTTATATGGCAAATAAATGTTATGTTATGTTATGTTAGGTAGATGCCTAATAATAAATCAAAAATTTTACCTTTTGAAGACGTATATATTTCTGCCTAAATGTAATCATTTTACGTCATTTGGAGCTGGAAATTGTGTTAGCAATTTCAGCTTCAAATGAATGATAAATAGTCCTAAACAATTCAGCAGCATAAGGGTTAAAAATCTCGTGAATTCTTAGCAAACATGTATTTTAACATCAATAAATTAAGTTGATTCAAGTAAATTCCATTGATTTTTATCCAATAATTAACTAATTTGCACTGACAATATCATTTGACATTTTGCTGTTATCGTCTCGTATTAAGTTTTCCGTAATCCACCAAACCCACTGTGTGCGAACATGGCAATGAGTAAATAAAATCAGGGAGGAACCCAAAAAACTTATGGAAAAATTCTGACTGCTCCATTTGCGTGGAATAGAATGCATCGCAAAAACCCCAGCCAGAGAACCTGATGTAAGACAAATCTAACCGGCGGCAGAACAGTAACCTAATGAGAAGAGAAGGCTCAAGCACATAGCCTTCCAGGTGGTCTACATTGACCGTTTCAGCGCGGGGACCGACTTTAGACGTCAGAATCTGAGGTCTACAGACGTCAGATTCTGACTTCCAAGGCCGATCCCCGCACTGAAAGAGTAAACAAATTATAATGGCCGTAGACCCATAACATATGTATTCAAATAAAGTGGAAAGAGCCAACTAAGACATTTCATGATGACTTGAAATTAAAAAACAACCTTTTGGTCCCCATGGTTTCTATAAAAATATTTCAGCGTCGTAAGGGTTAACATCTACAGCTCGGAGGCCCCCAATTGCCAGCCTCAGACCTCAGAACCGTCATTCTTGAGCCGTATAACCGACAATTTGACAACATGTAGTCAGTACGTATTACCACTTCCTTACAAGTGATAATATATTTTTTTACATATGTCAGGATTACATAATTAAACTAATGGAGTTGTTGAAAACTTTGTTGACATGTATAATTTGGATATAATTTAAGCTTTCTGGTTCAATGTGAGAAGAAATAGTATACCTCACAACGCCCACTATGGCTTCTCACTGAATCTGATGTAGTTTTCTCATACACTATTTCTGATATTTATTAACCCGTATCCTGCTGATCACGACTATCGTCGTTTTTAATCTGTTTTATTAGTGGACTAAAACACTGTTATTGGGAATGAAATGGGTGTCTAAACATCAAAAATTTGACATATGTCAGGATTACATAATTAAACTAATGGAGTTGTTGAAAACTTTGTTGACATGTATATTTTGGATATAATTTAAGCTTTCTGGTTCAATGTGAGAAGAAATAGTATACCTCACAACGCCCACTATGGCTTCTCACTGAATCTGATGTAGTTTTCTCATACACTATTTCTGATATTTATTAACCCGTATCCTGCTGATCACGACTATCGTCGTTTTTAATCTGTTCTATTAGTGGACTAAAACACTGTTATTGGGAATGAAATGGGTGTCTAAACATCAAAAATTGTAAATGTTTTGTCTCAAATTAAACAAATATGAGTAATTTTCAAACTTTTGAAGTTGTGGGTCGTGGTAGCGAGACACAACCTCAAGTGGTTGAAAATTTAAATAAATAACTATATGGTTATGGTTTAAAGAATATGGTTTAAGATCGTACAATAATTTAGCCAAGAGTAGCTGAATTTTAAATTGTATCTGCTCGTAGATGTTGGCATCTATGTCTGTCAAAATATTTATTTAAATTTGTCACTTGAAGTTGTGTCTCACGTAACTGAAAATTCCCCGGATTTGTGTGATCTCGTATATCAGCCAAAATATCAGTTTCGAATAGTACCACAGAAACAACACTACAGTGCGAGTCGATATCATTGCTCTGACACAGACAGATGGCACTCTAAACCCTGTGAACCCTGACAACGCTTAAATATTTTTGTATAAACCATGGAGACCAAAAGTTTTTATTTCAATTTGACATCATCATAAATGTCTTAATAAGCCCTTTCTGCTTCATTTGAATACCTATGTTATGAGTCTACGGCCATTATAAATAGTTTAATTCTTTCAGCGCGGGGACCGTCTTTAAACGTCAGAATCTGACGACAAGAGACGTTAGTTTCGGACGTTTGTAACATGCGTATTAACACCTAAAAGTGCAGATCACGAGTGTTGATCACGTGTTCACACAAACAGAAGATGTTGACCCAATTTTGTTTCAATGTTGGGCCAGCGCCGTAGACGATGGGCCAACAATAAAACAAAATTTGGTCCACATCTCAGCCCTTTTATTTCCCCTGCAAACAAGAAAAATGCACATTAAGTTTGCTAGATCGGCTTATGTTTTGATTCAAGCTGGTCCTTGGCCCGAAAAATACTTCTGGTGAAAGTCTCATGTACTTACTTTTTAAGTAATCATTATCTGATTATCAGGGGTACACACAGACCAACCAACAAGACCATAAACATAGCCTTCCTGATAGAGGTCAATAAAGCATAATACAGTGTTATAATATTTTAAAGATGGATGTATTTCTTATCGAAATATACCAAGCGGTGCATAATATTATATAGGATATGGGAGCTGGTTGGGTCTAGGCGGACAGGTTGAGCACTCCTATTAGACTGATAAGGTACAGGAATAGAAGGTTCACCCCTGACCTCCCATTCTTATCAAACCCCACTGTTTACATCAGCGGCCGCAGCGTGGATGTAGAACCCGTGGACGTAATAACAGCATGTAGCACGAAATAAACACAAGTTTGTGCCGCATTCAGCTTGCTTTTTAAATACAACCAAAGCGCTGATGAGATGTCTATGCCCATAATAAAAAATATATAAAAAAAAAGTTTAATAAATGAAATCAATAATTTGATTTTTGATTTTATAAAATCAAAAGTTTAATAATATGAAATACAATTAAACATTTACGCCGCTAAACAAGACTACATGCGTTTTTAATCAGTTTTATTAGAAGGTTAAATCAGTTATTTGGAATGAGTGCTACCATCAAGATTTGCAAATGAAGTTGTGGGTCGCGCTAGCGAGACACGGCTTCAAGTGGGTGAAAATTTAATGGGCTAATAAATGATAAAGTGTGGACTCCATACAAGGTAAGAGAGCTATTCAGGAATAAGGAGTCATATGTTTAGCATTCTAGGATTGCTGGTACACTTTTCAGTGCAGTTATAGACCAGACATGAAACGTCAAGGTTGGACATGCTCTATAACGGAAGTGAACGGTTTGGTCCTAAAAAACGCGCACCCTTATTGTTTTATCACTTCCAACGCTTGAAATATTTTTTGTATAAACCATGGAGGGTTATTTTCGACTTGAAATCATCATAAATGACTTAGTTAGCTCTTTCCGCTTCATTTGAATACCTATGTTATGGGGCTACGGAGATGTTTTACTCTTTCAGAACAAGGAGGTCGACTTTTGACGTCAGAATCTGACGTCTATGAACGTCAGATTCTGACGTCTAAAGTCGGTTCCCGCGCTGAATGAGTTGCTTGGCCACCGTCTGTGACGCTGGCCCAACATTAAAACAGAATATGGACCACGCCGTATTTTCTACCTATGCACATGTCACAGAAAATTGACCGTCCCTGTCAGACTGGGAACTTTTAAACAATTCAAAGCGAAGACAGCGGCATTCAGCAACTTTCTTTTCAAGAAAAGTACGAGACTGGAACCAGTTACCGCTAGATTCTTTTGCAAAGCCAGTAAGCAGTATGTGCTTACTTGTAAATTAAACAGATACTGCCTTTTGGCTTTGCACGGCAGCATAGGCCAAGCCACCGCCATCCAAAGTAGCATACAAGGCCAGATTTCTGCGGTTTTCATCATGAGTTATGCATGAAAATCCCTCCCGCATACGTTCTGCCACGTTGTTTACTGAAATGTATGGCTAGCAGGGGGGCAGTAACTATCAGAAGCGACTTCTAAAGAGTTTGAAAGAATGATTGAATGTTGCTGTTTAATGTAATATATAGCGTACATTTAAAGGATTTTATATCACAGACGGACCTTGGAGATGTGTATAATTTAAAAGCAAATGAATGAGAAACTATTTTTAAAAACAGTTTCTCATTCATATGTTTTTTAATTATACACATCTCGGAGGGAGAATGTATGATTTCAATGAATTTACTTTGTCTGGTGTAGCGGAGCAGTTTGCTACTCACTTTTGGGCGTATCCATGCTACACAATGATATGTAGCAGTTTTTGCATGAAGAATTCTAGTTTTGCACAATCGCGACTGCTAAACTGCTACACACTTATTTCGGGACAAAATTAACAAATGTTGTCATTTTACCCACTTGTAAAAATAATTATTTGACTTGGCCATCAAAGGTTTTTGAACCATATGGGAAACAAAGCCCGAGCTCTGACATGACAGGCGGTAGCTTTACAACGGAGTATTTTTGTATTTATACCATGGACAGCAAAGGTTTTTTTACTTTGAAATCATCATTGATGTCTTAGCTATTTCCGCTTCATTTAAATATTATGGGTCTACGTCCATTGTAAAATGTCAATTCTTTCAGTGCGGTGGTCGACTTTTAGACTTCAGAATCTGACGTCTGGAGACGTCAGATTCTGAAGTCTAAAGTCGTCCACGCGACAGGGTTAACCAGTAAACAGGTCCCCCGCCCTCTGTCGTTGCGTTGTAATCCACAGCTTCAAGTGTGGAAATTAAGTTTTTGTTTTGGCTACACAAGTTATATTGTTAAAGTGTTACGAAAAAGTGTCGTATAAAAACGATTCAAGCTGTTCCCACTTCGATTCACGCCTACCTGTACGGAGAAACCTCAAGCGACAAAATGCATGTCAATATTATGAATTAGCGACATGCGACAATTGAATCTATTTAACCCTTTCACTGCTGATGACGACTAGTCGTGTAATTCCGTTAATTATTGGCCGATCAAATCACAGTTACTGGGAATGAAACGTGTGCTTGAACATCAAGATTTGCAAATGTTTAATCTCAAATTAAACAAATATGAGGAATTTTCACTCACTTGAAGTTGTGGGTCACTGTAGCGAGACACAACTTCAAGCTTCAAGCTTGTTATACCTTTTCTGGTGCAGAACATCTAAAGGGTTAAATATACCATAGTCATTTTGAACAAATTTCATTTATTATATATTTTTATTTTTTAATTGGAAATCTTTTTCCACTTGGAATCGTGGTAACTTTAAACGAAATACCTTATCAAAAATTAAATAAGTATAAAGCATAAATTATCAATGTTATCGTGAATAAGACAAGGTCAAACAAAGTAACAAAGATGGAAGCCAGAGATATTTCTAATGAAGTTGTCACCTCTCTATTTTGCACTCAATACAGTGTACACCAGACATAATATATAATGACATGTCAGAAACGAACCGTGCTAATCTTGTTCACCCATGAAATCTCCCTCACTGTCATTTTGGCCTTGTTTAACCTATACTTTTCTCATTGTTCCACAACGATTTGCAATTCATTCGAAGCTGGAAAAAAGTGAGTAAAATTTAACCAGTTTCTACTTTAATCTTGGAACCATGAATAACATACTCTCTACTGTATTTTCTTAACTTTATTTTTTCACAAAATTGGAGGTTGTGTCTCATGTCTATATCTTTCACATACGTTGAGATAAACAGTCGACATAATATGGGATTTGTATTTCAAAAGATTTTGTCGTTGAATTTCTGATCTGATATTTTTATGTATTTTAAGCGACATTTATCACCTGCCACATAACATAAACAGTCGACATAATATGGGATTTGTATTTATTTCAAAAGATTTTGTCGTTGAATTTCTGATCTGATATTTTTATGTATTTTAAGCGACATTTATCACCTGCCACATAACATAAACAGTCGACATAATATGGGATTTGTATTTTCAAAAGATTTTGTCGTTGAATTTCTGATCTGATATTTTTATGTATTTTAAGCGACATTTATCACCTGCCTTATAACATACATACACCCCCCCCTCCCCAACTCCCTTTGCACTGAAACTGTCAAGGTCAAATGCAGCAGTTAGAAGTATACATTACAAGGTACAACAATGGCAAAGCATGTATAGGATTTCATTTTTAAAATTTGCCAGCATATCTTGAAATATTTTAACCCATTTAACCTACTAATTACATCTTGTATTTATTAAGGACTATTTACTTTGTGTACATTAAGTAAATATTGCCATTTTTCAACTACGAAAAAATATCAACTAATAATTTTATAGATGGCATCATGCAGTTTCTTGCATTCATTTGGCATGAGTTGTATATTACAAATTCGCTCATTTATTTCTATAACATTGACATATCTTCATCGCAGATTATCGATAGTAAATTAATTTTAATGGTTCTTCAGTATGAGGACTCATTGAAGTAGGCTAATTTTCAATCAGAAAAGCAAGCGTGGTAGAAAAGGGAAAATGGAATTTTAGAAAACGGATTTTCAGGTTATTTTTGTTCTAGTTAGGAGGGTATATGACAATACATTATGCACCGTGTTAAGTAGGCTGTTTGGACATTTGGTTGACACTACATTTTAAAAATAAGGATGTCTATTACTGTCAGCTATACTTGCAGTTAGCTGCCTAGCCTCACAAGTAATGCTGACATGTTTTGATAATCAACAAGACCGTTGGATATGAAGGGGTGTATCTGAAAATACACTTCTTCTTATCCAAGTTTACATATATATGCCGATAGACACTGTCAACTATATATACTAAAATAGAGATGGCAAACCTCAAAAAAATAACAGTCAATCAGTGAGTCGCATGTCTTACAAATCAGAAAGGTCACACATGGCTTCATGGATATGAAACTGAAAGGGTGTATCTGCCACTTTGTAAAGTGGCAGATACACCCTTTCATATCCAAGCGAGACATATTCTTATAATCACTCTCTAACTAGTTCTCTAACATTGAGCTGGAAAGCCTTAGAAGTAACAGTGACATGTCAGACCAGTCTCCTGGATATGAAAGGGTTCGACTGCAACTTTGTCAAGTGGCACATGTACCCTTTCATATCCAGTGTGACATACCGTAATAACAACTTACCGTTATAAAAACAGCTAGCATTGCCTGTAGCCTGTCAGTCAGTGCAGTGTAAGTGGGTTATGTTGTCACCAGTGACAGGCGGCCGTGTGCCATACGTTAGGCCTGACTTACTCCACCAGCGATAAGTCTATTTGCATGTACCACAAAATGGACTTTAGAGAAGCGTGTACACAATGATCAACAGAGGAATCTGTGCAGGCAAGAGCTAAGAATGGTATGCGTGTAAGACCTGTACTCATTCCTATCACCGTACAGTCACTGTCTATATGATCTCATCAGAAAACAAACGTGTAAACCCTTTACAGGCGAGAGCTAAGAATGACATGCAGACATGTACTTATTCCTATCACCATACAGTCAGTGTCTATAAGATCTCATCAGAAAACAAACGAGTTTACACTTTACATGCGATAGCTAAGAATGGTATGCGTGAGAGACCTGTACTCATTCCTATCACCATACAGTCACTGTCTATATGATCTCATCAGAAAACAAACGTGTTTAACACTTTACATGCGATAACTAAGAATGGTATGCGTGTAAGACCTGTACTCATTCCTATCACCATACAGTCACTGTCTATGTGATCTCATCGGAAAACAAACGTGTTTAACACTTTACATGCGATAACTAAGAATGGTATGCGTGAGAGACCTGTACTCATTCCTATCACCATACAGTCAGTGTCTATGATCTCATCAGAAAACAAACGAGTTTAACACTTTACATGCGATAACTAAGAATGGTATGCGTGAGAGACCTGTACTCATTCCTATCACCATACAGTCAGTGTCTATGTGATCTCATCAGAAAACAAACGAGTTTAACACTTTACATGCGATAACTAAGAATGGTATGCGTGTAAGACCTGTACTCATTCCTATCACCATACAGTCAGTGTCTATGTGATCTCATCAGAAAACAAACGTGTAAACCCTTGTGCTGCTGAATTGTATGTTTCTATTTTTAATTCATTTATTTAATAGAAACACAAATTTCGCTCAGCCATGAGAATGAGAGCTAGTTAGCGAGGATAATGATTCCAGTTATGTAATGTAATTATCAGATTTCACTTTTATTTGGGAGAACTATAAGATGAATGATTTTCGTAAATCACAATACCGCGTGAAAGTGACGGTAGATATAATATAGATTAATAGATTTATTTATATTATTAAAGAATTAGATATATAGTATACGTACGGTACATGTACAGTACGTATAATCTGATTATAATCCATATTATAACATACATACATAATACGACATAACCCATACCGCATTATGATCTCACTAAATATAAACAGTCAAACGTAAGGTATTCATCCTATGTCAGTTTAACGTTGGGCCAGCGTTGAAGACGTTGCACCAGCAATAAAACAAATATCGCTCGATGTCCAGTGTTTACTGGATATGATCTCGCTAACAAACGCGAGAGTCTGTACCAATGTTGGATTAATATCGCAGGCGATGGGTCGACATTACATCACCATCGGATGGACGTCCAGCTTGATCACTGGAAAAATATATCACAAACACTTACATACATGTATGATCTCATTATATATAATAGGACTATTATTACATATAATCTGCCAATTATAATTGCTACATCCGTGAACTAGACCAAGATTAGACACGGGTAAATCCAAAGAATTCACGACGCCAGAGTTCATTTGGCAGTATTGCGTAGTGAAAAGATACACAACTTTGCCCATTTGCTGATCAAACTAGAAATGCGATCAGCAAAATATTACCTCTTTAATGATAGAAAAAATCTCAAGGAAGCTTGTTTGCGAATCGCTACACAATATTTTCAAAACAAATTGAACCCTGCGGCCAGCAAACACGAGACATCGACCCAATGTTGGACCAATAAGGTCCACAGTCCACGACGCTGGACCAACATTGGTCCAACAGTGGGTGGATGTCTCGTGTTTGAGGAGACATGTTGTTTTCAAATCGGCTTCATTCATATAATACGAAATTAAATAGCAACACGCACCCCCCCCCCCTGTTTTCATTTGAATCCGGAAATTGCATTAATAATTCCAGCTTCAAATGATGGAAAAATAGAAGCATAGAAGCACAAGAAAATGAGCAAAACTGCTAGATTGACATGGTTCTAAAATTAGTATTCACCAGTTGACTTGGCATTAAGAATTATTCCTATCGGACAAAAACGCACTGCTCTGGTATTTATTCACCTTCTCCGCGCTAGAGTATTCCGAATATGTCATACATTAGGAAAAAGTAAGCTAAAAAAAGTACCTTAAACTGTGAAAAAAAAAACTGGTCAACAGTTTGTTGTGTAAACTGGTCAACAGTTTGTTGTGTCGTAAAAAGTTAATTATCATTTATCGTCAGCGCTTAAAAATGATGTACGGTTTGAATCTATATTTACGCGTTCATTTTGGGTATATTACGCGCCACTAGCGATCAGAAGGTTAACATAGTCGAGGTTAAGAGAAGAGTTATTTGCATATAGATGGTCGTGCGGCATGTACTACCAAGTAGGCGATGGAGGTGAGCGCAATGAAAGTAAGAGGTGCTAGTATGATGCTCGTAGGGTGAGTGACTATTGTTCTACTCCGCCTTCTGCACAATCATGGCAACATCGCGACAGAAGGGACCCCTTTGTCTTTTCTACTATTTTCGAACTACTTCAAGAGTTTTTTATAGTGCACAGTACCATCGACAACACTGCACACTCCAGGCCTTTGAACAGTTTGAAGCACTCTGGTTCAATGTCTGCCCAACATATGTGACGTTGTCCGATCATTCCCTTAAAGCGCTGAAATCAATAATTTAAATTTTCATCCACTTCAAGTTGTGTCTCGCTACCGCGATCCACAACTTCAAGTCGGTTACAAATTATATCTGTTTAATTTGTGACCAAACATGTGCAAATCTTGATGTTTCTGTTAATCAGTTAATTCACTCATTTCATTGTCAATACTAGTGATTTAATAGGCTAATAAAATGGATTAAAAACGAATGCGCTTAAACGCCAGTGGTTTACCAGCAGATACGAAACATTGGCCCAATATTGGTTCAACCCATAAAGAGCTGAGATGTCTTTGTATAAGCCGTTCAAACCAACGTGTTTTTTCAATCTGTAATCATCATAAATGTCTTAGTTAGGTTTTTCCGTTTCATTTGAATAACTATGTTATGGGTCTAGCCTACGACCCTTATAAATAATTTAATTATTTCAGTCCAGGAACCGACTTTAGACGTCAGAATCTGACGTCCAAAGACGTCAGATTCTGACGTCTAAGGTTGGCCCATCGTGACAGCATCAGATCCACTTCTCCCATCTACACGCAGATGGGTTACTATGGAAGCATACTACATCCAATTATTGCTGGTTTCATGCTGGCACACCGTTTGTGACGCTGTCCAAGCATTACATCGGCATTGGTGAAATCAGCATGATTAATGCTGGGCCATCATCTGCGATGTTGGCTCAGCATTAGATCCAGATACAAGGTTTACTATAGCTCGCATACCTCCAGTGTTGGTCCATAGCCAGAAATGACAGGTCACGTGGTCAATGATGTGGACGAAAATCCTGCCACCGAAATCCACGGGGGGGGGGGGGATTGTCCAGCGGGATGTACGGAGGATAATCGATCCACTGCAATCACCTGTCAGTTTGCTCCACAGGAGATAATCAATTCACTGCATTGACATGTCCAGTTTCATCCACAGGGGATAACTGATTCACTGCATTGACATGTCCATTTTGATCCACAGGGGATAACTGATTCACTGCATTGACATGTCCATTTTGATCCACAGGGGATAACTGATTCACTGCATTGACATGTCCATTTTGATCCACATGGGATAACCGATTCATTGAATTGACATGTCCATAGGGCAGTACTCCAGCCGGACCACTGGTGTATATCAATCAGACAGCTTGCATCATTCCGGCGTTATGACAGTCAGTGTACAGATCAGTCCCCGTGCAAAACACACATCCACGCTTTACAAACCCCCATGGTATTGTGTGGTTTTTCCGTGGAAACATTCCAGCGCGGAGGTGCCCCGTGGTCTGCAGTCATCTATGTGTGGTACTCGTCTATTGAGTACTACCATCCACGGGGAGTAGTTTTAGGGCAGCATGCCGTCACATGTCGGAATGCACTCACTACACATTACAGTCATCTCCGGCTAATCAGCTCATCCAGTGAGCGAGAGTACCCCCGCTAATCGTCTAGCACGGGCAGCACGAGCACCAATAATCTGCCGGCCCGGCCCCCACGAGCACCAAACACTGATAGATAATACAGAGATCTCTACAAGTACACAGCAGTGAGCACAGCTCACAAATCACACATGATGCTCAAGACGGACTGCCAGGTGCAGCTCATATAACACAGCTCAACAAAAGAAAAAAATAACTAACACAGCAAACACGAGACTTTCACTTAATGTTGGTACAAAGTTGGGCCAGCGTTGCAGACGGTGGGCCAACATTGTACCGGCATTGGGTGAACGTCTCGTATGTTCACGGCAGGTGCAACTCATATTAACTCATAAACACAGCTCAGCATAAGAAAAAAATATATGTTGGGTTAAAGTTGGGCAAGCTTCGAAGACGGTGGGGTAATATTAGCACGACATTGGCTTGATAATGTCTGGCTCAATGTCTCGTTTGAAAGTTGGTTCAAAGTTGGGCCAGCGTCGTAGACGGTGGATCAACATTGGACCAATATTACCTAACATTGGGTCAACGTGGAAGAAACTTTACATTAACTCTGATTCTATGGTAGGCCAGAGTCAGCGACGTTGGGCCACCATTGACACGGAGTTATATAATGTTTGGTATGAGTTGGGCAAGATTCTATAACAGCAGCAGCAGGGCTTATAAAAAAGGCTGATAAAAAGTGAAATAGCATCAAATCCAGGAGCATCATCAGACACTGGGGAGTAGCATCAGCTCTGCGAGTAAAAATAGGAAGGAGAAACAGCAGCAGCAGTAGCAGCGGCAGCAGCAGCAGCAGCAGCAGCAGCAGCAGCAGCAGCAGCAGCAGCAGCAGCAGCAACAACAGCAGCAGCAGCGGCAGCAGCAGCAGCAGCAGCAGCAGCAGTAGCAGCAGCGGCAGCAGCAGCAGCGGCTCCAACAGCAGTTACCGCATTAAGACTGAGAGTAGCCACAGCAGGTATACAAGTGTACAACGACAAAGACAACAGTAGCTCAACAGTACAAAAGTCAGTGAAAAATACAAGCAAAGGCAGTGCAGTTAGAACAGTCAACCAAGGGATATAGAAACAAAAGTATTTCTATATTCCTTGAGTCGACCAACAGTACGGCAGCAACAGCAGTACTTAGTAACAGTACAACATAAAATATATTTTAAAACTGCGACAAATAGCAGTAAAACTTCAGCAGCAAGAACAGAAGAAGCAAACATACTTGTAATTGTAGCAGCAGCAGCAGAGATTTCAGTCAAGTACAGCAGCAGAAGCAGCAGCAGCAGCAGCAGCAGCAGCAGCAGCAGCAGCAGCAGCAGCAGCAGCAGCAGCAGCAGAAATTTTAGTCAAGTACAGCAGTAGCAGCATCAGCAGCAGGTCCCAAGCAGGCACAAAACGTTGATCCAATAGCTGTTTACTGTTGGCCCATCGTCTACGACATTGGGCCAACAGTAAACAGCCATCGGATAAACGCCTCGTGATTTCTGTATTATAGTTTTTTTCTGATCCCTACTCGTGGACAGGTCTGGAGTAGTCCGGTCTCTCAGCACACTGTGCGCGAGGGCCAGTATATCACGGGACCTACCCCCAGCCACCATCAAGTACCCGGCAATGCAGTGTTGTGGTTCAGTTCAACTCAACAGTACCGCTCAAGTAGAAAAACAGACATACCCCCCCCCCCCCACCCGCGCATACAGCTCGACTTCACTATATTACCAGATAAACATCAGACGCTGAAAAATGGTGGTTTGATGTTGGGCCAGCGTGGAAGACGATAGACCAACATTTACAGTGAACCAGCATTGAGCCACCATGGTGTTTCCTCATACTCATTGTATTTTCAAAACAACGCTGGGCCAATATATCCCAGTCACACTGTGATCCAGGGCTCTTTTTCTGCTGGCTGAATCCTTTAGGGGCCGGCCATTTAATACCAGGGGGGGGGGGCTGTAGTTTTTTCGTAAAAAAATAATTTGTTCACATTATTTATCGGCCTAAAAAAATAGTTATAAAGTATGGGAAAAAAAAAATTTGTTCATTTATGTGTGAGAAAAAAAGCAGATTTTTTTAAATTGTCTATGACATCTCAGGAAAAAAATTGTTTGTTTTTTATCAGGGAGAAAAGAAATGTTCTGTTTCTTGTTGGAAGGGAAAAAAAGTTTGGTCAGGAAGAGAAACCATACCCTCCCCCCCCCCCCTGGTAATAAATGGTTCGCCCCTTACCAGTGTTTACAAACTAAGTTATCTTTTTTAAATTTACTCAACTTGAAGTTGTGTCCCGCTACAGCGAACCACAACTTCAAGTGGATGAAAATTACTCATATTTGTTTCGTTTCAGACTAAAATTTGCAAATCTTGATGTTTAAACACTCATTTCATTCCCAATTATAACAGTGATTGATCGGCTAATAAACAGACTTAACCCTTGTGCTGCTGAATTGTTTGTTTCTATTTTTCATTCATTTGAAGCTGGAATTGCTAACGCAAATTCCAGCTTCAAATGTCGAAAAATATTTATGAAAAATAGACTTCTCCAACAGTGAATTATTGGATTGACTCGGCATCTACCAAAAAGTATTTTATCAAATGCAGTGAAATTTATATTTATGCAACACATGCTTGAAACCGTATATATACGGTTTCAACAGAACAAGGGGTAAAACTAAGTGGCGCTTAGCGATGAAAGGGTTAACCCGCTGTGTCTCATTATCAACCGTCCAGATATCACAGATGAAATACCCATGGCGGGGATTCAAATGTTTATTTAACCCTTTTAAGCCTGAATTTACCATTGTCATCTTCATCCACTACAAGCCGCGAATTGCTGTCGCAATTCTCAACTTGCAGTGGATGAAGATGACTTAAAGTGGGTGGTAAATGAAAAAAATTGCTATTATTAAAACAGTTCCATGAAAATTTTCGATCTAAAACCTCCTAGATTTGAGGAAAATTCTTCAGAGATCCAAAATGATGCTTTAATGCATCGTGAGGACCTAAAGGGTTAACTATCACAACGCTGAAATATTGTTTGTATAAACCATGGAGACCAAAGAGTTTTTTTAATTTGAAATCATCATAAATGTTATCTCTTTCTGATTCATTTGAATACGGTCTATGTTATAGGTCTAGGGCCATTATAATTTGAAAAAAAATTCAGTGCTGGGACTCACTTTTGACGTCAGAGTCTGACGTCTCAGGTGGCATAAATTGCTCCCTGGCAGTGAGAATGTTAGCAGACTGTAATATATGGCGGGGCAGGTAGTGCATGGTTTCAGTACCAGACCGTCAGTATATCCCTCCCGAACAATAATTGGTCTGATACGCCTGGGTTCAATTCAAGTCGATGGTAACTAGTAGACCTAAGCTAAACAATTAGGCTCTACCTGTTGTGGCTTCTAACTCGATGTGACATGCATAGCCTTCACTGACAATCTAACGGGACATGCCCCAGCTGGCGACCCCCAGACCAGCCACAAAAAATGTCAACACCCCTCCAGGATGAAAAAAAACCCAGGCTGCCCCAGTCCTGGTAAGCGGTACGCACCGGGGGTACGACCCGACCCCCCAACTATACAATCTCCCCCACCCCAGCTGTCAGAGTACCCCGGATAACACGAGGCGTTGGGCGAATGTTGGCTTAATGTCGGGCAAGACGCTGGCCCAACATTAAGCCAACATTGGGCCAATGCCTCGTGTTCAGTGAGTGCCACTGTCAACTCATTATTACACCTCCCTCCAGATGACAGCCAAAAAAATAATAATTCACTTCAACACCTACAATGCTGCATTATTTCTGTATAAACCATGTAGACTAAACGTTTTTTTCAGTTAAAATCATCATTAATGTCTTAGTCAGCTCTTTCCGATTCATGTAAATACCTATGTTATATGTCTACGGCCATTATAAATATTGTAATTCTTTCAGTGCGGGGATCGTCTTAATACGTTAAGTAAATGAATCATTTTATTTGACTTCGGGATCATGTACACGCGTATTAAATTAATGTCCAATCAATTCACATTATAATAAATATGTGAAAATGAAGAAAATATAACCCTCAGCCCCAGTCTTTTGTTCTCATTTTCAGATTACATGATTTCCTAACCAATCCACTTTTTTTCAATCCATCCGTACATTTTATTCGACTTTTCCTGAAGAGTAAATTGGTGAACTTGATCGTGTCGGTGACAAATCTCGCTGGGATTGAACTCAATGTTTTACAGTTAATATGATATAGCGCATTCAATAAAACATAATATACCAGCGGCTGTTTTCTGCAGAGCAAAGCCAAAAGGCAGTAAATGCTAACTGCCTTTTGGCTTTACTCAGGAGTGTATGTATACCTTATCTCATACCACCCAGGACAAAAACGGGCGTCCACCCAGCGCTTTTTCAATGCTGGGAGTTATCAAACATAATGGCCCAACATTACACAGCGTTTGTGAATGTTGAGAGTTTAGAGAAGTCTGGAGGTAATAGAGTATAATACATAGTAACTGGTGTTGGGGGATATCACATTACTGACATATGGAGTACAGTTGACGATGCGTGTCCACTCTATATGGCACTGTTTGATAACCAGGGTAGGTGGGGGAGGCAAGGTTAATGTACTGTGAGTGAGTGAGTGAGTGAGTGAGTGTGTGAGTGAGTGAGTGAGTGAGTGAGTGAGTGAGTGAGTGAGTGAGTGAGTGAGTGAGTGAGTGAGTGAGTGAGTGAGTGAGTGAGTGAGTGAGTGTCTGAGTGACTGAGTAAGTTGTGTTGTGTATACGTCATAATTTACCTCGCTATCTTGTTGGGATCATGGCCCTATTCCTAGTTAATAATTTTTAAAGGTTCACTTCTGTATAGTTCTTCACTGTAGTATCGGCACCACTTGCACGCCCTAGACCTTTGAAGCAGCGGGGACCAGTATCGGGACTGGAACACAGTACCTTCAGAATCCAGACCTAATGAGACAGCGCGGAGGGCCATAGACTAGGCAGTGGCATCTCTAGTGAGTGTCTACAGAAACAGCCTGAATGGCTAACCCTCCGGTTGTCATGGACACGGTTTATATTAGGAAATATTTAATTGAAATTATGAAAGATTTTTGCTGTATAAACACTCGATAGTAAAAAAATGAAAGATTTTTGCTGTATAAACACTCGATAGTAAAGATCTGTTACTTTCAACCACTTTTCTAAACTAGTTTTTTTCCTCAAAATTATAGTATTTTTCTACTCTTTTGAATCTAAAAATTACGTCCAAAAATGCAGCGTATAACAAATATTAAAATTATAAAAAGATAATTTTTAAAAAATACTGCACTCTATAATAGACAAAGGGCTAAATATGAGATACGAGAGGAAGTTTATGTACGCTAATTATAAAGTAAACGAAGAGTTGCAACATTATCTATATTGGAATCTGCTGTTCCGAAAATATGAAAGCATAACTATTTAGATACTAAGGTTGCAAGTCGGCCTGGAAATGAACTTTAATCTGAAAATAAATGCAATTCTCGGTAGACTAGTAATTGAATATGTTTTGAGAACCAAATGCTTCAGAACGCTATGTAATAATCATATGATTGCACAACAACAACAATTTGTTGTATGTATTCGCGCTCTAGGTTTCAAAGTCCAGGAGCATACTTCTCCCCGTCCTGGGGCTCATGAGGTTAAACACATGCGCATACTTCCCCGCCCTTTTCTCATTCCGATGTCACAAACACGAGCCACGAATACAAAATGTGGTAAGCAGAGATTGGGACGTACAGTCAACACAGTGGTGAACGACCTCATGTCAGATTCTCACATCTAAAGACGATCCCCGCACTAAAAGAATTAAAAATGTATAATGACCGTAGACCCATGACATAGGTATTCAAATGAAGCAGAAAGCTGACTATGACATTTTTGATGAGTTCAAATTGAAAACAACCCTTTGGCTTATATGTTTTATTCATTTTTTTCAAAATTGCAAGGGTTAATCCACAACTTGAGCCCTACAGCTCTGAACTATTAAATTTAACATTTCTGTCACTTGAAGTTGTGTTTCGCTACCGCGATCCACAATTTTGCTTTAAGCAAGGAATTTAAAAGGACCTTTTCTATATTCCTTACTTTGAGTGACTGAAATTTACTTGGCTATGTAAAATTAAATTACATCGTATTTTAACAGCTCCACATATTTGAAGACATTTTTCACTTCTAAAATCTGCTTACAAAAGAAGGAATAAATCCACAGTAACACCACTATGGACGGAATCAGTGTTCTAGGGGTCGACTCGGGATCAAAAGACCATGGCCCTTTTACTCGTACAAATTACGATATACATTGGGTGAATATTGGCAACTGTAGATCGTTTGACTCGTCAAATTGTTGAATAATAATAATAACAACAATAAACAGCACTAAAACAATAAGTCTCCACAAACAGTCATAGTCATGATAGTGGGCGGAGAATTAAAAATGTGAAGCAATACCTGTGTTAATCAGTGGAAGAGAGTAGGTGGTCGCTGGGTGAAGGTTTCACTGTGAAATGATAATGTGTTGCACTGTACAAGTCCAGCCACAGAGATGCTCAGCTCATGTTGCTTTAATGTTGGGCCACTGTCTGCAACGTTGGCCCAACATTAAAACATTGTGTACAGTTTTGGAACTTGCTGGTCCAACCATGTTAATATTATATCGTACAAAGGAAAAACCCCAGTAATTGTTATCTCTCCAAGGAAGCAGTTACTGCCTTTTGACCTGAGTATTCTAAACCTAGCAAACACGACACGTGGGAGCGATGTTGGGTTAGTGTTTGCCCACCGTCTGAGACGCTGGCCCAGCATTAAACCAGCATTGTTTCAAAGTGCCATGTTTGCCAGGAAGGTAGAGAGCAGTAACTGGTTACTTTTCAAGTGAGCAGTTACTGCTGTTTCCACTTAAATCGTAGAATAGAGGAATATTCCATTAAAACACGTAGAAGTTGACCCAACGGTGTTTTAATGTTGAACCAGCGTCGCTGACGCTGTCCCAACATTAAACCAGCATTAGGTGAACATGTGCTGCTTGTTGAGTAGCCTTCAGTGAGGGCATTGTACTGTGTAACATAGAATGATAACAGCGGGAGGGCGGGCTGGGGAGGGTGGGAGGGAGGAGGGAGTGGGTGAAGTTTTCTATTTATGAGCCCTACTGACATGAAAACATAACACACCGATTAGGGAGAGAATACACAGTGTGTGTGTGCGTGCATCATAAATATCATTTACAGTGTACAGTATAACACTGAAAATGACTGCAAATGTTCCACTGTAAATTATTTTTAAAATGACTCATCTGTTCCAGCGAGGTCACGAAAAAGCCCCATTTTTTTTTTATACTTCCAGAATAAAATTGGATTTCCGATGAAACAAATTGTTTGAAATTCTTGATTTTTTTCTAAAGCTGAACATGTTAATTGTTATTCCGTAACTGTTATTTTAAAAACAGCGAATTTTACAGATGTAACTGATACTTAAATTGTAATTGTATTGTAACACTCACCTCAATGATAATCACCTATCCTCATAAATACCTCGGTGCAACCAAGGATACAGTAAAAGCGCCAAAAGGCTCATATTTAGCAAGTGTAGTACTATTTTTCAAGTGCAATAATATCCTAATATGTTTTCCAAATCAATTTGGCAGTGCTTGCCTGGACATCATCCAATGTCTCACGTGTACTGGGCGAGACGTTTATCGTGGCCAAGATCTTTTAAAAAGTTCTTGATGCGGCTAACTCATAGGCAAAGGACGACAGTTTTAATGCCCGAGTTGTAAAGTCGCAATTTCAGACATCATTAATGGTGACAACGTGAATTAAATTAATGACGCATGCAAGCCACTTTAGGAGTCACCACTTACAGCCCGGAGATCAACTTTAGACGTCAGATTCTGACGTCTAAAGTTGATCCCCGCACTGTAAGATTTAAAATAATTTTAATGGCCGTAGATCCATAACATAGGTATTCAAATGAAACAGAAATAGCTAACTAAGACATTCATTAATAAATTATTTTTTTTAAATTTTATGTTGGGTTTTTACCAGTTAGGCGAGAAATAAGGACGACATTTAATTTCGGACATCCATGTTGAAATAAGAAATACAGGAATCATTGACAAACGGGACTTTCGGCAACCTTGGTACGTTGCCATAGCAACCCTAAATTTAAAAGGATTCCGCAATTCTAGTCTATGGATATGTTCACATCGTAAGCCAAAATGATTTTAGCCTGATTGTGTCGCTAAATATATTAGCAAATATGAGTAATTTTCACCCACTTGAGGTTGTGGATCGTGGTAGCGAGACACAACTTCAAGTGGTTAGTTGAGCCATGACTAGGGCTTTATTGGTTAATACACAAAAAAATGTATCTGAAGGGCCGTATATATGTTTTCGAGGCTGTCTCAAGTCAAATCGAATTATGTTTAAAACCAAACAATATGTCACTCAAATTGAAAACTATTCTGTGATAGTGTTTTATTAATCGAATAATTCAACTTGGAAGATGCACATTTTTCACAAATATAAATACTTTTTCGTCACTCGAAGCTTGAAATTGCGTTAGCAATTACAGCTTTAAATTACGAAAAAATGTGAGCAAATAATTATCATGATCATGAGGACATGATCAATATTTATATAAGCAAACAAATATAAGGTAAACGATTGAGCAGGCCGTGGGCTGCTGCTGGTCTAGTTCTGGTGCGTTAGGTTGGGCTGGAGGCAAGGTGGGCTAAAGGTCCCGGCCCCGAGCCCCCGGTATGAGAGGTCATTGAGAATGGCAGCCTGCCACCCAGGCTTAGATAAGAAAACCATCAACAAAATACATACTGCAAACAGCAATAGAGGTGTGTGCCCAACATTGGATTAATGCTGGGCCAGCGTCGTAGACGGTGGGCCAGCATTCGGCCAACATTGGATAAACATCTGGCTTTTGTGGAAGCTCTTGCTACTCGGGAACCCCTGTCTATATGATCCATAATGCAAAGAAACGTTCCTTTACGATGAGATGTCTAACTGTATTACAGATTTTTTTTAATGGAAAATGCTTCAACATAATTTAACTCCAATGAGCTCCCGGATGTTTTATCCTATGAGCTGCTAAATTATAAAATTATTACCCACTTGTAAGTGTTGTCTAACTACCGCGACCCACAACTTCCAAGTGTGTGAAAAAATACTTAATTTTGCAACTTTATTACACATGTATTTCTCTTGAGAATTTTCTTTTTTTTAACGGACAGGCGGAAAGACTGAAAACGGATATAGACGTGATCAGCACTTCTAGGGTTAACAAACAATTTGGGACGCTAAGGGTTAACCACAGAAAACAAACACACACTACATTAGCACGTCATAAAAAGGTAACAGAAGCCTTTACTACTAAATCCGCTCTCATAGACCGTGGAATCTATTTTCAAGCTGAACAGGAAAACGCATGTATAGCCTACTTGAGATGATTGTAAGGCCCGTATGACACCTCATCTCAAAGAGGTCATTTATACGATAAGTTACCCTATCCAAATTTATACAGCGATTTTTTCGATAAAAGTAGATACGCAATAAGTAGTCATTTTTTTATTATCGCAGATAACCATTACCTCGTTCCACCTGTACCGTCACAATTTTTCTAAATGGCAAGGCATTCGTTTTTAGCAGTTATCCTACAAAACACCTTGTTTCAATGTTGGTCCACGAGTACACTAAAGCATAGATTAACCATATATAGATTAACAATATGGTTAATCTATGACTAAAGTGAACAGTTTTATGCACTGGTCGAAGGCAGCCCAAGCTACATATCTCAGAATCGTATAAAAAAATGAATATACTATATCCAAGTGTGGTAAAATTACCGGAGCCGTTCCTAGCATCGAGGATGGCTGAATGATAGACAACAGTCTGCGACGCCAGTCAACTATCAACCCTTTCAAGCCTGAATTTATCATTGTCATCTTCATCCACTACAAGCCGCGAATTGCTGTCGCAATTCTCGACTTGTAGAGGATGAAGATGATTTGAAGTGGGTGAGAAATTAAAGAAAATGACCATGTATTGGTAAACCAGTTTCATGAAAATTTGCATTCAGAAACCCTTGCTTGTAGGAAAATTAGGTCTGTTTTCAGAGATTTAAAGTGATGCTTTA
Source organism: Flabesymbios commensalis (assembly GCA_964017125.1). Classification (NCBI taxonomy): domain Eukaryota; kingdom Metazoa; phylum Annelida; class Polychaeta; order Terebellida; family Flabelligeridae; genus Flabesymbios; species Flabesymbios commensalis. The sequence goes on along the minus strand of OZ024918.1, from coordinate 7,248,200 downwards.
ATGCATCGTGAGGGTCCAAAGGGTTAACGCGCTGAAATATTTGTAAATAAACCGAGAGACCATTTTTATATTTACCTATTTCACAGCAAACACGCGACGTTGAAACCAATTTGTTCTAATGTTGACCCATCGTCTTTGACGCTGGCCCAACATTCAAACAACATTGGTTCAACATCGTGTTTGTTGAGTTACCTGCTCGAAAAATCAACTTCACCGATTCCCAACTACAATATCCAAGTTATCTGAACGACAACTTATTACGACTGCCTCATTTAAACATCAGAACTCCAAGAGCAGCTATAATCGACTTTAATATGTTTTTATTAGCAGGTTAAATCACTGTCTTCGGGAACGAAATGAGTGTTTAACCCTTTGAAGCCTGAATTTACCATTGTCATCTTCATCCACTACAAGCCGCGAATTGCTGTCGCAATTCTCGACTTGTAGTGGATAAAGATGATTTGATGTGGTTTAAAAATTAAAGAAAATTGCCACGTATTGGTAAATTTATCAGTTTCATGGAAATTTTCTTTCTAAAATCCTTAGTTGTCGGAAAATTAAGTATAGTTTCAGGGATGTAAAATGATGCTTCAATGCATCGTGGGGGCTTAAAGGGCTAAACATCAAGATCTGCAAATGTTTGGTTTTAAATTGAACTAATAGGAGTAATTTCCACCCACTTCGAAATTATGGGTTGTGGTAGCGAGACGAAACTTCAAGTGGGTGAAAATTTAAAACTAGATAACTGCAGGGTTCATTTGAAATTATACGCTTTGAAAATATGCACCATGAAGCATATACATGCGTCACTAGAAGGTAAATGGTTATAGCGTTAAATACGCGTCCGTAGAGTCGCAAGGGTTCATGAAAAAAATGTGTGAGTAGCGGTGAAGGTTGGGTAAGTGATCAGGGGTGATTACATGCAAACAGAATCAGTTCTCCTCCCTCTAATAACCAACCTGCCACCAACAGTTTCCCTGAAAAGAAACCACAGTGACTCATTCAGAGTACAGGGGAACCCAACAACATGAACCAACTACATATATTCTCAACGTACAACGATAAAATATTTTTGTATCAACCATGGCGACCAATGGGTTTTTCAATTTGTAATCATCATAAATGAAAATATTATGTTAATTTTTAGGTCTTTTTGTTTGTGCGGATCGACTTTAGATGTCAGATGGTCCCCACACCGAAAGAGTTAAAATACACCTGTAACGCCAGTCTTATTGTTAAAACATAATACATCATTCTAGTTATTAGGTTATTGCTGACCATGAAATAGGGGCTGTCTATCAAATCGCGCCCTTAGCTAGTCATGATTGTCACAGAGGCAAAAAATGCCAAGAGCATCAACATTATTTTTTAAAATTTATTGAACCTAAAATATATAGTCGAATAATATTTTAGTAAACAATTCACCAACAGCTAATGCACTGGTGACCACACAAGTTCAGATTTTTTTGACAATCACAACTAAAACTAGTTGGTGCAGGTGGGTTAGTCCCTTTATATGTATACATGGTCAGCTAAGGCGGCGTTTACTGTAGTACAGCGCTGACGCACCATTCACAAACAGGTACAGCACCGAGGGCAGCCACAATGAAAAACCAAAGCCAATTTCCCTGTCAAAATGGCAATGGAAATTAACTGTATATTGAGTTGAAAAATATTGCCTAAATGAAAGCAGTGATTTGTTGGTAAAAAGTTTCATATCGCATAGTCTGAGTTAGACCGAAAATTGATACACCATAACGTCCATTCTAATAACAGTACTTCTATATAAAATACCTTGATCTATTGGTATCGGAAATATGAGTGTCCAAATTAAGTTTAAAATGTTTTAAAACACAGGTCTGTTCAATCTTATTTGTTGATCACGAGGACAAAAACCTAATAAATCACATACATTAGATTTTTTTAAATATTTACATTAGAGCCTAGGTACAAGTTTACAACCGGAAGCATCATATCATTTTAGATGTAAATAAAAGAGAGTGTGCTACAATGTTACAGTATGCCTCTACACAGCGACATGAGGTGTTGACCTAATGTTGGATCTCGTAAAAGAGAGGCAATTACCTCATCACGTAAACAGTTGTTCCTTACTAGCTGTGATTGATGAAGGTGGTGTAATATCGGGCCTTGGGAAGCCACCCACAGTAAAGGTATGGGCTGTGGATTGCAGAATATGCTCCACGGTGGAATCAATGTTCCTTTACAAGACCTGATTAATCGCGACCAAGCTTTAGATTTATATATGACGCCCAAAGGAAGGTGTACACGTTTTTGTAAGTTGGGGCTCGTTATCTTTTAAAACTTTCAGTCGCTTCCCATTAAAAAGTTAAGTTTTCAATGATAAATGACTGAAAGTTAGAATAAAATTATCTCAGCGAAACGAGTCCCTGGCGTTTAAAGTGTTCATGAGATTGTGGTGTTATAGATGGTGGATGATATATGGCCTGGACCACCCACTGCGTGCCTACAGATAGAGGGAAACGTCAACCTAATGCTTGGCTAATATTGGCCTTGTTTGTTGGGTACACACACAGGGACAGGACTGTGTTAAACAAAAAAGTGCAATCAATGTTGTGATGCTGGCCCAACATTAAAACAAAATTGGGTTGATGTTTTTGTGTTTGTCGTGTACATGGTGTAATACACACACTGACACGGCCCCATCGGCAAAATCCCGCTGCTTCCATCGCTATATCATTGTAATTGGCGGAGGGAAAACGGGCCTTGTTACTGACTGGCCTGAGAAGGCCAAAAGTCTCTACATTATCCCTTAACAATTGAAGGGTCTTAACTATCACTTAATAAAGTGGCAGATACAAGCTTTTAATCTTTTGGGAGATGATATGACGTGTGAGTGGAAATAATGTTCACCAGAACAGCGAAGGGGACCACCATTCAATCTCCAGGGGGAGGGCTGGAGTATTTTGAAATAAATAATTTCGGGCAGACTCTGCATGAAATAAATAATTTACTTGAATAATTGCTCTATATAAAATTAAAATATGTAGTAATATTTGAAACAAAAACTCCAGAACCCCCCCCCCCCGGAGAATGAATGGTGGCCTCCTAATAATATTAAGATGACTGTTTACGCAAAATTATTTTCGGTCTTAAATTTTCAGTCGCCGACGCTAGTAGGTGTATGGATTTAATATTATTGGATTTGATAGAAAATGGTGGAATAAACAAAATCACTTAGCATGTTTAGTGTGAATAGCCTCTGCAATTTCTTACTCAAAGTGAATGGAAGTCACATGATTTAAAAAAAATAACTGTGAATAATTATTATATGAGTAGCTTAGAAGTAACATAAATATACACAAACATTGTCTCATTTAGGCCATTTATTTAATTAAAGTTGGGTAGGCTGCACAAACCAGCTGCGCAGTCGTTCACTACCAGTGGCCGGCTCGATATAATTTTCGGAAGAAGAACAGTCACAGATCGGCGGACGGGATAAAAATAAATATAAACTTGTCTTATTTATTTAAATGTTGGCGTTTTTTTCTATGTTCGGTCGGGTCCGAAATCAAATAAATATAAAACGCATGGCTTTAATTCACAGAGGATGAGTGTTTTCATCTTCTTTCTGTCTGATGGCGACTGATTGCAAATTAACCTTTATAGAACTAAATTATAGAATTTAAATTTTACCCACATAAAATGTCCGTAAAAATTGCTTATATTGTGTACAATTTGAAGTAAAACATTATGTCAATCTAGAAAATCCAAAGTTAATTTGTCCTTCAAATTTTCTTGATTGAAGGAAAAATCAAAAGGTTAAAAACATAACAACTATAGATGTGATTAGCAGCTTAACCCTTATGCTGCCGGGACCAATCCGTTTTCTTAAGCAAATTTCAGACCAATAAATTCAACTCAAAGATGCTTAGGCAATCTAATAGTTACATTTTGAAGATGTATATTTGTTCACAAAAATAATTATTTTTCGTCATTTGGAGCTGGAAATTGCGTTAGCAATCCCAGCTCCAAATGACGAAAAATAGTCAGAAAAAAATAAGCATTATAATTTAACCCTTGTGCTGCTACACCAGTATATATATACGGTTTCAAACACATTTTAAGCTAAATAATATGTCACTGAAAATGGATAGTTGATAGATAATATAGTTGGTAGTATGTGGTAGATGCTCAGGTAGTCAGAGAATTCAATTTAGAAGAATTAAAAAATATTTTTCATCATTTAAAGCTGAAAATTGCGTCACTGTCAGCAATCCCAGCTTCAGTGAGAAGCAATGGGAGGCCTACCAAGGCCTACTATCGCTGCACACAGATTTTAGGCCAAATAAAATGCTCAGTTAGTCAAATAACTCAATTTAGAAGATCTGTATATTTTACAAATTAATAAAAAAATCTGTTATTTGAAGATGGAATTTGCGTTACTAGTAGTAGCAATACCAGCTTTAAATGAATGAAAAATACAACAGAAACAATTCAGCAGGACAAGGGATACAGGTTGATTAACTGGCGCCACAGTAAATACACAATTTAATTCAGTATTGCCTTAAAATGGTTGGTACAGATCGAGCATTAGTAAATTCAAGCACTTTTTCAAGGACTTTAATGTCATTTTCAAGCACCCATCCTAATTAATGAGAACACTCAGAAGTAAAACATATTGTATTTTATTGATAAAATAAAAGTGAAATTCAAAATTAAAATTGATGAAAAAAATATTATCAGCTATTTATTTCTGAATTGTTCTTTTACAGTTTGCACAAAAATTCAGGCATTTTTCAAGGAAAATTATCCATTTTTAAGTACTACGGTAATAGTAATATTCATGCTATTTTCAAATTCAACCACTTTTCATCAAGAGCCCTAAAATTCAAGCACTTCTCAAGATTGTGCGAACCCTTCTTAATCATGTTAATGTTAGGTCAGGGTCACATACTGTGGAGCAACAGTGGGTTAAGTTACACATTCACCGCTATTACACAACTTCATTTTACAGGTGATCTCTTTAATTAGGAGGTTAGATGCATATGTCCAAACATCAAGATTTACAAATGTTTTGTCTCAAATTAAAAAAAATTATGAGTAATTTTCATCAACTTGGAAGTTGTGTCTCGCTACAGCTACCCAAAACTTCGAAGTGGGTGAAGACTTAAAATATTAAGCATCAGTTGATCAATCAGTATATACTAGTAATCATTCCGCATCGGTCAATCAGCATTTTAATTACCATATTTATTCTAAAAAACGCTCTGGGCGGTAATTTGAGTAGTACCCCCTGAGGCTAGAGGGGGGGATAAGCGCTTTATTATTAGAGTTTATAAAAGTTTTAATATTAGAATAAATATGTTAGGTTCCACGCTCCTCAGATGGAAAATAGATTACTGCATTTCAATATGATGGATATGAGCAAACAACCACAATCTGATATAAAAAGAAAATTTCATTTTAAAATAAAAGCAAATTCGAAATTCAACGTAATCTTTTCTTGTTTCAACTCAATAAAATGAAAGCTAAAGGGGTTCAATTGGATCACAAAATATGATGCAATACCATAATTACCCATAAAATTATGCAGGTTCTGCCATGGTGGGCGACCACCACTGCCCTATGTCTGGACAGGGACCTGATTATGGTACTAAGATAAATATAAAACAACCTCACAACACTGAGGTGTGCTATAGTGAGCTATAGTGTGTGTAAGCAAAAGCGCATGATAAATCTGAAAGCCTGATTTATCATGTTCAAGACAAATTATTTTGAAATCTTGCTATCAAAAACACATTTTACATTTAAAGGGGCCTTTATTTTGTCATGCTTTCAAGAAAATGGACTGAAAACATAATAGTCATGATTGCCTGTTGGCATTGGGCTGGAGCCGTGAATATACAGTTTCAAGCATGTTTTAGATCAATAGAAATTAACCCTTTCAGTCCTGAATTTACCATAGTCATCTTCATCCACTACAAGCCGCGAATTGCTGCCGCAATTCTCGACTTGTAGTAGTTGAAGATCACTTGACATAGTTTAAAAGTTGAAGAAAATTACCACGTATTGATAAAGCGGTTTCATAGAAATTTTCGTTCTAAAACCTTTAGTTGTTGGAAAATTAAGTCTGTTTTTAGGGATGTAAAATGATGCTTTAATGCATCGTGGGGGCTCAAAGGGTTAATATCACAAAATTTGATAGTTTTCGAGGATGTTCATTTAATCCTATAATTTAATATTGGAAATTTGAAGCTGGGAATTGTGTTGGCAATTCCAGCTTTGAATATATGAAAACAGTAAAAGCAAAAAATTCAACAGGACAAGGGAGTTTTTCAATCACATTGGAGCTGAAATTGATAACACAATTAATTCATTGAGCATCCTACCCTCCATTAAGCATTTTATTGATTTCTATATTAGACAAGCTAAATTACTGTTATTAGGAATGAAATGTGTGTCTAAAAATCAAGATTTGCGCTCAAATAAAACAAATATGAGTACTTTTCAACCACTTGAAGTTGTGGGTCACGATAGCGAGACACAATTTCAAGTGGGTAAAAATTGTAATAAATTGACTCAGCAGGACAAGGGTTAATTGAACTTGTGTCTCGCTCCCGCAACGTACAGATTAAGTGAGTGAAAATTACTCATATTTGTTAAATAATTCTAGACCGAACATTAGCTAATCTTTGAGTAAACACCCATTTCATTTCCAATAACAATAATTTGGTCGGCTAATAAAAACGATAATACTTGTGCAGTGTACATTACTGGCACTGGCCTGCTCGCCAATGCGAGTAGGAAAAAGAACGGGTGAGTCCATGTATGTCCACATATTCTATTTTTAACATACAAGTCATTATTTTTTGTCGAATGGGCTATTCACACTGCTTGTGGTTAGTGGAGGGAGTGTCAATTTTGAAAAAAGCTGCGTCAAAATGGTCTCAATTAAAAATATTGATAAGATAACTTAGGAGGTAAAGGGTTAATCTGTCAAATCTGACTTAAACTCAACTAATTAGGTAATCAAGTAGAACTCACCTCTTCGATTCACATTGTCGTTGGTCGGTGGTAACTTACAGAAACTTGCAAAATATTCAAGGAATTTTGATCAAAAAGAATAGTTTGCATATACTGAAAATAAACAGAAATATACGAATAACTATTAAATACTGTAAACGTTTATTAAAACAAGAGCATATTTGACGATAGCCCGCCACCATTATAGAACTTGTCAGAGTAACATGAAGATCAAATTTGAGAAGGATACATTTTTTTTTAAATTATTGTGCCCACAAGGTAAATTTAACAATGGAAAATGTGATAAATTAGTCATTTTTTTCAACCATAATGGCAATTGTCCGAGAACTGTTTATTAGTAACATGCAGAACAAATTTTAGAAGGATCTTTAAAAAACTTCGCAAGTTATCGTGCCCACAAGTAAATGTAAAATGGAGACATCGATGCAGACAAAGCCAAACTTCAATTGCAATTTAGTCCACCTTTAAAAGATTTCCGTTGAAATCCGATAGATAGGCACCAAACTGCCAGAGATAAAAATTCTACTTAACCCTTTCAGAGACTTGGGATTTATGCCTTAAGGCGAGTCCGCGCCGCCTTCAATGGTTTGTAATGTGCAGTGCACCTGATGAATTACCCTTGTGTGGCATGTCTCCATGCTGGCTTTTTAAATTAAAAATACTGTACATATTTATTCCAATATTCAAATAATTGCGCGCTCCCCTTATTTGAAAAAAAATCCACGATCATGGTACACCATGGACATATTCGAACACTAAATTCTTACCCCCCCTGTAGCCTTAGGGGGTATGCTTATTAACGCCAAGAGCATTTCAGTTTTTATCATGGAACACAAAAATCAAAACTGCAAAAAATGAGAGATTTTTTGGTGAAAGGTTAGAGCAGGGCACAGGGAGAAAACAGAAAGATTACTTTATAACCGTTATAATATAAGACTAAGGACAGTAGTTTTTTTAAGTCACTGGCTCTTTGGGCAACTGCCCCGTAACTGTTCTAAAGTGTGGACCCCTGCTTAAAGTGCTGGTGCTAAGCACGACGATAGTCGTTTCTAATCTATTAGCTGAGCAAAGCACTTAGCGTTTTCAGGGTTGGGAGCACATTATCATATAAAATACTTGTTTTTGTGAAACAGATTCATGTTTTATTAGTAGGAATTGCAGATGTTTGCTCTCAAATTAGACAAATATGAGTAATTTTCAACCACTTAAAGTTGTGTCTTGCTAGAGCGACCCACAAAAATTTGAATTGAGCAACTTAGGGGATAAATGGTTTGTAGGGTTAACCCATCTACCCCACAGTAACAATCTCACCCTCCATCACCCTCCCCCCCCCCCCCCCCCACCAAAACTACAGCCTCATCTTTGAATGATCAATCCGAGATTGAAAAAGTAAGCTAATTACATTTTTTTCCAAAAAATTGCATTATTAAAATTAACCTCTCTTGTACCCCCACGAGAAAAAATACCTACAAAAACAGTTTAACAAGGCCTCAGTTAAAGGGACATGCCCAGCCTAAAATCATAAAAAATCGGTGAGGCTAGATATAGAGACAAAAGGCCTGGTTTCCAATTATTGTCATAAGAAATACAGGAATTTCGTCTCTATATCTAGCCTAACTGGTGAATGCGCAGCAGAAAAATTAAAAAAACTTTCGCAGTTCTAGTCTATGGACATGTTTACATCATATGGTCAACCGTCATATTAAGAAGCCAAAATAAAATCACTGATTTTTTGATGATTTTTGCCTGGGAATGTCATTTTAATAGGAATCACTCAGCCTCTAATTTTCATTAAAAAGCTATAACTATGAAAATTTTTAGGCCTAAAAGAAATTAATCAACAGATCTTGAAAAAAAAACTAGGATCGACACTGAAAAATTACAGAGATGTCAAAATAAATAATGCCAGAGATTTGATTAAGTTAATTTTTTTTCAGGGTGCATCGTTCCATGAAGTCTCACATTTTGTTTTAAATTAATGGTCAAGCTATCTGGAATGGTTTTCAAGATATCATTAATGACTCAAGTCAGCCATTAAAATTTTATATCATATTACATCACATCCTGACCCTTCCTGTAACCGCACATTTTGTTTTATTGCAACGGTCTATCTATCAGGCACGATTTCACAGATATTACGCATATTGAGGCCAACAATGGCCGCAAGTTCGCCATTTTTAATTTTATCGAGTTGACATTTTTCAGGACATATTCATCCCTGAACCCGCACATTTTGTTCTATAGTAATGGTCTAGCTATTTGGCACGGTTTTCCAGATATTACGCATATTAAAGTCAATAATGGCTAAAAATAGGCCACTTTGAAATGTTTTGTTTTTAAATAAATTCTGATGTTAATCTTGCTGAAGTGCAGCTGTTTTAGAATGTGGTACGACTCAAAACTGTGTGCTAAAAATGAAGATATTTAGGTAACTCTAAATATATTTCCTGGGACAGTACCATTCTCTGCATATAGATGTCGCTCAGGTGAACCCCCGCTCTCTCTCTATTCACAACAAAATTTCACCAAATTATCAGGCTACTCCCAGGATCTGGGTAGCCTACTACCGCCACGTGCACAGGTGGTACATATATAAATAGCTCAAGGCCTCGTGCACGAGGGTTGGGGGAATAGGCAGGGCTATCCATGAGTGAGGTACCTTTCCGACAACCTTTTCACAAGTTGATTTTTTTTTTCTAGTAGGTATAATGAAGTAGTAAACTTGCATTGTCTGTAATCCAATAATGAAAAAGAAAAAAATATTTGATTTAAAATTTTTTTATATATTTTTAAATGTACCTAACAAAAAAATGTAGCCTAGTACATAGTGAGTGATGATTCCATCACGTTCTCTACCACCACAGGATCGTCACGGGATAGCAAGTCTACTTCCCGCATACAAGAGATATTGAGCTCTTGTTGGTTTAATGTTGCTCCAGTGTCTACGATGCTGACCCAACATTAGCCAACTTCAGGGTATCTAGTGTAACGTAGGCAGAGTTCTTTTTCACTGCTGGACAATTTCGCAGGCATTTATGACATTATGAATTATTTTTGATCGTCACTAATGGCATTATGATCACAAGTGAAAAAAAAAACTGACATTCGCAGTGCAGAAATTAATTTACAGTGGATAGAGAGTGCATCAGTGGTTATATACAGTGGGGTTCATGTGTAAATTAAAAGCAGATTAAGGAGATGACGGGTTAGGCCTTCCATGAAGGACTGCACCGTTGGAGTCGCACCCAGACTGGGTGGCAGTGAATTCCAGTCTGTGACTGTTTTCGTTTTTGTTTGAGGTGTGGCGTGTAGTTCTGAGGGGTATTTGTAAATAGGGGGGGGATGGGATATTCTGAAGGTATAATGAAGTAGTAAACTTGCATTGTCTGTAATCCAATAATGAAAAAGAAAAAAAATATTTGATTTAAATTTTTTTTATATATTTTTAAATGTACCTAACAAAAAAATGTAGCCTAGTACATAGTTCTCTACCACCACAGGATCGTCACGGGATAGCAAGTCTACTTCCCGCATACAAGAGATATTGAGCTCTTGTTGGTTTAATGTTGCTCCAGTGTCTACGATGCTGACCCAACATTAGCCAACTTCAGGGTATCTAGTGTAACGTAGGCAGAGTTCTTTTTCACTGCTGGACAATTTCGCAGGCATTTATGACATTATGAATTATTTTTGATCGTCACTAATGGCATTATGATCACAAGTGAAAAAAAAAACTGACATTCGCAGTGCAGAAATTAATTTACAGTGGATAGAGAGTGCATCAGTGGTTATATACAGTGGGGTTCATGTGTAAATTAAAAGCAGATTAAGGAGATGACGGGTTAGGCCTTCCATGAAGGACTGCACCGTTGGAGTCGCACCCAGACTGGGTGGCAGTGAATTCCAGTCTGTGACTGTTTTCGTTTTTGTTTGAGGTGTGGCGTGTAGTTCTGAGGGGTATTTGTAAATAGGGGGGGGATGGGATATTCTGATGGCAAATTTTGTAGAATAGTACCAGTCGGACAGAAAGAGGAGGCCAATTCAGTTGTTTTTCTGAGGAAGAGACACTTGTGCAGGCCTCGGAATAAGGCCATTCCTCCAGTCAAAAAAAAATGTGCAGGAATGGCAAAAAATTATACTCGCAATTCCTATAAAGTGGTAAATTTTAGGCCATCCTAGGACAAAGGCCATTTCTAGGAATGACAGTTTTTACTCAGGAATGGCAGTTTCCTTTCTAGACTTGCCTGTCCTGTGGATTGACTTGCCCCCAACATTTAATTCTACCCCTGCTTGTGTAGTGTGAATAGTCATGATGAACCCATCTTGCTACATTGTTTTGTATTTTGTTAAGGTTGTACATATATTTTGCTGTGTGTGGATCCCAGATGGCTGATGCATATTCAAGTTGAGGTCTGATTATTGTTTTGTATGCCTGTGTTGTGATTTTACAGTTGTGGAGGCTTGTTTGAGGTTTTTTTTCAGCATGTTTAGTGTATTCTGTGCCATGTGTGAGACCAGTCAACTAATTTCTGAAGCTCTTGTTGAAGTTCTAATTTTGAATTTATTTCTCTGTATAGTACGCAGTCATCTGCAAAAAGCATATGTTTTAATTGATGTTTTGGTTGATGTCATTGATGTAAAGGAGGAACATGAGAGGGCCGAGAACTGTTCCCTGTGGCACCCCGGAAGTGACTGGTACTGGATCAGACATTTCCCCATCACCCATCAAGAACAACTTTCTGATTTCTGAATTTCAACCATTTATTTATCCATTTATTGGTTTTTCTTTGAACTCCATAATTTTGTAATTTTAAGATTAGTTTGTTGTGCGCCACAGTGTCGAAAGCTTTCAAAATAATTACATCTACTTGTTTCTTCTGCGTTGTAATTCTTCTGTGGTTATAATGGGCTGTAATTCACATGAGTGTTGTTTTCTGAAGCTGTGTTGGCAATTATGAAGTATGTTTTGTCACAATGTTGAATTATGTGTGTGTGTATGATGTGTTCTATTAGTTTGCAAGTGATGGCTGTAAGAGAGACAGATCTGTAATTAGAATCTAGGTTTTTATTTGCCCTTTTTTAAAACTGGTATTACATCTGCTGTGAGCCAATCCTGGGGAAGATCACCGGTTTTGTCAGAGTTTTAAAAATTAATTTTTACGAATTTGAGGATGTCATCAGCATAATCTTTAAGGAATCTTATTGGTATTTTATCAGATCCATTAGCTTTTGGGGGATTTAGTTTGGACAGTAATTTTGAAATTCCGTTGTTTATAAAGTTGATGTCAGGCATGTTTAAGTTTGGATTATTTACCGGAGGGATTGACTGATCATTTTCTTTGGTAAAAACTGACTGGTATTGCTGGGGTAGAGCTAAGACCAAAATTCTTACTGGCCTGGAGGGCCAGTTGTGCCTAGAGGTTACTGGCCCTCCACTGAAATCACTGGCCCTGATTTTTATGATCAAAATGCCTGATTATTTTGATCAAATATAGTGCCGTAATTTGTGTTTTCAATGTAGATTAATAATAATAACTTTATACAGCAGTGATAACAAAACCCAATGTGTTTTTTGTCAAATTTTGCTAATTCATATCAACAATGTTTTAATCAAATATTCGCCTGTCACAAAAATCGTATAAATACAATCAGCCTACGGGAAAGGTGGTCGTCATTTCAGACAGTTAAGAACCACCTGGTGTTAGGCAAAGGTATAGGGCAGATCATGAATTTCATTTAAGTAGCCTACTTGTGACAAAATGAGAAATTAGAAATGTGGTGCCTTTTATGTAGCAACACTATCGTACTAAATTATCACTTATTCCAATTATATTCTAAAGCTTTGTTTTATTAATACCTCCTTTCTCCAGGTTTCGATTTTCAATGGTTACAGAAGGTGTAACATTACGCCTGTCGATGTGTCATTCGTGTCACCATTTTTAAGTTGCGATCGTTAACGCTTATCGTGCTGATCACGACTAGTGTCGTTTTTAATCAGTTTTATTAGTCCACCAAATCACTGTCATTGGGAATTAAATGTGTGTCTAGACATCAAGATTAGTAAATATCTGTGCTCAAAATAAACAAATATGAGTAATTTTAAGCCCCTTGAATTTGTGGGTCGCGGTAGCGAAACACAACTTCAAGTGGCTGAAAATTTAAATAGATTAACTTAGCAGGATGAGGGTTAATTGCTGTTTTTAATCGCAGCTTCACCAACAACCACGCAACATAAAAATATTTCACTGTCATGGAGGAGAATTAATTAATCTATTCTTGGAAAATTACATACATGTAGGCCTACATGCCCGCCTCCAATGTCAAGAGAGCTAGGCCAATTTTGGGTATAGAGGCACAGATTTTAGTCGATGTTCTGCCTGTTTGAACCAGCTTTAATTTTTGTTGTATCAGCCTATAGATCATTTCACGATAGGTCACAATACCGCTGGGCTACAAGAGGAGCGATACCAATGTAATAATGGTAATTGACTGAGATGAAGACGCATGGCACCAACTTCCAAACCACAGGACGGCAGCAACATATTTTTCTGAGATCCTGTATGAAAATATCCGCTGGTCAGACGGGCCAGTCATAAGTTAAACTCGATGGCCCTCCAATAATTTTACTGGCCACGGGCCAGCGCTTAAATCGACCCCCTGTATTGTTCGTTTGCCTTCGGTGTCTGTTAAATAGTTTTTCCTTGCTCATTGGTTAATGGTGGTACTCCCAGAGCTGTCACGTTTCCTGTTTTTCAATTTTTTTATTTTTGTTTTAATCCTCACCTTCGAGCATTCCTGTCAAATAACTATTGTATGTGTCCTTTAATTTCTATTTTAAACTGTCACTGATTTTCTTAAGTCTCTGCTTTAAATTAGTGCTTTTGCTTTTTTTGTGAATTTTGAATAACCGTTGTCTTTCTTTTAATAATCTTTCAGTTGTCATCCAAGGAACGTCTATTTTGTTTTCAAATGCTTTTGTTTGTATATATAAATATTTATTGATTATTTTGAAAATTCCATTTTTGAATTTTGTCCACTGGTCTTCTACAGAAATTTCTGACATTTTGCTGAATTCTTCATAGAAAGAGGATAGGGCAGTTTTAATTTTGGTGCTGTCAGCCGTTTTGAAATTGTAAACTTTATGTGGTGCTATTTTGTACGATTCATTTTGATGTTTCAAGGTTGGTACTGACAGCCAGGTGGTCACTCATTCCGGGTGTTGTATGTGTTTCATCTAATTGTGCAGGATAGGTAGAGAAGATTAAATCAAGAATATTGGATCCCCTGGTTGGCTCATTAACTATTTGGTTGAAACTGGTTTTAATATTATGTCTAAAAGTTTAAAATTGATTTCCTTGGTAGACTTGTTTTTCAGTCAAGGTCGGCTATTCCACTGAGCACTGGGAGGTCTGTAAAATGATCCGATGAAGACTGGTTGGTGAAAGTGCAATTTTACCAATGATATTACTTCACAATCAGCATCAAAGGCCACTTCATGAGATGTTAATATATGTCATTTTTCACAGCAATGGATACGCCTCCCCTGTTCCGATTTTCTATCTTTTCTAAAAACTTGAAATGAATCTGGGAAGATTTCAGTGGATGGTATTGATTGTTCTAAATGGGATTTGCAGCCACATATGATAACAGGGGCCTCTTGTTCAATCAAGGATGCCAATACGTCATGCTTGACTGAGCCTCTTAGGCTTCGGCAGTTAATATGTAAAATGTTTAGTTGATGTCCCTGTCCCTTTGCCTCACCCATTGACAGTGTTCAGCTATAGGCTAGCCAACACTGTGCACGTGTTGTTTATCGTATTGAAATGGTGTGCTGCCTAATAGATGGGTGTCCCTCACACATTGCCTCGATATTTCACAAATTTTTCGCCAGCCAGGAATGTTGATCACCAAAAAGTACTTTTGGTCTACATTGGCGCCTTGGCGAGCGGACAGCTCAGTCCCTGAGACCCCCACCACTTTTGGACCACCCCACTGAAACATTCCTGGCGAAAACCCTGCCTCTAGAGCATATTTATGCCAGATGTGGTGTGTGAAAAATATTTCAAAAATCGGCGTCACCGTCTGTCAATTTCTGGATCTTCCACTGCTCATACCCCTGAGCGTAGACCTGAAAAATGTCATGTCAGGATTGGAGCAACAATATCACTCCAATCCTGACATAGACCTTTTCCAGGTCTAGCTAGCCTACCCTGAGCGATAGCCTACTAATTTAGGTACTGTCATTCAGCAGGGGCAATAAAACGTGATAAATGAATGAGGTAAAGGTATGGGGCGTGGATTTCTGTATTAGTTTAAAAATCAGCGTTTTTCAACACGGCGGTGACTCAGAGCGATCTGGACCCCAAGGTCTGAAAATGCCCATAAGACAAGTCATAACATTTCAATGAAAATGAGCTGCGCATGTGATTTTGGAGGCCTGTGTGAAATGTTACTGATTAGGCTATATAATAAACCTTTTTTCAACCTGAATGATTAATTGAGACCAAGTGTTAAATGTGCCACGATTTTAGGTTCTGTGGCTGAATCCTTACCATTGTCACATTGGCTTCAGTTTCAAATTCTGCTTTAGCCACTGTGGTTCTACTTTTAGACTCACATCCTCCCCCCCCCCCCCCCCAAAAAAAAGCTGCCAGCCCAGGAAAGCTTAAACCCTGTCATCCCACCACATTGACAGTCCACTGTCATTGACTGACATACATTGTCAACCAGTGACAGTGTGGCAGTGAAAGTGTCAACAGTGTCCGTGGACTCTGCATCTGCTCCACTCCACTATCTCCAGTGGACTCGCGGGTGAAAATCCACTCACAAAACGTCATTTGTCAAACTGCTTTCAAGTTTTTGGGTTTTGATAATAATTTGTCAGCCTTTTTCAAGTCTAACTGGCGGCGATAAAATTATCAACCAAAAAAACACTAGCAGCAGAACGGCTAGACTATATTATGAATATTTGCGGGCCGTGATAAAATGAAAAACAAAACATTTGATTGTTGATGCACAATCGAATCAGGGCGAGTTGCCTTGGGCAGCGGCGTGAAATTTAAATGTCTCGTCAACAATGGCCCAACAATATTTAAGAATAAAACACACAATCCGTGCTCTCACACACCAAATAATCACATATAAAGACTCTAAACCATATTTGGCAATTAAACTCATACCTAGTCAGTTTGCAACGACGTTAATTAATGCATATTTGTCGGTTTTTCTTTCGCTATTTTCCAAGATTCTGATTTTCTCGCACCTGCCAAGTTTTGAACATGGCGGTGATGAGTGACGTCATGAGACTTTTACCCAGCATTCCGCGCGGCACGTTGTTTCCTGGGGCAAAAGGCCAACCAGTCAACAACAATGTCAGCTATTCATGTTAAAATGCCTTTTTTATATTCAAAGAATTTATACATTATATATAATCGCGTGAAAAATGAATAAAATGTATTCAAGGTCTTCATTTATTATAGTAAAATAATGATTGAATATAATAGACAAAGACGACAACGAAAGAGTCTAAACAAACCGATTCTGGGCCCCACAGATATCATAATGCATGTAATAGTCACGCTGGAGTACCATGAAACAGTTAATTGATATTCTCTCTTGTTACGTCTTAGTCTGTATTGTGATGTTGCTCCATAGTGCATTTGTGACGTCATACTTATAATACATGACTATATCAAAACAATTAGAAAAAATATAATAAAATCCATCTCATTCTGTACCAATATACCTGCAATGAAATAAATATTCTTCAGGCATAGCTATAGGTGGCTATGCCTAATATTGTCCTAATAATATAGTATTATAATAAATTATGGCCTACGTCTGTTGTCAAAACGAATGACATAGGGGAGGTCGGGGTAAGATGGTCCAATTTTTCTTCAAGCGGCTGCATCTATGCTACATTTTCCATTAGAATGACCAAAATATTCATACACAAAATATTTATTGTACACTATATTTTAGTAAAATTCGTTCATTATAGAACAAAGCTATAACATAAAATTGGTGGTTGCAAATTATTTTTCAAAATGGCTCAATTTACCCCTACCATGGGGTAAGTTGGTCCACAATCTGGGGTGAGTTGTGCCACCACATCGTAAGTTATCCACAACATTTTTTCTTGGGGACTGTTTAATGTAAAGTGCTTAATCTGTTTACCCATTATATTATAAAAAAATGGATGCACTAAGGCCAACGAAACATATAACTAGAAGGGTGTTTGAGTAATATGTCTACCCTTTCTGAGCAATCTGGGGTCACCATGGAGACGCGTACGTGATCCATCCCGTAAGTTGGGTGTTATACTATTTAAGCTCGCTTCTCTTGCACTACTCATTCAAAAAAATAGTAAATAGCGGACTACAGTGCAATATTCAGGGGCGTCCGCTGCTTTCCAATATGGGGGGGGGGGGGGGTCAAGAGGTAAAATTTAGATAAATATTGGGGTTTCGGGGGTTCGCCCTCGAAAATCCACAGAAATTTTCAAAAATCTGCAGCTCAAGGGGGGGGGGGGTCAGGACCCCTCTGACCCTCCCCCTGTACACTTCTCTGTTATTGGTAAGACTAATAAAACTAAAATGCGCTCCAAATTACCATTTTCAAGTACCCGACTTCGTCTGAGGGTCTGACGGTAGGGGGGGGGGGGAGGTGTGGGGGGAGAAGAAGAAAGAGAATGAAGATGAGAAGGTAGAAGAAAAGGAAGGATAAGAGGAGAAGTTGACATAAGAGAAAGAGAGGATACAAAGGAGAAATAAAGGGTATAAATAGGAGAAGGAAAAGGAAAAGGAGGATGAATCAATTAAGGAGGCAAAGAAAATCAAGAGAGAGATGAAGGAAAAGGAAGCAAAGACAGAGAGAGAAGAGGAAGGAAATGAAGAAGAGAATATAGAAAAAGAGGAAGACGAGAAGGGAGCGAATAAGAGGAGAAGAATGAGGAGAAAGGAACAGGAAAAGTGGAGGAAGGCAAGAAAAGAGGAAGAAGAGGAAGAAATGAAAGGAGAAGAGAAAGAAGAAGAGGAAGACGAGAAGGGGGCGAATGAGAGTCCGAGGAGATGGAGAATGAAGTAAGGATGGAGAGTAAGAAGAGTAAAAGAAGGAGGATAAACTCAAAAAGAGAAGAAAGGAAGAAGTTGAAAACAGTGACGAAGAGAATGCGTGAAGAAAGGAGTAGGAAAAGGAGAGGAAGGAGGATAAGTAAAAAGAAAGAGAAGTGATAGGAATCAGAAGGAATAAAAAAGAGCAAAGGTAGAAGAAAATAACGAGAAGGAGCAAGATCAGAAGGAAAGGAAAATAATAAAAAAAAGAAGGAGAAAGTGGGAGAAGATGAGACGGAAGTGGAGAAAATAGAAGAAGAGGATAAAGAAAAATACTCAATAGGAGAATACTCAATACGGGAAAAGGGCGTGGAGCAAGAGGAGAAGGAAGATGCCAGATGAGAAAGAGGGTAGAAGAACAAGGATACAGCAAAGTTAGGGGAGGATAAGGAGGAGGAATGGGAGGAAAAAAATAAGTTGGAAGACAAAGAGGGGGAGTAATTTTTCTCTTTATATTGCTCTTTAATACTACCCCTACTATACCGTCAGATGAGGCGTCACTTTTCTCCTCCTCAACTTCCTTTTTCTTCCCTTCCTATTCCTCCTTTACCCCCAATACTTCGTATTCCGCCCCCTCCCTTCTCCCTCTTATTCATCTCATCTTCCTCGTCCTTCAGCACCTTCTCACACTTAGCTCTTCTTTTATTCATCCACTTCATTCTCCATCTTTCCCTTTTTATCCTCCTTCTTCTCCTCTTCTCACTTTACTCTTCCCTGTATCTCCTTCCTTCTTTTCCTTCTCGTCTTCTTCTTGCTCTCACCTCTCTTCTACATTTATCCCCTTCTCTTCTTCCCTTCACCATCCTGCTCTTTCCATTTATCATTCTGTCAATTTTTTTTTCGTCGTCCTCCTCCTCCTTCCGGCTCTCCTGGTCCTCCTCGTCGACATTCTCATCTTTCTCTTATTTTCACAGTTTCACCTGCTTAAAGGCCAATTGGTAACCTATGTGGTGTCAACGTTTCAGTGTTGAATATTGCCACAATCAAATGCTAAAGAGAAGATGTTGTCGGCTTGCTAATTTTTACTTTTAGAGGTGAAAAAACTATTTTTATCTGAATAAAATGTGTCTCCTTGCTGCTCTTCAAAACAACTTGGCTGAATAAAATGTAGTGTTGCTGGTAGTCAGTAGGTGGCTGCGAAAAATGGAACTGTCCATTTATTAATGGTGTGGGAGGGTTGGATCAACTTACCCCTATGATCAACTTACCCCGACCTCCCCTACGCCTAGGCCTAGATAGCCTACATAGATATAGGCACTGGACATAGATGATCAATGAGAGTAAGGGAAGTAGGGTCACTATTTTACAATATCTCTTGTCCTCACACAATTCATAAAAGCAGAAGTAGGCCATATATATTATATATTTATAAAAGTTTTTAATGTCTGTTTTTGCTATGTATCATACAGAAATAATAATCTATTTTTATTTTGACATTAATGCAAATAAACTGGCATGGCCCAATTTGCCACATCTCTGGGGCAGAGATCAGATGGGCTATGGCTGGGGCAAATTGGACATATAAGCAATTGTAAAATTTGGATGATTAATATGCAAACATGAGAAAAGCCTTTTTTATTATTTTATTATTTTTTGACTTGGGGCCAATAAGAGGTCTAATTAGAGGCTTGTCCCATAAAAGTGACACAAATTGCACCAACTGTGTCAAATCAATTTATCCCGCATTTTAGAATTATGGGCTAATTAATTATAACCTATCAGTCAAAACATAGACCAACCAGCCTGCCGCTGCCAATAATAATTGGCATCACGGAAAGCTGGTTAGATTCTACAATTTCGGACTCTGAAATTAATATTCCCGGCTACATAGTAGTTCGGCAGAACAGAAATCGTGAGGGGGGAGGAGTTTGTATTTTTATAAAAGAAGATTTGACATTTAATCACAGAAAAGATTTATATCATGAAAAATTAGAAATGGTCTGGGTAGAAATTTTATTTCCACACTGTAAACCTCTTCTCATTGGATCCTGTTATAGGCCGCCTGACATGTCTGACTTTTATAAACTATTTTAAGAATGTTGCTATCATAAAGAAAAAAATTCAGATTTAGAAACAATTGTTTTAGGAGATTTTAACTCCAATGCACTTAAGCAACAGAGTAACATGTTTTCTGCTGTAAAACACTTGATGTTTATTTTCAATTGGGTACAACTGATAAACACTCCTACCAGAATTACCCCCACAAGTGAATCTTGTCTAGACTTAATTTTTGTTTCCCATAGGGACAAAATCTCTCAGTCTGGGGTTATAAATATAGGACTCAGATCATTTTCTTACGTATTGTACACGAAAGGTTCAAAGAGGTTCTTTTAACACTCATAATTCCGTAAAAATTCGCTCCATGAAAAATTATTCGTTTGAAAATTTTCTCATGGAGTTAAATAAAATAAACTGGTTTCAAGTTACTGACATAGAAGATGTTAATCAGGCTTGGGCCTTATTTCATAATCTTTTTATTAAGGTTCTCAACAGAGTGGCCCCTATCAAGCAGGTACGGTTGAAACAGAGATCTGAACCTTTGATGGACGGACATATTTTGGACTTAATCAATCAGAGAGATCAAGCTTTACATAATTTTCGAAAAAGTAAAATTGCTGATGATTTTAGACATTTCTCCAAATTGCGAAATAAAGTGCAATACTCTATTCGAAAAGCTAAAAGACATTTTTATAATAAAAAAATGAAGATCATAAAAATTCCCCATCAGACCTTTGGAGAACACTAAAATCACTTGGAACTTCATCCAAACTGTAATCCGGTTCAACCTCTATTGGCTTAGATGTTGATGGTTCAACAACTTTTGACAAACTAAAGGTAGCTGATACTTTTAATGCGTTTTTTACAACAGTGGCTAATAAACTGGTGTCTAAACTGCCGAAGTAAATTTATTCATCAATATTATAAACAGAAAGGAGTTGTTCAAAATGCTTTCTCTTTCTCTTTGCTCAGTGAAACCGAAGTGTGTAAAATGCTTAAAGGTTTATCACCTAGAAAGGTTACTGGTGATGACCTACCTGCAAGATTTATTCGTGACGGTGCCGAAGGTATTGCCCACCCTATTTCATACATTATTAATCTATCATTAAAAACAGGTGTTGTTCCAGATGAAATGAAAAATGCCAGAGTCATTCCTTTGTACAAAAAGAATTCCAAATTAGAGCCGGGTAACTATAGACCAGTATCCATTCTAAGCACTCTATCTAAAATTTTAGAAAGAGCTGTTCATATTCAACTTGAAATTTATTTGAAGGAAAATGATTTATTTTAATAATTTCAATCAGGTTTCCGTACTTCTTTTCCGACCGATACATGTTTGACTTATTTAACAGACTATATTCGGCATGGTATGGATAATGGCCTTTACACCGGCATGGTCATGATAGATCTACAGAAGGCCTTTGACACTGTAAACCATTCTTTATTATCAGATAAACTTCAAGCTTTAGGGCTTAATAATGTTTCAGTTTCCTGGTTCGACTCGTATTTAACGAATCGAACCCAGAAAGTAGATATAAATGGTACCTTTTCCAAACCCAGGATGGTACCCTGTGGTGTACAACAGGGTTCCATCCTGGGTCCATTGCTTTTCCTAATATATGTTAATGACATGGAATCCGCAGTAAAATGTAAACTCATTTTATATGCGGATGACTCTGCTTTATTAGTTTCCGGGAAAGACATCAAGGTCATACAGGAAACGCTTGGAAAGGAGCTCTGTGCTTTGAGTAGTTGGCTGGTTGATAATAAACTTTCTTTACATCTGGGTAAAACAGAATCTATTTTATTTGGATCATGCAAGAAAATCTGCAACTCACCATCTTTAGATATCAAATGTGGGGATACGAAAATTTCTTCAAAAAAGTCTTTTCGGTACCTGGGGGTAGATCTAGAACAAACATTAAGCGTTAAATTGATTTTGGAAAATATTTTGAAAAAAGGAAATTCCCGTTCAAAATTTTTGATTAGACAAGCCAAATGTCTAAATTTAGCATCAAAAAGATTACTTTCGTCAGCATTAATTCAATGTCACATGGACTATGCATGCTCTTCATGGTACCATGGTTTGCAAAAGAACCTAAAGCACAAATTACAAATCCTTCGTAATAAAACTATTAGATTTGTTCTAGATCTTACCCCACGTAGCTATATAGGGTACTCTGAATTTAATCTGGTAAATTGGCTTCCGGTTAGATTCAGAGTACAACAATTGTTTCAACTAACATGCATAGACTGATCCAAGGAAATGCTCCTCTGTACTTAAGGGAGGGCATTTCCATGGTCCAGGAACGACACTCCTATAACACTAGAAATAGTGTTCTTTCTTTGGTCCTGCCTAGGGTCAACAGTTCGGGAGACCAATCGTTCTCATACATTTCTGCTAAGTTCTGGAACCAGCTACCAATCCCCATTCGAGCAACTGAAAACCCTTTACATTTTCGCTCAATGATAAAAAAACACAAAATGTCATTGGTAAAAACTGAAGAAGAAAATATCTTTATTTAGCCAGCTAATTTTTGTTCTAATGGTTGGTAGCTGCGTCCAGGTCTGCTTTAGTCAGCTCAGTCTTGGTCTAGTCCCGTGTCTGGGCTGCCTGAGGTTGGAATAAAGTAATTACTTATATTATTGTAATTTATCACTGGATATATATTCTAGTCTATAATTTATTTTCCGCTAATTTATATTTACACTGAGCTATCAGTGAGTGTCACAGTCACCCACTGAGATTTTGTGTGGCATTTACACATATCCAACACCAGGGGTCTCTGTCGTCTGTCACGTCACCGTCTGCCAACCAGCAGCCAGCAATTCATAAATCAGGCACCAGCGGTGAGGTAGATCGTGATTGGCCAGTTGTGTTTAGATGCACACCTGCCCATTCGCTGCCAACACATAGGAATTTGTGCACGCAGTGCTCGTCATACAAACCTGAGAGTATCCATGAGTGTTCCACTTTCAATTTTATATTTATTGATAATTAATTTAATGGAGTTTTTAAAAGCATGAGCTAAGCACAATTTTTACTACATACGGTATATATCAGTGTATATTCAGCCTAGATATTTTTATCTCATTTTCAGATGCGTCGATGGTAATAACATGAATCGAGTTATTTTGCACTCTGTGAGGCCATCGTTCTAAAAGAAGCGGGATTTTTCCCACGCACCTAGATGCGGCAGTACAGAGAGTGGCTGTGAAATCTCTGTCCCCTGGTGGTTAATATTAGCTGATCAGGGGAAGATGACCAGTGTCTGAAGTAGAGATTTAGGTTTGAAATATTTCCATCCTCACTCTTGCCGCTGCCATCTTGCCAACAGGGACCACTGTGGAAATGAGATTTTGTCACTAGACTTCTTTCAGTGTTTTTATCCATGGTGGCAAGTATGGTGGCACCCTGTATTTATATATGGTGATGTTTACATGTACTTTTCACTGAATAAAGCTATCTATCTATCCAACCTGTATAGATATGTAGGATCCTGACATCGCTTAGTCAATGTGGCGCTTATCCCCAGATTCCTGGACGCGGGCTGACGGGGATGACCGCCTCGTTTTCATACCGTGGTGACGTGCGCACACAGAGCAGTGTGGTGCGGCCTTGGTATTATTCCCGCACTTCAAGCGTGATACTCAGCGACTGCGGACGTGCCGCAGCTCGCTCTCGCTAAGTCCATAGAGACGTGCCGTGCGCGGATGGTTGTGTTTTGCTGTTATCGCATGTTAATCAAATAAACATGACAAGAGAGAAGACAGTTTCCTGGTTTGTTTAATACCGTCGACCAGACGGATGAGGAGGATATTTGAGTTTTGATGGCGAGATTGGGCGGAGTCCTTCGTCGGCCGTTGTGACCCCATAACGGAACTCCCGGTGTAGGTTTACCACGACATATTGGTTAATCCGACCTTCAACTCGCCATAGATATGTGTAAAAATTGGTCTCCCGTTTAATTATATCTTCAAGTATTGAAATATGATGAGCATGAAACACACATAAAATATATTTACAAAACTACATTAAAAATTCTTTTACGTATAGTTTAATTTGTATTTTTGAAAAAATTGTTCATTAATTTGGTAGGCTTACGTTAATGTAATCTATTCATTAGGTGGTAGGCTACTAAACATCACGCTGGGAGTTGCCCATAGAAGGCCCAATACTTGCCGCGTGGCCCAACTTCCCTCGATTACTCTCCTCCAGGTACGATTTTGTAGGACAATGAAGGTCAAGTAGATAGATGAACAAGTAGCTAGAAATACGGATTGAATGGTGTCAAGTAGCAATCTGGCATAGGCCTACCCATCAAAAATCATTGAATGTGTTGTGGCGTCGTGCCTATACTCATAAGAATGAAAACAATCTCGGAGAATCCATGCAATCTGCCCACAGGCCGGGCATAATAGACCTACTGAGATAGCACTACTGCATATGCATAACAACATTCTGGGGGCTGTAGATAACCAGAAGGCAGTAGTGCTGGTATTACTTGATCTCAGCTCTGTGCTTGGTACTAATGATCACAACATCATCCTGTCCCAATTACGCATGAGACTTGGTGTGGGCGGTGTTGCACTAAGATAGCTCGAATCCTATCTTAAAGAAAGAAAGGAGTTATTAATGAAACATTGTCATCTCCTGTTGATGTATTGTATGGTGTTCTACAAGGCTCGGTACTTGGTCCCAAATTATTTGAAATTTATACACTGCCTATTGTTGACATTGCCTGTAAATACAACCTGGAAAATATGGATGTTGATAAAAAAATTGCAACTAAACGATGGAAAACTGAATTTCTGCATATTGCCTCACCCTATTTTCGTAAAACTATCACTACGACATGCACATTAACATCAGAAATGACAACGTTCCGTCAAGCACGAGTGCAATAATTTTGGGATTAGTGCATGTTTGATCAAAATATACATGAACTTTGAAGACCACATCAATAATATCAGGTGTTCATGTTTCCAGCATCTGAAACGAATCAGTGATAGGCCTATCCGAAAATACACCACAGAGGATGTAGCCAAGCAGCTGATACATACTTTCAAACCATCTATAGGCTCGACAATGGAAACTCTCTTCTCTATGGTTTACCAATATCTATGATCAGTCATCTTCAAAAGATCCAGAATTTAACTGCTAGACTGAACACAAATACTCACAAGATTGAATCTATCAAACCAGTGCTGCGAAATCTACACTGGCTGCCGATAGAAAAAAGGATAATTTTCAAAATAAATGTGTTGACGTTTTGTTCTATGCAGGGCACTGCTCTACAATATCTTGGAGATTTACTACATATGTCATACTCCATCACAGTTACTACGATCTTCATCCAGGATCTCATTGTCTGCATTTCGGCCAAGACTGGAAACTTATGGACTGTTTCTGCTCCATGCGGAATGAACTTCCATATTACACTACTAACGAACAAACATTACCATCTTGCAAAACGTAAACACAACTATTTAGCCAGGCATATTCTCAGAGACAATAGAATGTCTAATGTCTTATAGCGTACAACAGTCAATATGGTATACAACATAACATGTTCATATTAACATGTTTCATTATTTAAAAATGATAATTAACTATTTTGTCTATATGATCGTTTTAGCTATTTTTAACAGATTTATAATCAGATACACCAGGTATAATTTAGTTCACTGTCACGCGCCCACGAACGTCCCTAGGACGGATTTAGGTGCTTTATAAGTGTCATATTATTAATCTTATTATTATTCTATTTTGTAATTAAAGACAATGAAGGACAAGTAGATAGAGATACAGATGGAATGGTGTCAAGGAGTATGACTGTCATCAAGACCCTTAGGCTTATCCCCTACACATCAAGATCGGAAAATGAGCCACTACTGCATAATATTATGGTGGCCACCACAGTTGAGGTGAGCAGATCAATTAAGTAGGGAACGTCATCTGTCCAAAATGAAATGAATCAGGTTTTAGGCCACCTTTGTGCACATATAGGCTAAACTGGGCCAGGAGAACCTCCTGAGGATGGTGAGATGATTGAGATGACACTTTACTCCAGACACAGGATTCGAAATTCGAGCCCTGGCGGTCTGAGGCCGAGCACGCTACCTCTCGGTCACGGAGGCTCCCCACAATACTGACTTCCACACGAGGATGGGTTAGAAACATTTTTTGTTTCTTTCAAACCGCAGAGACCGGGAACCGAACCCCGAACTCTGGCGTGAAAGGCAGCAGTGCTAACCACTGTCCAGGATTAGAACTTTGCACACTTTGAGGTATTGCACAGTTTTATTTACATACTTCCTCTATGATATTCTGGTACATAATGGCCGAGTGGCACCTCTCAGATGGCCACCCTGCACAACAGCATGCATGCCAACAGCATGGATAACCTCCAACCCCCATGTTGGTACAAGGATTCACCAGGTGGCGCATTAGTGCCAAACGACAATCCTGAACATCATCAATCAACGTCCTCTAGGCTGCTACATAGACACTGCAGATCCGGGTCGGTGTTTTCCAAGCACAATTAAGCTAATTCAAAACCATCATTGTTCTAACTTTTTAAAATAAATTAAAAGCCAAGGTTATTTCAGTTGTGGGAATTCTGTTGTTTTAACTGAACACTCTACTAAAAACAAACACACAGTTATCAAAACCATCCACCTACTTTCCGCCAGCTGATGTAGGCATACAGCCTCGCCAGCGGTCCACTAACTGACTGGGTGCTATCTGGGTAGCAGCTTAGTGCCCTCTCATCCACTGTCTTATAGGCCTACATCGCAGATAGGCTGTTGGTGAGCCACCATGCAGATAGGTTTTTCGGCGGTCCCCAGGTCAACTGATAGTGGCCCATCGGCGCGGTGCCAATAGTCAGTGAATCAACAGTGGCCCGCCGGAACTTTGAGACTTTCAGAGCTGAAAAAAGTATAAACCTTGACATCTTATAGTGTGGCTACTTGGTGAGGAAGTTAGCTGCAGAAACCACCAAGACTGGGAATCCCAACTCTCAATAGGTCGTAAACTTCGCAATTATGTCACCGAACTGGCCATGAAATCTAAGGCAATTTTTTTAATCAAAATGCAAAAACTCTATAATAATGTGGATAATAATAAAAATAATGTCAATAAACCTATTCCAAAGATCAAGTCAAGAGAAGCCCACAGTTTTGAAATAAATGGCCATGTTATCACTGCACCTAAAGACACATAACCAACAAATTAATTTTTCCCTGTCATTTGGTAAAAACTTGGCAAATTTAATTGCAGTGCCTTCTCGCACTTCAATTTATTGGCTGCAGTCGTCGCTCCAAGTAGGCGATATGCGATATCAGATAGCCACTGATATCTTGTACGTGCTTAATGATAATAATAATAATAGTTATTTTTTATCGCGCACATATCCAGCCTGTGGCTGCCCAAGGCGCCTTAAAAAGTATATACATCTGGTCATAGGCACGTTGGAAGAAATAAGTCTTAAGCTGCGAATTAAATTTTTGAAGAATGTCACATGTTCTTATTAGCAGAGGCAAAACATTCCATAAAACAGGGCCTGCTTTTGCAAAGTACCGGTCACCAACAGTCACATCTCTGGCTTTTGGGATGACTAGAAGGTGTCGGTTAGGTTATCTTAAATGTCTGCCAGGGGTGTATTGGTTGATCAATTTGGAGATATATGATGGAGCCAGTCCATGAAGTGACTTAAAGGTGAGAAGAAGTAATTTGTACTTTATCCGTGACTCCACTGACAACAAGCAGAGAGATTTAAAAACCGGAGTTATATGTTCATATAGGCTACTTTATGGTCCTATACTGACCACACGTTCATCAGCATTCTGCAACCTCTGAAGTCTCCACAACTGATATGCAGGTATGCCGTATAGGAGCGCTTTGCCATGATCCAGTCGTGATGTAATAAAAGCATGTACTAAGCATTTTGCCGCACTTAGATTTTTTCTGATCATAAGCCTACCAATGTTCATTATAGATGAAAGTGGCCAGCGCTGCCCATAGAACTGATCTGGGCGTCCATTTTCATGTGCTCGTCAAGCATGATGCCGAAGTTACGAACCTGTTTGACCGAGTAAATGATGTTGTCGCCCTCACTTAGCATAATTATCAGGATATTGGTCTTCATCCATGCACGAGTTTCAGCTGCACATGCCTCAATGCGAGTTATAGGGGCGTCCACTCCGTCCATCTCAAAGAATATAGAAATCTGAGTGTCATCAGCATATGTGGTAACTTAGACCGTGTTTCCGGATTATATCACCAATAGGAGCTGCATCTCATGATGTACAGAATGGGCCCAATGGCACCGAATCGCAGTGTTATTGATCTTAACTGCTTGAGAACTACAACTTAGGTAAGACTGAATCCTCCCTTCTGCATTTCTCGACTAGTGAAGTCAAGTCCCCCGGCCTGGAAAAATGCTAAGCATTCTATGAAATATATAAAAATATTATAATTGTGGATAAAATTGTAAATGTGAATGCAATTCTAGTCTTGAAACGCTGCAAGTTTTCATAACTATGATAAAGAGGGGTCGCTCACAGGCGTAAAACACTAGACTTAATGTTGGATCAGTTCTATATTATTTGGCATTCAATTCAAGTCAATGCAATTCAAGCATTGAAACTTCACATTTATGCATTGCGTGATAGAAACTTTAATATTTTATTAATCGATGATTGTCTCTACCTGGCGGAGACGACTGTCACGTTGATAGCTCCACCAAATAAGTCATCTGTATATTTGTGGTACTTGATACCACGACGTCTTAAAATACGTTGCAGTGGTGTTGTCAGCAACGTAAACATCACAGGACCAAGCACCGATCCCTGATCGAGGCACTCCATAGTGTAATGGTACACGCTCTGGCGTTGTAGTGCCAATTTGGATCTGCTGTGTACCACTGAGGGCGAACTCGGTCACAGCCAAAATGTTTGGTGACGATCTCAAGCGATGTGTATTGTCCCAATTTAGTTGTTTTTCGCATACTAAGCTTTCATCCCAAATGAAATGCGGAATATACCCGAATGTCGGATTGCCAGAGGCTTATTGTATATAGAGAAACTTGTTGTACACTTCACACTTGGTCTCCTGAATTAAGGGTTACAAATATATCACATTAAAAAAATTAGGCCTACAGCTAAAATACAGAAAAATAAGCACACACGATTTTATTGATTTCCTGGTAATAATAAAATGTGCTGTAATGTTACTAATAAATTTATTAGATAATTACATTCAATAATTAGCAACTTTAAGTTCCACAGTTTCCTTACACTTCATAAAATCTACTGAAATTGTAACTGTTTTGTTGCGATTTATCATTTATATGTCACGGGTTCTATCCTACAGTGTCACGGTTTGTTCGCATTTAAATCTGGACCTTCAGTATGGATCTATTTATTTGGACAAACGAAATATCTCCAAGAACATATTATTCTTAACTGGGAGTCAAGCCAACCCTTGCAGGCACAATCTAACCAGTAGGCCTACGTCAGCGAGAAAGACAGTGGTATATATAGGTGACTTAGTGAGTAGCGTGGCACACGTTGATAAATTAAGTGAAGAATAAACCGAAAACAAATGATTCTGATAATAGCAGCTTGGCTACAAACATCACCAACCCAGCAACCATAAAACATTTGTATTTGTACAACGACGGCCCAACGTCTTCGCCTTTAGACCAACATAATACAAATGTTATTCAAATGTTATACAAACACCAAACCGAACCAAATTTTTGGGTGATTTTTTTAAGGTGGTACTTCAATTCAATTCAATTCAAAGGTATTTATTGTCATTAGAAATGCAATATGAACAAAACAATAGTATACAGATAAAATAATAAATAAAATATATCGCATCTAAAAACAGAGAGGACAAAACGCCCACTGGCGTATGTGCCCTCAAAAAGTTACATTCTCGAATTTGTAAAAAATAACGAGTGCAGAAGTGCATGCTACAATCAAATAATGTATAATACATCAGACGATATGATTTGTAACAAAAAAATATACTTGATTCAAAAGAAATGTTTTTAACGCTCGTTTAGAACATGTAAAAATGACATCACAACATATTTTGCTTGAAAATTCAATCCATAAAATAACACTATGATGGCCTTTTGTGCGGTAGACGACCTACATTTATGTGTCTGCAGTTTATTTTGCTGGCGTTTTACATGACTATGAATATCCACATTCCGAATATAATAATTATTAAACAATTAGGGTAGACAACCACGAATATATTATATTTGAACATTAATAATAAAATCTTCTGTTTGTATAGTTGATAAATGTTTAATAATTTTAAATCTAAAAAGATAGGTTCAGTGTGAGCTCTGTGGGGAAAGGATTTCATTATCCTAACCACTCGTGTTTGCAATTTAAACAATGACAATAAATATACATCACCAGCTCCTCCCCACACTTCTAAACAATATGTTAGGTAAGGATAAATACAACTGTGGTACAAGGTTACTAATGGCGACAAGTTTATATTTTTTGCTTTATTTAATATTCCTCTACCTTTGGAAATTTTCATTGTTATAGATTTAATATAGATTTAGTACAAGTAACATGTGCTACCATTTGCCCATTAATCTTAATATTTGTATCGTTAATAATACGATTTCGAGATGAGCTAAAAATCATGTAATGAGTTTTTTTGACATTTAATGACAGTTTGTTTCCATTTAACTATTCAACAATTTTTCATTATTCAAATATAGAATTTCAAAGAATCAAGATGTATCTCGTCACGTTTTCAAGCCACATTATATCCCTGTAGTACATCGCTTTTCTCTGTTAGTACGGTTATTTTTTGTTACTGTAGGAAGTAGTGATTCGTCCTTGCTGTCTTTTACATATACCAACTCATTATGAATAGTTAGTTCTGGTTGTGTTTTATCTGAGCTGGTATGGATAATTTCTGTTGATTTAGGAAGTCTTGGTGTTTTTTTCATTGGACAGTCGGAATAGTACGTAGAATGTGTAGGTTTCAACTAGTAGCATGGCCTGTATCCAGAGATATCTCTTCAGGTTTACAATACTCATAATACTCGTGAATGCGAAATTTGAGTGTTTTTTTTACCCCACACGAGGTTCGTGCTAAATGGCCACAAAAATCAAACTTCTTCTGATGAATTATGAGCAATACTATGCCGAATTACCGCAATGGCCGCCCATATCTTGTGGTGACAATAAACCAGCGACCTTTTTCATCCAGCATATTTCAAAAGTAAAGGTCATGGAAACAAAACGGATACAGTGTGATATATAGCAACTAAACAGTGACATCACACATGTAAACATCGATTGAGATCCTCACCAAACATTCAGCCCGTGACCGAGTTCGCCCCTAATGCGTACGGTTTTTCAGGCAAGTTCTTAAAGATTCATACAGCTGTGAAATGCGCATGTGTGGGACGGTCAAGTGTAGGCCTACATTAGCCTATAGAGTACACTTTGACGGCATTAATATCAGCCACTGAACTGATTACAAAATAATACTCCAACGAGAAATTAGCCCAATGTTGTTTTAATGATAGCCCAACGTCTTTGACGTTGGCCGACATTAAACCAACATTTGGTGAGTGTGCCCTATTGGCTGGGAAAGATCTTACTGTCAATATGCTGCAGGTCAACTGTTTCCAGACCCCCACGGTAACACAACATTTTGTGTCTCAACACAGAGCCCACATGTGAGAAATGGTGAATTATCTCCTCATAGATGTCGCTCAATTATATAGAGTTTATATGACTTGGTATGAAACGCATATAGTATTATTATCTTGGCTGATAACTGTGGATGTGGAGTGATATTTCATTGTGGAATGTCCAGGGGACACTGTTGCATTCTGGGGACCACATTGATGCACAATCGAATCAGAGCGAGTTGCCTTGGGCAGCGGCGTGAAATTTAAATGTCTCGTCAACAATGGCCCAACAATATTTAGGAATAAAACACACAATCCGTGCTCTCACACACCAAATAATCACATATAAAGACTCTAAACCATATTTGGCAATTAAACTCATACCTAGTCAGTTTGCAACGACGTTAATTAATGCATATTTGTCGGTTTTTCTTTCGCTATTTTCCAAGATTCTGATTTTCTCGCACCTGCCAAGTTTTGAACATGGCGGTGATGAGTGACGTCATGAGACTTTTACCCAGCATTCCGCGCGGCACGTTGTTTCCTGGGGCAAAAGGCCAACCAGTCAACAACAATGTCAGCTATTCATGTTAAAATGCCTTATTTATATTCAAAGAATTTATACATTATATATAATCGCGTGAAAAATGGATTAAATGTATTCAAGGTTTTCATTTATTATAGTAAAATAATGATTGAATATAATAGACAAAGACGACAACGAAAGAGTCTAAACAAACCGATTCTGGGCCCCGCAGATATCATAATGCATGTAATAGTCACGCTGGAGTACCATGAAACAGTTAATTGATATTCTCTCTTGTTACGTCATAGACTGTATTGCGATGTTGCTCCATAGTGCATTTGTGACGTCATACTTATACTACATGACTATATCAAAACAATTAGAAAAAATATAATAAAATCCATCTCATTCTGTACCAATATATCTGCAATAAAATAAATATTCTTCAGGCATAGCTATAGGTGGCTATGCCTAATATTGTCCTAATAATATAGTATTATAATAAATTATATTTATAAACCTATATGGCCTACGTCTGTTGTCAAAACGGATGACATACGCCTAGGCCTAGATAGCCTACATAGATATAGGCACTGGACATAGATGAGCAATGAGAGTGAGGGAAGTTGGGTCACTATTTTACAATATCTCTTGTCCTCACACAATTCATAAAAGCAGAAGTAGGCCATATATATGATATATTTATAAAAGTTGCTAATGTCTGTTTTTGCTATGTATCATACAGAAATAATAATCTATTTTTATTTTGACATTAATGCAAATAAACTGGCATGGCCCAATTTGCCACATCTATGGGGCAGAATTCAGATGGGCTATGGCTGTGGCAAATTGGACATATAAGCAATTGTAAAATTTGGATGATTAATATGCAAACATGAAAAAATCTTTTTTTAATATTTTATTATTTTTGGACTTGGAGCCAATAAGAGGTCAAATTAGAGGCTTGTCCCATAAAAGTGACACAAATTGCACCAACTGTGTCAAATCAATTTATCCCGCATTTTAGAATTATAGGCTAATTAATTATAACCTATCATTCAAAACATGGACCAACCAACCTGCCGCCGCCAATATTATTTGGCATCACGGAAAGCTGGTTAGATTCTACAATTTCGGACTCTGAAATTAATATTCCCGCCTACATAGTAGTTCGGCAGAATAGAAATCGTAAGGGGGGAGGAGTTTGTATTTTTATAAAAGAAGATTTGGCATTTAATCACAGAAAAGATTTATAGCATGAAAAATTAGAAATGGTCTGGGTAGAAATTTTATTTCCACACTGTAAACCTCTTCTCATTGGATCCTGTTATAGGCCGCCTGACATGTCTGACTTTTATAAACTATTTGAAGAATGTTGCTATCATAAAGAAAAAAATTCAGATTTAGAAACAATTGTTTTAGGAGATTTTAACTCCAATGCACTTAAGCAACAGAGTAACATGTTTTCTGCTGTAAAACACTTGATGTTTATTTTCAATTGGGTACAACTGATAAACACTCCTACCAGAATTACCCCCACAAGTGAATCTTGTCTAGACTTAATTTTTGTTTCCCATAGGGACAAAATTTCTCAGTCTGGGGTTATAAATATAGGACTCAGATCATTTTCTTACGTATTGTACACGATAGGTTCAAAGAGGTTCTTTTAACACTCATTATTCCGTAAAAATTCGCTCCATGAAAAATTATTCGTTTGAAAATTTTCTCATGGAGTTAAATAAAATAAACTGGTCTCAAGTTACTGACATAGAAGATGTTAATCAGGCTTGGGCCTTATTTCATAATCTTTTTATTAAGGTTCTCAACAGAGTGGCCCCTATCAAGCAGGTACGGTTGAAACAGAGATCTGAACCTTGGATGGACGGACATATTTTGGACTTAATCAATCAGAGAGATCAAGCTTTACATAATTTTCGAAAAAGTAAAATTGCTGATGATTTTAAACATTTCTCCAAATTGCGAAATAAAGTGTAATACTCTATTCGAAAAGTGAAAAAGACATTTTTATAATAAAAAAAATGAAGATCATAAAAATTCCTCATCAGACCTTTGGAAAACACTAAAATCACTTGGAACTTCATCCAAACAGAAATCCGGTTCAACCTCCATTGGCTTAGATGTTGATGGTTCAACAACTTTTGACAAACTAAAGGTAGCTGATACTTTTAATGCGTTTTTTACAACAGTGGCTAATAAACTGGTGTCTAAACTGCCGAAGGCAGTCAACATTTTCAACAGTAAATTTATTCATCAATATTATAAATGAAAGGAGTTGTTTAAAATGCTTTCTCTTTCTCTTTGCTCAGTGGAACCGAAGTGTGTAAAATGCTTAAAGGTTTATCACCTAGAAAGGCTACTGGTGATGACCTACCTACAAGATTTATTCGTGATGGTGCCAAAGGTATTGCCTACCGTATTTCATACATTATTAATCTATCATTAAAAACAGGGGTTGTTCCAGATGAAATGAAAACTGCCAGAGTCATTCCTTTGTACAAAAAGAATTCCAAATTAGAGCCGGGTAACTATAGACCAGTATCCATTCTAAGCACTCTATCTAAAATTTTAGAAAGAGCTGTTCATATTCAACTTGAAATTTATTTGAGGGAAAATGATTTATTTTATAAATTTCAATCAGGTTTCCGTACTTCTTTTTCGACCGATACATGTTTGACTTATTTAACATGTTTAACAGACTATATTCGGCATGGTATGGATAATGGCCTTTACACCGGCATGGTCATGATAGATCTACAGAAGGCCTTTGACACTGTAAACCATTCTTTATTATCAGATAAACTTCAAGCTTTAGGGCTTAATAATGTTTCAGTTTCCTGGTTCGACTTGTATTTAACGAATCGAACCCAGAAAGTAGATATAAATGGTACCTTTTCCAAACCCAGGATGGTACCATGTGGTGTACCACAGGGTTCCATCCTGGGTCCATTGCTTTTCCTAATATATGTTAATGACATGGAATCCGCAGTAAAATGTAAACTCATTTTATATGCGGAAGACTCTGCTTTATTAGTTTCCGGGAAAGACATCAAGGTCATACAGGAAACGCTTGGAAAGGAGCTCTGTGCTTTGAGTAGTTGGCTGGTTGATAATAAACTTTCTTTACATCTGGGTAAAACAGAATCTATTTTATTTGGATCATGCAAGAAAATCTGCAACTCACCATCTTTAGATATCAAATGTGGGGATACGAAAATTTCTTCAAAAAAGTCTGTTCGGTACCTGGGGGTAGATCTAGAACAAACATTAAGCGTTAAATTGATTTTGGAAAATATTTTGAAAAAAGGAAATTCCCGTTTAAAATTTTTTATTAGACAAGCCAAATGTCTAAATTTAGCATCAAAAAGATTACTTTCGTCAGCATTAATTCAATGTCACATGGACTATGCATGCTCTTCATGGTACCATGGTTTGCAAAAGAACCAAAAGCACAAATTACAAATCCTTCAGAATAAAACCATTAGATTTGTTCTAGATCTTACCCCACGTAGCTATATAGGGTACTCTGAATTTATTCTGGTAAATTGGCTCCCGGTTAGATTCAGAGTACA
Organism: Flabesymbios commensalis; assembly: GCA_964017125.1. Lineage (NCBI taxonomy): Eukaryota > Metazoa > Annelida > Polychaeta > Terebellida > Flabelligeridae > Flabesymbios > Flabesymbios commensalis. Next base: position 7,212,262 of record OZ024918.1, on the reverse strand, counting down.
ACAATTGTTTCAACTAACATGCATAGACTGATCCATGGAAATGCTCCTCTGTACTTAAGGGAGGGCATTTCCATGGTCCAGGAACGACACTCCTATAACACCAGCAATAGTGTTTTCTCTTTGGTCCTGCCTAGGGTCAACAGTTCGGGAGACCAATCGTTCTCATACATTTCTGCTAAGTTCTGGAACCAGCTACCAATTAATCCCCATTCGAGCAACTGAAAACCCTTTACATTTTCGCTCAATGATAAAAAAACACAAAATGTCATTGGTGAAAACTGAAGAAGAAAATATCTTTATTTAGCCAGCTATTTTTTGTTCTAATGGTTGGTAGCTGCGTCCAGGTCTGCTTAGGTCAGCTCAGTCTTGGTCTAGTCCCGTGTCTGGGCTGCCTGAGGTAGGAATAAAGTAATTATTTATATTATTGTAATTTATCACTTGATATATATTCTAGTCTATAATTTATTTTTCGCTAATTTATATTTACACTGAGCTATCAGTGAGTGTCACAGTCACCCACTGAGATTTTGTGTGGCATTTACACATATCCAACACCAGGGGTCTCTGTCGTCTGTCACGTCACCGTCTGCCAACCAGCAGCCAGCAATTCATAAATCAGGCACCAGCGGTGAGGTAGATCGTGATTGGCCAGTTGTGTTTAGATGCACACCTGCCCATTCGCTGCCAACACATGGGAATTTGTGCACGCAGTGCTCGTCATACAAACCTGAGGGTATCCATGAGTGTTCCACTTTCAATTTTATATTTATTGATAATTAATTTAATGGAGTTTTTAAAAGTGTGAGCTAAGCACATTTTTTACTACATACGGTATATATCAGTGTATATTCAGCCTAGATATTTTTATCTCATTTTCAGAAGCGTCGATGGTAATAACATGAATCGAGTTATTTTGCACTCTGTGAGGCCATCGTTCTGAAAGAAGTGGGATTTTTCTCACGCAGCTATCTTAGTGCAACGCCGCCCACACCAAGTCTCATGCGTTGCACTAAGATAGCTCGAATCCTATCTTAAAGAAAGAAAGAAGTTATTTATGAAACATTGTCATCTCCTGTTGATGTATTGTATGGTGTCCTACAAGGCTCGGTACTTGGTCCCAAATTATTTGAAATTTATACACTGCCTATTGTTGACATTGCCTGTAAATACAACCTGGAAAATATGGATGTTGATAAAAAAACTGCAACTGAACGATGGAAAGTTGAATTTCTGCATATTGCCTCACCCTATTTTCGTAAAACTATTACTACGACATGCACATTAACATCAGAAATGACAACGTTCCGTCAAGCACGAGTGCAATAAATTTGGGATTAGTGCATGTTTGATCAAAATATACATGAACTTTGACGACCACATCAATAATATCAGGTGTTCATGTTTCCAGCATCTGAAACGAATCAGTGATAGGCCTATTCGAAAATACACCACAGAGGATGTAGCCAAGCAGCTGATACATACTTTCAAAACATCTATAGGCTCGACAATGGAAATTCTCTTCTCTCTCTTCTCTATGGTTTACCAATATCTACCATCAGTCATCTTCAAAAGATCCAGAATTTAACTGCTAGACTGAACACAAACACTCACAAGATTGAATCTATCAAACCAGTGCTGCGAAATCTACACTGGCTGCCGATAAAAAAAAAGATAATTTTCAAAATAAATGTGTTGACGTTTTGTTCTATGCAGGGCACTGCTCCACAATATCTTGGAGATTTACTACATATGTCATACTCCATCACAGTTACTACGATCTTCATCCAGGACCTTATTGTCTGCATTTCGGCCAAGACTGGACACTTATGGACTGTTTCTGCTCCATGCGGATGAACTTTCATATTACACCACTAACGAACAAACATTACCATCTTGCAAAACGTAAACACAACTATTCAGCCAGGCATATCCTCAGAGACAATAGAATGTCTAATGTCTTATTGTGTACAACAGTCATTATGTTATACAACATAGCATGTTCATATTAACATGTTTCATTATTTAAAAATGATAATTAACTATTTTGTCTATATAATCGTTTTAGCGAACTTTAACAGATTTATAATCAGATACACCAGGTATAATTTAGTTGACTGTCACGCGCCCACGAACGCCCTAGGACGGATTTAGATCCTTTATAAGTGTCATATTATTATTATTATTCTTTTTTGTAATTAAGAGCAATGAAGGACAAGTAGATAGAGATACAGATGGAATGGTGTCAAGGAGTATGACTGTCATCAAGACCCGTAGGCTTATCTCCCACACACCAAGATCGGAAAATAAGCCACTACTGCATAATATTATGGTGGCCACCACAGTTGAGGTGAGCAGATCAATTAAGTAGGGAACGTCATCTGTCCAGGATTAGGACTGTGCACACTTTGAGGTTTTGCACAGTTTTATTTACATACTTCCTCTATGATATTCTGGTACATAATGGCCGAGTGGCACCTCTCAGATGGCCACCCTGCACAACAGCATGCATGCCAACAGCATGGCTAACCTTCAACCCCCATGTTGGTACCAGGATTCACCAGGTGGCGCATTAGTGCCAAACGACAATCCTGAACATCATCAATCAACGTCCTCTAGGCTGCTACATGGACACTGAAGATCCGGGTCGGTGTTTTCCAAGCACAATTAAGCTAATTCAAAACCATCATTGTTCTAACTTTTTAAAATAAATTAAAAGCCAAGGTTATTTCATTTGTGGGAATTCTGTTGTTTTAACTGAACATTCTACTAAAAACAAACACACAGTCATCAAACCCGTCCACCTACTTCCCGCCAGCTGATGTAGGCCTACAGCCTCGCCAGCGGTCCACTAACTGACTGGGTGCTATCTGGGTAGCAGCTTAGTGCCCTCTCATCCACTGTCTTATAGGCCTACATCGCAGATAGGCTGTTGGTGAGCCACCATGCAGATAGGTTTTTCGGCGGTCCCCAGGTCAACTGATAGTGGCCCATCGGCGCGGTGCCAATAGTCAGTGAATCAACAGTGGCCCGCCGGAACTTTGAGGCTTTCAGAGCTGAAAAAATGAATTAAATGTATTCAAGGTCTTTATTTATTATAGTAAAATAATGATTGAATATAATAGACAAAGACTACAACGAAAGAGTCTAAACAAACCTATTCTCGGCCCTGCAGATATCATAATGCATGTAATAGTCACGCTGGAGTACCATGAAACAGTTAATTGATATTCTCTCTTGTTACATCATAGACTGTATTGTGATGTTGCTCCATAGTGCATTTGTGACGTCATACTCATCCTACATGACTATAGGTGGCTATGCCTAATATTGTCCTAATTATATAGTATTTTATTAAATTATATTTATAAACCTATATAGCCTACGTCTGTTGTCAAAACGAATGACATACCCCTAGGCCTAGATAGCCTACATAGATATAGGCACTGGACATAGATGAGAGTGAGGGAAGTTGGGGCACTATTTTACAATGTCTCTTGTCCACACATAATTCATAAAAGCAGAAGCATAATATATATTTATTAAAGTTTTTAATGTCTGTTTTTGCTATGTATCATACAGAAATAATAATGTATTTTTATTTTGACATTAATGCAAATAAACTGGCATGGCCCGATTTTCCACATCTCTGGGGCAGGGATCAGATGGGCTATGGCTGGGGCAAATTGGACATTTGAGCAATTGTAAAATTTGGATGATTAATATGCAAACATTAAAAAATCCCTTTTTTACTATTTTAGTATTTTTTGACTTGGGGCTCATAAGAGGTCTAATTAGAGGCTTGTCCCATAAAGTGACACAAATTGCACCAAATATGTCAAATCAATTTATCCCGCATTTTAGAATTATGGGCTAATTAATTATAACCTAATAGTCAAAACATAGACTAGCCAACCTGCATAGATATGTGTAAAAATTGGTCTCCCGTTAAATTATATCTTCATGTATTGAAATATGATGAGCATGAAACACACATAAAATATATTTACAAAACTACATTGAAAATCCTTTTACGTGTAGTTTATTTTGTATTTTTGAAAAGTTTGTTTATTAATATGGTAGGCCTATGTTAATGTAATCTATTCATTAGGTGGTAGGCTACTAAACATCACGCTGGGAATTGTCCATAGAAGGCCCAATACTTGCCGTGTGGCTCAACTTCCCTGTCATTTGGTAAAAACTTGGCAAATTTAATTGCAATGCCTTCTCGCACTTCAATTTATTGGCTGCAGTCGTCGCTCCAAGTAGGCGATATGCGATATCAGATAGCCACTGATATCTTGTACGTGCTTAATGATAATAATAATAATAGTTATTTTTTATCGCGCACATATCCAGCCTGTGGCTGCCCAAGGCGCATAAAAAAGTATATACATCTGGTCATAGGCACGTTGGAAGAAATAAGTCTTAAGCTGCGAATTAAATTTTTGAAGAATGTCACATGTTCTTATTAGCAGAGGCAAAACATTCCATAAAACAGGGCCTGCTTTTGCAAAGGACCGGTCACCAACAGTCACATCTCTGGCTTTTGAGATGACTAGAAGGTGTCGATTAGGTTATCTTAAATTTCTGCCAGGGGTGTATTGGTTTATCAATTTGGAGATATATGATGGAGCCAGTCCATGAAGTGACTTAAAGGTGAGAAGAAGTAATTTGTACTTTATCCGTGACTCTACTGACAACCAGCGGAGAGATTTCAAAACCGGAGTTATGTGTTTATATACTTTATGGTCCTATACTGACCACACGTTCATCAGCATTCTGCAACCTTTGAATCTCCACAACTGATATGCAGGTATGCCGTATAGGAGCGCATTGCCATGATCCAGCCGTGATGTAATAAAGGCATGTACTATTGGTCTTCATCCATGCACGAATTTTGGCTGCACATGCCTCAATGCGAGTTATAGCGGCGTCCACTCTGTCCATCTCAAAGAATATAGAAATCTGAGTGTCATCAGCATATGTGGTAACTTAGACCGTGTTTCCGGATTATATCACCAATAGGAGCTGCATCTCATGGTGTACAGAATGGGCCCAATGGCACCGAATCGCAGTGTTATTGATCTTAACTGCTTGAGAACTACAACTTAGGTAAGAATGAATCCTTCCTTCTGCATTCCTCGACTAGTGAAGTCAAGTCCCCCGGCCTGGAAAAATGCTAAGCATTCTATGAAATATATAAAAATAATATAATTGTGGATAAAATTGTATATGTGAATGCAATTCTAGTCTTGAAACGCTGCAAGTTTTCATAAGTATGATAAAGAAGGGTCGCTCACAGGCGTAAAACACTAGACTTGATGTTGCATAGGTAAACTATACATATAATTCTTTCATTTTTTTACTGCTGGATCAGTTCTATATTATTTGGCATTCAATTCAAGTCAATGCAATTCAAGCATTGAAACTTCACATTTATGCATTGCGTGATAGAAACTTTAATATTTTATTAATCAATGATTGTCTCTACCTGGCGGAGACGACTTTCACGTTGATAGCTCTACCAAATAAGTCATCTGTATATTTATGGTACTTGATACCATGATGTCTTAAAATACGTTGCAGTGATGTTGTCAGCAACGTAAACATCACAGGACCAAGCACCGATCCCTGAGACACTCCATAGTGTAATAGTACACGCTCTCATGTTGTAGTGCCAATTTGGACCTGCTGTGTAATAATTAGCAACTTTAAGTTCCACAGTTTCCTTAAATTTCATAAAATCTACTGAAATTGTAACTGTTTTGTTGCGATTTATCATTTATATGTCACGGGTTCTATCCTACAGTGTCACGGTTTGTTCGCATTTAAATCTGGACCTTCAGTATGGATCTATTTATTTGGACAAACGAAATATCTCCATGAACATATTATTCTCAACTGGGCGTCAAGCCAACCCTTGCAGGCACAATCTAACTAGTAGGCCTACGCCAGCGAGAAAAACTTTAGCAGTGGTATATATAGGTGACTTAGTGAGTAGCGTGGCACACGTTGATAAATTAAGTGAAGAATAAACTAAAAACAAATGATTCTGATAATAGCAGCTTGGGTACTACACAAACATCACCAACCCAGCAAACATAAATCATTTGTATTTGTACAACGACGGCCCAACGTCTTCGCCTTTGGACCAGCATTGTACAAATGTTATACAAATGTTATACAAACACCAAGCCGAACCAAATTTTTGGGTGATTTTTTTCAAGTGGTAATTCAATTCAATTCAATTCAAAGGTATTTACTGTCATTAGAAATGCAATATGAACAAAACAATAGTATACAGATAAAATAATAAATAAAATATATCGCATCTAATAACAAAGAGGACAAAACGCCCACTGGCGTATGCGCCCTCAAAAAGTTACATTCTCGAATTTGTAAAAAAAATAACGAGTGCAGAAGTGCATGCTACAATCAAATAATGTATAATACATCAGACGATATGATTTGTAACGAAAAAATATACTTGATTCAAAATAAATGTTTTTAACGCTCGTTTATAACATGTGAAAATGACATCAAAACATATTTTGCTTGAAAATTCAATCCATAAAATAACACCATGATGGCCTTTTGTGCGGCAGACGACCTACATTTATGTGTGTGCAGTTTACTTTGCTGGCGTGTCACATGACTATGAATATCTACATTCCGAATATAATAAATATTAAACAATTAGGGTAGACAACCACGAATATATTATATTTGAACATTAATAATAAAATCTTCTGTTTGTATAATTGATAAATGTTTAATAATTTTAAATCTAAAAAGATAGGCTCAGTGTGAGCTATTTCATTATCCTAACCACTTGTGATTGCAATTTAAACAATGACACCAGCTCCTCCCCACACTTCTAAACAATATGTTAGGTAAGGATAAATAACACTGTGGTACAAGGTTACTAATGGCGACAAGTTTATATTTTTTCGCTTTATTTAATATTCCTCTACCTTTGGAAATTTTCATTGTTAAAGTTTTTATATGAATTTAGTACAAGTAACATGTGCTACCATTTGCTCATTAATCGTAATATCTGTATCGTTAATAATACGATTTCGAGATGAGCTAAAAATCATGTAATGAGTTTTGAAATTTAATGACAGTTTGTTTCCATTTAACTATTCAACAATTTTTGTTAATTTATTATTCAAATATATAATTTCAAATTATCAAGATGTATCTTGTCACTTTTTCAAGCCACATTATATCCCTGTAGTACATCGCTTTCCTCTGTTAGCATGGTTATTTTTTGTTACTGTAGGAAGTAGTGATTAATCCTTGTTGTCTTTTACATATACCAACTCATTATGAATAGTTAGTTCTGGTTGTGTTTTATCTGAGCTGGTATGGATAATTTCGGTTGATTTAGGAAGTCTTGGTGTTTTTTTCATTGGACAGTCGGAATACTACGTGGAATGTGTAGGTTTCAACTAGTAGCACGGCCTATATCCAGAGATATCTCTTCAGGTTTACAAGACACATAATACTCGTGAATGCGAAATTTGAGTGTTTTTTTACCCCACACGAGGTTCGTGCTAAATGGCCACAACAATCAAACTTCTTCTGATGAATTCTGAACAATACTATGCAGAATTACCGCAATGGCCGTCCCTATCTTGTGGTGACAATAAAACCAGCGACCTTTTTCATCCTGAAAACAATAAAAACGGTCATTACGGTCTATTTATATTGTGTTGGTTATTTTTAGAAGCAGCATTGTATATCGTATAGTATTTAGAAAAAAAACATAGTTATTAATAAATACAGAAATATTACAAAGACACAAATTGCCTGATATATCGTTTTTTTATGAGTTCAATGAAAAATTATAAATAAAATATGTTAAAAAACGTCCCTACCATCGTAACACGTCCATCATATTTCAAAGGTTAAGGTCATGGAAACAAAACGGATACAGTATTGAATATTGTGATATTTAGCAACTGAACAGTGACATCACACATGTAAACATCGATTGAGATCCTCACCAAACATTTAGCCCGTAACCGAGTTTGCCCCCAATGCGTGCGGTTTATCAGGCAAGTTATTAATCATGAGAGTGCGTTGCCTTTGACTGCAAACTCAGCACCCATTATGTCAAGTAGCTGGTTCTGATCTATGGTGTCTTTTTACATTATAATAAAATATGTGGGCTGTAGTACATTGCTATGCGCTTTTATTGCATGGAATATTTTCGAATATGTAATCACTAAAGTGGATAAGTTGATATGGAATTTCATATCAGATTATAAACCTGATAAGCCGAGACGGGATGTAGACCCCCTATGTAGGAAGCAGAAAATGGCCGGCGGCATTGGGGTGCCGAATATTAAAAACATATTATATGCTCAACATTGCTATTTTGAGCAAATAAATGAATACGTGGTGATTTGTCCTAAATTTGTGGTATTATAACAAAATAGGTATATTTAATATATACAAGCCTATTATTATAAATCATGTTTACAGATATGGGAAGATTTACCATGTCAAAAATACCCAGTTCTTAGATTAAAAATCATTTTAAATTACTTCCATGCACATAATGGAGCTCACAATTTACGTAGACATGAAGACAGACACTATAAATTGGAAAATAGTAATTTATAAATAATAAACATGAAACGTAGATGGACTTGATTGTCTGTGAAAATATATATTGCTAACCCAATTGATGGCTCGGTATCTAAGTCTAAAAACTACTAGTTTTCCGAAAACTATTATATTGTCTAATAAAACGGATTAGTGTTCACATTCACCCCTTTGTCGCCAAAGTAATTGAGTTATAATGGCAATGTATAAATAATTGTGTGATGATTTAAAAAGATTTTGAAAGCTTATTTTCACGTGAAATGTTTGGATTCAATATTACACCTGAAGCTATAATGTCATAATGTTAGCAGCTAGATAAAAACACTGTCCACACCTGTGATTTATACAATATGATTAAAAAAGTTGTGTTAAATATTCTGTATATTAACCCTTAAAGCGCTGAATTATTTTGTAAAAAACATCGCCAACAAAGGGATTTTTTCAATTTTAAAACATCATATATGCCTTAGTTAGCTCTTTCTGATTCATTTGAATACATATGTTATGGGTCTACGGACATTGCAAATATTTTTACTCTTACAGTGCGGTGATTCATCAGAATCTGACGTCTACCGACGTAAGATTCTGATGACTAAAGTCGACGCCCGCGCTGGAAGGGTTAAAATGACATATCCCATTTTAAGATGGCGATAGTTCTAGCTGACTGATTTGTTTTCTATCACCATACTTCATTGTATTAGCTGGCTCGGTGACAACAATTGAGTTCAAGGGTATTGAGTTTCACAGAATTGTTATGTTTCCCTGTGGGTTGTTAGCTTGTTTGTTCCTATTGAATGTACCTATTTATTTCTGTGCACATTTAGGGCCTACATCATATGTGCTTTGTACTGTCTTTCAGCTTGTTGTCTGTAACAGTTGTAATGGGAGGGATTTCAATCTTGGGATGTGGAATGTTGTGTATCAATCAGGTGTTAATAGCTAGATGATTTTGACGACAGTATATTATTAACCCTATAATATAGGTATTCAAATTAATCAGGAAGAGCTAACTAAGACATTCATGATGATATTAAATTGTAAAAAACCCTATTTAGTCCCATCGGTTAAACAAAAGTAATTCAACATTGGTTAAGAGATGTTGGAGGCGGAAAACTTTAGGGAACATTTACTATGGAAGATAATAGATGATTTTTTTTTGTATTTTGATCTCGGATTATTCAGAAAACATATAAGGCCCGACCTGTGACTGACTGTATATCTTGGATTTCACCTTATAATTTGAGTATCAGTTGATTCAATGGAGTATTGGGAATAATGTAATATGTGACTCTTGGTATCAAATAAATAACCGATGCCTATAATGTCACTCTTGGTGGCAAATTAATAATTTCAATACCCCACACGAGATCAATAATTATCTCTAAATATCAGGATGATACACCACATGTACCCAGAAGAAAATAGTAATCCGCCATGTGACATTATGTAGGCTACTATATATATATAGCATGATATTATGCTAATGGTCTGATTATTCCATCCCGCTCTCAGCCACGCTTGTGTAAAATTCAGCCTAGACCTTAACATATACTCTGTTTTTTAATAAACGTGTTTCTTAAGACAGTTTCTAAAAAGCACATAAGAACTCTAACAAGAAGAAAAGACGACCAGAAATATGAACATTCTTTTATTCAAAGAATACTATTACTTTGGACATATACTAAAATCCAAAGTATGTCAGGCTGCTACTTCACAAGCCTGAGACATGTAAACAATGTTTTTTCAATGTTGGGCCAGCTTCGCAGACGGTGGACCAACATTAAAACAACATTGGTTCCATGTTTGGTGTTTGTTGGATGATGATGGTATATGCGCCATGACCATTTGGGGCGTATTTTCAAATTAAAACAAATCAAGTTATTCTCTTAATCGTGTTACAAGACATGTGAGATATATATACAACAGTCATACATCACCAGGAAAGCATGCAGGAGAATTACAACTTTTTTTGTTTTTTATCCGTTTACATTCTTAATGATAATCTGTATGAGCTTAAATAGTTTCAGTAATTTAGGTCCACTATCATTCATAACATTATTAAAAGTAAAGATCGAGGGATGTGCGAATATATATATGCATTTGCCTAGTAGCAGAAATGCATGCATATCTGCCAGTAGTAACATTCTCTGCTCAGCAAACAAAAAGACATTTTAGTACATAATGAAAATCTTCTCTCACTTCGTTTATGTGGCATAAAGTGCAGCATGCATCTTAATTTTCAGTCCTCTGAATTTTGTCTAAATGTCTTAACAGGAAGTCTAGATAATTTTCTCTTTCAAAATGTAGTTTTGAAGTTAATGGATTTAGGGATATTATTAATGTCGGAGTTTCATTCCTGTATAAACTGATTTCAAAGGCGCTGTAAAATAGTATTGTTAAATAGGTATATTCAAGTGGGAATACCTTGGCTTTGCCAGACCCCTGAGAAACGACAATCACATAGTATAATCACGGAGAGTGGTAGATATTTGTGTGTATAAAACTATATATAAACTTATAAATAAAAGCTAATAACTTCTTAGTCTGATATATGATAAATCTACTCCAGTATTAAACAATTCTACACTTAACACGCAAACTAAGCGGTATTTCACCTGTTTCACCGTATACCATATTTGTGTATGTACATTTCAAACAGAGCGATTTCACAGTACAGGGAATGACACACAACCCGTTAAGATCAGGAAATTCTAAGCTTTCGTTTTCATGCATTACATTTAGATATATATTGGGAACTTTGACATAGCACTAAGAAACTAAATATGTTGAAAATTGTCAAGCAATTATGATTGTTCCACTGGAAATGGAATTTGCAACTGTGACAATCAATAACAATTGACTTTCAGATTCAAATATTTTGTTGCGATTTTTGAAGGCATACCAAAAGCACATTATCGTAAAGTAGGACTACAGACAGAATTATGTAGTTAGTCCGGCCAATATTTTCACAAAATATTATTTATTGTTTTTCAATCACCTCTTATTTTCCCAAATATTAAATTCCGTTTTTTAGAGCCTTTTGGTGCATATTCCTGGATAGGCATCCATCTGTAAACCTAGCGGTATGCTTTTTCTGGGGAGGCATCCATCTGTAGACCTAGCGGTATTGATTTTTTTCGGTGGGACATCCACCTGTACACCTAGCTGTATTGTTTTTCTCGTGAGCTATTCATCTGTAGACCTAGCGGTGTTGTTTTTCTTTGATGCTACTCATCTGTAGACGTTGCGATATTGTTTTTTTCCGAGGAGGCATCCATATGTACACCTAGCGGTAACGGTTTTGTTTTCTTGGCGAGGTATCCAACTATTGTTTTTCTTTGGTGCTATTCATCTGTAGACCGAGCGGTAGTGTTTATCTGAGGAGGCATCATTCTGTAAACTTAGCAGTATTGTTTTTCTAGGGAGGTTTACATCTGTAGATCTATGGCGGTATTGTTTTTCTTCGGTGCTATTTATCTGTAGATCTAGTGGTAATGTTTTTTCCGGGGAGTTATCCATCTGTAGACCTAGCGGCATTGTTTTTCTATGAAGGCCTCCATCTGTAGACCTAGTGTATTGTTTTTCTAGAAGGCATCCATCTGTAGACCTAGTGGTAAGGTTTTTTTCCGGGGAGTTATCCATCTGTAGACCTAGCGGTATTGTTTTTCTATGAAGGCCTCCATCTGTACACCTAGCGGTATTGTTTTTTTGGGGGGAGGTTTCCATCTGTAGACCTAGCGGTATTGGTTTTCTATGAAGGCCTCCATCTGTACACCTAGCGGTATTGTTTTTTTGGGGGGAGGTTTCCATCTGTAGACCTAGCGGTATTGGTTTTCTATGAAGGCCTCCATCTGTACACCTAGCGGTATTGTTTTTTTTGGGGGAGGTTTCCATCTGTAGACCTAGCGGTATTGGTTTTCTATGAAGGCCTCCATCTGTACACCTAGCGGTATTGTTTTTTTTGGGGGAGGTTTCCATCTGTAGACCTAGCGGTATTGGTTTTCTATGAAGGCCTCCATCTGTACACCTAGCGGTATTGTTTTTCTGGGGAGGTTTCCATCTGTAGACCTAGTGGTATTGTTTTTCTAGAAGGCATCCATCTGTAGACCTAGAGGTATTGTTTTTCTAGAAGGCATTCATCTGTAGACCTGGCAGTATTGTTTTTCTAGAAGGCATCCATCTGTAGACGTAGCGGTATTGTTTTTCTAGAAGGCATCCATCTGTAGACCTAGCGGTATTGTTTTTCTGATGAGGTACCCCACCGATATTGTATTATTTGTAGCCTATCAGATCGGCTTTCATCGAGGGATTATGGCGTGTGGGATGTTGTCGTAGTTACCAATACGGCGAATTGAAGCTTACACCGAGGTTCCGTTATGGGTCATAACGGCCGACGAAGGACTCCTCCCAATCTTGCCATCAAACTCAAATAACTTCCTTCTCCGTCCGATCAACGGTATTAAATAAACTAGGAAACTGTCTTCTCTCTTGTCATGTTTAACTGATTAACATGCGATAACAACAATGCACAACCATCAGCGCACGGCACGTCTCTATGGACTTGGCGAGAGCGAGCTGCGGCACGTCCGCAGTCGCTGAGTATCACGCTTCAAGTGAGGGAAAAATACCACGGGCCGCACCACGCTGCTCTGCGTGCACACGTCACCACAGTATGACAACGAGGCGGTCATCTCCGTCAGGCTGCGTCCAGGAATCTGGGGATGACTGCCACATTGATTAAGCGATGTCAGGATCCTACAGGATGACTTCAATATGTGTATTTTTCAGTACCTCTCAGTATATGATTGAGGGAACCATACACAAGCGGCCCCTCTCCCGTCATGAGAATCATAAAGCAAAAATATATTACAAAAAAGAAGGGAAGATTTTATGTTATTTTCATTGGCTTCACCAAAGCTTTTGATTCCATACCATATTCTGCTTTGGTATAAGTTAATTGGGCGTTCATGGAAAATTGTTAAAAGTTTTAAACTCTATGTATTTAAATTTAAAGTCTTGTGTAAGGACACACTCAGGATTAACAGAGTATTTTCAATGTACTGTACGTACACGACAGGTATGTATGTTAAACCCTTTTCTTTTTGCTTTACATATAAGTGAACTTTAGATATGATGAAAAATGAATGGTTGTCAAGGTGTATATGTGGAGGAACAGAATCCAAATATATTGATGTTTATGTATGCAGACGTCATTGCATCTGGTACGGACACTGTGTCTTAAATGCAAAAAATATTAAATGTGCTGGCAAAATATTGTAAAAAGTGGGGTTTAATAGTAAGTATTGAAAAAAAAATATATTATTGTTTAGGAGAGGGGGTAAAATTAAAAATAATGAAAAGTGGTGGTTTGATGGCACACCTATTGAGGTGGTTGACTTTTATAAATATTTGGGTGTATTATTTACGTCACATTTGAATTGGTCAATGTGCAAAAAACATGATCATTGCAAGCTGAAAAAAGACTTCATATGTTCTGTAAATACAGTTATCAATGTGGTGTTTCACCCAGGTCAATTGATATTACTCTGTTTGATAAAATGATCTTATAATACCTATAGTTTTATATGGGTCGGAATATGTGAATCAGTTCAGTATGATTTTTGTAGAAGAATTACAGGTTTCTCGACTAACTCAAGTTATTCAAATGCCCACAGCGAGGTATCCACATGTATGCTATCAAATGATATATCGATTACATAATAATGGTAGGCACACTTGGGCAACTAATATTGCATTGTTATTGACAAAATTTGGTTTTCAGCATGTCTGGGCACAGCAAGGAGTCTTCAAATTAGGATGTATTTTGTTATGTTTACGATTAAAAAACCCCATTTTAAATCAAATTGGGCAGACGGTATCAAGAACTCTAGCAAGCTAGCAATATATTCCCAGTTTAAATGTTATCTTATTCCAGAATCATATTCAGAAATAATTAATATTCGCAAATATTTAATTGCGTTTAGTAAATTTGTTACCAAGCATTTACCTCCATATGATGAAACTCAAAACGGATTTCAATTATTTATACATTTAATGAAGACCAGTGACACAGATGAAATACGTGATGTGGCTTGTTTTATTTATCATGCAATGAATATGAGAAAGAGACTAATTGCAAATTTAAGATAACTAAATTAATTTGTACAGTTGTTGTACATTAGGCCTTTGGCCATATAGTACTAATAAATATACTTTTACTTTGCTCCGTCTCAAGGTTATATGACGGAGCAACCAACTATAACAATAAAATTACGAAGACTTCCTAAAAAATTAAATAACAAATTAGTGATATTTATAGAGTGGGGGGGGGGGGAGGGGGAGCTGTATTTTAAATAAATAGTATCAGCCTAAATATTCGTGAAATAAATAATTTCCTGGGGGTATGTTGTAAATAAATATTTAACTCTAAAATAAATTTGAACTAAATAATTCTATAAGCTTATGAGCAACATCATTAAATTTTAATGTTCCAAATAAAAATTTAGAGGCTCGCTTCGCTGGGCATTATTAATTGACCCTTAAATTTGTGAAGCCTCGTTTTGCTCGGCTCTTTAACCTCCAGAACAATATACACTAGGCCCAGTTTGGGATCCAACTTTGTAGTCAATTTTTTTCTAAGAAAGTGAAATAAATATGTATCTCTACTCACAACTGAGATAAAGATTTAGCTTGAGGCAGAGTGTTAAAAAATAAAGTTCTGCATATAGGAAGTGAAATGAATAATTTATCCAATTCAAAAAACTTTGTCACACCCCTGGTAATTGTATGGTGCCGCGGGTAATTACCGTGCATATATATGTTATTCTGGATGTCAAGCTTAGGTAAAGTACTGGTCACCTGTATTTGTACACAATTGTATTTACAATTGCATATTATGTGTACGATTATTGTATATATATATATATATATTTGTGCATATGAAACCTAATAAATATATATATATAATATAATAATATATAATATAATAATATATATAATATAATAATAAAATATATTCAAAATATGCCATGTGGGATATATATGCGACCAGAGAAGTTAAATGGTTAAGCTAACATTGTCTGAATAAATCCTGTTTGCTGGGTACATGTTTAACCCATGAAACGCTAAGTTATCATATTTAAATTCCCACCCACTTGAAGTTGTGGCTCGCTACCACGATACACAACCTCAATTGGGTAAAAATTACTTATATTGTTTAATTTGAGAGGAAAAGATTTGAAAATATTGCTGTTTAAACACTTAATTCATTTCCAATGACAGCAAAACAACCGGCTAGTAAAACATTACACAACGACTCGTTTGGCTACTCGTGCCTACCGCTTAACCCTTTCAGGCCTGGATTTACCATTGTCATCTCATCCACTACAAGCCGTGAATTGCTGTCGCAATTCTCGACTTGTAGTGAATGAAGATGATTTGATGTGGGTGAAAAATTAAAGAAAATTGCCATGTATTGGTAAATGAGCTTCATGGAAATTTTCATTATAAAATCCTTAGTTGTAGGAAATGAAGTCTGTTTTCGGTGATGTAAAATGATGTTCTAATGCATCGGGAGGGCTTAAGGGGTTAAAGGGTCAGGACTTACTTATAGCCTACTGCTGCATGACTTGGCATAGCAGCCAAAAGGTAAAGATAATGCCTTTTGGCTTTGCAGAGCAGAGCAGAGTACAATACATACTGACTGGGGATTTAGGATTAATACTTCACGTGAGGACGTAATCTGTTGAGTGTAGGCGGCTCGTCTAGCTGTGTTTACATATTAGAGGGGGCCTTAGCGACCGCCACCCCCCACATCTTGATGGCCGCCTGTATACTTACTTCGACTGTTACCGGACAGTCTATGACGACCTGTTGCGGGGTACCATTCATAACTCACAAAGGCCACTAAGCACCGTCCTAAGGAATTATTCCCTCTCCACTGTCATATACACAGTTGAAGGAGTTGCGAGGGAAAGTATACTGTACCCTGAATACTCATTGGCGGAAAAAGACATGTATTAATTGTGTGGCACTAGGATTCATTGGTGAACATACATCGTGGTGGTGCCAATCAAACGTAGTTTATCACCAGCAGATCTAACATGCAAATCAGGATTTGAGTAGTTTTCCCGCTTAGAGAGTAATACAGTAGTTTACATCACGATGACGTCATTGGAGCTTTTTCCCGCCACTCCCAGGAACACTAGCGAGCCGCCGGAATGGGGAACTGGGAACATGCTGCAGGACAGGAACATCTGGGTCCCAAAGGGTCCCACCTGGCACCACACGTAAGTCACTAGAATAATTTGTCCCTTAGCAACCAGAGGGTGGCATGATCCACTCAAGTGAGTGGCTCGTACAACTCTCTGGTTGCTAGGAGATTTGTATTTATTATTTATTAGGCTTTATAGGCCCCATATACACAAATATATAAAGTACTATTGTACAAATATGCAATTGTAAGTAAAAATTATGTACAGTAGGATGTAAAATACAGGTGACTAGCACCCTTATTATGTTTGACATCCAGGATAAAATTGTATATACACTTGACTTCAAGTTAAATTGTAAAATAATTTTTTTATATACATATTATATAAACTATATGTTTCCTGCGCCAAAACCAGAGATAAAGATAAAATAGCTACATATTATCATAAAAAGTAGCAAAAAAGTGAAGAAACCATTGAAATAGATACAAGTAGAACACTCATAAAATAAGTTGCTGGAATATGTATTAAAACATTATAATTACACGTGTCCCCAGCTGAAACGACAAACAAACTCTAAATCTGGACGTATTGTGTCGTTGTCAGCGTCAACCTTTTAAGTGCCACTCAGTATTTTACACGGTATTCTGACGTCTCAAGTCGATCCCCGCTTTGAAAGATAATTATAATGCCCGTACACCCATAACATAGCGTCCCCTTGGATATGAAAGGGTGTATCTGCCACTTGGCAAAGTGGCAGATACACCCTTTCATCTCCAGGGAGACGATAAGATTTCAAATGAAGCAGAAAGAGCAAACTAAGATATTTATGATGATTTCAAATTGAAAAAACCTTCTGGTCTCTATGGTTTATATAAAAATATTTCAGCGTTGTGATGGCTAAGAAATGCTCTTAAGCATTAACTATTAACCCTTTAACCGCTGGTGGCGCATATATTCGGGTTTTTATTAGCACATTCAGTACAACATTTTAAATATGTTAAAGATAAAATGTGACATCAATCAGCAATATTTGAAAACAGTTGACCCCATATTGTCAAATCTGAATAATTTTCACTCACTTGAAGTTGTGGATCGCGTCAGCGAGACACAACTTCAAGTGGGTGAAAATTCAGATCGAATAATTTGGCGGTTCAAGGGTTAAAGCGCTGATTTTTAAAAATGAAAACCATGGAGACCAAACATTTTTTTCAGTTAAGGCGCTAAGTTAAGTCATTTAAATTTTTACCTACTTGAAGTTGTGTCTCGCTGCCGCGATCCACAACTTCAAGTGGGTGAAAAATATTCATATTTGTTTAATTTGGGGACAAACATTTGCAAGTCTTGATGTTTAAAACGCTCATTTCATTCCCACTAATACCTGTAATTACCTGTAACTATTGTCATGATTAACGCTTTAAGAGTTGACCCTTACAGCGCGTAAACTGTCTTTGGATGTCAGTATCTGGCACCTATGGACGTCAGATACTGACATCTAAAGACGATCCCCGCACTGTAAGAGTAAACAAATTGTAATCACACATAACACGGGTATTTAAATGAAGCAGAAATAGCTAACCAAGACATGTATGACGATTTCAAATTGAAAAAACCCTTTGGTCTCCATGTCTTGTACAGAAAAATTTCTCTCCTATAAACCTTTAACCGCCAAATTATTCAATCTGAATTTTCACCCACTTGAAATTGTGTCCCGCTGACGCGATCCACAACTTCAAGTGAGTGAAAATTATTCAGATTTGCCAAAATGGAGGTCAACTGTTTTTAAATATTGCTGATCGAGCTCACATTTTATCTTTAACATGTTTAAAAGGTGGTACTTAATGTGCTAATAAAAATTGAAAACCCGAATATATGCGGCACCGGCGGTTAAAGGGTCAAGGGTTTATACAGATCCCGCCTTTTCTCCCTCCAGGCTACCCTGCTATTCTCGGTTTCTGCTATTTGATATGATCAGCATACATGACACTTTGGTTCAATAAATAATAAATTCAGCCCAAAAAATTACAATATTGAATTTAGTCTCTCAATGTGAGATATGGTATTGAAACTATTTCCACAGATAATCTCTAAAGCCGTATATAGATTACAGGTTGATCAGTTTATCGTTCGCTCGTGGGCGTACTCGTGGTCTTATAAGCTTGACCCTTACACCACCAAGCAGAGCTTTTAATCCATTTATTAGCCGCTTAAAACGCAGTTATTGGGAACGAAATGTGTGTTTAAACATCAAGATTTGCAAATATTTGATCATAAAGATTTGCAAATATTTAATCTCAAATTAGACGAGTATGGGTAATTTTCACCCACTTGAGGTTGTGGGTGATATTCTAGCCTTCGTGGTTGTGGATGTACAATGCTCCAAACTGTTTTAATGACTCGACTGTGCCTATATGGCACTGTGCATAAATATTTGGATAAGAGTAGAGCATAGTCCAGACTTTTGTCTATCACGATTCGTCACAAAAACGACGTAGAACAATATTATCCACTCACAACTGAATCGACTGGCTACACCTGATAAGAAAATACACATTTTATTTTATTTTGTTGTTGATTCTGACGTCTAAAGACGATCCCCACACTGAAATAGTTGAAGGGGATAAAAAATCACTCTGAGAAAAACATGGTGGTATACAGAGGGAGGTAATGATTCAAAATTGAAAATAACCCTCTGGTCTCCACGGCTTATATACAGATGTCTCAGCGTTGTAATGGTCAAGTCATGTAGCACTTCTAACATCAAGCTCTAAATCGGATGCAACAAAATGTGGATAATTTGCCCCCGTCATGGTTAGGTGATTATGTAAAGGAATTGATCCATTCCGATATAATCCAATATAGCCCTTTGAGCTCTGAGCTATTAAAATTAATTTTTCAGTCACTTGAAGTTGTGTCTCGTTACCGCGATTCACAAATTCTATAAGTTGCTGACAATTACTTGGATTTGCAAAATGTAAGTCGCCATTTATATCAGTGGCATAAGTGTAGGACATATTGTAATTTAACTTTTTGTCGTCAGGATCTGACGTGAAAAGATGATTCCCGGCTGAAAGAGTATTTTTTTAAATTACCGTAGATCAACGAAATAGGCATTCAAATGAAGCGGAAAGAGCTAAATAAGACATTTATGATTTTGAATTGGTCCGAGAAAAATATTGCAGTGTTGTTGGGGGTTGTAAAGGTTAAAAAACTGGTTACACAAGAAAAACACATAGAGGCTCCTGCCTCTCGGGGTTAAAACATTGGGCCAACAATTCGTGTTTGCTTGTAGCGACTAGCTGTTCCCAGTAACACGAGACGTTGCCCCAATGTTGGCTTAATGATGGTTCACCGTCTGCGAAGCTCGCCAAGAATTATAACAACATTGGACAATCGTGTCGTGTTTGCTTTGATAATTGACAAAATGTTGTCACAAACATCGCTACAATGGTCTAAACAGGATCACGCTCGTGTAACAGGATATAATCTGCTAATCAAAGGGTTTAACCCTTAGAGCACTGCTGCCGACAACTGAGTCGCAGACGGTGGGCCAACATGTACATTAAGCTAACTCGTGTATGATGTGTGTAACCGGCAATGCTGGACCGGCAGTGGCCCTACAGTTTCTATAGTTTCAGTATATTTGCTAAAATGGAGGGCGGGGGCCCTGGTGCAGTGGTTAAAGCTGCTTGATTCAGTGGAGATCACGGAAACGAACTACACTCTGGTCATCAAGTTTCAAAGAAACAAATTGTTTCTTCACCGCTCACTCGTAAATATTCAATATTGTGGGGAGCCTCTGTGACCGAGAGGTAACGTGCTCGGGCTCAGACCGACAGAGCTCGAATTTCGACTCTTGTGTCTTGAGGGCAGTCTCATCTCATTCATCTCACCATCTTCAGGATTTCCTCCCAGTCCAGTTTAGCCTACGTGTGCAAGGGTGGCCTAACACCCCATTCATTTCATTTATGAAATAGTGAATGTGGTGGGCAATCAATGAACGGCAACACAGGCTCCTCACGAATTCTCAAAATTCGAGCCCTTGTGGCCTGAGGTCGAGCACGCTACATCTCGGTCACGGAGGTTCCCCACACTGCTCACGAGACAGCGGAGAATAAACATGCATGTTTCTTTAAAACCAGAATACCAAATAAAATCGGGAAACACCCTATTCCTTTTCTAGGATATAACGGACTATTATAGTGGAAGATGGATGTGTATTTGTCGTTTGTGGTTATATATATATACGCTGCTAAATACGATATATCTGTACACAGCAATATTTATTTTCACCTAAAAATATGTAAATTAATGTATTGATAGTTGAGACCCCCTTAATATATCACTCCTGGATACTCTATGCCCAGAAAACACGGGACGTTAACCCAATGCTGGCTTAATACTGGTGCACCGTCTGCTACGCTGGCCCAACATCCACCCAAGATGGGTTCAATGTCCTGTGACTACCGGGAGGTTATCGATCACATGAGATTTTGTATTCTACGGCGGGGTCACCTGGTGAGGAGTTAAGAACTAATGAAAGAGTTGGGTTTTTATTGTGAATAATGAATGCGGAAATCAATCGATGCAAACCAAGATGGCGCAATGAATAATAGCATGCCTTCTCCTGCCCACTGGTTATAAAAATAAGCTTTAACCCTTTGCCTGCTGATCACGACAATAGTCGTTTCTAATATGTTTTATTAGCCGATTGAACACTGTTATTGGGAATTAAATGACTGTTTAAACATCACGATTGGTCCTAAATTAAACAAATATGAGTAATTTGCAACTTGAAGTTGTGTGTCGCGGTAGCGAGACACAACTTCAAGTGGCCAAATATTTTAATAAATTAACGCTTTAAGCACGACTACAGTCGTTTTTATTTGTTTTATCTGCACGGTAAATCACTGTCTTTTAAACATTAAGATTCGAAAATGTTTGATCTCATATTAAGCAAATATGAGTATATTTCACCCACTTAAAGTTGTGGGTCGCGGTAGCGAGACACAACTTCAAGTGGTGAACATTTAAATTATTTAATCGCGCTCTATACCAGCATACGGGTTAAACAAAAGAAAATACCACTGAAAATGCTAACGTATTTTGTGGTAGATGCTCATTTAGGCAAAGAACTCATTTTCGAAAGGTGTATATTTCTATAAATAGGAGCATTTTTCATCAAGAAATGTTTCGTCTCAAATCAGTAGTTTTTACACACTTGAAGTTACGGGTCGCGGTTGTGAGACACAACTTTTAATGGTTAAAAATATAAATATGATAACTTAGAGCTTTAAGTTTTAAGTGATAAATGCTTCAAAAAAAATAAATATATATCGTTCTTTTGTAGTTCGAGGGCGGGGGCCCTAGGGTAGTGGTTAGCACCGCTGCCTTTCACGCCAGAGTCCGGGGTTCGGTTTCCGGTCTCGGCGGTTTGAAAGAAACAAAATTGTTTCTTCCCCATCCACGTGTGAAAGTTAGTATTGTGGGGAGCCTCCGTGACCGAGAGGTAGCGTGCTCGGCCTCAGACCGCCAGGGCTCGAATTTCGAATCCTATGTCTGGAGGACAGTGTCATCTCAATCATCTCACCATCCTCAGGAGGTTCTCCTGGCCCAGTTTAGCCTATATGTGCACAAAGGTGGCCTAAAGCCCGATTCATTTAATTTCATTTTTGTAGTTCGAATGTGCTAAACTGCCACTTTGTAAAGTGGCAGTTTAGCACCTTCTAACTACAAGAGGCGATATATTACATGACATTTTTACAAGCTTGCCAATCGCCACAGCGATCAGCAACTTCAGGTGGTCAGAAAATGGTTGTCAAAATGATTTCTGTAAACAATTGCTAAAAACATTTTAACATTTATTTGTATTTCCAATAAAAAAAAAATACTAGTGGGCCTATAACATAATTAGAATTCGTTCGATAAAGAAAACAAAAAGCCTAAGTTCTGTGTGCCAAAGAGTTGAACAAAGGCTCAATTTCTCTTTCCGTTTCATTTGAATAACTATTTTATGGGTATACGGCCATTATTTTTTTTGAACTCTTTGAGTAGTGAAGTGCATCGTAATAGATTGTAACTCCTTCGATAGTCATAGTATTAAATATCTTAAAAAATCGTGGACTATCTTAATGAGATATTAAACAATTCCCTTTCATAATCGTGTAAAAAATCTTTGCGATTTGGGATAGAATTACCATTGATTTACGATAGACTCTGTCGTGCGATTGAAAAATGAGTTGTGAGCATTTCAAAACTTTCTTCGCCCTCCGCGATCATCTTAGGATCTGTTAATATCTGTCAAAATTTGGTAGGATCATTCCCGATCACCCACCATCATTCCACGATGTGGGATCGCACGTTGTCGCAATTAAATCTTACTAGGCTTAAGAGGTTGAAAAGTCTACTGACACATGTCAAAATCGCGTCAGCAAAAAAATGAGGTACTCAAAACCCTATAAATAATGCATAATCTCAAAAGGGCATGTCAAAACACGAGATTTTGACGGTACACTAGCTTGACCTTTTCAGCGCGGAGACCGTCTTTATACGTCAAAATATTACGTCTGTAGACGGTCCCCGCACTGGAAGATTTAAAATATGTCTAACGGTCGTGCCAGAGACCAATAACATAGGTATTCAAATGAAGCGGAAAGAGCTAACTAAGACATTTATGATGATCTCAAATTGAAAAAACCCCTTTGGTCTTTATGGTTCATACGGAGATATTTCAGCGGTGTAAGGTTTAGGCCCTATAGCTGTGTCGGTATCGCAGGCGATGAACCGGTACTAACTGATCTTGTGTTTGACAGCCTGTCAAAAGATAACCATACCAGAGGCGGATCCAGAGGGGGGGGGGTCAGGGGGTCTTGAGCCCTATTCTTATAAAATAATGCCTAACCATGGAAACAAAAAAGCTTAAAATATCGGTATTTACCACTTACTCAAAATGTACCAGTCAATTTTGAGTGTACCAACAGAGGAGCTGAGAAGCGTGAAAAATATTGTTTAAATCAGACCCCCGTTTTTCAAAATTCTGGATCTGCCCATGTATACATGTTGGTCCACCGATTGAAACAGTCCTGCATGGCTGAATGACCAGACTTTATTGGCTGTGTTATAAAATGGCAGCGGCCCAGGTAGCTTATGATCATTCCATTGTGAAACACTACACTTTATTAGACGGCAACCACACATTGTGTTTTGGAACATGCTGCAAGGTTTACAAGATTTTATAACCTCAATATTGCTTTCTCTCTCACCAGATAGGCTTCCAATAATCAATAAAAAATCAGCTGGTGTAAAACTTGGATAAAGTCTCTACACAGGACACATGCATATCAGTATCATTAATAAAGTTATTTTACTTAAATTATGCATCCATTTGAAGTTCTGTCTCACTACCGCGACATTGACCCACAACTTTAGGTGGGTGACAATTACTCGCATTTCTTTAATTTGAGATCAAACATTTCCAAATCTTGATGTTTAAACACTCATTTCGTTCCCAATGACAGGCCGATGAGTCTTGATATCAGACTAAAAACCTTCACCCTTACCTTGTACCTTAATTTCTCCCCCCCCCTATTCGCTGGAAAGTGATTCAAAAAGATACAGGTACAGGTTTGTGGGAAATTTACTGTACTTTATTTTTGTGAAAAGTGGAGCACTAATGTTGACAAGTAGGGTAAACACAGCTGGCAGAAAAATAAGACTTTTTACAATCTAATTTTCTTCATTTCAGATTTGGTTTTCTTACAATATCTGTTTAATTATACATACAATTTTAATTTTCTTCAGCATTGACAAATAAAACGTCTGGAAACGGCTATGAACGTGATTAGCACTTGGCCCTTTCAGTGCGGGGACCGACTTTAGACGTCAGATTCTGACGTCTAAAGTCGATCCCCACACGGGAAGAGTAAAATATTTATAATGGCGATAGACATGATCGACGCATAACATAGGTATTCAAATAAAACGTAAAGAGCTAACTAAGATATTTATGTTTTCAAATTGAAAAATACCCTTTGGTCTCTTGGTTTACAGATAAATAGTTCAGATTTAAAGGTTACAGGGTTAGGAGAGTCAGGGGTGACTCAGGGCCGTATCCAGACTATAGAGGATAAAGGGGGGGGGGGTTACAAAACGATCATCTGGTAATAGCTCGGTCTGGGGGTATGTCCCCTAGGATATTTTGAAAAACAAGGCTCAAAGTGGTGCATTCTGCTGCAATATAGAGGTAATATTGACTTGTTTTAATGAGAACTTTCATTAAAATAGGATAGGGCCTATGTATGGGAGGGGGGGGGGGGGTGTTACAGACCCCTGTATACGGCCCAGTGTGTAGCTGTGTATCGCTGTTTGGTCACCATGGCGTGCAGTTATTTCAGGCCGGTGCTTCTGTAAATATTTAATGAACATAAGCACACCGCGGCCAGGTTCAGACAGCATGGAATGTTAACCCTACGACCGTTACAACGCTGAAATATTCCTGTATAAATCATGGAGACCAAAGGGTTTATTCAATTTGAAATCATCATAAATGTCTTTGTTAGCTCTTTCTGCTTCAATTGAATACCTATGTTATGGGTCTACGGCCACTATAAATAATTTATTTCTTTCAGGGCGGAGATCGTCTTTATACGTCAGGTGAGAATCTGACGTCCACAGTCGTCAGATTTTGACGTATAAAGACGATCTCCTCCCTGAAGGGGTCGACCCTTTAAGCACAACTATTATCGTTCGCCGGGTAAATCACAGTTATTGAAAATGAAATGTGTGTTTAAACTTAAAATTAAACAAATATGGGTGATTTTCACTCAAGTGGGTGCAGCGCTTAGCACGACTAAAGTATAGTTTCAAAATAAGCGTTTAAACATCAAGATTTGCAAATATTATATCTCAAAGATGTAAATGTAAATCATGCACATATACATTTATTATAATCAGTATGAGCTCATGTTATGACGTGAAAAACAATATATGTCCATTAATTGCCGATTCGAAAAAATCGATCCACCTAGGTTAAAAGAATAGATCCGCATTCCGGCCGTTCGTATTATTTTTTATTTCAAATAGAATGAAAAACTACGGCACTGGCCAACCATTAAAAACAAGAGTGTAGCAGGGTTTTATGTTTGTCGGGCGGGGGGGGGGGGGGGGGGGGCTGTCCTGCGTATAATATATACACATCTCGGTTTATTTATTGTGATTGACCGAGTTGACAATCGACCACACAATCTATTGATCGATTGTTAATGAGCAATCAATCAATCGATTTTTGGTTGATATACTGACGATCCTTGGCCACGTTATATATTACCAACTCTTTCGAAATAAAAAAAATCGATATTATGATTTCTTTATTCTAAAAAAACTGGTCAAATTCCAAATAACAAAAAGTCAAATAAAAAAAAAGTTTTTTCTTTACTCTTTGGCCACCCGGTTATTTCCACCCATGTGAAGTTGTGTCTCGCTACCGCGCTTCATTTACTGATATGTGGAGATTAACCTTTTCATCGCTAAGCACGACTGTCTACTGATTTATAAACAGGTTACTCTCATTGGGTTCAAACATCAAGACTTGCAAACGTTTTTTCTCAAATGAAATAAATATGAGTATTTTTGAACCATTTGGAGTTATCTAATTCAGTATTGCAATTTAAGTTGTCCCGTCACGCGACCCACAACGTGAACCTCGGTAAAAATCACCCATATTATGGGTATACTGCCATTACAAACTTATAATTCTTTCGACTTTAGACGTCAGATTTCATTCATTTCACATATTTTATTCCTAATATCAGTGATTGTATGGGTCAAAGTCAAAGTCAAGTCAAAAAGTTTATTGACCCCTTGCCTCAATGAGGCATGGAGACAGGCATCATACAATTCATGTAACAAAAGCAAGAAAAAATAATCCAGTTGAAACTGATTAAAACAAAATACTTAACAAATTGAATTTAAGTTAAACAATGTTAACATAATATTAAGAGTAGGTTTGAAATGCATATAAACAGATAAGCAACATAATAGAAGTAAATCGATGTACCTTTGAACAACGGGAGGTCTTTCTGTGTTGCTGATAATTTTATTTTATGTGTTTTTGTTGTTGTTGTTTTCACAGAGGAGAACCACAGGAGCAGCATTATCATCTGACCAAACTGAAGTTGAGTAACGTACGCAATGATGATCAGCTGTAAGTACAAAAATATATATAACTTTTTTACCATGAACACATATGAGTCACTGGCATAAATCAGTAACCCACCAAACACAAAACCTTTGTATAACATTTGGACATAGTTGGACCAACGTCGAAGACGTTGGGCCGACGTTGTACAAATGTTATACAAAGGTTTTGTGTTTGCTGGGAACTCATCGCTGAAACTTCAACATAATATAAAACTCATTTTGTATCTATGAAAAATGACTTAATTCCTTAAAAACTAGGGTTTTTAGAACGATTTGTTTATGGAACTGAGTAATAACAACAATATATTTTTTTCATTTGCCACCCACTTCAAGTCATCTTCATTCACTACTGGTCGAGAATTACGCCAGCAATTCGCGGCTTGTAGTGAATGAAGGTGAAAATGGTAAATTTGGGCTCGGAAGATTTAAAGAGAGGGACATGGCAGAATGGTTAGCAATTGCCGCTGCCGATCGCGCGATTCAAAACCCGCTTGGAGAAGGTTGGAGCAGGTTTTTAAAGAAATATCATGTTTCTCTCCTTTCAACATTATTTCGATGTTCATATCCTTGGGTGAGGCACTTTACCTCCACAAGCTTCACTTGACTTAGTTGTAAATGAGTACCTGGTAGGACAGAGATGAAAATGTGTACGGTGATTTCTACGTTTGCTCTCCGTTGTAATGACACAAGAATGAACAGGTCCATTGATCAGGGGGTGAAATGTAGAAGGCATCAGACTTGATGTCAGACTCAGACTGTAAACATGCACCTTTACTTTCAAGCCACACTTAAATTTTAGGGGCAGACATACGAATTACATGATAACATGATAACACGTTGGACGATTTTAAATAATGAAATAGTTATCGTAATGTACCATGTGTTCAATATAGTGAAATCAAATAAACAAATATCTTTTAACACATCAAACATGATCTAAGTAGACCGGAATATGACCCTAAACATAATCTGTCACCACCTTTTTATGTTGCGTGCGTAGAATACAGTAGACACCCAGTATCCTAGATACCGACTGCCTTAACGGAAGGGCTGGTCATCATTGGATCTATGGTGGCCCAGCGTTGTAGACGTTGGCCGCCATTGATCCAATGCTGGGCTATATTTTCTGCGTTTTGATGCAGTGCGTGTTCAAGGGTGCAAGAAAAGGTGGTCGAACAAAGACAAGTGCTGTTTTTAGTTATTGCCAAACCTTTGTCCAGCTAAATTGTCGGCTAGCAATTTTCGTCATTTAAAGCTGGAATTGCGTTGCTTCAAATGACAAAATTAAAAAAAAAAAATGGAAAGTAGATGCCTCAAATTAAATATTTTGATCAACCTTTTCAGAACCTGCGACGTTGCCACAGCATCCCAAAATTAAAAAACGTCCACAATTATAGTCGATGGACATGTTCACATAATATGGACATATTAAGCAGCCAAAATAAAAATGATAATTTTTGGATGATTTTGACCTGATTGTATCGCTTCAGGGCCTATTTTACTTAACAACTGCCTTGAACATGTTGAACTGGCTATACAAGTGCTAATAATAACACTAAGAGGCTACTCCAGTCGACATCAGTAGTCTAGGGTTAAACAAAGACGAGTGCTGTTTTTAGTTGTTGTCTAATATTGCCTCGCTCTTGAAGCACTTGATTCGCTGAGCAAACAGCCCACTGTGCACACGACTTTGCTGCGACTATTAATCAACGTCAAAGACGTTGATTCAACGTCGTAGCAACGTCGTGTGCCCAGTTGGAGACGCCATGCTCACTAGACACACGATGTTGTTGTGACGTCGCAGCGAGGTCATGTGCCCAATGGGCTAGACTCCATAGTGAAGTCTGAGAGCTGTGGTCGGGACCTTAGTGATAAGGCGCGTTGAGAGAAGCAAGGCCAGCAGCACGTAACCCTTACAACGCTGAAATATTTTCGCATAAACCATGAAAACTAAAGGTTTTTTCATTTTGAAATTCCCATAAATGTCTTAGTTAGCTTTTTTTGCTTCATTTGAATACCTATGTTATGAGTCTACGGCCATTATAGATATTTTAATTCTTTTAGTGCGGGTACTGTCCTTATGCGTCAGAATCTGACGTCTACAGACGTCAGATTCTGATATTGGAGAGGGTCCTGTTCTTAGAAAGGGCTGAGCTCGAAAGCCTGGTCCAGATTGTTCTTTACGCAAAGGTCAGAACTGCACTAACAAATGGAGCATAGTCCCGACTTCTGGTTTCCATCTGTCGCGATATTGCCACAATGTACGAAGCGAAGTGAAGCTATATTCACCCACTCGCTGTTCGCACTAAAGGCCTCACGTATGGCTGATGAGCTAAAAAATAAACAGTTTTGGCCAGTGTGTTGTCGTTCACTGGGCGATATCAAATATGGCTCTTATTTTTCAACATGTTCAAGGGCGCTGGAACAACGCACAGATGGACAAATGTTTACGCCAAGCTCTTCATGAGAACTAGCAAAGGCTCCAATGGATCGTGTTTAGTCTCTCTCCCAGGTGTACATTTACTTTTTATATTCCAGTGATATTATTACTTATTATTATGTGCCTCATGTATATAATTTTATGTTATTTGTATATGTTATCAAACTGTTATTAATATTGTATCTTGTACACTGAATAAACTGAATTGAATTGAATTGAATTGAGTGGACCCTATATGCTATTAGACAAATATGAGAACTTTTTTGCTCATGGATGTAAATGTAAAAGAAGAATGTGAATTAAGCATCCAATCATGCTCTGTATTCATTGTATTTTTGCAGTGTTAGTTTTTGTCTAGTCACATATATACACTACGAACAATCCACGCATTGTAAATTTAAAAAGATGCTTAGTACCTAAAGTGATTTATTTCCGGTGTCCGATATTGCTGCATGTTCGCTGGGCTTACGTTATTCTTCTAGTTTGATTAAAGGGACTGGCCCAGGTTAAATTGGTGATTTTATTTTGGCTTCTTAATATGACCATATGATGTAAACATGTCCATAGACTAGAACTTCAAAAGTTTAAAAAAATTTATGCTGTGCATTCACCAGTTAGGCTAGATATAGAGACGAAATTCCCGTATTTCTAATTTTTGACATGGTCGTCAATAAATATTTAGTCTCTATATCTAGCCTAACTGGTGAATGCGCAAAACAAAAATTTAAAAACTTTTGCAGTTCTAGTCTATGGACATATTTACATCATATAGTCATATTAAGAAGCCAAAATAAAATCACCCATTTTTTGATGATTTTAGCCTGGGCCAGTCCCTTTATTGGTTTTATATTATTTGACAATAACATCTCATTGGAATAATGCCTTGACGTTACCTGTACTAGTTTGCTAGGAAGTGATTGTTACCTAACATTATATAAATATAGAAGTTGTTTGGGAACATAATCTGACATCAAGTAAAATTCAAAAAAGTGTGACTGAGTTAAGGAAGAAACAAATAGATGTGTAATTTATCGATAACTTAAATATAATTGCATACTTTTTTTCAATTACAACTACAATTACAATTATGCCTATTCAAACACTACAAATACAATTAATATAAATGACTTATTTTCTTCAATTACAATAATATTACGCCTTCAATTACGCCAAAAACGGCTCAAATATATTTAATTACAATTGGCACAATATTAGTCTAACTTTCACACCAGTCAAAATCAGGCAGAAGTCTGACTGGTTAAATAAATGTTACCACGATGCTAATCTGTTACAGGGGCTGATTCAGAAATTTGAAAAAAAATTAGAAAAAAATAAACATTTTTGTGTGTCAATCAATGATTCTCAGCTAATACATCGGGACTTGAAGGTGGTCTATCACCCCTTATATAGTATGAATATTTTGTGAGAAATAAATGAAAGTTGCCCCAAAATGGGGCACAAGTGTTTCCTTATATGGGGTGATTGGCTATCATGTGACCCTCTCAATTGGCTATCATGTGACCCTCTGAGAGGGTCACATGATAGCCAATCACCCCATATAAAGACATAATTATTCAACCATATAAGGGGTGATAGATCACCTTTAACGCTCTAAATTTACTAGGCACTTTTATTACCGATATTTTTGAAATTTTGATAAATGTTTAGGCAATTTAGTTTGAAAAAGAGGGGGGGCGGGACCCCCCCCCTCCTTCGCACCTCCCCCTCTGGATCATACATTGTGTTGTGTTGTGAGTCATATATCACATCAACTATTCAAATGTTTAGATTTGCATATATCTACACAGATGTGACCAAAAACGTGTGACATTTATTCATTCGATCACATAAACTGTGCATCCAGATCATTGCATTCCAAAAGCTTGTTCCATGGATTTTTAAAACATGAGCATGAAATTGTTGACATTTTGTTCTTATATTTTTTTTCAGATTGCCCAACCCACAGCACAGTGAAATGGGGTGAGTGTAACTCATCATTTTTGTTTTCATTTTTGAATTGTTTGTGAGAAGTTTTCATTCATTTGAAGCTGGAATTGCTAACGCTAATTCCAATTTCAAATGAATGGATAATAATATTATTTATGAGAAATAGACATCTCCCAAATTGGATTATTTGATCAACTGAGCATCTACCACAAGATATGTTACACATTTTAGTGATATTTTATTTAATTAGAAATTTGCTTGAAAACGTAAATATACGATCTTAGCAGCTATAGGGTTAACCCTTTAAGCTTTATTGTCGCTTTTAGGTATAACATAGCATATTTTGTATTATTTTTCTCATCCCTATCTAAATCTAAATTTTCACCAACTTGAGGTTGTGTCTCGCTACCGCGACACACAACCTCAAGTGGGTGGAAATTACTGATATTTGTTAAATTTGAGACCAAACATTTCCAAATCTTGCTGCTTAAGCGTTCATTTCATTCTAAATAATTCAAGTCAGCAGTTACAGCTGTTTGTCTTTGTTAAAACAAAGACAAACAACAGTAACTGTTTGTTGAAAAGGAAGCAGTTCATGTTGATATAAACAGTGATATTATTTCCGTTTTGCAGCCGGTTTATGCTGCACCAGCCGTTTCCCGCGGAGCACCCTTACGCCTCCCACCAGTCTAAATTCGCCGTGTTTCCTAAGTTTGACACTCCCGGTGATCCCCAGCGAGGGGTCAAGGCCAGGTCAGAGATGCCCTTAAACGACGAGATGCCCGCAAACCCTTACGACGTGGTGGTGGTGAAGAAGACCAAAGGTAAAGAAATACTCATTCAATTACCAGAACAATTCATGGAAGTACATGTAATAAAAATATAGTTAAAATTAACATGATTAAAGAACAGCACCGACAAATAGTACAATGGTTAATACACTAGCAATAAGTAACAATACGGCCTACGCCATGGCACAATTACATCTTTTATTTCCTTAGTTCTCTTCACGTGAAGTGCCTCTGGTTAACTCATAGTTTTTGCGCGTACGCCAATGATACTGGCATGCGGTATCATTGAAGTATGAAGTTTAATGTGTTTAACACTTTGAACCTTCACGATGCATCAAATCATCACTTGCATTTCTGAAGAATGCCTTATTTTCGTACATACACCTAGGGTTTTTTATGGAACTTTTTAAATAATAATAATATTTTTTTAATTTAAGATTACAATAGTAAATTCAGAGTGGAAAGGGTTAACCCTTTTAGAAGTAGAAACGGATATTTTGACTAGAAATATATTAAATGCTCGTGCAGAAATCTCAAATAAACCAACAAGATCAAGTTCTTAAACCTTGTATTGCTGAATTGTTTGTGAGTATTTTTCATTCGTTTGAAGCTGGAATTGCCAACACAAATACTTCAAATTGAGCCTAAATATATAATTTTCTTATAGTTCGTATCGCCCTTTCAGCAAGGGCCGCTATTAAACATTTCAAAACACATATATCCATATAGATCAAGTGTACAGGCGGAGACTTATGCCTATAATAAGTTATAATAGATGCAGTATTTAAAGTGATAAAAATACCACATAAACGATTGAAACAATTACGTCCGCAATTCATTCAATTTGCACAACTCTACAATCTTCCGAGAGATCGGTAATACTTTAATTGAAATATCAAGACAGACTGAAAATATTCTAATATATACATATATAACACTATTCTTCCCAGGTTCAGGGATGAGGCACGAAATCAGGAAATTACCAACTGAATCAAAGAAGAAGCCTTTGGTTTGGCACGAGCATAACTTTCATCAGGTAAGTCTAGATTATCCATGTAGCCATGGTAACTAGCCGGGTATTTCTTTAAGAATTCAATCAGTGTGATCTGTCATTTTGTTATAAAATCGTCCCCTTTGATATGAAAGGGTGTAGCTGCCACTTGTCAAGTGGCAGATACACCCTTGCATATCCAAGGGGACGAAATATCGAGCTGTATATCTGGTCGTGATTGACAAATTCTAACATAACAACCTATATAAACTAAGCACGTATTGTTTGACTACGTATTTAATATTTGATTTTTAGTGTTCTACTAAATATCATAGTTCTTTATATTGTTTTTACATACTGTAGAAAAAAGCAAACTTGTATATCATTTGTGTGTTTCTACGCTTTCCAGTGGGTCGTTTTCGCTACTATGTAGAATAATATGCAATAGATATCTTATCTTTTGTGTTGATCCGGTAATATTACGATAACGTTGTTTAACTTTATTTTAACTAGTTATAATACATGTTTTAAATACCCTGTGCTTGTTTATCTATATAATCATGATGATGGGAAGTTTGATATTAAGTAATATAGCATATCGATTTTCATGTGATATAACAAAACTAACCCTGTTGTAAATTATTCATGTAGGCTACCATGAGGCTACATATATATTTTATAGGGGTCAGTTTAATGAGGCATACGTTTACGTGGACTTGACCGTCGTCAATAAAAATCTAGCTAGTTGTATCAGAATTATAAGTGTTATTCTACCACTAATTTGACTTTTAATAATTACAGCTTGTAAAAGGTGCTGACGCTGAGAAGCAGGACTACTACCCGACCCCGCCCGTGACCTACGTCCCCAACCTGAAGGAGAGGCAAGGTGACATGCTGGTCACGCCGCGTACCGCTAACGCCACGCGAAACCTCGAGCGTGCGCAGTGGCAGACCCACTACAACAGGCAGCACACAGGGATGGGCCCCGCAAACCCTCCCAATCTGGACAACTATGACGAAAAACAGGCCGAGTTCCTGGCAACTGGAAAAATGAATCACACTCTGGTGAGGAATTGTGCATTCAATTTAAATTTTATCAACTGTGGATGAACTTTGCACTTGACTTTGGGACACCCATAGGCCATATTCCCTTTAAATCTCTAGTTAAAAATCATTTCCAAAGACCAGGAATTTCTATATTTGGCTTTGTTAACCCTATTAAAGCGCTGAAATATGTTTGTATAAATTTTAATTTATATTTCAATTTTTTTCAATTTTATCATCATAAATGTCTTAGTAAGCTCTTTACGCTTCTTTCAATCCCTTATAATTCTTTCAGTGCGGGGATCGACTATACACGTCAGAATCTGACGTCTAAAGACGTCGAATTCTAACGTCTAAAGTCCGTCCCCGTGCAGTTTACAGAATTTTCAAAGACACAAAATTTCTATATTTTGTATTTATGACTTGTTGTAGAGACCACGGTCAGTGCCTGAGTTTTCGCCAGCTGAGCCTTTCGAGGGAAGGATAGCTCGTGCCAACATACCCCAGCCTCCTCCACTAACAGACCGCTGGCCGGACGCACAACCTGATGCCAGCTATAAGAGGTAATTAGCAACATACCCCAGTTTCCCCGTTATCAACAAGAGGCCCCAGCCTCCCCCACTAACAACAACAACATATCCCACTCCCCCCCAATAACAGCAACATACCCCGGCCTCCCCCACCCACAGAAACAACAACATGCCCCAGCCTCCCCACTAACAGAAACATACCCCAGCCTCCCCCACTAACAGCAACATGTCCCAGCCTCCCCCACTAACACCACCATACCCCAGCCTCCCCCAGTAACAGCAACATACCCCAGCCTCCCCCACTAATAGCAACATACCCCAGCCTCCCCACTAACACCAACATACCCCAGCCTCCCACACTAACACCAACATACCCTAGCCTCCCCACTAACACCGACATAGCCCATCCCCCACTAGCACCAACATACCCTAGCCTCCTCCACTAACACCAACATACCCCAGCCTCCCCACTAACACCAACATACCCCAGCCTCCCCACTAACACCAACATACCCTAGCCTCCCCACTAACACCAGCATAGCCCATCCCCCACTAGCACCAACATACCCTAGCCTCCTCCACTAACACCAACATACCCCAGCCTCCCCCACTAACACCAACATACCCCAGCCTTCCCACTAACACCAACATAGCCCAGCCTCCCCCACTAACACCAACATACCCCAGCCTCCCCCCTAACACCAACATACCCCAGCCTCCCCACTAACACCAACATACCCCAGCCTCCCCACTAACACCAACATACCCCAGCCTCCCCCACTAACACCAACATACCCCAGCCTCCCCCACTAACACCAACATAGCCCAGCCTCCCCACTAACACCAACATACCCCAGCCTCCCCACTAACACCAACATACCCCAGTCTCCCCCACTAACACCAACATACCCCAGCCTCCCCCACTAACACCAACATAGCCCAGCCTCCCCCACTAACACCAACATACCCCAGCCTCCCCACTAGCACCAACATACCCCAGCCTCCCCCACTAACACCAACATACCCCAGCCTCCCCACTAACACCAACATACCCCAGCCTCCCCCACTAACACCAACATACCCCAGCCTCCCCACTAACACCAACATACCCCAGCCTCCCCCACTAACACCAACATACCCCAGCCTCCCCACTAACACCAACATACCCCAGCCTCCCAACTAACACCAACATACCCCAGCCTCCCCACTAACACCAACATACCCCAGCCTCCCCCACTAACACCAACATACCCCAGCCTCCCCACTAACACCAACATACCCCAGCCTCCCAACTAACACCAACATACCCCAGCCTCCCCACTAACACCAACATACCCCAGCCTCCTCCAGTAACTTCACAGCGCTGATGTATTTTTTTTACAAAAAACTAATATTATGCATTTATTTTTATCCAGGATGATGACAGAGACGGAGAGAGAAGAAGACAGACTATGGAACGGCATGGAGCACGTTAACCTTCCTGAAGGTCATAGACAGTGGAAGGAGGAGCAGCAATCTCAGAATCCTGAGTATGGTCTTAATACCCTGGTGCTGGCCAGTAATGACAACGCGGGAGTACCGCAAACTGACAGGGAGAATAAAGGTGAGAAAGGGGAATAATGTTCAAGCTTCGTCATGCTAAAGAACAGCAGTAGCTGCTTACTTGTAGACTAAACAGTTTGTCTATGTATGACTGAGCTTTGGTCTGAACTGGTACTGGCCTTACCTATTTAATATCCAGACACTCGCGCAAGCAAAATGCATTCGCTTGCGCGAATATCGGCATATTAAATAGGCAAGTACTGGCCAACCATGACACATAAACAATGCGGCAGTACCGCAAATTGGCGGGTAAATAAACTCACCCTGTATGCAAGTGTTATGGTGGCTTTTTAGGGCCACCACAATTGCAAGTTATACACGTTGTCGAAATACAAGTTATTGTTGTCGCGATACAAGTTAGACCTGTAGAAATACAAGTTAATATTGTCGAATTACATCTTAACTCTGTTGAAATACATGTTAGACTTGTGGAAAAACAAGTTAAAATGAATTATTTCGACAAAAAACAACTTGTATTTCAGAAACATTAACTTGCATTTAAACAGCTATAACTTGTATTTCAACCACCGCGTTACCGTCACGAAATACAAATTAACTTTGTCTCAGTACTGACTTGTATATTGACTGGTCTGATTTGTATTGCGACTCAGTTAAGAGGCGTTCACACCTGTTACGACTTTCCCCTAGCGGTACGAATTTTTCGAGTCCGGAGAAGTTGAGCCTTCTATGATGATGAGGTGTTCACACCAGGAAGCGTCCCGGACGCGTGGATGCTACACTTCGTGGCGCGTCCACAGAAAGTTGAAAAATGTTCAACTTTTGTCGCGGACGCGCGGTGGAGGCTTACAGCTTTTTTCTCGCCAGCCAATAACTAAGAATCTCAATTGAGATTCCTTGATATGACGAAGAAGCCACCTTCCCAGCTTTACAGGTCGAATTTACAGTATTGCATGCATCATCAGTAGTTTTTTACCCTGAGAAGCTATTATATCTACAGTGCACACTTGATACACTGGGGGAGAATAATTCGGGTCACTAAGTTTAATGGAGGTTAGCTTTTTCAGAATTTAGTGAACCCATTTTTTCTGTTTTGTGGGCGTTTTTTCTTTATGTGCAATATAGCAGCAATAATCAACAGAGTGATCTTCTTCCAGCTCGTCGAATATACTTGCATCCATAATGGATTTAAAATTTCTTCTGAAGTTATAAGTTCTAGCGTAGCTCATTGTCAGCCACGTGTGTTACAACTGTCACAACAAATGAAGTTTTATGGTAGCGTTCGCGTTTTGTCGTAATATATGTGAACAGTCCCGCGGGGTAAGTCGTTAGCGTTTTGTCGTCGGACGCGCCACTAGGTAAGTAACAAGTAACAAGTAGTTTATTCTGAAAAGTCGGATTCTAGGGAAAAGTCGTAACAGGTGTGAGCGCCCCCTTAGGATGCAGCAGCATCGTAGCATCTTCACGCGTGTAGATAAACATGTTTAGGAGGGGGGTGAAGATCATTTATGTAATCCATGTCGGGAGGGCCACGTTGATAACACATACCACAGATCACAACAAACTATATGTTGGTATACCATTTGCACAATGTACGTAAGCGTAATGGTTACAAGGGAGTGTTTGAGGTCAGGTAACATGTTTATCTACACCCATTGTAAGATGCATCATGTTGACGATGATGCATGCTATGCGCCGTGTGGAAATAGATGTTATAAAGTTGCGAAAAACAAGTTAGTACTGAGAAGGGAGAAATAGTGTTTTTCGAAATAAAACACATGGTTTAAAAAGGCTACCAAGATGATAATTTAAATTTCGAGACATGTAACTTGAGAGTTGTTGAAATCAAATTAGTGTTGCTGACTTAAGATTTTTTTATCGAATTACAAGTACAATTTTCTAAGCACTAACTTGTTTTTCAACAAGTCTAACATGTATTTCAACAGATCTAATATGTAATTCAACAACATAACTGGTATTTCTACAGGTCACTTATCTTTTATCAGGATTGCGGTACATGACAAATGGTCTAACTTTTGAAGTACTCATTGAAATTTCGAGACATTTTCGGGGTTGTTGCCAAATGACTAGATAATAATAATGGTTACAACATTTTGTCAAATGACTGAGTAATCAACGAAAAGTAAACTTTTATTTTGGACAATCCTCAACCGTCAGACATACTTTAGGTAGTATTCCCTTGCATGAGAGTTTTTATAGAGTGCATGTTTGGTTTTTGTCAGTCAGCTACTTTCATGCAAACAGTTATACTGCTGTTTGCCTTTGTGTCGTATTCATTATCCAGTGACGTTCCCATGCATTGAAGCTTGCATTTCTGACGCAATTGTCAGCTTCAAATGCATGGAAATATCCTTAGATGAAGAAAAGTGATTTAAACATTGACAGTCAGTTCTTTACCTACGTTTTTTTTTGCTTTTCAGATACTAGCGGGCAGTCAGTTAGCTACTTGGAAGAGATGCGACAAAAAGAGCACGATCGCAATCAACAGATGGAGGCGTCCAACAGGTGGAAAGATCTGGAGGGGAAGAAACCGGAGCAAGATCTGCTCACCCTGAAACACAAGCTGGAACAGATGCCCAGCGATAAATCTCACCCTGAAGTGTTCTACACACACGAGGGTGATTTTCAGGCTGAGCGGGCCGGCATGTACAAGACCAGCTATGATCCTTACAGGCTTCAGGAGACAATGGCCGGAGATGACAGGCGGGGGTCCGGGTTTGTAGACACCACCCACAGCTACCAGGGAGCTTTAGATCTACCTATGCAGATGAATCAGGATGTTGCACATATTCTCCGCTATAACCGTACACTAGGTGGCCCCCCTGGTAGCGTGGCTCAGCTGAATGGCCAGCCTTCTCAGCATGAGGTGTTCGCACCGTATGAAGCGGATAGAAAACTTAAAAAAGCTCAGCTACAGCCGACTATGAACTCCACCGGTCCTAAGATACAAGAAAGGGGTGTCGTGCTGAAAGAGAGCAGCTATGGGGATTCATATAACACGAGGAAGTTCCTGCAAGAGAACGTTGTCCCTGATTCAGTGAGGAAAGAGCCTCTTCTTCTCATGTCTTCCGAGAATAGTGACTTGAATCAGGTTCGCTTTGCGAGTATTCCGATCGCCAAGGCAGGTTCTCCTCCTATGCGTGTGAGGAGTGACCCGGGTGAGATCGTACAGTCAGCAGGCACACCCGTGTTCTCACGACCTCACACTTCCCCAGATGGAGACAAGAACGCGTCCTTCAGACAGAGGTACTCCTATCAGGCTGATGGTAACCAAGGTCATGCTAACACCCAAGGTCAAGGTCTACATAGCGCTCGTGTGGGTAAGGTGCAGGCTCGTCACAGCATCGGGACACCCAACCAGTTTGCCTCCAATTCCAGTAACTTCCTGGGTGGCGGCCAATCAGTGAGTTGGTCGAGAGGAAGTGCCTACCAATCACAGTTCGCCGGAAGTGGGCACAAATTGGATGACGTCACATGGAGGCCCGGATGTGGCTTCAACAGTCCACAAGACCTGATAGATTATCTGGAACGTAACTTTAGTCAGACGGAAGCCAGGAAAAAGTTCCACTCTGCCTTCCCTGAGGGCGCCCCAGACGTGCGACAGAACACCTCGCGTGGAAAGAAACATTCATTTGGAGGTGTTAACGCCCAGGTGCTGAGGGGGGCACCCGTGGTGGCATAAACACTCATTTGTTGTTGCTATTAAATTATTTCTAATCAAAATGGTGCACTTGCGAAACTCTTTATCAGCATTATTGTGGCATATATATTACAAGTCTTCAGTTGTACAGAACACTCGTTTGGATGTGTCAGCACACATGGTCGGGAGGGAAGCAGTGTTAACAGAACAGCACTATTTCTTATTAAGATCTTATTTATCTCTAAACGTGGGACGTTCCTGTTTTCCCTGATATTAGAGAAACAATATATATTTTTCGTAGCTAACAAATCATGTCTCGAGCATTCTCACTTAATTAAAGGAGTAGTTCATTGTGTACGAACAGCGGTACAAATCTGTACCCATAAAGCACCACAAGGATTGAAGCGATAGAGCCACCTGGAAAATAACTATAAACAGAAACAGGCATACATTGGTCTACGTCTTTAGACAATGCAGCTCAACTCACTATAAAGTGCAAAGTGCTCGACTAATAGCACTGCCACAGAGAGTGGGATTTCCTACTGTTAGCTTCATTTGAAATATCTCGCCATGTCATAAAGAGGGGTAGAGTACAGATAGCCGGTGCTACTGGGCCCTCATATGGTTGCGATGTGTACGTTTATACACATGGACATGTGAATACGCAGGAACATATGTACACATGTACACTCAAAAGTGGTGATCAGGTACTAAGGTATTATATACTGGTGATCATCCGATAGCGGTGATAGAATATTACCCTTTCAGCGTGGGAACGGTTTTAGACGTCCCAATCTGACTTCTACAGATGGCGGATTCTGACGTCTAAAGACAATCCCCACGCTGAAAGGTTTAAAATAACCTGGTCTGGGCTGGCGTTATCAGGAGCAGAAGTGAAGAAGTTTTCAAGCTGTTATGTTATTCATCATGATATTTAAGTCACAGATATAAGCCTGTAAGTGGCACGATAGTCATGTAGATTCCCAGCTAACACCCATTGTTTTTTATTGTTGGACATTAAAAAACAATGGGTCGAATGTTTCATGTTAGTTGGGCTCACATTATACCCTACTGTTAGGTATAAAAGCTGTGATAATTCATTATCTAGTATCTTCCATTTGTGATGTTTTTTAATCAGTATTATTTCACGTTTTCGCCTAATTCCCAGCATAATCCGCCCCTTGGGTGTGAAAGGGTGTATCTGCCATTTTCCAAAGTGGCAGATACACGGCACCCTTTCATATCTAAGGGGATGCTCTGTTGTACCAGCATGTGTTTTGTTGGTCCCACATGGAATCAGCATCAAAGTCTCGCTGGGAATTGTCGTAGGTTTATTATACATACAGCATTATTTTTTCTATATATACACAACACCACACCAGTATTATTTCACCAATAAAGACGTTATCAGCTGTGATATGTGCTATTTGCCTGATAGTTCTACTTATATTTATTGTTAACATTCCGAAGTATACCAATGTG